>OW679201.1:55974287-56295875 GCA_940337035.1 Agriotes lineatus | reverse complement strand
TGGAGGTCCTAGAGCACGTCTTCGAAAAACTGTTAGAGTTAAAACATCTGGAGACGGCACGTAACACATCTCCGAGGCAGCGACATCGTCCACCGTAGCTTGGGGTGTAGGTTTTTGGAAGCCAGGCAGCTACTCAAGCCTTCGTGACTGAACACTTCTGCAACAGTAGTAAGCATGTGAGAGGCAGAAATTGCAAAATAATGTAATAGCCAAAATTGGGTCAAATGCAGCCAAATTAGGTAATTGGGAAAAACTGAAAGGCTTCGGTTGGTGATCCATGTGGATGACAAGAAGGTGAGAGGTGGAGATCTTTGCAATGGCGTCGGAGGAACTACTTGCAGGCTAATTTCTTGTCAAATATTTCGTGAGAATTCAACAAAATTTGCATTAAAAACGCAGCACGATATGAGCTACATAAAACGCATATGGATTTTAATGTAACTGGGACATTTACGTTTAAAATTAATAAAATTGTGAATTTCTCGCGCAGTTTCAGTGCATTGTTCGCGCTTTTAAAATCATTTTCCGCCTAAAATTATTGATTTTACAAATTGTTTTTAAAACAGGTCGTTTGTCCAAACGCAGAAGGGCTGGCGTATGTTGAACCAATTAGGGGTTTATTTAAACAAATGACGTTTGGTTTAGGGCGTTAGTTTTTGCAGGGATATAAAGGAATTTTGTAACAGTTTTAGCGTCTTTTGCGTTTTAAACATCCGTGCAGAACCCACATTTCTCTGTCAAAAAGTTAAGCAATGTTGTAAAAAATTGTTATTGAATTGAATTCTCCATATTAAAGCCATTAAAAAAGTACCTGTTGTTATTTTGACGTGGGTGAATTTTACTATACCACACAAAGGCATACCTTAGTAAGTGTTTAAAGCAGTTTTCTGGTTAAGTGGAGCTTGCACACCAAGGACAGCTTCTTCAAGGGTCTCTTGCAGCGAAATCGTGATTCTAAGAGAGGCCATTGATCTCATAAAAATCCCTGAGAAGTCACAATATGAAAATTAAATTGTGGCTTATTTGGTAAAAGTCAAACAATTTATTTATTTTTTTAACCCTAAGTAAGGGTTTCTAAATCATCGGGTCTCAGGCTAGAAGGTTATAAAAGGTATTTTTGTAAATAAATAAGATCTGCTTGTGATATCCCAAGCATCAAAGCATCGTACTATTCAGGTATAAGCTCGTAATCACAGGCAAGGCAAGTGTAGCCCTGGTTTCTGTAGCAACATTCGGTCCAATGGATCTTTTTGGGTTAAGTACAGTGGTATTGCAGGTTACTTCAATAGATTTGTATGTAAAAAAGAATATAATTAGCAAAACGAAACAAGGTAAAATATCATAGCGATGACTATACGGGATGCTTCCAATATAATAATAATTTTGATATTAAGAGACCTGCAATAGCACACCATCAAATCAGATTACAATAATATGTTTTCCTTGTTTCTAATTACACTTGAAAGGGCAATGGCGAATTTTCAAGAAACAGTTCATTGTTTTTGTTTCTTTCTACACTGATGATGCGGTAATATGATATCTTCCCGGGTCCCGAGTGGTGTAGCTTGAACAAGCGTCCACGTTCGATCAGCAGAGTTAAGCAACGCTGTCTCTGGTCAGAACTTGGATGGGAGTTCCACGGCTGCATCTCTCGGCGCCTCGTGGTACGGCTATCACGGAAAAAAGTTGGTCCCGGCGGTCATACAACATCATGACAGTCGTTAGTGGGGTTGGAAGTCCTCATAACTGCACAGTGACGCCTATAATTGGCCTAACGGCTGTTGGCTGAGTGCAAATTAAATAAATAAATAAATAAAATATAAGTATTGTTTTATTTGATTGCTGTTTACATGATGATTACAAAAGTTCTAACCGAAACTGAATGCAGTTACTTAGTTCCTGCCTTTACGAATTAATTCGTTCCAACCTCTCTTCCGTGAAGTGGAAATTCGCAAAGTGAGAGCTCATTTCCTATAGTCGTAATGTAATAAACGTATTTGTTCCTGAGATGATTCTTCACATTAAAAACCTTAAAAATGTTATTATCCTTTCGCTTTGGCGGCATAATGAATTAAGAGGCGTTTGCAAATTTGAAATATTACATAACAGCATTTCATCTCTACTGACGGGAATATGTAGACATTCCGTTAAAAACTATAAGCAGTGATTGCTTTAAGCAGCATTTAGTACTGGTATATGCAAATTTAAAACAATATAGTAACTACACAGTATAAAACATCAACATAAAGGCCTTTTCAAAGTGCTATTGATTGCAATTTTCTCCCAAAATATTTAAACTATTATCGAATAGAGTATTACCTATAAGACAATATATTTTTCGATTCTCAGAGAAAATGAACTCAATTTAAAAGCACAAGAGAATACCGAGAAATAAGAGGTGAAAGAAGAATGAAAAATGATTTCGTTTGTTAATAAAAATTTCAAAGTTTATTGAATATGTTTCGACTGTTTATTAACGTGCATTTTCGTAGTAGGAGAGAATGGGAAAAGTTGTTACAGGGACAAGTTATTAAATTGCAAAATAATCTCGTGTTTTTCGTTAAAACGTCGTCTACTTGGTACATATGAAACTAGTAGTGGATTGCCATTTATACATAAAGTTTTACATTTCCAATTAGGATGCAAACCGAACGTGCGAAGTTTGTTTGTAATGGACAAGGTCTGCGCATGCGGAGTACCAGGTGCCTTAGACACCAGCGGCTATGGTCGTATGGTCAAAGTCTTTTACTATGAATTTTGTCGAGACCAAGGAGTTCCATCCCTAGCAAGGGATCTTTTACATTATACACATCGCATCGTAGTAACATGGGACCCACGGCTTTATATCACTTCCGTTCTGTGAAAAAAACACTAAACTATAGAAGTATGGTTTATTTATTTGTTAACCTACTTAGTTTTCTACTCTCGTTTTCTTTACTCAATCAATTGTTATTAATTTTACCACAATAATTTTTCATTAAAGTATGGGTTTTAGAATTAATTATAATATTCGCTATTTCTTTCTTGCTATGATAATGGTGGTCACGAAAATAAACTAAATAACTTTCTTCTGGGCAGAATTTCAAAACTAGCTGCGACATAAATATTCACTTATTATAAACATTTAAAAATTCTTCTTCAAAACGATGAAGCAATTCAATAAATGAAAAAAAACTAAATTGACTACGGGTTTCTGTGGTTATGGCGAGCCCCCACGGCTTAAATTCTTGAATAAACTGTAATTGTCTTCCACCACTAATTGATCTTCATAAAATAACTGGTGTTTGCAATGCGCGGATTTAATTTTCCTCAAAACAATGTAACAGCAATCACCTGCTAAATAAGTTATCACAGGCAATACTTCACTTTTAACTATTTTTACACTTGCTGGATCAACAGTAATACGAGAATTAAACGAATGTGCCTCGAAGGTACCAACATTATATTTTTCACCAGTATAAAATGTATTAATCTGGATAATGCCAAATGGTCGTGATTTTTGAGAATTAATAATAATTGACTCATTTCGGATTCATGTAATTTGCCCAGTAATACTTCAAAAATTAAGATTTTCAATAATCAAGCCAATTTATCATTTTGTCCAAAAACTTTAATTTAGGATCCATCAAATTTGTTGCTACAATTGGTTCTTAATATATGTCATTTAATCGTTTACCTTTAACAGGTCTTTAGATCTTTCAATGTTTAGTACAATGGTTAATGAGGCCTGGATAATAAAAATTTTCAGTGTTTGACAATTTGTCTTTCTAAATTTGTGGGATAAGAAGCTTTTATACTTCAAGAATAACCGAATTTAAGTAATTTATCATATTCTCTTTCGCGAAGCCATTTTAATGAATGGGGTGTCGCACTTTTTTTAACCTATTTCAAAATCAGAATAGGTCAGTATTTAGTCAAGTTTGGAACTTAAAAAGTTCCTTATGCATTTCAATAAAAGCACTGAGTCTAATAAACACAATAACGATCTGCTGTTATCAAAAGCATGAGAGTAGACGATGCTTAGCTTTTTGTTCATTGCAAAATTGTTTTACTATTAAATTATTTATTGAAATTTTAATGAATAAATAAAGAACTTCACGAGTTGATTATACAGTCTGTTCAACAAAAAAGGCCCCGCCTTCTAGCTACTTTATTATTTATTTTGGATCCAATAAACCTTATATCAAATCAAATGGCACATAAAAACCTACATTTTAACACAATCAACAAATTTTTATCTTCAATTGTTTCAGAGTGGTGACGTCACATGCAATTGTTTTAAATGACACTGTATATATTTTTTGACATTTTCTGGTAGAGGCTTTTTTCTTTTTTCAACAATATAAATATTTCATGCACTTGCATGAAAAAATTTTCGTGAAAAATTACAAAAACTTTTTCAGAGTGGGAGGCCATGATACAAAACTGTAAACAAGTGTAACTCAGAAATACAAAACAAATAGTAGCCAAACGCTTTAACTATCAGATTTCAGAATAATCTAGTGTTTATTGTTTTGTTTTTCTGAGTTACACTTTTGTTTGTAGTTTTGTATCGTGGCCTCCCACCGATAAAAAAGTTTTTTAATTTTTCTCGAAAATTTTCTTATGTAAGGGCATAAAATATTTATATTGTTGAAAAGAGAAAAAAAACCTCCACCAAGAAAATGTAAAAAAATATATATACTGACATTTAAAAAAATTGCATGTGACGTCACCACTCTGAAACAATTGAAGATAAAAAATTTTTGAGTGTGAAAATGTAGGTTTTTATGTGCCATTTGATTTGATATAAGGTTTACTGGGTCTAAAATAAATAATAAAGTAGCTAGAAGGCGTTTGTTGAACAGACTGTATATTTGCGCAGTAGTAAAATAATTTATAATTATTAGTCCTATCTTATGCTTCCTTTTATAATTGGCTCGAAACTCAGGAATCGCACCCTTATTCATATGATAAAAATGTATCTCCGTAAACATTTAAAATACACTATATTAATTCATTCATCGGCTTGCGTTAGAACGTAACAACTCGCCATTATTGTATATTGAACACGCAATGGCTTGCTTGTAATAGTCATTTAAGA
Source organism: Agriotes lineatus (assembly GCA_940337035.1). NCBI lineage: Eukaryota > Metazoa > Arthropoda > Insecta > Coleoptera > Elateridae > Agriotes > Agriotes lineatus. Next base: position 56,290,792 of record OW679201.1, on the reverse strand, counting down.
TTGTATTTGTGCAACACTGGTAGTAGAATCCTCACACGAACACAGAAAACACTAACAAAGGCACTAAGTGAGTTGTCTATTAAACAAAGCTAAATTATAATTGATAATTTCAATAAACATGTACTACAATTTGTGCACACATTTCAATGCCAGCAGCTATAACTGGCCTCATAGAGCTGACATCACGGGCTCGTGACGTCAGAGAGTTTCGGCCTTTTTTAAGACAGTGCTGTTTAGCATCATTGCCACATTCACCAAACATAAAATGTATGTCAACATATTCTTCTCTGTAACATAAGCCCATAATAGATTAAGTAATAAGCAGCAATAATAATTCTGCAGCCATCGTACGGTTTCGAAATAACCCAATGAAGTTCAAAACTAGCTCTTTACAATTGTATGAAACAATATGGCCGAATGATCAGTAGATTAAATGTGTCCATCCAATTTTAAACAATTTTCATAGCTTTTGATATTGCAATGCATGCCCAGAAGTCACGTGGTTGACGTTTGTGGCATCATATTTGTAATGAAATGTCTATAATATGAGAATGTTGAAACATCTTCTGTTTAAAATTATCAATCTCTCAGCTAACCAAAATGTCCGAGTTAAAGAAAGGTAAAGTCAGTCATAAGGACATAGGTAATGGCCTAAACTTTATGGAGTGGGTCTAAGTTCTTAAACAGCATCGCGAAGTGGTGTATCATTAAATATTTCGAAATATTACTACGCATTATATATTTGATTGCGTAGCCCTGACAGCCATCAATCACGCGTGCAACGAAGAAAATCGCTTAGGTCCGGGGCATTAAAATAATGATACGCAGCTCGCCGCAGGAGCTAAATTTGCGCAGCGGAGCCACGACCACACGTGCGAGTCATCCTTGTCACGAAAACAGAAGGAAAGGGTCTTTCAATCTAATAAGAGCCGCATCCCTGAGCAGGTGTTTTCCTCCGAAAGAATTACCAACAAATCCTCTGCGGGCCGAGAAAATGTCCGGACTATTAGCCGGAAACCGGAAACCCAACACACACCACCTGCGCGGTATCTGTAATCACAACACCCTGAATACATTAGCTCTCCCACAGTCACGACAGTGCGGAATCTATAAATGTATATTTTGCTTTTGCAATGCAAAATTTGACGGTATGTTTTGCCGTGCCGGTATTGTTCTGCTTGCTTGCTTCCACTTATTTATAGCGCCTATAAATTGCAAACAAATATCACGCAATTGTTGAAGAACATAAAAAGTAGAACTAATTTGTTTTATGTACAAAAACTAGAATAAAAAGAGAGGCAAATTAATAATAAAAGCAATAAAACTTGTCAGACCTTGACAGAGTTCAGTATTTTGCAGTTATAAAAACGGATAGTTACAACTTCATGTTTTCATTACATATTCTACATTTACATCCTTCATTTTAATAAATTATATATATATATATATATATATATATATATATATATATCTTCCCATTTGGTACATAGTGTACATACACTGAAAAAAATCAATAGCGGCCATGAACCGTATTAGCACTACAGGTACAATTCTATGAACGAATAATCAAGTCTCTAATAGAAAATCAAATATGAGAATTAGAAGAACATTGGTCATTCATCATTTATTTTATTAATGCACCAACGCTGTAGTACGTTCAAAATTTTCACAATTAAAGAAAATGAGTAACTAACAAGGTTTATTTGCCAAAGGATAATCGACAACATAAACAGATTTCCTTACCGTAGGGTTTATCGATCAATTGTAAATAGTCAAATTTAGGGCATCCGTTTGTTTTGAAAGCAAGATTAAGGATATTCTTCTTAATAATAAGCAATTAACTCATAGCAACTGCAAACGTGCAAATTGCGACTCACATAACACCAAGTACGATTCAAGGCATTTTCATAGTTACTGAAAAAATGTGAGGTTGTGCTTGGCAAAATCAAGCTGAAATACTCTTGGGAATCCCATTTTCGTCACACATAGAGCCAGCAAAACGATTTGGGCTTCATATGGGCTCAGAATAACACATTGTCGACAAAGTTTTGAACGATAAACAGTGCGATTATGGTAAAACTGAACGTGGAGTGTAATTACGTTTAATAAGTGTGCGAAATTGGGTTACAACACCAGCACTAAAACACTCGGAGCACTGGAAAGCAGGTGGGGCCGCAACTGACACTGGGGGCTGATATCAGAGCTGGTCCAAGGTCTATTGGTGGCCGACATCGCCGACAATTCAAAGATTGGGGCCGCAACTGTAGAAGTCGAGGCTAATAGCTAAGGAGCATGTTGCTTGTCCGTAATTAGGGACCTACCAACACAGAAAATTGAGTACTGTGCTCATGAAAGCTACGAGTTTACGTACTACTGAAGTTAGAACCGTTATAAGCCAAATTAGGCAACAAATATACTTTATGAAAATGCCCGTTAGGCTATAAGGCAGACACATACTTGAAGGAGGTATTTATAGATATTTTTCAAGCCTTCATACACTTGCAAAGAGGTTGGACTTTGTGACTTTAGGCGAGAGGGCAGATTACAGTGTCAAATTTTACAGTGAGTACAGATCTTCGCAAATAAAATTTTCACCTGGTAGATAACACTCACACGTGTGTCACAAGTGCATCAAAGTTGTGCGACTACTTTTCTGGCAGTATGCCTGAGTTTGGTGTGGGACACAGCCGTATTCGTGCTTAAAGCAGTTCGACATGACACGAGTGCGGACAGTTGTAAAACTTGGTACATGTATGCTCCGGTATACACTAAAAACAATGGTACAATTAGTTTTACGTTTAGACCTAAGGTTTTGTATATTTATTTGATGCATCCTTTCACGACAGGCCTTTGTTCATAAAATTTTGGGCGTGAATTAACAATTGTTAAAAAAACCTTACGTAAATTTAAACTAATACACGGCTTTAGCATCTTTTCTCTGTCCAAGGCTATAAATAGAGCCCACGCGGAAGTTTTGGAGAACTCTTGCTAGAATTTCAACGGAAACCTTCTCCCGTTGCTAGTCCAATTTTAGGTTAACTTGTTTGTTTGTATGATGCATTTTATAATTTTGTTTTGTCAATCTGTCACTTACGTAAAAATAAATAGTGTCAATTGTCTGCAGTGTTTTTGATCCAGGTTTGATGCGGTTTTGTCCTGTTTGCAGAAATTTACACAGCTTCTTCGCAAGTTTTGAGTAACAAACCAGCTTCGAGCAGCGGACATCTTGAACATACCTAAGCAGAGGCACGCGATTCCAGTTTACAGAAGGGATCAACCAGTGACATCGAGTGAAAAAGGTTAGCGAATTTATTTTATGTGATGTGCTCTAGTACCTGAAATTCAGATCTGCGCGATAAGGGCCCACCAGGTCGATTTGCCGCGAGAATTAATTAGGGTGATTTCCTACCTGTACAAACACTTCCATGTCGCACGGCGAGGTTTCGGAACACATCAGAAGAAAATCCAGCTTCCGCCCCGACCCTGAAGTTTCGATTCGATGCTAGTTTGACAATAAATATAAACATAGCAGCCATTTAGCGCTGTCATACCTAGATCCATAAAACCGGCCGATACAGAACGCAGCATCAGGCGAATTTTCGGCGGCGTCCACAACACCTGCTACCAGAAATATCACTTATAATAATGCAGAAGACTAAAAGCCGTGTTTACACAACTAAAAGTACTATGGTTGCGTTCCACCATTTCTATTTTCGGATTTTTGTAAACAAACTTCCCTCAACTTTTAATAGCGATATTATCACAGAAAACAATTATTTATTATGCATATTTGTTGTGTTTTTTAAAACTATTGACTCAGCTTCGAAGGCAAGTCCACTTTGGTTAATTTTCATATCTGCTTATTGAACGTTCCCACAACCTAAGCCGTACTCAAACGCTATAAAGGCGTGTCCGTTACATCTTACTTAACAACATAACCTATATTTCTGAAAATTTGTATGCGTCGCCTTTCGTTTCTTCTAGCAGTTGCTACAAGTATTAATTCTGTTAAATGGTCTACTGTGCATCAGATAATTGTAGTACAAAGCAAGGTAAGGCATTAGCGTTGTTCAGATTTCCCAAAAATTTGCAACAATGGTCTAAATTGGACTCCCACTGATTCTTCACGGTTATGTGAGGTAAGTAGTTTTGAATAAACTTGTACGTACAATCTTATTGCTTCTCTCTTCTGCAGGGTCACTTTGAAGTATAAGCTATTGATGTCGAAGCGATTGCAGAGAGGGTAGTTGAAAAACTGTTAGATTTCGATGCATTAACAAAGAAGCTTACTTCGATCATCAACGCTTCCCTGGAAACCGAGGTTGCTAAAATAGTGGAAAAGTACGAGCACAAAATCTCATCTTTGGAAATGCAACTCGAAAAACTGAAAGCCGAAACGGAAAATACAATGAACGCACATGAACAATACAGCCGTGTAAATAGTTTAAGAATATTCGGCGTTCCGCAAAAACCGAATGAAAATACCAGTGAAGTAGTGCGCAATTTATGCCACGAAAAGTTAGGTATTAACCTTGCCGAAAATGATATCGACATCTGCCATCGCCTTGGATCGAAAGAGGGAACTCACCGTCCAATTATTATAAAATTTGTGCGCCGCAGCATTAAAAAACTTATACCATAAACTATTTACTTGAACAAAAGAGATATGATATTTTAGCATTATCAGAAACGTGGTTAAAATCTGATATTACCCTTTCTCATTCGAAATATAACATTTTCCGGAAAGATCGAGACGCTCGAGGGGGTGGAGTTGCAATTTATGTAAAGAATCACTTGAATGTAAAAATTATTCAAACAAATGATAATATTGAGCAATTCTGGCTGTCATTAAAAATCAATAATGAAAGTTATGTTTTCGGGGTTGTGTATAAACCACCTCAATTTAATTATATAGTTTTTGTAGATGAGGTTGAAGATCCATTTGTTTGTATACTGAGGCTTCAGATAGGGTTATTTGTTTGGGTGATTTTAATATAAACGTGTTGGATTTTTCTGGTTCGGTTACGCAATACTTAAATTATATGTTAAATACATTATGTTTAAAACAAATTATTACAGAGCCTACTCGAATATCTGGAAATAGCATTACTTTGATAGATCTCATAATTACATCGGATACCAGCTGCATTAGTGAAACAGGGGTGTGTGAAAATGAGTTATCCGATCATGAGACAGTTTTTTGCAAAATATCAACTGGTGAGTTCGTCAAACTAAGTCCTATTATACGCACATTTCGGAATTTTAAATATTTTAATTTTAATGACTTACTGTGACCTACAGAAGTTACCTCTACATCAATTGTTTTATGAGCGGGATATTGATGCTAAATTAAACATTTTAAATTATATTACATCCATTTTTGACTTGCATGCCACGTGGATAACCGTTAAAATGAAGAACAAACCAGCACCTTGGTTTACTGATAATGTTCAGTTACTGATAAATCTTAAAAATAAGACAAAATCAAATATAAACAATCTAAGAACCCTGGGCACTGGGAATATTATAAAAGTTTGCGGAATTTTACCAATCTTGCAATTCAAAATGAAAAGAAAACTTACTTCGAGCATAAAGTTGGGATTGGAGGCACAAATGCTATTTGGAGGAGCTAAATTTAATAAATATAAACATTAAAAAACAAAATTCTATTCCGGAAACACTCAGTAATGTACAAGAAGTAAATGATTTTTCTGTAGACTCTATACCTCACAGCACTCCTGATCAAATGCTTCTAGATTTTTATCGTAATAACGAACTTACATCAGAAAACTTTCTTTCACGACTGTTGACGTTGAGGAAGTACAAAATTTAATTAGAAGTGTAAAAAGTAATGCAGGGGGTATAGACGGTATAACCATCAATATGATTAAACTGTGTTGTCCATACATATTACCGTTTATTACTCATATACTGAACTGCTGTTTATCAGAAAATGTTTTTCCAAAATGTTGGAAAAATGCAATTGTGATTCCTTTCCCCAAAGTAAATAATGCTGCAGCCTATACAGATTTACAACCTATCAGTATATAGAAATAGAGTGTTAATTAACAACTGGTTATTTATTTAAATAAGACATTTTTTCTTATTGTATAGTTGTACATTACTATAAATGTTAGTTTAAATTTACTCAAATATTTGTTTTGTTAATTACAAAACTTAACAAGTTAATAAATAAAAGTATTTACAAAAATATTGCTCTAACTGCTATCTAATAAAACATTTCTTATTAATAGTACAGCAATATCACGGAAACAAACGACGAACGTCATCAAATATTTAGTTATTCATTTAAAGTTACCGTTTGATTCCGTGATTTACCTATAGTTACAATAAATATGATTAACTATAGGTAAATCACGGAACCAAACGGTGCGCGTCATCAAACAGTAACTATAAATTAATAACTAAATATTTGATGACATGCACAGTTTGGTTCCGTGATTTTACTATATGTGTATTGCTTTCCAAGCTGGGATGAGCTCCATACTGAGCGCTGGGTTAGTCACCGAGGTGCGAAGCACTGAGGTCAGCTAAAAGTACGAAGCTGGAATAAGCCTTCCCACGAGGTAGCTACATGCCTGGTCTGTAACTGATATATTATAATGGGCAAATAGTGCCAGTGCAGCAACATGATGACATGAAACTTGTCCACGAGGACATGTGCAAGAAGTTGAGGTTATGTTTTTGTCTTCATCGAAGAAGATCTACAAATTAAAAATATATACTTAGTATATATTCGTTACTACTTAGAATCCATCTGAAGCAGCAATCAGTATTTTAAATAATTATACTTTTTAAGCTAAAATTTATCTTACCTCAACATTGTATCACTTATCTTTCATGCTTGCCTGTACTGTACCATGTACCCAGGGGTGCCAGATCGTGTCAAGCTGAATTCGTTAGCTTCGTCGGAAAAAATCGTGAGATTTCGGAAATGGATGAGATTTGAAACTATGGATGCAAATTTAAAAAAAAGCTATTTTAAAATTAATAAAATATGGAATATATGCTGCAGATTTATTAAACATTGAGTACATAGGTTGTACATACATAAATGACTGCAAGAGAATTATAAACATTTGAAATAATTGCCATAAATAAAAAAATTAAATTAATATAAAGTAAATGTTAAATGAACTATAGTAATTTATTATACAAGACGATAAAGTTAAATTTTATCCACGAGTGAATCGTTTAACGTCGAGACGAAGTCGAGACGTTAATGATTCAAGAGTGGATAGAAATAACTTTATCGTCGTGTATAATACAATATTTTTTTCTATAGCAAGAACTTTAGCAATTTCAAAAGAAAATAATGACAGTCAATCACATTTCAAAATGTCAGTAGCTAGATTGGGTTGCTACGATAATACGAAGCTGTCATATTTAATTTAAACAAAAGTTAGAAAATTAAATTACTTTATCTATCCTTGATGTTAAAGTGCTACTTTATCTACCCTTGCTGTTAAAGTAAAACTTGACCTTTTGTTTTGAGTTGATAAAAGCACACTTTAACATGTGCTATAGAACTAAATATTTTATTATAGAAATAACACATGAATTCTAAAAATAAAAATATGGCTACATAGAATATAGTACATATACATAGACCTAAGTATGTATACAGAAAAAAAATTGTTCGACTACTCACAATCTGAAGAATCTGTGTCCGGGATGACTGGTTTGGAGGGATAAAGTACTTGACTATTAATTTTTTAAAATTAAATCTGTGCTTATCTTGAAATTATGTAAATACCTATTTCTTGAAAGAACATTTAAATCCGCTTTCAACCGCAACTTGCGACTTCTTTATGTGAACCATAGATAGCAGCAGTATTTGATGATAATGCGGGAAATGATAAAATCAGTGACAGCATACATTAAATCATGTATTAAGACTAACACACATTTTTTTCTATTTAATCATTTAGTGTTACAATTTTTTATACAATTATTTTAATTAGAATTGATACAAAAATCGTGAGATAAATAGTCCTTATCGTGAGATTTGCAATGAAATCGTGAGAACTCACGATAAATCGTGAGATCTGGCACCCCTGCATGTACCATTTAATACTGAACAGAAAAAAGAAGACACTATTCAATTCAACAGTATTGGCGGTATCCAATATGAAAGAAAGTTGCCCGGAGGCTATCCAAAAATGTCCATAAAACGCTTTCCAGAGGCGAGCGTTTCCTTTCCAGAGACTTTCCATTTAAAAATATATATTTTTTAACTTTTCCTTACTGCCAATCTCTAGCGTGTTTTTAAAACTTTATTTAGTGAAACAAAAGTTATTAAATCCGTCCTACATTTTAAGTGCGGCATATGCCGCGGGTTTCAGCTAGTACGTAAGTGTTATACAAAACATAGACTAATTTAATTTTTACTTTCTTTTACAATAAAGGAAGTATTGGATTCACCCCAAAAATTCGAAATTGAGCTTTCAACAGATCTTCACGTTTTAGGGTCCCCTGAACCCAAAAAACATATTTTTTTTCATTGGTCTGTGTGTCTGTCTGTCTGTCCGTCTGTCTGTCTGTCTGTCTGTGAACAAAATATCTCCAAAACGAAAAGAGGTATGGCGTTGAAACTTCATATATAAGTTTTGTGTACAATGTAGATGCGACAGCAAGCTTTTGAAAAAAATCGCATAACCGGAAGTAGAAGTTTACTCTTGTGATTTTTCAGTTTATTCGATTTTTTCAAAAACGGCTCTAACGATTTTTTTCAAACTCTACCTTTTTATTACATTTTTAATGTGTATTGAAGTGAGATAGGTGATTTTCCAGTTCAATACTTCTAAAATGGGTTTCTTTTGTTCCTATTTTAAATAGAACACCCGGTATGTTATTACATTTTTGAATTCAGCTTAGAATTCTAGAAAAAATTTGTCTCCTCACCTAACGCTCTATTTTGTGCCGTTTTTGTAGAATTTGTAATTTTTGAAAATTTTTGACAAATGCTTAAAAATTTAAAATCAAATTTTTGGCTAATTATAAGATCACTGTAAAAGGAAGTTGTGTGCGTGTATCACACTAGATTTTTATTCATAAGATCGTTTTTTCTTTGTAACTTCATTTTAAAAACACTTTATGGGTGCGAAATGACCTACAGTGTGACTTCACAGTGGAACTTGCTTCAGTAGACGCATTTTTAGTAATTTTTTTTTAAATTTTATAATATGCTTAATTTACAACTAGCCTTAAGGTTAACGAGCAAATGTGATGTAATACTTAATACTAAACTAAATTACATTGTTATGAGGAGGGAGTGACGTCCATTGGCGATTCCCTGAATATACTAAAAAGTAACAAGTATTATTCAGTAAGGTCTAACGTTTTAAGTCTTTTTAATCTACGAGTGGTATTAGCATTGTCTAGTAATTTGAGCACCAACACATTGGGGTGATTTTGTGTTCGATTGACATAGGAGGTTGTGCGTCAGTTAACTTCCTCTCTGATCCATGGAATTTTTAGGTCATCATGAAGTGTTTTATTGCTAATGCACCATTCAGCGTTGATGATTGCACGAAGAGTTTTGCTCTGAAATATTTGCAGGATTTCAATATTGGATATTTTTGCAGTTCCCCATAGATTGATGCCGTACGCCCACACTGGAACCAAAACTGTCTTGTACACTAGCAATTTATTTGGACGAGTCAATTAACTGACTATTTTAGTGTAGTTATAATGAGAATGAAATGTTTTTGGTTGGCACATTTATATGCGTGCCGACTTTTCCGAACGTCCTGTCTTCCCCCAAGGGCACGGTTTCTGTGTACTGTTTCTTGTTTGGGTTTATGTTTCTCTTTATAATTTGTTTTGTATTCTTTTATTTTTCTAAATATCCCATTTCATTGTTTCTTAATATACTCTGAATTGCTGTGGTTAAAAATCTGTATTTTAAGTGTCACTATTGGGATCTACTTTCATTTGTTTTGGTATCCTTTTTTTACTTACTTCTTTTATAGATCTGAATAGTTTTCCCGGAGCCCCGTACTTTTGTTGATTTTCTCTAACAATCTTTGTTCGACTATAGCTATTAAGTACTTGTTCGACATCTACATACGTCTTTAACACCAAAGCTCAAATGCTTCTAATTTATTCGTCATCGTAATTTTTAAGTCGATGTTTCACGGCCATAAAGTAGAATGGATCATATCTAACATTTGAGAACTCCCATAAATGCATGGCAATAAAAATATATCTGCCGCAGAAGACTATTTATAGATCTTTGCATGTTTTGGCATCAACGAGCTGAAATGTTTTTCTAGCTTTACAGGGGTCTAGGACATCTCGGCGCCGCCATCTCGGCGCGGGACCAGCCCGGCGTCGGGACAACTCGGCGCAAGGCCATCTCGCCGCCATAATTCAAATTGGCAAACTACAGTGTGCACTACTTAAGAAAATCCTTATAAACGAATAATAAACACAGTGATCGCTAAAAAGCTGGTACCAAATAGATTTTTTGTTTTGAGTTTCTTGGAAAATCAAAAACTGGCAACCAGAGGTGGTTGCAAAGTGATTACATAGGCCAAAAAAAAAGTTGTCACATGACTTCCGTTATCAGTAAAATTATATATATTAGAAAACTAATTACGAAAGATGCATTTACTAGCCAAGATAGAAACAAATTTTACGAAAAAAGTTGTTTTCTGGCCTTGAGATTGTTCAGTAAGCTAAAAGTAATAATAATAATAATAGGGTTTTATTTTCCATTCCAAAATAATATAAATAAACATACAAATTCAAACAATAAAACATCTCATTGAAATCCTGTTTAATTTCCGAAAAAATATCACGTTTTGGATATACATAATTTCGAAAACGCCATTTTCTCACTAAGTAAAAATCACTCAATATATCTAATACGGGCTAAATAGGTTGTCAGACAAGCACAAATTATTACCGTAAAAAGCTTTTTTGAAAAGTAAAAATAAAAATGATTCTTATTTGATGCCGACTCTTTTGTGGTTACTATATGTTTTTCTAAACCAATTCTGCGCCGCGATGGCCCAGCTCCAAATCGGCTGGCGCCGAGTTGCTCCGGCGCGCAGCTGGCCCCGCGCCGAGATGGCGGTGCTGAAGTGGCGGCGCCGAGACTGCCGCGCCGAAATGTCCGGCTTCGATTTTACAGCTTTATAGAAGCTAATGCCTCTGGGCTTTTAACTTATTCACAACTACATTAAGGTGCTTGTAATGGGTGGTATGGTTCCAGTATTCTTCTTCTTATTATTATAAGCCACAACAAAGTTGTTGTGCTCATAGCCCTCTTTGCTCTTAATCCAGGTAAGTAGCTAGCTTTGTCCGTCGAAAATCGAGAAATAATTTTCTTGTTAGGGGTTACCGACTATCACAGGTGTTAGTGTGGTTGCCAGGGAGCGTATGAGTCTTAAAATTTCTCTATAGTCGCCGGGAATCGATCCCGGGCTGACCGGCTGAAACTCGAGCATTTGCTCGCTGGGCCATCTATTCACGTTCCAGTCATTGATTCAAAATATATTATAATAAAGTAGTTTGCGTAATAGCTAATAACAATTAACTCTTTGTAAATATTTATAGCAGCTGCAATCACAAAATTTCTGATGTCCGCCTATGATTACAAGTATGGAAAAGATTTCAGCACCTTGATGAAGCTCTGAGTAAGTTAAGACGTCAGATGCATTAGCTTTTGTACAAGCGTGTCTCTTGCAAACGCGAAGAGATTTCAGTACCCTGGTACATACAGGAGGTTGTTTAAATATGCGTATGGGATCGTATTTCTTTGTTACTGCTAAGTGCGCCATCAAGCAGTTGGGAGATATTTAAAATAATCCACCCTATCTATTATTTATCATCCATTTAGTTCCTTCAATATTTAAATGTAGACAGCCCTTTGTGGAAACTCGCTTAATCGATTATCAGTTGTAATATAACAAGTGGAATGATTATTATCGATGATTTTTTTCCGAGTTAAAACCGGAACCAAAATTTAACGAGTGCGTAGCACGAGTTAAATTTGCTGTTTCGGTTTTAACGAGTAAAAAATTATCGATCATTAATCATTACACGAATTATATTTGGAAAGAGAATATGTTGAATGAAATGAAAAATATCAAATATTTATTTTTTTTTCTTAAGTTGGCACTGTTAATGTTGGTTACCCTGCTGTCAATTTTAAGTCTATGTCAAATTCGAGGTTAGCAGGTTAGATTTTCCGTCAGTTTTGAAACAAACTGACACAAAACCTAACCTGCTAATGTCGAATTTGACACAAACTTAAAATTGACAGCAGGGTAACCAACATTAACAGTGCCAACCCAAGAAAAAAATCACAACCATTTATGATCACCCGTAAAACAATTACGAAAATAAATTACTACCGCTGTGATAATGTGTAACTAGGCATTTGCATGCCCCTCATTGGTTGAAATAGCGTCACGTGATACATGAATTATATTCTCATCGATATATCTAGAATTTTTGGTTATTTTCCAGACAATTTTTATTTCTTCTTGCCTGTCATTCAATGGTTTTGCAAATATTTCTTCCGAGTACGCATTGAAACGCATCGGTGATAATACACATCCCAGCCGAACTCTTTGCTCACCTAGGATTTTATTAGTAGCAGTGTTATATTATGTAATAGTAGATACTAGATCGATTGTAGTAAATGTTTTGGGTAGGTGTTACATGTCAAGAGCGTAATGAACATGAGAATTTCTTTGTGTACAATTCGTGGCCGTGTAAAAGCCTCTTTATTGGAATATAGTCGTTGTGGTTTGCGTTGTAATCTGCTTTACCGGCAGACTGTTTTATAACAAGGTGTTTATTTCCGTTGCTTTTGCCTGAAAAAAAAATGTAGCGTCCTTTTCGGCATGATTCTATTCTTTGTGCTCTAAGATTTACCTCTTAGCTTCATATATCGTAGAATATTATTTGCGGGAGCTTCTCAGGTATGATGATTCGAGCCTTGGGTACTTTTTGGGACATTTAGTCCACGTCCTAGGACGCGTTATTATCACAGGATTTTTTGTCGTTTTTACTGCTCGCCTGTAATATACATGGTGAGTACAATTTCTTCAATTTAACGTTGTGATAACCTAATTGCAATGAGCTGATTTTTGTCCGGGACTTTTAGCGTCACCTGTGGTGTGAAAGACGTCACTGGCATGGTACGATTCCGGTTGCTAGATAATTCCACTGCAAACGTCAGCCGGAGGCTTCTGCGATGTTTCTGCACCATGAGAGCCTAGTTCAAGTTTGGCCCTCATCTCCTGAGGGCTTCGTTAATAATGTTTGCCGGCGTTGTCTGTTTGCAGCCCCAGATTTGAGTTGTATTGGGCCTTGTGTTTCACCTCCGGCATAAGCGCAAGGCTCTCAGTTAAGTTGTACAATTTAATAATTTGTGTTAATAATATTCGTACCACAAGCCTGGTAAAATAAACTGTAGCTGTATTTGATATGTAATTGCACATTTTACTGATTCTATATTAGTTGGTGTATTTGTATCGTACTAATCACTGTTAAATATGGGTGCCCCTTTCAAGTAAGTAACGCATAATCGAAATTTATAATATTCTGGTACTGGTTATTATATGCAGCGTTGTTTAATAAATCTAATGCACATGCTTATATTATGCAGTGTCTGATGGCGTTACTGCCACCTTTTGTATTTCAGGTAGTGTGTGTGATATGTGAGTATATTTGTCGTAATTGAAAAATTTGTTGGAACTCATGAAATTTGGTAATTACATTAATTAAAGAACTGGGTCTAACTGGCGAGCCTTCGAGTATACTCTCGTAGCGTTGCAATATTTGAAAATATTTAAGGAAACTATAGTGAACAACACTCGGCGTTAACATAGTCACATATCATAGTTGTCTAAACTAACTGATTCAAAGCATTTTAATAATAGTGTACGTTGGGCTAGGGGTTGTTGGCCGATACTCTACTACGCTGACCATTGCGGGTTGGGGAAGGTCACAGAATGGAGACCCAGAAGTGAAAGAAGAGATTGCGGCAGACCTAGAACTCGGTGGCGGGACGACATCAAAAAGTTGGCTGGTTCACAGTGGACAACTAAAACCGTGGACTGCATTGAGTGGCGACAAATAGGGGAGGCCTATGTCCAGAGATGGGATAAAGATGTCTGAAAATGATGATGATGATGATGATGATGATGTACGTTGGGCCTAATTGATAGCTTTCTGAAAGTGTTCTTAATCTGCTCCGGAAGCGATTGTGTAGAATGTAAAGTATTTTAAGCGTATGACTCATCAGATTAATAAGTCTGGAATTGCTACATTTACTGGCATTAGATTTATTTGACAGCGTTATAAATAGTGTTTAGACAATCATTTGGTCTTTGGCTGGTTTGGTAAGTTTGATTGAAAAATAATGTTAAAACTGCAATTCTATCATCGTATAAAGATTTAAATAATTCAGCTGGGGTTGCGTTAAGTCGTGAAGCTTTTTGAGTAACAGTAGATTCTCTTATTGGTATATGTAGAGAAGAGGTCTACTTCAAGTTTGGCTACTTTGCACTTTGTGTGTTCTTGGTTTCTCCCGCCTTTTTCTCCAGGGGAAACTATGTCCCATTTTTTACTGCCATATATTCCCCACATTTTATCCTATCCACATTTTTAACCATTCGCCCGGTCAGCGTGGCGACTGAAAAATACCACACCTCAAACATTCTGTGAGAAGCAAACATTCGCTAATGCCACCTAAAATCTAATTATCTAGACCAAATTAGAGAAAAACACGATTAGCAGTTGGAATCTTACTGTTACTTAAACTGTTATACATGGCTCCCAACTATATGAACGAGAAGATAAATTAAGAGACGTTAAGTGGAATGTACTCACATACTCTATTATAAAATAAATACTGAAAGTCAATGTAGAGCAGGATCTATTATATATAAAGCTATCCCCAAACACTATAAAATGTGACGATATCTCAGATAGAATTGCATCTGTCTAAATAAGAATCTCCAATCAGTGTAAGATTAAAACAGTATAGTGTTATGCGCCAACATCAAGTTAGAGTGAAGAGGAAATAGAATTATTGTATTACAATATGAGGGAAGTAATCAACAAAGCAGCAACTACACATATCTTTGTTATCGGTGACTTTAATGCAAAACTAGCAATGACGCAATGAAGAATATTTTGGAAAATATAGTTTAGACAAAGAAATGATGCAAGCATTATGTTTTTAAACTTTATATCAGAACAGCGACTATATGACATGAGCTTCTTGATTAAGTAAAGGAAACAAAGGAAATGGACGTGTCCAGGTGGACAAATTAAGAATAAAATCGATTACTGCACTACATTGTTGTAGTATAAAGCGCAATATCGAATGTTAATAGCTAAAATAACAATAAATACTAAAAATGCTCCTAAATACAGTACCACCAAGCACACAAAAGCCCCGGAAAATATGTGAACTAAATCTAAAAATCCAGTAAGGGGAACTAGAGAACCAATAAAAAGCAAGCTTTGCGGAGAGGTACATTCAAACAAGAAACATAAATATTGCTTCGCGATTGCTGCTATTGCATCAGATAGAAGTCTCTAATTTTCAGTTTAATTTAGTGCTGTTGTCATTAGTTTTGTTGTTCTTTGTTAATTTTTGTTAGTATTGCTTTTCTTCGTTAGTTCTGTTATTGTTTACCTATTTGTCGTTTAATTTTGGTCGGCTTGGTTATATGCCATCAAATCGTAAATATTAAATGCTTTCTAAAATGCTACCTTAAATTGCAGTTATATATTTATGTAATACTAAATTCCTTCTTAGATAGGATTACAATGAACTATAAAGCAAGACAGCATTCAGAAATAAGAAGTATTATTGCAAATGTCATAAACTTTTTGGATGAACGGAAGACTTCTGGAACGTTGATATTTCTCGTAGAGCAATCTACAGAAATAGCAGCCGCAGCAACTGGAAAATCAACCTCTCTGATAAAGAAAGTTTCTAAGGAGTATGTTACAACGACCATTTGGAGACCTCGAACAGGCAAACGTGATAGAGGAAGACCGAGAGCACGTTGGAAGGACGATGTCTCAATAGGAGCAGGACTACAATGGACACTAACAGCACAAGACCGGACAAAGTGGAAGAATCTTGAGGAGGCATATGTCCAAAATTGGAGTGGACAACATAATGCTGTTCTATGATGATGATAATGATGATGATGTTATAGCAGGTAATACTAAATGTATTAGTAAACAGAATGAATAAGAAAGTTAACTATACTGGTGGTCGAGAAACTTTGAGAAAGCATCTAAACGAAATAGGCTTTCATAATAAGAAATGTGACAAAGGAAAATTGCTCATGTAAAGGAGTGACATTGTGGTTTGGCGTTTTAAGTATTTAAGGAAAATAAAAGAAATCGAAGAATTAGGTGCGAAAAAAACCTGTTCCGTTCCTAGACGAAACATATATGCATCCTAATTACGGAGTAGGAAAATGATGAACCAGGTGTTTACAAAAGTAAGCTACGTGTCCACTTGAGAGGAACTCCCGAGAGTTACTATCGATAGTTACTGTGAATTGCGAGTCCATTTGAGAGTATTTTTGAGAGTTTTGACTATCCGAGAGCTACGATCAGACTTTGGACAGCTTACTCTCAGACAGTTCTCTCAAGAACCGTGTCCACTGTTGAATTGTGTCTGTGCTCTCGCGAGTGAGTTTAAAAACTTGAACTACTAACAACTAATAATTAACTGTCAGTTTACCTTCTCTGCTGTAAGCTTGTTTTCTAATAATCATGGATGTGGAAAAAATGCAGCTGCAATTGTTGTACATAAAATCTTAAAAAGAAGAAAGGAACAAAAAATAAATTTAATAAACTTGAAGAGAAAACATTAAATTTATCTACTCCTGTCCCCTTACCTAATAGAGATATGGCTGTTTTTGTTACTGACGATGCATTTGCTATGAAATTTTATATTTTAAAACCATATCCATTTCGTAACCAACGTGCACCAAACAGAATATCAACTGTCCACAGCTCAGCGCATAGTAAAAAATGTTTTGGTATAGCGGCAAATAAATTTAGAGTTCTTCGAAAACATATGAACTTTAACCCAAATGTAGTGACAGATGTTGTTCTTGCAATATGTGCAGTATATAATTTTTTATTATCTGCAAAAGATTCACGTGCAAACTATTTACACCAAGGATTGCTCGACATGGAAGATCCAGATACACATGAAATAGTCCCAGGAAGTTAGAGAGAAGAAACACTATCCGAAAATACATTTTTCCCCTTAGATCGATTTACATAACTAAACAACATCACAAAAAGATGTTTAGAGATGAATTTAAGGAATATATTTTGACACCTTTGGGTGGAGTTCCACAGCATTATAGACACATTTAAATTAGTCTAAACTAAAGTGCGTGTTTTGATGGATTGAATTGTTTTTCCAAGAGTTTGTTAATAAATACTTTCATGAAAAAAAATGTTTTTACTCAACACATTACTTGTTGATTTCAGCGGTGATTTTGTTGATAGTGAAGATTTTGTTTTGTTCACAGTCAATACAGGCACAAAAAATTTAAGCGTTTTGAAATATGGCCAATTACTCATATAAATATCATCAGTGCCATCTCCGCTTTTCTTCTTTTTAATTTTCTTCAATTCTTGTAAGATCTGGAAGTTATTATATAGATATACATATGAACTTTTACTAAAATTAACATTTAATAGAATTAAAAATACAATTTAAGAATTTATAAAACAAAACAAAATTAAAATTTATTTGTCATGATATTTTTTGGGTATTTCGGCACACTACAAATTAAAAAATATTAAAACACTAGCAAGATGCCCGTTCTTCGTACGGACAAATGTTTTTCCTTCTAAATCTTAAACGAATTCTAGAATGCTCCCCTCCTCCCTCACTCAATACGCTAAACTAACAAACACTGCAAAACAATATTCTTTCGAAAAAAGTTCTCCATAAGCCTTTTATGCTTCACGTATCCCCTAGAAATGTGTATGTAATTGTCGTTCTCCTTGTATAGATTGATAAAACAATTGGTTTAGTATAAGAATAATAATAAATGTACTTATTAAACATTGTATATATAAATTGTAGAAACATATCAGTTTCCACCACTAGGAGGTAGAATTTCGGAAATCCTTCTATTTTATTCTAAACTGAACACAGAAAACATCAATAACTTTAACCTCTTTTTTAACTTCTTTTTACTTTTACCCCATTTTTACTCCTTTCACAATGAAATTTAGAATAAGAACTTTAAACCACGTTTTAAAGATTTTTTTTAAAAACACACATATGCCCAAAACCCCTTGGTCATCAGGAACCACAGGAAATACGAAAGGTTCTATAATTCACCCCTGAATCCAAATTCGCTCCTTTAGGAGTTCGTCTGTACACAATCCTGAATTACGTTTTCAGGAACTTGCATAGGTAACATTTCTAAGTAAAAACTAAATCGATATATTATAGAATCTTAAAAGATATTGAGAAATTCGTGAAAACACATTTTACCTCTTTCCTTCCCTTTAAGGGTGGAATATCGAAAACTCCTTTCCTAGCACTTCGCTACATAACTAAAGAACTCTTCTTGCCAAATTTTAAGTTCCTGGCACCAAGGATTACTACAGATCCGCATTGCTTTATCTTTTATACATATAGATTATAGTGGAATACCCGTTTCATCCCCTTGTGGGTGAAATTTCTAAAAACCTTTTGTACCTCATTTTAGTCTAAAATGCACCCATAAGAAAAAAATACAATAATTTTAACCACCTACCCCTTTTCAGTTTTGCCTCTTTTTTACGCCTTTAGGGGAGTCAATAAACATAAGAGATACGAATGGTTCTTTAATTCACCCCGAATCCAGATTTGCACCTTTAGGGGTTGAGTAGGAAAAAATCCTGAAATACGTTTCTAGGTATTTGCATTGGTAATCTTTGCAAGTAAACACTAAATCGATATCTTATCGGGTGTAAGAGATGTTGAGGAACTCGTGAAAACAGATTTTACCCCTTTTCAAAAAATCTCTTTTAACTCATTTTATTGTGAAATGGAACTCACAGCGAAAAAAATTAATAATTTTAACCCCCTACCCCTTTTCAGTTTTTCCTCCTTTTGCCCCTTTAGGGTTAAATTTTCAAATTCCCTTACACCCATTTCTAAATATTTTGAAAATACATCTATATGCCAAAAAAGAATATTTTAACTCAATAAAGATAGAAGATACAAAGGGTTCTTTAATTCACCCCCAATCCAGATTTGCACCTTTAGGGGTTGATTAGGAAAAAATCCTGAAATACGTTTCTAGGTATTTGCATTGATAATCTTTGCAAGTAAACACTAAATCGATATCTTATCGGGTGTAAGAGATGTTGAGGAACTCGTGAAAACAGATTTTACCCCTTTTCAAAAAATCTCTTTTAACTCATTTTATTGTGAAATGGAACTCACAGCGAAAAAAATTAATAATTTTAACCCCCTACCCCTTTTCAGTTTTTCCTCCTTTTGCCCCTTTAGGGTTAAATTTTCAAATTCCCTTACACCCATTTCTAAATATTTTGAAAATACATCTATATGCCAAAAAAGAATATTTTAACTCAATAAAGATAGAAGATACAAAGGGTTCTTTAATTCACCCCCAATCCAGATTTGCACCTTTAGGGGTTGATTAAGGCAAAATCATAAAACACGTTTCTAGGTATTGGCATTGATAATCTTTGCAAGCAAACACCAAATCGATATCTTATTGGGTGTAAGAGATATTGAGGAACTCGTGAAAACACATTTTACCCCTTTTCACCCCCGTAGGGGTTGAATTTCAAAAAATCCCTTCGAACTCATTTTATTGTGAAATGGAGCTCACAGCGAAAAATAATAATAATTTTAACCTCTTACCCCTTTTCAGTTTTTCCTCCTTTTTCCCCTTTAGGGTTAACATTTTCAAATTCCCTTATTACACCCATTTCTAAATATTTTAAAAATACATCTATATACCAAAAAAAGAATGTTATAACTCAATAAACATAGGAGATATGTAGGGTTCTTTAATTGACCCCCAATCCAGATTTGCACCTTTAGGGGTTGATTAGGGCAAAATTCTAAAATACGTTTCTAGGTATTGGCATTGATTATCTTTGCAAGCACACACCAAATCGATATCTTATCGGGTGTAAGAGATATTGAGGAATTCGTGAAAACACATTTTACCCCTTTTCACCCCCTTAGGAGTCGAATTTTAAAAAATCCCTTCTTAGCACTACCTTACGTAACAAATTGAACCTTCCACCCAAATTTCAAGTGTCTAGTACCAATGGTTTCGGCTCTGCGTTGATTAGTCAGAGTTGTGACTTTCCTTTATATATATCGAGAGATCCAAAAAAACCTGTTCCTCAGCGGGCTGTGGAAATTCAACGTACGAATAATATGTTGGTGACACTGTAAGTCAATGTCAAATTCGACGTTATCAGGTTAGGTTTTCCGTCAGTTATGACACAAAATGACGCAAATCCTAACCTGCTAACCTCGAATTTTACATTGACGTACAGTGTCACCAACATATTATTCGTACATTGAATTTCCACAGCCCACTGAGGAACAGTTTTTTTTGGATCTCTCGATATATACATGAACTTTTCGGAAGACTAATTTGGAGAGGTTGGTCGAGCTTTGCTAGATCTCCAATAAAATAAGCTAAGTTCTACTGGTTGATTTTAAATTTCATTGGTTAGTTGTTGATAATGAAAGCAGATAAGTCTTCGGAAACGTTTATGTTTTAATATTTTTTATTTGTATTGTGGCAAAATACCCAAAAAATAACATGATTAGCCTATTGAAGCGCCACAAAAAAGTTTTAGAAATTATTTTAGAAATTATTTGCATTGTAATATGTTGCAATTTTCGTTGTATTTTCTCGGCAGTACAATTAAATTTTTCTTATATCTCTTTATTATTTTCAAGATTTCGGTTCTCTTTACATTTATGATTCCATAACACGGAGTTTTCCTCATATACGCCAACCAATTTTATAGTTTCTTCTTTTGACCACTCTTTTTTAGAAGCCAATTTTATAAAACAACTCTTAGTAAAACTCTCAAAATACGAAACGTGTTGGTATTTGGAGAGTAACTATCAAGACCAATAAATTATAGTGTGTCTACTTGAGAGCAAATCTCAGCTAGTTCAATGTCTGAGAGTTGGTAGGCACTCTCCAATAGTTACTCTCAAAAGCGTGTCCATTTGCGAGAAATACTCTCGAGAGCAGCTCTCGAGAGTATTTCTCGCAAGTGGACACGTAGCTTAAAGCTACGTGTCCACTTGCGAGAAACATTTAAATGACTCTTTAGTTGGGACTTTGGTAATCGGTCCATTGCTAACGAGAATCGATTACAAGCAAGTCCATTATAAGAAGAATATATGTACATACTATATTTGGACCAGGATTCTTTCTCTCTTCAGCTTTTCTTTGCTCTGGCGATCTTAATGTCTATTTCCTTTGTTTAAAAACTTTGTATTTTTTGCATTAGCCCTTAGAATAATGGTAATTAGGCAATTTAATATATTTATTTTATAGTATAATCTCTCAGTAATTTATTATCATAAAAATATTTATTGCATTCTTGGTTGTTCTATTTACTATTACTTTTGTTACAATAAATGTATTTAATAAGTAGTGGCTTAGTAATTTAAACACTGTCATATGTAAAAGAACTCCGATGATTTTTAAAATAAAAATTTTAAATTTCCCGCGTTTACGAATGTTTATAATTTTTCTGCGGAGTGTAATTGTCAAACGGAGCTAGCGCCAGCCTCCCCTACCCGAGGCTTTTGTGTGCTTGGTGGCACTGTACCAAGAAAATCTACATAGAAATATAGAGTAAATGAAGAAAACCTAGACAACAGCAGCAATTCATTAACATTAACATGAAATATTTCCACCAGACCAACAGTCGACAGAAAATCAGTCAAGCTGTAGAAAATAAGTGCTGACAAGAAGAAACATTAGAAAGAAACAGTTATTTACATAAAGAAAATATAACATTTATAAATTTAGCTGAACAAACAAATAAAATGATAAGGTAAGACCTTAACAAACACTACGAGCTTGAAGTAAAGAGTCTTTGTTAAAGGGTAAAAGACCAAGAGATCTCAGAAAAAACGCATCGAAGACAGGTGATAGTACTAAAGGATCAACTCGGAAATGAAATAAAAGATCGAGACGCAATATTACATAAAACACAACCTTTCTATGGAAATGTATATAGCTCAAAAGTACAAAGTACGAAATACAAATCCGGAAAATAACAGAAATAAATGTAGGCTTAGAAGAACTGCCACAAATTATGGAGGACGAGATAAAACATGCCCTCAACTCCATAAAAAAGAACGCAATAGGGTGTCCCATAAAGTTCTCTACATATGGATTTTTTTTAAATTATCTATTTAAAAAAGTATTCTTCATAAAAAGTTCTGCATTACCCAAAAAACCAAAATGCGCTCATAAATCCAAAATTATCTGATATTATTCAGGATGGATTAAAAAATAATAACTCGGTTAAATAGTAAAGTACCCTTATTTCTAAAAATAACAGAAAATGTTCTGAATGAAAAGGCTGCCTCCTGTAATTCATTTCTTTTTCAAAATAGTATGTCACACAAATTCAATTCAGATCAATTTACATAAATTCCATTCAGAGAAGCAACAGGTCGTTGGAAAATTAGTTAAACTACTTAATACAGAAATTATCATGACTCTCCTAAGTAACACTTTTCGTTATGTTCAGAATAAGGGTAATTTACTCTATCGTGGAATTATTATTTTTTGATCCATCCTGTATAATATCAAATAATTTGAGAATTTTATGAGCGCATTTTGGTTTTTGTGTAATGCAGAACTTTTTAGGAAGAATTTTTTTTTTTGAGAAATGGAAAATTAAAAAAGTTTTTCATATGTAGAAAACTTTATGGGACACCCTGTATATACAAAAACGTTACTTTACTATACAACTTAATAACATCATAAAACCTATCAAAATAGAAAGAGTTACAAGACAAGGTGATATTCTATCATGAACGCTATATTCCTTGCTCCTTAAAGATATATTGAAACAACTAGATCAGCAAGATAAATGGATACTAATAAACAGGAGGGGTCAATCATATGCGATACGCAGATAATTATCTGCTATACACAGATGATTATTATTTTAATATCTGAAACTATGAACATCGCAAAAACGAAAGCCTTTATATCGTCCTAAGAAATCAATTGATAGAAAATGTGTCAAAGTATGTAGGTCTACCTGGGTCATATAATATCAGTGGAAAGTGAGAATGAAACACTAGCAATAAATAAAGGAAAAGATTAGCATGAGCAGCTTTTAGACTACTAAAAAATACCTTAAAAACAAAAATATCCTAATATATCTTTGAACTAGCCTATTTGATCATTGTGTCCTGCCCACTTTTACGTATGGCGCTTAAACGTTAATGATTACAAAAAAAAACACAATGGAAATGCTCCGAGCAACAAACAAAGCTACAAAAAGACAAAAGGCATAACTAAAATAAAATGTGTGAATAAGGTAGAATTTTGCCGGCCATGTGGCCATATGTCAGGACGAGCGATGAACAAGGATAATACTGCAGTGGAGACCACACCAACGAAAGCGATTCAGAAGCCGACTACATAAGCGCTGTACAGGACGATATAAAATATATTCTGGTCTATTATGGATGAGAAAGGTGCAGAACGGAGGCAATTGGAACAAATTAGGGAGTTAAAACTATAATAGCTCTTGTCTCGAATCATCTTCTCATAAGTATTTTTTCTGATATTCTCCATTTGGATCAGCAACCATGCTTCTTTATTAGCACTTATTTTTTATAGTTATTATTTTTTTTTCTTTTTTCTATGAGCTCTAGTATTTCGTTGATCATCCAGTAATTCTTTGCTCTAACTGTTCTTCCTTCCAGTGTGTTTTTACTTTTAGTTAACATCGATAATTTAATGTTGACCAAGTTCTCGTTCAAGTTGTTCAGAAGCGTATTTGATCTTCAGGGTTTACCTTTAGGTTAGTTCCGTTCTCATGTAAACTCGTCTCTCTACCATTTCTTTGGCCGCTCGATATTTCTTCTTCCTACAGGCCGGTAGTGTAATAACTATTTAGGTATACGGCAATCGTGCATTCTTTCCTGCCAGTTTATTTTGTATTGGTCTAATTTTTCTGTTGAGCTAAATATTTGTCGTTCTTGTCGTACATTCTCATTTATTTTGTAATCTAGTAATGTGTTGCCCGCCATGTGCTTTAGGAATGTCATTACCGCTGCTTCTATGTGTTTTATTTGTTTCTTATTTAGTGTTCAGTTCTTAAATCCGTACAGTAGTACTGGTACAGCCACGACTTAGTAAAACTTCAAACGTCTTTGTTTAGTAGTGGATTCATTAAAAAAACATAGTTTTCAATTGTTTTAGTACGTTTGGCGCTATAATTCGGTTATGAGACATTTTTAGAGCCAACTGGAGTTTGTTTTGCATTTTTTTTGTTAGATTGTTAGTGATTTTGCTTAATTAATGGCCAACTTCGTCTAAAAAAAATTAAATTTTGAAAAATAATAAGTTCCAATATTTAAATTTAAGAATGCTGTCATAAAGCACTTTTAGTGCTGATTTCAAATATCTAAAAATATACGAGGTGTTCTATTTGAAAATCCAAATTTGTGTACCTCTATGTAAAAATAGGACGCCATGGCTTAATTTAGTTTAAGTTAATTTGTAGGTTGTATACTGGCATTTAAAACAAAATCGATATCTCTATTATTAACGAAGTTACGAGCTGTCCAGTGTTACAACAAAAAATTTCTATTAAACGATGCTACTTCCAATTTAAAAAAGACAGACCACATTTAAATTTAAATTTTTTAATTCGCACTCAGCCAACAGCCGTTAGGCCAATTACAGGCGTCGCTGTGCAGTTATGAGGACTTCCAACCCCACTAACGACTGTCATGATGTTGTATGACCGCCGGGACCAACGTTTTTCCGTGATAGCCGTACCACGAGGTGCCGAGAGATGCAGCCGTGGAACTCCCATCCAAGTTCTGACCAGAGACAGCGTTGCTTAACTCTGCTGATCGAACGTGGACGCTTGTTCAAGCTACACCACTCGGGACCCACTTTAAAAGAACGCGAGTTGATGTGGAGACTAGAGAATGTCCGACAACAATGTACCTGTTCAGAAAATATAACCTTAAACTGAAAACAACCTAACCTAACACAAAAAGTGTCAATCTCCATTAGGGAGTTCAGTTGCCACAGAGGTTCTGCCAACAAAATTACTAGATGGTCATAGCCTCACCTGACCCAAAAAGATCGTGAACGGCTTATACATAAAAGTTACTAAACTTCTATTTTTTCTTCCACTTAAATATAACAACTTTGCATTTTGTCATGTTCTCTAATCTAAATTCACATAACCGCAAACGTGTGTTTGTTTCTTTGTTTGTTATGGACAAGGTCTAGGCATGTGGAGTGCTTGGAATCTTCGACACCGCCTGATGTGGGCCCATGGGCAAAGTTCTACCTCAAATATAAACCTCGTTTAAACATAACAAAGTAATTTTACACTAAATTGGAGAAGTTTCCATGTTCAAACGTCATGCAAAAAAATGTGAACAGAGTATATACGAGGTTGTGCTGAAAAGTAATGCCTCCGAATTAATTTCCAAGGAATGAATGAAGCTAATTTACTGAAACAAATAGGATACTACTGAATTATCCGGAATTTTTAACTTCAGTTTTAAGTCCCTGTGAAGGGTGCTTATTTAAACTTGACCAAAATTCGCTAGATCTAATTTAAAACTGGTTGCCTAGGGTAGAGCTCAGATGCCAGAGTCCGTTCTACTCAATTTTTAAAATACAGGAATAACACAGTGTAGAAATAAATCGTATAATGGTTTTTTATCCAAATACAAAATAATTGTTGATTAAGGAAAAATATTATGTACATGAAATATTATAAAACTAAATTCTTTTGGCGTATTAGTTCTACGTTTCGGTATTTTCGGACGCTAGGAAACTCAAACGGCACTTTGGTTTGGCCCTGTGGTTGCCTCTGGGCCCTCTTAAAGAAAGCTTGGACGAGGTAGTGATGGGTACTCGTAGGTTCGGATAAAGTAGCTCCGATGTACGTGAACTGGAAACGATAGATCTGAAACAGACTGTTTGTTATTTATATTTTATGGGCGGCCAAAGTCAATGGAATAAATTGTTTACGGTGTCTGTGACGTTCACGGCGAGTGCATTAAGCCTGACTGTACGTCGTACTCCTTTCTGAATAAGTTTGGATCACCTGGAATAATATAAATGGAAACTTTTTACCTATTGCAAACTCCGGTTCTTTGCAGCTAGAATCGACGGTGACCGATGGAAGATTTCGGTCGGTCCGGATTCACGGCAGGCGGGCTAATTTTCCTGCGTCGAGTCACCTGAATTATGCTGGGGGCCTGGAGGTTTCTCCTAGTATTCTGGTCAGCCGTACTCTAGGTTAAGGTTATGGCAATATTGGCCTGGGGGGATCAGCTGTTGCGGAAATTAAACGGGGTTTCTAGCAAGATGGGAACCGAAGTATCAACCGGTGCTAGCTAGGTCAGGAAATTGTCTAGCAAGACGGAAACCGAATCCACCGGTGCCAGCCAGGTAATACCCGAGTCAAGTTTGCATTTGACTTAGACAAAAATAATATAAAGCTGATTTTTGGTAGAGATCATGCCTGAGGGCTAAATTGCAACATACTAAAAGTCCTGGAGAATCCTCCTTCCGCAACCCCCTTTTTTTGCCCCCCACCCTCCCCCTTTTAATATTTTGGCAATTTTCTCGAAAACTATCAACTTTACGTAAAAATGCCAAGTGAGCATTTTTGAAGCTGATAAAATTCCCCTTTCAATGACATATTGCAATCCATATTCAGTAGCACATGGCACCCACCAGTGGCGTATCAAATGAAGGGTTACTTTTAAAAAATATACTTTTTGCTATTTATTCTCAGTTTTTTTTCATCATTTTTTAGAAGAAACATATTTTTCTCTAAAACGACTATTAAAAGGTGGTCTACTTGTGAATCTTTTAGAAGTTCATCGCAATTACTTCAGAATAAAGTTTGCGAGATATTTAATGTACCTAATCAATTACAAGAAAATGTGATTCAATGTGGGGAGGAGTTTGTCAGATCTCTTTATCCTGATGGCCCAAAATTTGGAGGTATCAATGACCTTCGCCATCATCTTTATAATAAAGCAATGGCAAGACAATCAGCTTCTGCACTCCTAGAACTATCCAGTTTGCCACCCACAAAAGCAGCCTGTGCCCAACATTCGCTGAGAGTATACCTTCAGGTGAGCAACGGACAAACAAAAATTAATTTGTGTCTTTATATTTCTATTGTTTTTTAAGGTACAAGAGTGGCTGGGAAACCGGTTACCGCCTACTGAATGGGGCTGGAAGTTAGTCGAAGGACAATTATTGCCTGTCAAAACTGCTTTATCTCCCGTACCCGAATTACTTCTCTCTTTGATTTACTGCCATTGCAAAACCAATTGTGCTGGTAGATGCTCATGTAGACACTCAAGCCCTAAAAGTGTAGCACATTTTGTTCCCCTTGCAATGGCGAAATATGCAATAATATTGTGGAAACCGTTACAGAAGATTCTACTCTTGAGCAACATGTTTAAAATGTTGTTTTCAAACTAAATAAAAAATTAATTAAACAGCAGTTTCAATATTTTTGGTTCTGGGAGGTCGTTCTATACATCAATGGATTTGCAATTTTATCACCTACAAAAAAAATGGTAACGATATTTTTCGCCAAGCTTATAGTTTTTGGTTAAAATTAGTAAATTCGACGTGTCCTTCAAGAAATTTCAATTAATCTCGGGGCAGACTTTCTTTTGAGACGCCACTGGTGTGTACCACGTAGTACTATATAAACTAGCAATACGTCGTTGGAAGGGAAATTTTGTCAGATTCAAAAATGCTCACTTGACATTTTTCCTTAAAGTGGATAGTTTTCGAGAAAATCGCCAAAATATTAAAAGGGAGGGGGTTGGGGGGCGAAAAAAGGGGGTTGCGAAAGGAGGATTCTCCAGGACATTTAGTATATTACTATTTAGCCCTCAATTATGATCTGTACCAAAAATTAGCTTTATATTATTTTTGTCTAGGTTTACCCAAAATTTGAACTATCTTGACTTAGTATAAAGGAGCAGGGCAAGAGGATTTATCCTCCGGTTGGCGGGGGGGGGGGGGGATTATTAGAGCTTGTAGTCAGGATTTCGAGTCTCAAGTGAAGTTAACTAGCTGCGAATTATTCTCTTATACTCTTCGAGCACCTCGATATCGGGACATTTCTAGAGGGAATTAGATAATCGAATATCCGAACGCTATGAAGATATGTGCGATGACTGTAAGAGTTTCAGCACCATTTAAATTTTTAGCATACTATTTGTGCCTTAGGTAAATTTGATGGAAGGGCTAAGGTTACAAAATGACAAAGTATTCTCTAATCTATGATTAACAATGTTATACATTTTATTTTCAACATAGTCACTCCCCAAGTCTTATTAAATTACTTACAGGCCCGGCAGAACTATTCCTATTAAAGCATTTATCTACATAGGTTAACGTTCAGTCTTACAATAATTTTCGAAATGCTTTCTTTGATTTGCAATTCAAGCCCGGGATCGCTTATACGTTGAAGATATAACATTTGCAATTTAACCTCAGTTTTTAAAACGGTATACTAGCATAAAAAATGTTGAAAAACATATGTCTTCCAAAATTTCCAATGCATATGTCAAATTTGAAGGTTATTATCGAAGTGTCACTGAATTTGATCTCTTTGTACCAAATTTTCACGCTTTCATGCAAATCTCGAATTGATGTTACGAATAATTCACCAACTTTACCATACAATAAAATCATATCAACCCTCTATGATTTTTATTAAACACGTACAGGTTAAAGACACAAATTTTGATAAATACATTTTAAAATAATGCACCTAAGTATAGTATTTCAAACAAAAATTGGAAAGCTGTTTAAAGTCAAGTACATCATGGAAAGTGTGAGTCATGTCTAAGTTGGTTTCATACAATCAATAAATAATCTTCTAATATGCCAAGCAGCTTTCAAGTAATGACAGTACATCTATAAATTGTACATGTAACAGTTTTGTTAAGGCATTGTAACATTTTGCATGATTTAAGTAGGTACTAGTTGTTTAACCTCAGTTTTTAAAACGGTATACTAGTATAAAAAATGTTGAAAAACATATATGCATTCCAAAATTTCCCATGCATATGTCAAATTTGAAGGTTATTATCGAAGTGTCACTGAATGACAATCAAATAGTAATTTTATGAGTAAATTGCGAAGTGACTTACTGTTCTCAATGCTGGCCTGATTTTAAATAGCTTTCCAATGTTTGGTTGGAATACTATGTCGTCTGCATTTCTTTTCTTGTGATGAGAAATTTTGATTTGAAGAAATTCATCCTTAAAATGTGTGTTACTACTCAATTTATTTTACGTACGTATGCACGTAATATTATCCTTAAAATCCAAAATCTTACCAGTTACCAAGCGGTTATTTATTATTATTACGGACTTTAAGAATAACAGAAAATTCGAATTCACGACTTACGGTAATGCATATTTTCTTAAAATAATACAGGGCGATTTTGAAATACATGCAGATGTAGATAATACACAAATAAACAGTTCTGCAAAAAAAAAACATTAATAATAATATGTGTTCCGTTATGAAGATACTGCAAACGGCATAAGGGAAAACAATAACTCCCAACAGTTTTTGCACAAAAATGTCTTCAAAATACAGCGAACCAGTTGAGAGTAAGTAAGAAGTGTTGTTAGTGCTTTTCGTTGTCACCAGTACTTCTTGCAATCGAACACCCATCCATATGAACGAATTCGATCATAAAAGCTTAATTATCTTGAAAACGGGTAAGAAACTCTATGCTTGCGAAGTACACTTTGTTATGACGAATAAGAATGTTATACTGTATGTCCACAAAAATCATACTATTGAAAATCAATTGAAAACACATACACCTCCAGTTTACCAATTTTGATAAAATTTAGAGAAAAAGGTGTACTTCCATTATCAGCATTTCTATACAAAATTTGAAACTCCTAAAGCAACCATTATCGATATTATCACTAAAAGAGTGATATTATTGTCCCATCTTCCGGTTGCAGTATCTCCATAGCGAACATTTTATATTTTTTTTCAGAACTGTTTCTATATATGCATGTATTTTAAAATCAGCCTGTATATCGGCGATTGGAGATTGTTGTTCGCTTATTTAGCAATCCAAAAGATGTTCTTGTCTAACCAGGCTAATATTCCAGTCTGTATATTTATCATGACACGTAGAAGATGTATATTGCAATCAATATTTCAGTATTCTGATATGGTTTGCTCAGAATTACATTTTGAATATTATTTATTTGAAAATTAGCCATCTAAACACATTTTAAGCATGTGGATTAGTTCCAAATGCAGTCATTATTACCAACGCTTCACTTTATTAAACATTTGCTTACTATGTGCGTGTAAAATGACATTTGTAGCAATACTTACCGCAGGAAATGTTTGAACACCATTTATCCATATCCATATCATGATTCACATATTACTCAGATCGAAGGTAGATAGAAGGATCGTTGAAAGTTGAGTCCTGGTTCACAAGGTAATGCACATATAAATTATTTAGTAGATTAGACCAACTGGTTACAGGCTTTTGAATTTAAATTTTCTTATGAAACAAAGCTTAGAGATGCAATACTGTGATGTTCAAAAATAATAACTCAGTTTTTAAATAAACTAAGAAATGTTTTAAAATAAGTTAAGTAGAATATTTTTGCTGTGGTATCACTAACTAGCGCACTTGTCCTAATCGAACATTAGCGCAATGGACATTCGTGATACCTCAACAAAAATATTCGACATAACTTTGACTACTCATGGTATTATAAGTGAAAATGTATTCATATCTAACTCCAACAATTCTAAGTTTCTTAAAGGAAAGAAAATCGTTTCATTCAGTGCAGAGAAGTCGTTACAAGAAATATTAAAAAAAATCAAATTTCTTAGATTTGAAAAGCTTCCTGTTCTGAATACTGACAAATCATTTTCTCCCAGCTGTAGACTTTGTAATAAAGGGAAAATTTTTAAAGTTTCGAGGGGGTATTCCTTGATTCTGTTATTAGTAATCACTAAATTCTGAAGACTGTTTCGTCCCCTGGGAACTGCGCCCTTATGCCATGGCATACATCGCACACTCATAGTTACGCCACTGAGGTTAAAATGTTATTACTAGTACTACTGTTAAATGAAATGAAAAAGTATATCTACCAAAGTTAATATTCCATTTCGTAAGGAAATTTGTTATTCAAGCTCACTTTACTGTAAATTTGTTTACTATTTGCATTTAACATTTATCCACACTACTGTATCATCTTTCAGATTCTACGCAGATAGGTAAATATGTATACAAGACTACTTGAAAGTTTGCATGATGTGCAGGTTTACAAGATAATGGAAATTTAGTAGATTGACGAACAGATTCCATGTTTATGAATATATAATTTCTTATGAAACAAAGATAAAAGATGTAATATTCCGTAGGTACGTGAAATAATAAAGAAATTTTTAATTACACTTTTAGTAGCACAAAACTTAGAAATTTTAACTTGAAACTAAAAATATGTTTTCATATATATGTAGAACATTTAACAGCAGGTACTTTAATAAAATCTAAATTACCTACATTACATTTTGTAATTTCTGAAATTTATAACTGTTAAATTTTGCTGAAAGTTGCTGCAAGTCTTTGATTAAGGTTCTTACGCAAAATAAATCCATTTTTTTATTGTGTGTTGTGTTAGACGGGAGTTTATGTGTGTTATATTAAAATTCAATTTCCGATAC
Organism: Agriotes lineatus; assembly: GCA_940337035.1. Taxonomy (NCBI): domain Eukaryota; kingdom Metazoa; phylum Arthropoda; class Insecta; order Coleoptera; family Elateridae; genus Agriotes; species Agriotes lineatus. The sequence continues at coordinate 56,258,759 of OW679201.1, read as the reverse complement.
TTTTGAAATGTGTCAACGTGATGGATGCAACTCACTCATGACCACAAAGCGGCAACGGGGCGCAAACAGTGCAGGTTCGAACATTCCTTGGCCCAGTGGCGGAGGCAGGCAGTTAAATGTAAAAGAACATAAACTTACTGACGTGTAAATTTCATCGATAATAATAATTGTACTCACCGGGGGTGGCCGCCCCCCAGGCCGCTCCGTACTCCTGGCAGTGGCATCACAATTCTGGGCCTTACATCCGTCAGCCTCAACCCTTTGGCACCTCATCGCCGCCTTCACTGGTTGAGTTAGCTGTCGGTACTTTTCGCTAGTACTGCCCAATAGTAATCCACTAGATTAACTATTGTTACAACCCGTACAGAGTCGGTAATAACTACCGTAGTATACTGATCTTTCACAGTACAGCAATTACCGTAAATCTTGCTATTGCTCTAACGGGGCTTATAACACAGGTCTGCGACCAAATTTTTTTCTTTAAAATAATGGGTAATTCTTATGTATTTTGGTGCGCTGAGTTCGGAAACGCCCTCAGTTTTTTCCCAGCACGTAAGTATTTTCCGCAAAATGCATTTTTCTGCGGGATTGCCTACCTTAAGGCGTATATTTATGAATATGCCGAAAAAAGTTGTTTTTTCCTATTCGGCTTCATAGTTTTATATTAGAAACTATGAAATATGATAAAAATTAGTATATTTAACAGTATTAGTCAGCATATGAATCATGGAAACCCATTACCTTAATAGTATGCAATTAAGGTTTATCGCTTTTCTTCGGTGTTTTCAGATTCCAATGTTACTGCAATAAATGTTTTTGTTATTAAAAGTACATAAATAAATAGGAGAAATTCTTTCTGGTAATTAGCGTAATTGTGGTGAACATTATTGACAAATGAAACCTGGATTTTCCCATTGCCCTATATATACCCCTCGTAGTCCTTCGATTTGTTCATTTCAATTTAAATATTATTAAAGTGTCTTTCAAAATGTTTTCAAGAGCTTGTGTTAATAATCCTGATAGTTTCTGTTACATTTGTGGCGAACTTGTATTAAAAAAACAATCTCGAAGTATTACGGAGTTTATTAAAAAAGTGTACTTTGCCTATTTTGGTGTGAAGATCGGAGATCAAGAAAAATCTTGGGCCCCTCATGGAGTGTGTTCAGGCTGTGTTGAAGGACTTCGCATGTGGTCTAAAGGAAAGGTGAAATCTTTTCGTTTTGGGGTGCCTATGATTTGGAGAGAGCCGAGAAACCACGGCGATGACTGCTACTTTTGTTCTTGCAACATACAAGGGTACAATGCCAAAAATAAAAAAGATATATGTTACCCAAACATGCAATCTGCACTTCGGCCTGTGCCTCATGGACCCGGTATTCCAGTACCAGTGCACCCACACAATTTTGACGATTTGCCAGAGTCATCAGAGAGCGAGTCAGAGCAGTTGGATGATGAGTTTCAAGTCGAAGACTGTGGACCCCAGCAGTTTTCACAAGAAGAATTAAACGACCTCGTTCGTGATTTAGGGCTTTCTAAAGAGTCTGCTGAATTACTGGGCTCTAGACTTCAAGAAAAGAACTTGTTGAGATCTGGAACTTCATTCTCATGGTACAGAAGCAGAGAAAAACAATTTGAGTCAAATTTTTCTCAAGATGGCGAACTTGTATATTGTTCTGATGTTCCCAAGTTGATGTCAATGTTTAACATTCAACATGTGTCAGATGAATGGAGGCTTTTTATTGACTCGTCAAACAGAAGTTTAAAAGCAGTTTTGCTACACAACGGCAATAAATACGCTTCTGTACCCGTGGGGGACTCTGTGCATCTAAAAGAAAAGTATGACAACAAGGCTTTTATCCTTGATAAATTGAAATATAAGGAGTTTGGATGGCCTATCTGTGGTGATCTCAAAGTCATCTCTATGGTGCTTGGACAACAAGGTGGCTATACGAAATTCCTCTGTTTCCTATGTGAGTGGGATAGCCGGGCAAAAGCACAGCACTGGAGCCAAAAAGTGTGGCCAACGAGAACTTTGAAGGTTGGAGAAAAAAATGTTCACTTTGAGTCTTTGGTTGATCCCAAAAAAGTGCTTTTACCCCCACTTCACATCAAGCTTGGACTGATGAAGCAGTTTGTCAAGGCATTGCCAAAAGATGGCGAAACGTTCAAATACCTTGAAAAGGAATTCCCGGGACTGTCTGAGGCAAAGTTAAAGGAGGGTGTTTTTGTTGGCCCGGACATTCGGAAACTAATGAAAGACAATCAGTTTGAAAAGGTGATGAAAAAAGCTGAGAAAGAGGCGTGGATATCATTTAAAGAAGTTGTGACTAAGTTTTTGGGGAACAATAAGGACCCGGATTATGAAGAAATTGTAAATAAAATGTTGAAATGTTTTAAAACCTTGGGGTGCTCCATGAGCTTGAAACTTCACTTTTTGAACTCCCATTTGAGTTATTTCCCAGAAAACCTTGGTGCCGTAAGTGAAGAGCAGGGCGAGAGGTTCCACCAAGACATCAAAGAAATGGAACGGAGGTACCAAGGACGATGGGATGTGAATATGGTGGGAGACTACTGTTGGATGCTTCATAGAGAACTTCCAGACATCCCACACAAACGGAAAAGCTCAAAACGGAGTTTTGGGGGAAAAATATGTAGATATTATAAAGAATTATAAATCCTTATTGTATATACTACATATTATTTTTATCAAATTGTATTTAAAAATGTAAATAAACCACTAGTAATATATTTTTTTTTAATTTCAAAATGCATTTTTACCTATATGTACTGCGGGTTTTGCATAACTTTCTTTTTCATTTTGCGGAAAATCCCTACGTGCTGGAGAAAAACTGAGGTCATATTTGGACTCAGCGCACCAAAATACATACGATTCACCCATTACGGTGAAAAAAAAAATCAAAAAATTTCAATTTGCAGGCCTGTGTAATTTGGAACTCCATGCTTCCGGTGCGGAACGACATGCTTCCGCGAATCACTGGGCGGACTTCGTGCTCCAGCTCCAGGATTCAACTCTTTGACTATCACATAGTCGACTAGCAAAGCAAGAACCTCTGACGTATACCGGACGTTGTAATTGCCAAAAAGTCTACCAAATGCCATTCAACTAGCTACAATAGTACGGACATTCTACTCTAGTTAAATTAATCCTCTACCTAATTACGCCTAGCTACGCTCGCCGCTTCGCCTCGCATTATGCAACTTATCACTTTATAATTAATTATTGGTTCGCATATAATCGCTTACGCCAAGAAATAATTACGCAAAACAGACCACTTTCATTCATACATCGCGCCGCTGTCGCACCCCCGAACGTTCTGTTTATTTTTGAATTTCATTTCTACCCGAGCCCCATTGATACGGTGCATTGGTTGCACGTGGCGTCTGGGTCCCCGAAAAACTGATCCCGAACCAATGCCTTATACAGTCGTCAAGATTATATTACATTCCAGGAGTGGCAAACGTCGTAATTAAAACTTAAAAATAACGCACCCCAAAACCATCAAATATTTCATCCCTAACAGTTGAGGCTGCATCTTAGTTGCCGAATTTAGATTTACTATTGTTCCTTCTTGTGATTATCGCTGGATATTTAATAGCAATATAAAACATAGAAATTAAAAAGAAAACAACATTGATCATAGTCGCTTCATAACATACAATTTGCAAATAATTTATAGCTATTAACATATCTAGGAATGTTATGAGTATCATAACTGCCGCAGATGTTTTGAAATCCGAGCTCGTAGAGCGAGGATTTTAAAACTTCTAAGGCTGTTATGATTCATAACATCCGTGATTTGTTCAATAGTTTATCGGTTGCTATATGGTTATGGTTGCCATGTAGGGTAATATTCCATTACCCTACAGATAAGTTATGACCTAGTTACTAGCCTACTTTTGTATATGTAAACAAAGGCTTAATATCCTGAAACCGATAAAAGTGTTAATTTGTGCTTTTCGTTCTCGCGAAATTGAAGAAAATATAAATATAATATACAAACAATCTACACATAAAGTATAAATTTAATTAATGATGTAGTAGGATAAATAACGAGTACGGTCATTGTTTAATTTAATTTTATTGACAATCTTACATACATATTTGAAACAGCATATGAGGAATAATATTTTAATATAAATTAAAATTAGAAATATCTTAAAATTACAAATACCTAGAAATATATTTTACAAGTACACCTTGAGCATATTTTAAGTAAGTGCATTTAACAACTCAATTTCAGAATGAACACCTGTGCTCATTTTCTTATTTTTTGCTTGGTAATATTTTTTATATAGTGCAAAGACATTTAGAATACAGATGCATGCAAGTGCTACTAAAATAAGTATACTAACTGTACTAGAATGTGAATAACCTTCAAAACTCTTAATGAAAATGTTGGAAATATTTTGTATTAATGGAATTAAGGTGTCAAAATCTTCTTTTGAATTTGTTGTTGAAATAGATTTGAAGTGAGATGAATCTTTATCCATGTGATTTTCAAAACCATAAATATTGGAATCAGATTGATTTTCAGAGCAAACAATCCCATCTACATTTTCCTTTGTATATCGTGAAGTTGCATTAAACAAATAATCAACACCCCTTCCCCTGAAAGTTTTAAGCATATGAGTTAGTAACCCACACTCCCACGCATTATCATTGATGCTAATAAAATTAAGACGTGGAAGGTGCATTAACAAGGAAGTGTAATTGATGTAGGAAAATTTATTCCTATCCAAATCCAACAATTCTAAGTTTCTTAATGGAAACAGAACCGTTTCGTTCAGTGCGGAGAAGTCGTTGCTAGAGATATTAAAAAGTTTCAAATTTCCTAGATTTGAAAAGCTTCCTGTTCTAAATACCGACAAATCATTTTCTCCCAGCTGTAGACTTTGTAATAAAGGGAAATTTTTTAAAGTTCCGAGAGGTAATTCCTTGATTTTGTTATTAGTAATCACCAAATTCTGAAGACTGTTTAGTCCCGAAAACGATTCTGGGTATAAAGCAAATATTTCATTAAAACTGAGATCGAGAATCTCTAAATACTTCAGGTTTTTGAATAAATTGTCTGGTACAATTTGCAGTTTGTTGCTATTCAGTTTTAGAAGTTTTAATGTTTCGACTCCAATAAATGTTTCCAATTCAATTTGTTCAATTTTATTTTCATCAAGCCTTAAAGCGTATAAGTTACTTATACCAACAAACGTGTCTTTTAAAAGAGACCATAAATTGTTATTGTTTACAAAAAGTGTGTTATATGAAGACGCATCAGAATGAAATGACAGGCCATCAAAGGCATGTGGTTGGATGCTATTTATACTGTTATTGTTGAGTCGAAGGTGAACTACATTTTTAATTCTAGTAAATGTATAATTTTTCAATAACGTAAGCTTATTGTTATTTAAATGAAGACTATTATTTAAACTATCACTGTCGACAATATGAAGTTCCGTAATGCTACTACTAAGCCCATAAAATGAAAATTCAGTGATATTTTGTATATTATTGTATGTTAAGTAAAGTTGGCGTACATTAGAAAGCCCAGTGAATGTTTTGCTCTGCAAAAAATCCAATTTATTACTACTTAAATCCAACACAGACAACCTACTCATTGTATTGAAGGCGCCGGGTACTATGCTTTTTATATTCAAGAGGGTTAAATTAAGTTGTGGTAAGCTGTTTAATCCAACAAACGTGTTATTTTGCAATGTCTCTATTTTGCTACCACTTATATCTAACGAGATCAGTCGGCTAAGGTCTTTGAACGATTCTGGTTCAATTTTGGTTATAAGATTTTCTTGTAAGTGTAAGTGCTGAAGGGACGTTAATCCATCCAGCACATTTCTCGATAAGCTTTGCAAAAGATTGTGGTTGAGGTAGAGTTGCTCCAAATTGGAAAGTTCACCGAATGTTCTGCTTTGCAAACATTCCAATTTATTACTAGTTAAATCCAACACAGACAACCTATTCATTGTATTGAAGGCGCCGGGTACTATGCTTTTTATATTCAAGCAGGTTAAATTAAGTTGTGGTAAGCTGTTTAATCCAAAAAACGTGTTATTTTGCAATGTCTCTATTTTGCTTCCACTTATATCCAACGAGATCAATTTGCTAAGGTCTAGGAATGATTCTGGCTCTATTTTTGTTATGGGATTTTCTTGTAAGTGCAAGTGCTGAAGGGACATTAATCCCTTCAGCACATTTCTCGATAAGCTTTGCAGAAAATTGTTATTGAGATACAGATACCTTAAATTTGATAAACTTGCGAAAAGTATTGTTCAAGTAAAGAGTTTGTAAATTTCCTAAATAGTTAAAAGTATTGCTACTGTTGAGATATTCTATTTTGTTGAAGCCTAAATTCAAGACCTGAAGAGTTTGATGATGAATGAAGTCATTAATATCAGTTAGATTGTTGTAGCTGATGTCTAACGTCTGTAAGTTGTGTATATTAAATGCATTACTTGATATACTCTGAATACTGTTATTGGATAAGATAATATTTCTCAAGCGACTATCTATATAAAGATTAGAAAATGTAGAGCTATCAATAATTGGCATCACACAATTGTTTATCTTCAAGTAGTTGCCGTAGCGAAATCTTCTTGCTCGAGTTTCTACATATTTTTTAATAGTTTGGAAAGGTACGCCTGTGCATGCCAAAGATGTCATATCATTATCGCTGTCGAATGAACACTCACATTGTTTATGACATATATCTTCTGCATAACCGTGTTCGAAATTTATAAGGAATAAAAGCGATACTGATGATAGGGCTACTGCGTTTAACGTCATATTAATCTAAAATAAATAATTATTATTTTAATGCATATTTCACAAATATAAGAAAAACATTTATTTTGACTTGGAAGCGAAAATAACTAATCGGGAATTACATAGAAATGGGAAACATTTAATTATGGGTTTATTATTTTGGTCCAAGGCTTATTGTTGGAAATTGGACATGATAGTTATTTGTAACTCTGTCCTAATCGTTTTGTAATAATAACAATTACTTTTGCAGTTTTGTAAGTTTTATTGCATTTTGAATTATTATCCACACCGTCCTAGTCTTAAATATCCTGTCATCTGTTGATTGCTTTTAATTTTTTTATCAATCAAGATTTTAATGCCAGTTTTACAGTTGCTATCGAGATATTTATAATAACATTAAATTAAATATCCTTGAAGTATAATAAACTGCATTGTTCCTATATATTTTTTTATAAATCTTAATTTTGTTAAAAATGTGAATGTTAATTGTAGACGCGTTCAATTGTCTTCTTACGCCCTCAATACATAATTGAAGGCTTGTTGTAATATTTTAAATCATTACCATCCAATCCACTATTTAAATTACAATTCTACTGAAACTTTCCTTATTGCAGTTTTTGTAGGTTTAAAGAAATGCAGTGTTGATAATATACCAAGGAACTGTTTTTGTTGTTATCACAACCGATTCCTACAATTAATTTTCCTTATCTGATCGAATCACAGTAATTAGTTTGAAAGAAATCTTGCTGAAACTTTACAAATTAAGATCTCTTGTAGGAATTTCTATTATTAGTAGAAACTAAAAAACATAGTACATTTGACCGTGTCTGGTGCCATACCACGACTATATTAACGAAAAATTATCTAAAACCAACAATCAAAAATTTAAATAAAAAATTTATTAAATCTTAAAGTAGAGTATCAACTATCAGTCGATTACCTGAAAATGACGACAGGTGTGGTATTCAATTTTGAAAACTATAAATAAATCCCAAATAAAATTCATTTGGAATGAGACTACCAAAAATTATCTTTAAAAGCAGAGTCAAAGCAGTGTAAAAATATGACTGTTACTTACCAATACTAATATGACAGTTAACTAACTGATGTCACTGTCTATGTACGGTGGCATTTATATAAGTACTTATCTCAGCGGAAGCTGGTATTACACTTACTCGAATATTATATCTGTGTCTACACATTTCACAGATAAATATGAGTTTTTGATAACTGAAATATGGTTTCTATTTACGTTTCTATTACGTTTTATAACAATTTGAAATATAAAAATAACGTAGAATTCCGGCTGCTCAATGAATTTGCTCCGTAAGGTAATTGATTTTCAGTTTCTCTTAATACAATAGAGACTGTAACATGTAATCTACTTATTGTATGGAAAAATATGTAAAAATTCTTTTTCTGATAATACATAGACTTATGCTAAGATTAAAATCGTTGAAGATAAATAGAATGCAAAACGCAGGAAACTAGAAATATTTTTCTAAATTAATTTGTGTACAATACAAAATATTTCATGTGAGATATAATGACATAAGATTATATTTGAGGAAGTAGCATCACAGTTCAAAAATAGTATTTTGAATTTCGCTTGAATTGTTGCCATCTATCTTTACATTATGTAAGAAATATACTTTATTTGTATTTCTGGAATGTTCGCTGTAATACATTCCTCCTATAATAAAAATAAAAGATAGATCACCCCTGAACCACAGCAAAGTCTAGGCGTTTATTTATTTGCAAGATTTTAAGCAAAGTGCCGTGCGATAAGTGCACATCCACAACATAAAATAGAATAATACAAATAGATATGTGGCTATATGACCTACAGTGTGACTTCACAGTTTTGGAATTTACTTCAGTAGACGCATTTTTAGTAAAATTTGGACGAGTCATTTAACTGACTATCTTAGTGTAGTTATAGTGAGAATGAAATGTCTTTGGTTGATACATTTATATGCGTGCTGACTTTTCCGACGGTTCTGTCTTCTCCCGAGTCACGATTTCTGTGTACTGTTTCTTGTTGGGGTTTATGTTTCTCTCTTTATAATTTATTTTGTATTCTTTTATTTTTCTAATATCCCATTTGATTGTTTCTTAATGTACTCTGAATTGCTGTGGTTTAAAATCTGTATTTTAAATGTCAGTATTGGGATCTACTTTTATTCGTTTTGATATCCTTTTTTACTTACAAACTTTGTTTTATAGAGCTGACTAGTTTACCCGTAGCCTCGTACTTTTGTTGATTTTTTCTAACTATTTTTGTTCCACTACAAATATTAAGTACTTGTTCAACATCTTTTATATGCGCCTATAATACGTAACCCAAATGCTCATAATTTTTTCGCCATCGTAATTTTTAAGTCTGTTTCATGACCATAGAGTAGAAGGGACCATAGGTAACATCTGAGAACTTTCATAAATACACGCCAATAAAATAGATCTGTTGCAAAAGACAATGTACAGATCATTGTATGTTTTGGCACCAGGTAGCTAAAACGTATATTTTTGCAAGAGACACAGCTTTATAGAAGCTAATGTTCTGAGATTTTAACTTATTCACAATGTCATCAAGGTGCTGGCATAAGACATATGGAAAAAATTTTATCCATATTGTTGCATTAAGTTTGTCATTAATGAAACGGAACATGCCTCCGACTAACTCGGAAGAAGGGCGGGGTCGACTTACGTTCGAAAAAAATAGAACTAAACTTTTGGGCGCCAAGTGATTCCTTATGGCGATGCTCCCCAAAAAGTCTTGAGCTAATAAACCACTAAATTGTAAAAATCGTAAAAAAGACAACAAAACAGTGAAACCCACGTCTCTGTAAAATCGCATAATGGTTACTCATTCAGTTAGTGAGCAACAGGAAAATAAAATAACAATTTGTAATTACTGGCTTACCACCTTCGACAAATAACGAGTAAATTTCTTAATTAAATAAATATCACATATATGTTCATATTTTATTAAAAGGGCACAAATTATTACAGCCTTTTTAAAACTAAATATTTAAGTTTCATTTGAAAAGAGTATGATGCAAAAAGAATATTTTGTAAACTAGCAGAGGGTTTAATGTGAAAAGATTCTAAAATGAATTTAATGATTTGCAATCATAAACAAATACAACAATTTAGTATTTTACAACTAGCCCAAAGGTTAAATTTTTTATACACTATTTTGAATACACAGCAATTAGCTGTAGTCTTAAATCAATCTTAAAAATCAATGAGCATTTGAAATAAATTATTTATGTGTGTAAATATGATAGAGTAATGTGACGTGCGCGCAGCTTCAAAAAAGTGCAAAGATGTGTGTTATCAGTAAACGATTTAATTTGGAATGTGTTTTCTTCAACCCCTTGTGGTCACAGCAAGCTGGAGAAGCCATCACCAGGTGGTGCAACATATATTCCAATCGCTGTTGAAGTCAGCAGACCTGGACGACTCGAGTAGCACGTTTGCCAAAAGTTCCAACGGAATGGCTGTTTTGTATTCAAGGCATTACAGCACATTGCAGCAAGAGAGAGAGAGAGAGGTGTACAAGCAATGGTGAACCTTCTTGGAAAACGATAACCACGTTTAAAAACCAGAAATTATCCAAAACAACGATGTACCAGAATATCACATATGGATCAACTTTCGGCAAATGTGGGGTGTTAGGTCAGCTGTAATCTCAACGCCAGTTACTATGATAGCGGCGACGCGAAGTTTGGAAGTCATTGCACTGATAGTAGGTGTGGAAAAATCAACAGATGGTTTCGCGTCCCAACCCTCCAAGAGATGTGTCTATGATTCAATTTACCACATCATCAACGTCACTTATAGTTACAATATTATTAATGTAATGGCGTCTTTCTTCCCACATTGTTTGAAATACTTCCCAGTAAACTTTTCGTTGATTAGTTTTGGTTTGTGTGATCTGATGTCTGGAGCACTTATTAAAGAAATTACGACGGGAAAGTGGGCAGAGTTGAGTTCTGAGTATAGGTACTTCTTGAAAGACTAGGTAATTACAATTTTTCTCAACTCTGATATCGAGGATTCCGATATGAGGTGGTGTATAAATAGTTGTATTTACACCTGACACGTCTTGGTTCTAATCTGTAATAGTTTGTTGTATGGCCATAGCGCTGACATCTATAGCATTGGGGCATGTTCTGTGATTTTCTCTGGTGTTCTACGCGGTTACAATGTAGTGGAAAACGTCTTAAGCCTGCCAGTTTTGAGGTCAACTGCAATTACTGGAAGAGGCGATCGGTCTTTACCTTAGAGTCTTTCTATTTTTAGAATGAGTAATTTGCGAGTAGATAGTTTTTCCCTATTTTTTAAATAGTCAATGAAGGTATTACGTTTTCCAATATTCGTGGGTATGGCTCTGAGTTTGGGTCTTGAAAGGTATGGAGTTCTATTTTATGTTTGAGATAGTGTTTTGCAGGAACTCTGTACTAATTTTCATTAGAAGAAATTATTTTTAAGAAGTTGGTTGTCTGATTGGTAGGAAACTCACTTTCGGTAAGTTTTTTGATGCCAGAGATGGCCTCCTTATGTTTTTATCTCTTCTTCTTCCTTCTTTAGGCCAGTGGCCTGCTTGTAGTTCAATAATATAGTAATAATAATAAATGAGTTCATTTTCCACTTAATACAATGTACAATATAAACAAGTAAAAAAAAAATTTATGCAGATGGAAAATCTCTAGGATGCAGTTCAAATGACAGTTCTCCCACTTCAGTCTAGACATTTAAATCTCATATTAATGCGACTATGTAAACTTATATTTAGGAAAACTTAAACATATACATACATACAGTGCGGAAGCACTCTCCAACCTATGAAGTAAACTTGTAAAGTTGAGTAACTAGGTATTTTGTCTGTTCAGTAGATATTTACGTAATAGATGTTTGAAGGAATGTAAGCAATGTTTTTTAATATCTTGTGGTATGGAATTGTAAGTTAATGCTATTTGATAGGAGAATCCCCTTTCAAATAAACAAGTAGGATGCGAAGGTGGAGTAATTGTATCTTTAAATCTAGTGTTTAAATTGTGAACATCGGTTCTAAATGTAATTTTATTGTATAGATATTGAGGATGTTGTTTGAGAATTATTTTATGATAAAGAGTTGCTGAGTGTAGAAATCTTCTATTTTTCATGTTAAGCCTCTGTAATTCTGCAAGTTTGTGTGGAAAATGATCAAATTTATTTATGGCAAATATGAGACGGAAACATGAATTTTGTGCTCTCTGAATTATTCTTGATGACATTTCCTGAGTAATGGCAGGACCATAAATTTGACAACAATATGAAAACTGCGAAAGAACTAAAGCTTCACATAGCATGATTTACAGTTTGTAAGACAAGTAATGCCTATGAGGATACTGAAGTTTAAGATTTAAATATGATTTTTTTAATGTAATTTAGAATCTGAGTATGATATCTAAAGCTGTTATCAATAACTAGTCCTAATTTTTTTGCTTCTTCCTGTATTGGAATTTGAATATCATTGATTGATAGTGCAATCTTAGGTTTTAAAAACCCTATACTATCTTTACTACCAAACAACACAATAATGGATTTAGTTGGATTAATTGTCAAAGAATGTTCTTTCGAAAATTTTAAAATAGCACTTAAATCATTTTGAAGGCTTTTTAATGCATGCTGATGATCATTTAACTTAAAAGAATGATATATTTGTGTATCATCAGCATATACATCTGAACTTTATAAGTTTTTGCCGCTTTACAAAAACAAGCCGTGTAGATGGTAAATAACAAGGGTCCCAAAATAGATTCCTGCGGCACGCCCTTAGTCATAGATCTAAAAGCCGACATACTGTTTTGTAATCTTACGCACTGTACACGTTCAGTTAAGTAACTAAGAAGCATATCAACAGAAGTCGATGATAGGCCAATGAAATTTAAGAGAGCTAAAAGAATTTTGGGATTAATTGTATCAAAAGCTTTGCTGAAGTCAAGGAGAGTTAGAATAATAATAATAATAATAATAATAATAAATGGTCTTTATTGCTTCGACAAAACAAAATACAAAAGCGAAAAAATATTATAATATTTACTATACAAAAGGCGAAGTTCAGACGCCATTTTGAAGTAATGGCACTGTTCTTCCACTTAACCTTAATTGAATAATTAACAAAAATATAAATACATATTAGTATCGTTAATGTGCTCGATGCTTATTAAAAAAAAAACAAAAAACAATGGTATACAAAAAAAACAGTAAAAAAGAAAGGAAATAGTAGACCAATAAACACACCCCAGGAAATCAAAATTCAGTGGCTGCTTTACTGAGTTGCAAGTAAATAATCATGATAAAGACGTTTGAATTTACGAATACTGAGTGTAATAGATAGCTTGTTTTGGTCATTAGCAGATAATAACTCATCTGTAATATTCAACAACGTAGCAGTACAGCTATAACCTGGCTGAAACCCAGAGTGGGCATCAGGTGTGATACTGTGCTCATCTGAATAACATTTTAATTGTTTATGAATGTTTTTTTCGAAAATTTTTGATAACGCTGCCAATAGACTAATTGGATGTAAGTCTTTGTACTCTTTGGAACTAGATATTTTGGGTATAGGAATTATGACACCCTTTTTACAGTGGCTAGGGAATACACCTTGTAACACCGAGCTCCGTAGCCTAGTGCGTTGCACGTCTACCTTGCATTAGGGAGGTCGTGGGTTCGATTCTCGCGGCCGTCTGCTCTTATTCAGGTTTTCAGGTAGTTTTCCTGAGTCAACAGAGTACCTTCTCTGAGGTGAATGCTGGGGCAGTACTTCTTCACCTTTCCTGACCTTTCTTTCCATTCTCTACCTCTCCTTTCTTTTACCCATCCTACAGTTTTCCGTTCTTGGCTGAAGAGGGACACAAGGTCCCTATAGCAGACCGCCCCCAGTTTGGGGGAATTGAAATGACCTTAATCTGTGTCCTTTTCTTGTAACAAACAACAATTTAAAATGTGCGTAAAATACGCCAAAATTATTGGACAACAATATTTAATAATTTGGACATTTAAGTCATCATAGCCAACTGCTTTGCTATTGATTTCATTGATATAGTCAGCAACTTCAGCAGTGTCAACAGTGGTGAAGTTTAAGGGCTGTGTAAAGCCTTCTAGTTGTTATTATTATAAAAATGCAAAAATTCCTTAGTATCGTTGTCATTAATTGCATTAGGGGCAACTGATTATTTTTCGATGATGTAATTTCTATTTTTTTAGTTCTCTCCATAATGCACAGGAATTCCTGCTACGAAGCCTAAGTTCGAGATATGCTCGTTTTTCATTTTTTATTGCTTGTGTTATGTTGTGCAATAGTTCCAATGCTTAGTTAATTTCGACTTTTTGAATTTTGCAAGTGCCTTATCTCTCAGTTTTATCATAAATTTTATATTGCTCGTTAACCATGGTGGTAGTAATTTTGAACGTTTTTATAGGGGCATGTTCATTCAGCACATTCAGAATATTTGAATTAAGATATTCTACCCTCGTCTTAGAAGATATATTCCGAAATATCCAATGGGAACGAAAAGGTTTGAATATCCAGACGATATTGTCTTAATTAGTGACGGACCTAGAAGAACTCAAAGACATGTTAACAGAGGTTCTCAGAATATCAGAGCGCGTGGGTCTGAAAATGAATGTTAAAAAAACGAAAGTTATGGGTCCATCCGAAGAGAGTGTCACCATAGGCAACAACAACATTCAGGTAGTGGAAGAATATATACTTAGGACATAAACTTAAGATTGGAAAAGAAAGTCAAACCGCAGAGATCTCGCGGCGAACAAGTTTGAGCTGGGCTGCCTTTGGGAATCTTAGCCATATAATGAAAAAGACCAACATACCCATTAGCTTAAAGAGAAAAGTTTACGAGACATGTATACTTCCAGTTGCAACATATGGCTTAGAGACAATGACACTGACAAAAAAGAGTATGATAAAAACTTAGAGCTACACAAAGAGCTATGGAAACAGCCATGATCGGCGTTAGTCTCCGCGAAAAAAATAAATCATGAACATATTAGACGAAGAACAAAGGTGACGGACGTAAACCAACGAATATTAAAAATGAAATGGCGGTGGGCTGGTCATGTAGTTCGACAGGAACCAAACCGATGGGACACCAAAATCATTGGATGGAGACCAAGACTTACAAAGCGGAGTAGATGAAGACAACAAAAAAGATGGACAGCCGACATTAAACAAATATCAGGAAAAAACTGGATTCAAACTGCTCAAAATAGAGACACATGGAGAAAACTTGAAGAGGCCTTTATCCAACAGTGGATAGACCAATGCTGATGATGATGATAATGATTTTCTCATCAATATAATTTATGTAAAATATTTTTTGCCATGAAATTATTTGTAGACTATTTTTAAAAGAATTAATATCAAAATTTTCGAAACATATAAACGTTTTATGCGAAGGTAATTGGTGTGTATTTGCAATACGGTGTAAGTGACAGTATACGGTTTCAAATTTATACCCATCTACACCTAAATCTGAGATTATATAGGGATCTGATACCATAACAAGATCTAAAAGGGATTGACAATTACCAGCTATACGAGTTGCTTCCGCAATAATTTGCTTAAAGCAGACAATTTCAACCATTGAACAAAAATAAATGGTACTTGGGTGTTGAAAATTTAGCAAAATTTATATTCATGTTAGGGATGTCGTACCCGGTCTAAAATCAAACCCGGGTACCCGAAAGCAGTACCCGGGTACCCCCGGTTAGTGTACATTTGAACATCTGAAGTAACTACAAATTGCTTTCTTTTACGCCGCGAGTTTTAAATTGAACTAAATTGAAATAGTACTACTCGCCAATTCAAACTGCAAGTCGTCTGTTATTCGTAAGTATTTTCACACTTCCAAGTGTTATCAAATTCAAGTACGTGACTTTTTGTCCGAAATTGGTAGCAGCGTCAATCAACATCACACACAGGATGTTTATGTTACTTCATCTCATACTGACGTAATTTAATGGTACTATTGACGGGTTGAATAGTTCCGTGAAGCGGATTTATTGCCTTCCTTATATGAAACAAAAAACATTATGTGGTATGGGATCACCCCATCCCATTCTTGTTATGACTGCATGGTTATTGCTATTATTTTTATCATCCTCTCCGAAAAAGGCTGACTTCTTAGAAATTACATAATTTACTAGTCGTGTACCCGGGTCCTGAAACTACACCCGGGGCGACTATTACCCGGGTCGGCCCGGGTACCCGGGTACTCGCCGACATCCCGAATTAATGTCACCAAGAACAACTACTTTATCAGTCATAGAAGATACATACGTACAAGACTGCTCTAATTCGTCAGTGAATATTTTAAAGTTTAAAATTTGTGGCCTATAAACAGTACCTAGCTAATTATATCATTGTTCACTTCTGGAAATAACCAAGTTTCACTAGTAGTAATTATATCATACCTTGTACTAGCAATAAACTCTCTTAACTCAGATAGTTTTGAAATTAACGATCTAATGCTACGTAATATGTGTAATCCGCAAGTCTATAAAATTCCGATTGCCAAACTTCTGTGCTGCCTGTTTTAAAATTTGAACTCTGTGTTTTGCCAGATCTTCCTTGACGAGTTTTGTACCTTTAAGTAACTTTTTATTATTATACAGGGTGATTTTTAAGTTGATTCTTTCCTTTTACGGGGATATAAAGCTGAAAAATAAGCTTTTTTTTCATGTACCACTTTTCCGAAATATCAAAACTAACAGAGATACAGCGTGTTAAAGTTTCATATTAAAAACTAACTTTGGCACAAAGGAATAATGGCTTATGTTTACGAAAATAATGAATTAGTGAATATGCCTATTATTTACTGGGAGTGTCATCAACGTATGTGTAGAAGCGAATGGTGATAATTTTGATCATATCATTTAAGTTATATTAAATTTAGTTTAATTTTTGTTAAATAATTTTAGTTCTTAATTTGAAACTTAACACCCTGTGCCGGATTTAGGATATGTGAGGCCCAGGGCTAAATTTTTTTAAAGGCCCCATTTCCATTTATGCAATGGGTACAAAAGGATCTAAATGATTAGAAACCGCACTAGATTATAACCTTCCAATCTTTTCGAGGCCCCCGAAATTCGGTTGCCCGGGGCTGGAGCCCCCTTAGCCCCCCCTTAATCCGGCTCTGCCTGTACTTCCTTTAGTGTTCCCCTAAGATTTCTTGCCGACTAATTTTGGTTTTATGTATTTATGTACTTACATGATAATTTGTACGTTTACAAGTGGCAGAAATAAAGACAATATTATTATTATTATTATTATTATATTCCGCAAAAGTGGTAAATGAAAAAATAATGCTTATTTTTTTAACTTTATATCCTGGTTAAAGGTAAGAATCAACTTAAAAATCACCCTGTATATCAGCTTCTTTGTGTTTCTGCTGATAAACTTTACGATAAGCGGCCTATGTCCTAGAACTTCACCCGGAAGACGATTGCTGCAGTCGATTGAACTTGGGGGTACTTATATCGATCTTCAGCTTTTCTTTGCACATCTTGGTGATATTATCAGTGTTCTAGCCTCTTGTTTCCGGAATTCCATGGATTCAAAGGCTGTTGCGGCGGGTGTACTGCTCTAGCTCATTAGATGATAATTCAGCTTCTTTTCTGGCTTTTATTAGGTCGTCTTCTAGCTGCTTCATCTTATCCGTGAATGTTTGAATTTGCCGGTTCAGAAGCTCTTGGAAATGTTCCTTAATCTCATTTACCAGGCCGGCAATGAAAAGGGGAGTGTAAAACAATGTCAATGATTTTTTGTATCATTGCCTCTTCATCAGCAACGGCAGGGGCAACCCTCGGTACTTCGGGCACTATGAATTAAATTTAAAATTATATTAACACAAAAGCGAGAACTAAGCACAACCGTTCACTTCTACTCGCCAAGACCGTTCATAGAGGAAAACAATACCGTTGTGGTTCTATGAACTCTCTTTGTTCGTAAGCCGGGTAGTTGGCTAGCCTTGCCCGTCGAAATTGAGGAAGAGTTCCCTTGTTAGGGTTACCGACTACCACAGGTGATTTTTAATACTTCTACAGTCGCCGGGAATCGAAACCGGACCCGCCGTCTGAAAGTCGAGCATTTGATTGCTGGGCCATCCACTCATCTATGTTTTTATAAGTCCGTGTAAATACATTACTGGAATTTTCTTTGGATTTCTTGTTCTCGATGCCTTCATTGATAGTTCGATACTTTTTCTGAACTTCATCTTCCGTCGGTGATAGTGTACCTATCTGATCTGCGCTTTTGAGAAAAGTGTTTCTTTTATAATTATTGTATGATATGTTGAATTTTTCCGGGGGACGCAGATGTCGATATTTAATATTAACCTTGTAGCTTGTTTAGAAATTACAGATACATGTAGCGAATACGGCAAAATTAATCTCCGTAGTGTACGTCAGCGTGTAGATATCACTATATCACTACCGCGCTGCGGACGTCCGCAGTCCGCATTCATCGAGTTCACGGACAAGAACGCAGAGCACATGATTATGAACTATTAAAAATGTCTTAGGTTATAACGTAACTGTTTGACTTTGACGGTTTGTGTACATAACCTCAAAGGCTGACAGCCTCAGTTTGTAGTACAACATAAAAATATTATTAAAGTTGAAGCATGGATTAAACAACTGAAAGAACTAGATTTGGTTACTTTAGTTAGTCCTATCTAAGGCATTTTTAAAATTTAAGGTGGTATATTACTTGGTCCATTTTCATAGATCGTACCTACTATAGTTTTGACGATTTCAGCTTTCTGTATTATTTGCGCAGTTGTTGTTCTGGTTTCTAACCACCCCATTCTAGCTATCTTGGAGAGATTTCCAAGTGTAGTTTTTGGGGTAATTTAAAAATATGTCAATTACCGCATAGCTTTCTTCTTGACAAAATTTCACTAATCTCCATAATCCCATTATATCTTCATATCGCCCTTCGCCTATTTTTGAGGTAAAATTTAGTGGTATTATATTAACGTCTTGATTTTTCATTACTTTTATTATATTTTCCAATTGCTTAAAAATTCGTTGGTGACCTCCAGATCGATGTGTAGGGTAGTTGCTGAACGTATATTTGGGGTAAAATTAGTTTGAATAGGTATTGTATTTAATTGTAGCAGCGATTTCATTCTGAACCAGGAACGAAGCTCTTAACCGCAATATTTATATATTTTGCTATTACAAAAGCAACTGCATTTTCCGATATTAATTTGTATGTTTTTGGCTATCATATCCCACTTGTCCCTAAGATATCAATTTCCAATCTTATAATTTCTTTTATCGTACGAATTTCAAAGTTTGCTTCTTATCATGTTCCGATTCTATATTCCTTCTATGGCATTCTTAACACCCTCTTGCTGTTTAAGGCATGCCACCGGCTTGCAGTCATTGTATTTTTTTCTAGAAAATTAAAATATAATAGGGTGGTTTCCTCTTGCCTTCTGAATTACCCTGTGCGGTGACTTTAAAATAAATATCATTGCTGCCTGTGTTTTTCAAGAGAAACTGTTCTAATCAACTAGGTTTTCCCCTTCTGTTGGTACTGTAAGTGCAACTTCCTATTTCATGGGCTTTATCTTATTAGATCCCAAGCCTCCAACACGATAACCTCTCAAGGCAGACGCATATACATATAATACGTTCACACCTTTCTTTGCACGAAAATTGGTCTTGGATATTTTACTTAATAAAAATGTGGTGTGATACACTCACACAACTTCCTTTTACAGTGATCTTATAATTAGTCAAAAATTTCATTTTTAATTTTTAACCATTTGTTAAAAATTTTCAAAAATTACAAATTCTACAAAAACGGTACAAAATCGAGTGTTAGTTGAAGAGACAAATTTTCTCTAGAATTTTAAGGTGAATTCAAAAATGTAATAATATACCGGGTGTTTTAATTAAAATAGGAGTTAATAAAAAAAATAGAAAAAAAAACAAAAGAAACCCACTTTAGAAGTATTCAACTGGAAAATCACCTATTTCACATCAATACACATTAAAAATGTAGTAAAAATGTAAAGTTTAAAAAAAATCGTTAGAGCCGTTTTTGAAAAAATCGAAAAAAAACTGAAAAATCACAAGAGTAAACACCTACTTCCGGTTATGCGATTTTCTTGAAAAGCTTGCTGTCTCATCTACATGGTACACAAAACTTATATATGAAGTTTCAATGCCATACCTCTTTTAGTTTTTGAGATATTCTGTTCACAGACACACAGACACACAGACACACAGACACACAGACCAATGAAAAAAAATATGTTTTTTGGGATCAGGGGACTCTAAAACGTGAAGATCTGTTGAAAACTCAATTTCGAATTTTTGGGGTGAATCCAATACTTCCTTTATAGTAAAAGGAAGTAAAAATTGCATGTGAACAGAACTGTAATTTTTACTTAGTTGTATAACCTGTATAAGCTCCAACAAATTTATTGCTATTTGACAGAATATAATATTGCTGCCAGATGGACTGCTTATATTAATAGTACATGTAAAGAAATATTTAAAATCTTAAATATTGTAAGACCTTAAATGTATTTAATTTAAAATGTCTTCAAATACACAAGTACTTAAACTGGATACATACATAAAAGTTACTAAAGTTCTGTTTTATCTACTTAAATATAACAACTATGCATTTGAAGGTGGTTTGTCATTTTCTCTAATCTAAATCCACAAAACCTCAAATGTTTGTTTGTTTGTTATGGACAAGGTCCAGGCAAAGTTCTACCTTAAATATAAACCTCGTTTAAACATAACAAAATAATTTTACACAGCTAAATTGGAGAAACTTTATGTTCAACCTTCATGCAAAAGAAAATGTGAACAGAGTATATACGAGGCTGTGCTGAAAAGTAATGCCTCCGAATTAATTTCCAAGGAATGAATGAAGCTAATTTACTGAAACAAATTGGATACTATTAAATTATCCGGAAGTTTTAACTTCAATTTCAAGTCCATGCGAAGGGTTCTTATTTAAACTTGACCAAAATTTGCGAAATTTAATTTCAAACTGGTTGCCTAGGGTAGAGCTCAGATGCCAGGGTTTGTTCTTCTCAAATGTATAAAATGCAGGAATAACACAGTGTATAAATAAATCGTATAATGGGTTTTTAACTAAATACAAAGTAATTGTTGATTCAGGAAAAAGAATATTATATACATGAAATATTATAAAATTCTGCGTTTCGGTATTTTTAGACGGTCGGAAAACCAAACGGCACTTTGATTTGGCGAAGTTGTTGCCTCTGGACCCTCTTAAAGAAAGCTCGGATGAGGTAGTGCTAGTGATGGGGCTCGAAGGTTCGGATAAGTTAGCTCTGATGTACGTGAACTGGAAACGATAGATCTGAAACAGACTGTATTTGAGCCGACAAGAATGGCGTTTGTTATTTATATTTTACGGGCGGACAAACTCAATGGAATATAGATCTTTATGCATTAAGGGAGATATGAATGTTTTTTCCTGAGGTTGACAGTCAAGTCAACCGAAGGTAAAGAACATGAATATATCCCGTGGTGGATACAATATTTTGTTTACTAGCATATTAGTAAGAATAGTATGAAATTTCAAAATGTTATAATGACATTTAAAATTAGAATTATGTAAGTAACATCAAGGATTGCCTCATTGTATGATTGCTAAGACATTATTTGTAGTTGCATGGTTAACATGAGTTTGAGAGAGAAATAATTTGACAAGTCCCTTGGGAGTTGTGAGTAGCTTTTCATATTTTGTTTTTATGACGAAAATGTACAATATCATGTTTCTAGTAAATGAAATTGTTTACGGTGCCTGTGACGTTCACGGCGAGTGAATTAAGCCTGACTGTACGTGGTACTTCTTTTCTGAATAAGTTTGGACTACTTGGAATAATATAATCGTAAACTTTTTATCTTTTGCAAAGTCCGGCTCGTTGCGGCTAGAAACGCAGGTGGCCGATGAAAGATTTCGGTCGGTCCGAACTCATGGCAGGCGGGCTAATTTGCCTGCGTCGAGGCATCTGGATTATGCCGCGGACGAAATGACAAAGTATTCTCAAATTTGTTATTAATAATGATATAAATTCACTTTTCAACATAACCACCTTCAAAGTTCACACATTTTTGCCAACGCGTTACAAGTTTGGTAAGCCCTTTTGCCCGGCTAATTGTGACACCAGTGTGTAAGATTTTTCTTTACAGCATCATCATTCTCAAAATGTCTATCTCATAGATGCTCCTTGAGCTATTCAAACACGTATTAGTCTGAAGGAGCAAGATCCCATCGTGGTTTGTACTGACTTTCAAAGTATTTTCTGGGTTTCGCCGCTGTAACTTCCACATTAATGACAAAAATTGATTGAAATTTGACACACGGCAACTAAATAAAATAGTTATTTTTTAAAGCAAACTCCCGATTTCGTGAGTTATTTTGTTTTGGAGATATGGACTTGGATACATTACTTTTCAGCACAGCCTCGTATATCGGACTGTATCGATAAATAAGAGAATACCATAATCGGAGCAAACTGAGAGATGAGGGAATCCTATAATACATATTGTGGTGACTGCTCTAACATCTTTTTTAACTTGAATTATGTAGTTTGAAATTAAATATTATTTTCTTTTTAACAACGATAGCGCCTTGAGACTCTTTTCAGGGTTGGTTCGATTATCTAGTTACTTATTAATTGAAATTTTATTCTAATAATGACTTTATATTGTTTAATGGCATGAACTGTCACCTTGCATGTCAAACAGTGCTCCACCAATATTTTCAATTAAATATGACAAATATTAATTTCATTCACCTCTTATTGACTCAATATTATACGGTAAATACTTGATTATAGTTTATTACGCGTTTTTAATTGTTTTTTATTTACTATAGCTTCAATAGGACAAACTAAAAACCCACCTTGACCTGCTCTCGCTCTCTTTGCTTCAATGTCACCTCCAACGCCTCCTGATGTCCACAGCCCTGATCCCTAGTTAGTCCTGCTGTAATGTACTGCTTACTAGCAAATAGCTGTCAACTTGTCAAACCGTTGGCTGCTAGCAGGAATGGCCCCGTTCTACTTCACCAACGCTACTGTCACCTTCCAGAGCTTCCCTCGTTCCGACGACTTCACGGAAAGTCTGCTATCACAGATGATCTTTAATTAATATTCTTCTTTCTTAGCTCCTACTTTAGCAATCTCTGTCGTCAGTAACCAACCGAATCGTCCAGTAGTTCCTCTACAATCCTCCGTTGATAGATCCACACGTCCTCAGTATTCCCTCAACATATCCAGCAATTGACAACTTACTAACCAATGTAACTTCTTATCAATTGTATTATTCAAAATAAACCAATTCCATTCAAATCTTATTTTCTTCTTGCTTCTTTGCTTGCTTGTATCTAGTTATACCACCTTCCAAATTCTCTTCAGTAACTGTTATAATAATATTCTTAATATTTAATTTTATTTTTCACTTCGTAAAATTGTTAAAACCATTTTTAGATGTATTTCACTAACTTACATATAAAAATTAGGGTAAAATTTATGTTTTTATTAAAATCGAAAAATCATTTCAAAAGTACATTGTATTTTCTGAGTTGTTATTTTCTAATAATCATAACAAAATCTGCTTACAATATATTCATGCCTTCTACAATTTAAACTTATTTGAGTTCTACTTACTTCATTATATTATTTTAATAGAAATTATATTTGTCATATGTAATATGAGCATGTATTTACCTTATCATTTTCAAAACCACTATAGAATACTCAAATGCTATACATTTCATCTTAATTTGTATCAAATTCAAATTCTATTAATGACTTTCATTCAAACAGCCAATTCTTTTAAAACTTTTCTAAGTTGATTGTATTGATCTCCCAAATTTTATATTTACCTCAATCTTCATCTAAAACTGCTCTTTATGTATTATAACAATATATATTGAAATTTATATATTTTTTAGATATCTTGATATATTGATGTGTTATATCGCAGTCTAGGAAATTGAAGTGAGAGACCTGCTCTATTGTTTGGAGATATGGTACTATTTTGCACTTTATACTTTATTGTCAATATTTTGCATTTGCATTCACTACACAATATATACAACTTAAATATGGCTCTTTGTAGATCATCCTCGTTTCTCTGTAGTACTATGAGGCAATTTGCGGGGCTTCTACTGGTAGGTGGAGCATAGGGCTTCAACAAAGTGTCGCCATCTGACTCGATTTCGTGCAAGTACTTTAATCTCGTTCCACGTTTTACCGCTATCCGTCCTATCTGTAGTCTGCCTTGCTTTCTCTTGCCTTGGAGATTCCAGTCTAACACCAGTATCGAAATATTGCTTACATCCTTTCTTAAAGAATGACCAATCTATTTAGATTTCCTTTTGCAAATTCCTTTAGCTACCTCAGGTTGGTTAGTTATTTGCCACAGTTGTTCGTTAGAGATAATTTCTGGTCAGTCATTTATTTATAAACGTTTGTAATTCAGCAGATATGTTTTCTTAATCTTCTAGGGTTTACACCCATATAACAGTACTGATTTAACATTGGTATTAAATAATCTTAGTTTCGTTTTTCTAGTTATTTGAGTTGAAGCACAAATTCTGTTGAGCATTTCAAATGCTTAACTAGTTTTCCGGATGCGATTTATCAAGTCTTCTATGCCCCCCTTAGTGATTATTATAGAGTTGAGGTAAGAGAATTGGTCTAGTTCTTCTACCTTCTGGTTGCAGATGTAAAAGATTTAGGTATATCCCTGGGTTTATTTAAGCCTTTCAGTGTCCAGTAACGTCATTTATATAAATATTAAGCTAAGTGGGTGATAATCCACACTCTTGTATTGCCCTTATTCTTCTTCTTTCACTTATTGTAGGCCAGTATTTTTTTTTAAACCACAAACTGGTTCTATGGCCCCTCTTTGCTGTTAAGCCGGGTAGATGGCTAGCCTTGCCCATCGAAATCGAGGATGAACTCCTTTTTTTAGGGGTTAACGACTACCACAAGTGTTAATGTAGTCGCCAGGGGGCGTTCAATTTTTAAAATCCCTAGATAGTTGCCGGGAATCGAACCCGGGCCGGCTACATGATACTCGAGCTTTTGCTCGTTGGTCCATCCGCTTCCCTTGTATTACTCATCGATTAATATTAATTTTGTTAGATATGAAAATCAAAGAATTTATGTAAAAAGAGGACCGAAAGGAGATCCCGGGAAACTTCCGTTTCATACTTGTTATTATTTTTCATTTCTTTGCCAAACAATTTTTATCATCTTACTGTGTAAGTACATTGAAAATTTAATTTTATTTATATTTGTATACATTGGATGGTTGTTGGGTGTGTTGAAATTAGCTAACAGTTATTCAGTGATCGCATCTTCAAAGCCTTACTTGAATTGAATGACACGTATCCAGTAGAATGTTATTTTATTTAAGATACGTACACAGCAGGTAACTGCTTATGAGCGACAGCAATTGGTTGATTATATTTTTTCGATTATCAAATGCAGCAGCAATAAAATTCGACGCCCCAACATGAGCCTCGGTTTGATCGCTTTAATTATTTGGGGCAATTCTTTGACAATTTCTAATCAAATTTTTGATCATTTTTGTAGTTTAGGATATAATCAGTGACAATAAGTAGCTGGTGTCATATTATTACGTTACTTTTAGTGAAATGACCTGAGTAACGTTCCACAATTGCTAATTCTTAAGGTACACAAATGCATGAAGGTGTATTGGAGTAGGTATACATAAGAATAAGGAAATATAAATATTTATTTCTACATTCTATCAGAATTTTTATATTTATATACCCGTTGAAGATCTAACATTTGCAAATACGAATGGTTGTGCCGAATTTTCACCAACTTTACCATACACTAAAATCATATCAACCCTCTGTGATTTTTGTTAAACACGTACAGGTTAAATACACCACTAAACTGATTGATAAATCCATTTTTAAAATAATGCACTTAATCACAAAACATTTTCTGCATTTCTTCCTCTGCATCTTGTGATGAGAAACTTGGATTTGAACAAATTTATCCTTGAAATTTGCGTTATTATCTTGATTTATTTTACGTACGTACGTGCGTACAAGCGATTATTTATTATTATTACGGACTATTATTTTCTTGAAAATTAGCCATCTAAACAAGTAATCTCTTCTACACATTTTAAGTATGTGGATTAGTTCCAAATGCAGTTATTGTTACCAACGCTTATAAAACCTAAATTAATATGTAGGTAAAGCTGTTACTACTTATTCATACTCAAGAAAAATGAGGATTGCAATTTGGCACTGTTTCGAAAATCTAAAGCATTTATGCAATAATTTTGTAATTAATATTTTTCTGTCGTGAAAACTTGAAATTGTTTAATTTAGGACCATTTATGTGCAGGGTGTTAGGTGTTAGATACGATGAAAAATTATACTTACCAAAATTAATATTCCAGCTCGATAAGGAAATTTTTCCACTTGCGGTATTAAAGTTGGCACTTTAATCACTTATTTCAGAGACTAAAGTAGCTCATTTAATCTCTAGGGACAGAAGTAATTACTTTAGCCCCTAGGGACTAAAGTAAAAATGTTACCGTATCTATGGTAAATTTATGTACACAGCATTCTTAATAAAATTTGTATTTAAAATTAATCAGTTGGCAGTACTGAAGTGCATTGTCAGTGTATGTCAAGTTTGAGGTTAGTAGGTTGGGTTTTGTTTGTCATTTGACACACACTGACGCAAAACTTAACCTGCAAATCTAGAATTTGACATAGACTGACAATACACTTCAGTACTGCCAACTGATTCAGGCTATCCAGGGCCTGCTGCTATTCAGTTTTTAAAAAATCACTCTGTACACAACATTCTTAATAAAATTCGTATTTGTCAGTTTCCAAATTGACAGATTACAAATTTTTCAAATATTTGATGATAATGTTCTCAAAAGTGCAAAAAATAGCGTATACCATGCGGGACTAAAGTGCCTAAATCCCTTGAGTGATTATTTCCCTCAGGCCCTACGGGCCCTTAGGAAATAGTATTCACTCGCGGGATTTAATGATGCACTTTAGTCCCTCATGATATAATATACTATTGTAATTGCAGTTCACTTTATTATACATTTGCTTACTATCTGCGGGTAAAATTGAATTTGTAGCAAAAACTTACCTCAGGAAAAGTTTGAACATCATTTATCCATATTATTGTATCATGATTCACATACTACACAGATCGAAGTTAGATAGAAGAATCCTTGAAAGTTGAGTCCTGGTTCGCAAGGTAATGCAAATATAGATTATTTAGTAGATTAGACGAACTGGTTGCAGTCTTTTAAATTTATGTTTTCGTATGTAACAAATATAGGAGATGTAATAATGTGATTTTCAAAAATAATAAATCACTTTTTAATTAAACTAAAAATGTTTAGAAACAGCAGTTACTTCAATGTAAAATAAATTACTTGTGTTATATATTTTATTTATGAAATTCATAACAGTACATGCAGCATTTTTGATATGTTAGGGTTGTGCCTGGAATTGTAGGATTTAGATTTAATATCCTCCTTTTTAGTGATTATCAATGGACATTTTGCAAAGTGGAATTAATAATGTAAAGAAGAGAACATTAAACACAATAACTTCATAATATACAGTCTGTCAGTAGACTAATGTTTTGATTTGTATTTTGTTTTACGTTGTAGGAAACATTAATATAATATAAAATAAACAAAAAGATAATAAATTAGTACGATAAATAATAACTACAGTCATTGTGTAATTTATTTATGTTTACAATCTTAAATGTATTACAAACGTATTTAAAACAGTATACAATGATATATTAATATAACTTAAAATTTACAAATATCTCATAATTACAAATATCTAATATTACTTTACAATTTACAGCTTCAACATATTTCAAATTAGTGCATTTAACAATTCCATTTCAGAATGGGTACTTTTTATGCTACTTTTCTTATTTATTGGTTGGTAATATTTTTTATATAGAGCAATACTTTTTAATATACAGATATATACAAGTGCTACGAAAATGAAAATAGATATAGTGCACGTATTTGATTGTGAATTACTTTCATTATTTTCATGACTTTCAGAACAGAGAATTCCATCTACATTTTCCTCTGTGTATCGTGAAGTTGCGTTGAACAAAAAATTAACATGCCTTTCTCTGAACGTTTTCAGCATATGAGTTAGTAACCTACACTCCCAAGGATTATCATTGACACTAATAAACTTAAGATCCGGAAGGTGCATTAACAAGGAAGTGTAGTTTATGTAGGAAAATGCATTCCTATCCAAATCCAACCATTCTAAGTTTCGTAAGGGAAAGAGAATCGTTTCATTCAGTGCAGAGAAGTCGTTACTAGAGATATTAAAAAGTTTCAAATTCCCTAGATTTGAAAAGCTTCCTCTTCTGAATACTGACAAACCATTTTTTCCCAGCTGTAGACTTTGTAATAAAGGGAAATTTTTTAAGGTTCCGAGAGGTAATTCCTTGATTCTGTTATTAGTAATCACCAAATTCTGAAGACTGTTTAGTCCCGAAAACGATTCAGGGTATAAAGCAAATATTTCGTTAAAACTGAGATCGAGAATCTCTAAAGACTTCAGGTTTTTGAATAGATTTTCTGGTATTACTTGCAGTTTATTGCTACTTAGTTTGAGAAGTTTTAATGTTTCGAGCCCAATAAATGTTTCCAATTCAATTTGTTCAATTTCATTTTCATCAAGCCTTAAAGCATATAGATTACTTATACCAACAAACGTGTCTTTTAAAAGAGACCTTAAATTGTTATGGTTTATAAAAAGTTTGGTAAATGAAGAAGCGTCAGAATGAAATGATAGGCCATCAAAGGCATGTGGTTGGATTCTATTTATGCTGTTATTGTTGAGTCGAAGCTCGACTACATTTTTAATTCCAGTAAATGTATAGTTTTTCAATAACGTAAGCTTATTGTTATTTAAATGAAGAGTGTTATAACATCCTTCATTATTGCTACAATGAATGTCACTGTGAAAAATCAGTTCATCGAATGCTAATGGCTGTATTTCTTGGATATCAGTTTCGTCAAGACTTAGTTCGATTAGATTTGAAACATTTTTGAACGTGAAAGGATGAAGAACGGCCAGAGCATTATTACTCAGCTTAAGATGAACGCGTGTGCCAGTACCATGCGCTAAGCCATTAAAAGCGTTTGAAGCTATCAGTGTAATTGACAAATTATGTAGATCGTGCAGGATGTAGTTATCATAGCGATTAGTATCTTTGGTAAATTCAGATACTATGTATGTTTGTTTGCCGAATTCACTAAATGATTTTGAATCTACTTTTTCTATTGTAGTATTTTCTAAATTAAGGTTCTGTAAGCTTCCCATACCTCGAAGAGCTTCAGTTTGAATATTTAAAATAGTTAAATTTGTAATAGCAAGAATATGTAAAGAATGTAATCCCTGGAAGGTATTCGTTTTTAGTTCGAAATTATTCTGCACTGCAATTACATTATGATTTAAATTATGAGTTTCCCAATTTAAACTATCACTATCGACAATATAAAGTTCCGTAATGCTACTAAGCCCATAAAATGAAAATTCAGTGATATTTTGTATATTATTGTATGTTAAGTAAATTTTTCTTACATTGGAGAGCCCAGTGAATGTTTTGCTCTGCAGAAATTCCAACTGATTACTACTTAAATCCAACACAGACAATCTATTCATTGTATTGAAGGCGCCGGGAATTATGCTTTTTATATGCGAGCGGGTTAAATTAAGTTGTTCTAAGCTGTTTAATCCAAAAAACGCGTTATTTTGCAATGTCTCTATTTTGCTTCCGCTTATATCCAACGAGATCAGTCTGCTAAGGTCTCTGAACGATTCTGGTTCAATTTTGGTTATAAGATTTTCTTGTAAGTGCAAGTGCTGAAGAGACATTAATCCATCCAGCGCATTTCTCGATAAGCTTTGCAAAATATTGTGATTGAGGTAGAGTTGCTCCAAATTGGAAAGTTCACCGAATGTTCTGCTTTGCAAACATTCCAATTTATTACTACTTAAATCTAACACAGACAAACTATTCATTGTATTGAAGGCGCCGGGTACTATGCTTTTTATATTCAAGCGGGTTAAATTAAGCTGTGGTAAGCTGTTTAATCCAACAAACGTGTTATTTTGCAATGTCTCTATTTTGCTTCCGCTTATATCCAGCGAGATCAGTCTGCTAAGGTCTAGGAATGATTCTGGCTCTATTTCTGTTATGGGATTTTTTTGTAAATGCAAGTGCTGAAGGGACGTTAATTCATCCAACACATTTCGCGATACGCTTTGCAAAAGATTGTTGTTGAGGTAGAGTTGCCTCAAATTGAAAAGTTCACCGAATGTTTGGCTTTGCAGAAATTCCAATTTATTGCTACTTAAATCTAACACAAACAACCTATTCATTGTATTGAAGGCACCAGGTATTATGCTCTTTATATTAGAGTATGTGAAATTAAGTTGTTCTAAGTTGTTTAATCCAAAAAACGTGTTATTTTGTAATGTTTCTATTTTGCTAGCACTTATATCCAACGAGCTCAGTCTGCTAAGGTCTAGGAATGCTTCTGGCTCTATTTTTGTTATGGGATTCTCTTGTATGTACAAGTCCTCAAGGGACGTTAATCCCTCCAACACATTTCTGGATAAGCATTGCAGAAGATTATTATTGAGATACAGATATCTTAAACTTGATAAACTTGCGAAGGCACCATTAATGTGTTTCAAAATATTGTTGTTCAAGTAAAGAGTTTGTAAATTTTCTAAATACTTAAAAGTATTGCTGCTGTTGAGATATTCTATTCTGTTGAATCCTATATTCAAGACGCGAAGAGTTTGATGCCGAATGAAGTTATTAATATCAGTTAGATTGTTGTAGGTGAGGTCTAACGTATCTAAGTTGTAATCGCTAAATGCATTACTTGATATACTCTGAATGCTGTTGTTGGATAAGATAATATTTTGTAATGTAGTAGTTATATAAAGATTAGAAAATGTATTCCTATCAATAATTGGTAGCCCCGAATTGTTTATCTTCAAGTAGTTGCAGTAGTAACACCTGTTTGATCGATTTTCCACATATTTTTTAATAGTTTGGAAAGGTACGTCTGTACATGCTAAAGATGTCATCTCGGTAAAATGCCGGCCGAATGAACACTCACATTTTTCATAACATATTTCTTCTGCATAACCATGTTCGAAATTGATAAGAAATAAAATCCATACCGATGTTAGGGCTACTGTACTTAACCCCATATTAACCTAAAATCAATTACTGTAATTGGTAAATATGAGAAAAACATATTTTTGATTTGAAAACGAAAATAGCTAATCACGAATTAGACAGAAATGTAAAACAATTACTTTTGCAGTTTTGTAAGCTTATTCCATTTTTAATTGTTATCCACAACTATAACTATAACTTTTACTTGTCATTTGTTGTATTTAGTTTACTGGCAAGTAACCTTAAATTAAGTGCTTAATAGCTAAAGGGTATGCCCTATTTTCACCTAGATATATGTATACAGGGTTTTGTAGAAATAGGCGCTTTAATTTTAACTTGTTATGCAGGGTGTATGGTGAATAGACCATCAAACTGTACAGGCTAACAAATGATGACGAATCGAGTCGAATATCTCTATTTCATATTTGCATACTATGTATGGTTCTCATGAAATTCTATAAAAAAAGGTTGATAATGCACTGTTTGGGAATCTCTTTTATAATGGAGATCGATGGCTTGGTAGGTCACTTATTGTCAGTGTGAATAAATTTCCATAATGCTCACATCTGGAGTGACAATCATCCACATGCAACACGTCGCAGAAATTTCCAAAGACGATTTTCAATTAACATTTGGCCGGATATTGTGAATGGTAAATTTATTATCAAACTAGCGTTCTGCACCCAAATTGGGCTCAAAATAATTCATTTAATGCAATTTGTACAAGAGTGATTCATTTTGTGTGTCAAGTTAATTTTGAGGTCAGCTATCCACAAAAAAATCCACATAAAAACGTGACTTATAAAAATTTGAAAACCCTACTACTGCCTTACTTGCGTCGCTCTGAGTCGATTGACACCAAAATCAGCCAATTCGGCCCACGGGTTCGCTCTCAAAGTGGCGTCAAGCAAACAAGCAATGAAAATTATTATGTCGGATATGTTGTTCGAACTTTTACAAGATGTGCAATTACAAATGCAAGGAGACATGTGGCTACTACATGATGACGCGCCAGCTGATTTCAGTAATGTGGTGATTAATTAGTATTCAAACGTCGAATGCCATCAAAAGTGGGCCTATATTGTGGTAACCGCTCAATCTCTTGCAACCAACCCAAAATTATATGAAAGGTCTCATAAAACTATATAACTATTGTGAAGAGAGCAACCGCTTTGGAGTTTTAAAAGAATGTCACGATATAAAATCACGAGTATGTCATTCCGAATGGCTGTAAGCTATCGATTTGAAATCGCGTTACCCGTAATAGACGTTAAGCGACCACCGAACTACACTGTCAGGTTGATATGGCGACAACACTCGTGGCCTGTGGAGCCTGATGCCGAGAGTTCGAATTTCGGCACGGGCAAGTTCTTTTTTAAATTGTTGAACGATTCAGATGCAAATTATTATCTTTTTAAATCTAAAATTCTCTTGGCGCTGTCTGCCCCATTCATAATCCCCGCTGGCGACTCGATTTTAAACCGAATTTCTTTTACTAGGATTCACAATTATTAGTTATTGTTTTCTTTGCGAACTCTCGTTAGCCCAAGTCGTTGCACATATAACACGGTCATGTATATAACATAATATGATAACGACTATACCACTTCGTTTCAACAAATTACGAAGACTAAATATGTCTTAAGTAGTGTGTCCAAAGAATGAATGCAAAAACCACTGCATATCAACAGTGTGCTGAAGGATTGATAAAAGGCTTGCACTGCCTTATCTTGTAAAAAAATAGAAAAATGTTCCATTAAAAGAGACATCACTGAGTAGCTTTACTCAGCCGTTGACATTGACATAATGTAGCAAAATCTTTCTTGCCACTGAACTTTTTACTCGCTCCGACTTTCACTTTGATGTGCCGCAACTACGTTTTTCAGAAGCAGATCATATTTTATATAGAATTAGAAATAAATGAAGAATTCAAACGACTCGTCAAAACTGGGGGAGAGGGGGTATGATTAAGAATATGAGTTTTCGTGAAAATGGCAAATAGAAAAGGAAATTCTGAAAGTGGTTAAAATCAAAGCACCTATTTTTACTGTGTGTAATTTAATGAAAAGGAATTATTATTTTTGTAAGAACTGGATGGTTTCACTAACAAACAGTTAAGTATCCTTGGGTAGACGCTGTAGGCCTACACACTACAATATTTTTTGCAATTTAGTCAAGTTTCTGATAATGTTTGTTAGTGATATTAGAAATTATTACCATCCTATCAACAATTTAAATTATAACTGTGCTGAAACTTTGCTTATTGCAGTTTTTGTAGGTTTAAAGAACCGAAGTGTTGATGAATCTGCCACTGAACTATTTAATCTGTTGTCATCACAGCCGATTTTTAAACTGGAATTAATTTTGTCTAATTCGGTATCGAATACTCTTATTTTTCCACGTTAATATCGGTTAGGCTTTTTAACGTTTGCTTTCAGAGTTAAAATGCCATTTTATGGCACCAGTGTTAAAGGAATTTGCATGTCAACATATTTTAGAATGGCTAATGCAGTGTGATGGAAAAAGTTTCACCGAACAAAATTTCCTTAGCATAGAATTTCGGCTTAGACCGCGGTCTAAGCCGAAATTCTATGCTAAGGAGAATAATTCGAGTAACCGCGAAAGCCTCAAACAATACACTAACAAAATTTTTTATACTCATGTTATGAACGTAGAAAAATACTATATGTTATCAAGCTCGGCCTATGGCCTTATTTGATAATTTTCATGTCGCGTGCAACAGTTACTTTTAGAGGTCGTATCATAAATAGCTATTTCTTAGCAGGTGCGGAGAAGTACAACAAATGAAAAACACTAGCACAACTACACAAACAATTATCGTTTACGTTAATTTCCATAACGCCCAAAAGCTACTCAATTTTCAAAAGTATCAATTAATCATCAAAAAATAATAGTTTTCGATGCCGCATTAGAAAAAAATATGTGTGCAGCACGTGGAAAAAGTTTCCTCTTTAGTACGCTGCGCGTTTTTTATTTCGCGCCTCGCAAAGAAAATTTTGTTTTCTCAACTGTTCTTCATAATTGTTGCGCATCTTACTTAACCCCAGTTATTAGTTTTATAAAATATACGAAAGAAATCTTGATGAAATTTTACAAATTACCTTTTCTAGGAATTTTTACTACCATCGGGAGCATAGAAAAGTTAACGGCTACAATAATTTTCAGAAAATAAATTTTGTATTCCGTTTTTCAACTTGAAATGTTAACTGTTTCGATTAAACTCGTTTCTTAGTATGCTTGGCGCGCACTAGATTTTACCTAAATGTTTGTGAAGTCAGAATCACAACATTAAAACAGACCATAAAATGTATACAGAAGCCGTTCACTTTTCCATCCTCTCGATGGTACAAATTGAAAAAAGATACTTTTAACAGGTATCTGGTGGCATGTCCCGACTACAGTAACGAAACATGATCTAGAAGCAACAATATAAATGTATTAAATCTTAGAATCGAGTAAAAACTACCAGTCGATTACATGAAAAGGGCGTCAGGTGTAGTATTCAATTTTGAAAAACTATAAATAAATCCTAAATAAGATGTATTTGGAATAAGGCTACCAAAAATTATTATTAAAAGCAGACTAAACGCAGTGTAGAAAACATTTCTGTTACTTACCAGTAATAATATGGCAGCTAACTAACAAATGCCACTGTCTATCTACTGTTGCATTTATAGTAGCAGTTATCTCAGCGGAAGCTAATATTACACTTACTCGAATATTATATCTGTGTCTACACATTTCACAGATAAATAAAAGTCCTTAATAACTGAAATATACGTATATTTAAGCTACGTTTTATAACAATGTGAAATATAAAAATTAAGTAGAATTCCGGTTGTTCAATAAATTTGCTCCGTTCGGTAATTGATTTTCAGTTTCTCTTAGAGGACTGTAGTAGTAGTAGTAGTTTTGGGGAGACTCATGTCTAGCAAGTAGGTCTTCATAAGCCCTTTTTACCAACCCCGTAAACAAGGTCTCGGCATGCACAGTATCAGGTACCTTAGTTCTACTTAGAATTTTTCCTAGACTAAGGAGCTCCAACCCTAGCAAAGGATCTTTTACATGCTACACATCATAGTAACATGGGAACCACGGCTTTACATCACTTCCGAATGATGGCATTCTGTAGAGGTTTTTATCCGCATTTTTTTATTTTTAAAAACCTCACCGGGGTTGGGAATCGAACTTTCGACCGTTAGATCAGCAGGCAGAATGCGTAACCACTGAGCTATGGAGACCGGCATAGACGACTATAACATGTAATCTACTTATTGTTTGGAAAACTATGTTAGAATTCTTGTTCTAGTAATATACCGGGTGTCCACCTTCAAACTGGAACATAGGGATTTAACATTGTTTTTAACAGTTTTATGGAATCTCTGTCTTGTTTCGAGTAAACGTTCATTTTATAAAGTAAAAACTACTAAACTAACTCATAATGTTATCAAATAACAAATTGATTTGAGTGTAGCTGTCAACTTTTTTCAAGTTAAGGCAACTCATATTTCAAAAACATGTAAACTTTCTATTATTATTTATCAATGAAAATTGACAAATATAGTTTAATTATTGACATCGCAATAATTTTCTCTTTCCATTGATGCCAAAACATTTGCTATAGATTGAATTGGCGAGCAGGAATCTATAAAAGTGTTAAAAACAATGTTAAATCCCCATGTTCCAGTTTGAAAGTGGACACCCGGTATAGAACTAATGTTAAGATTAAACAACAGTTTTAAGGTAAATAGAATGCAAAACGCAGGATATCTTCTTTTGCTGCCGAAAAGTTTCTAAATCAATTTGCAACACATGGTACAAATACGAAATTACGGGCCTTTTTTGGACGTGCGCAGTTTATGGCCAAGCGCTCGCAGCGAGCGTGGCACATCTGGCACATAAATTTTTTTTTTTTTATTATTAAAGACTTTACAATCTGTCATTGTTGACATTTAGTAAATGATATAATATTTCACATGCATGTCATGATGGAAAATGTCCATTAACAAATTCCTTAAATTAAAAACTAACTAGATTGTTCCGTAGTTATTATAGCTTAACACACAATCACTCGAATCTATTTGGAAGTTTAGATGTCCTTATTCTCTTAAGTCTGGGCTCCTCGTCTTCTTCTTCCAGTAGACACTCAATGAGTGTGTTTGGGTGGGCACGAAGCCGCTCTCGGTACCTTACACTGTATTGTTGTATCTCTTCATTTATTGTGGGGATATTAAGATCTCGACGTATAACCTCATTAGGTACATACCAGGGAGCATTTACTATGGATCTCAGAGTCTTGGCTTGAAAGCGTCTTAAAATGTCTATATTAGAATTACTTGCTGTTCCCCACAGCTGTATTCCGTAGGACCATACCGGTTTGAGAATAACTTTATATAATAGTATCTTATTTTCCAGAGATAGTTGAGATTTGCGACCTAATAGCCAGTACATTTTCCTATATATTTCACCCAGTTGTTTGCGTTTAGTCCAAATGTGCTTCCTCCATGTCAATCGTCTATCAAGGTGGATTCCTAAGTATTTGGCACTTTGCGCTTGAGGTACTTGCTGGTTATTTAGCGAGACAGGTGGGCAGGTATCTCTTCTTGTTGTGAAGGTCACTTGTACTGATTTTGTTTCATTAATTTTGATCCGCCATTTACTAAACCATAATTGCAATGTATTCAGATGGATTTGAAGGATGTGAGATGTTATATTCGAGTCGGAATGCGATGCTAATACCGCCGTGTCGTCGGCAAAAGTTGCAGTCATTGTTGTTGCGATGGTAGGTAGATCTGCTGTAAACAGAAGGTATAATATCGGTCCCAAAACACTACCTTGAGGAACGCCTGAGTTAATTGGAAATAATGTTGTTTGGTATTCTCCAAACTTGACAAGGAAGTGTCTGTCGGTTAGGTATGACTTGATGAGTTGATAGTAGTCTGGCGGTAATATGTTCTTGATTTTGAAAAGCAAACCATCGTGCCAAACTTTGTCAAACGCTTGTGTCACGTCTATGAATACAGCCGAACAATACCTTTTTGCTTCAAAATCTTTGACAATCTTATCCACGACTCTATTAACTTGCTCTATGGTAGCATGTTGTTGGCGAAACCCAAATTGGTGGTCAGGAATTAAGTGGTTGTCCAGTAGGATAGGTATAATTCTGTTTAATAACAATTTTTCAAAGACCTTGGATAACACTGGTAGCAAACTAATTGGTCTGTATGATGCTACATTTTCTTTAGGCTTTCCCGGTTTGAGGATTAAAATTATCGTGGCAACTTTCCATTGTGGAGGGATGAAGCGTAATCGTAACACTGCATTAAACAAATAGGTTATGAACCTTATACCTTTATGTGAAAGTTCCTTCAGAACCTTTCCCGTGACCAGGTCATATCCGGGTGCTTTCCGTGGATTCAAATTGCGAAGAATTACATTTGTAGTTTCACTTATAGTAATATTTTTAATGGGTAAGCACATTTGGAAAGGGGATTTTAAAAACTGTTGTATTTCATCTTCTTCTTCATTTGAGATTTCAGATGGGAAGGGTTGGAATACCTCAGTTAGGTGGTTTGCAAAGGTCAGTGCTTTTTCTTGGTCAGTTCTCGCCCAGTTTCCATTGCCAGTACGAAGAGGTGTTTTTTGTTGTTGTGGCTTTTTTAACTTTTTGGTAGCTTTCCAAAGCGAATATTCAGTAGCTTCTGTTGGGGATAAATATCTCAAATAGTTCTGTATAGATTCATTTTTGATGTCAGAGAGGAGCCGTTTAAGTTCAGCGGTTGCTAAATTTAATCTTCTCTTATCTGCTGGGTGTCTTGTTGTTTGCCATCTTCGCCGAAGCCTTCGCTTTTCAGCAATTTTTTGCTTCACAATTACAGGGCACTCTGAGCTTCTGATATGCTGTGTTTTTTGCGGAGTAGCTTGCCAACAGGCTTGTTGAACAGCTTCGTTGAAACGTTCTATTGCTGTGGTCAGTTCATCTTCCGTTTTTAAAGGAATATCCAGTGACAGTGATTGATCTACTAATTCCCTAAATAGGTCCCAGTCCGTGTGTTTATTACACAGAGCAAGTGGTTTCTCATTAATTAGTACATGTGTGCCAACAGTTACTATGATGGGTGAATGATCTGCTGACAGGTCTAGACAGGACTGAATCTGCAGATAATTTAGATTGACCCCTTTAATCACACAAAAGTCAAGTAAGTCGGGCAATTTTGCCAAATCCGTGGGCCAGTATGTAGGCTCGCCTGTCGATAGATGATGCAAACCAAGATTGTTCATTGCTTTTAAAAGTTCTCTACCTTTTGTTGTTGTCAGTCTGGATCCCCATTGTACATTTTTAGCGTTAAAATCACCCCCTGATATAAATCTGGCTCCTAAAGTATGGAAGTAGTGCTCATATTGATTTTGTTTATTATTATGCCGCGGAGGACAATATACTGCCGAAATTGTTATTGGCCCTGTCCAGTCTTCAATCACAATTGTGGTTGCTTGAAGGTGCGCTTGTTTATATTCAGGAAGTAAGTGATGCTTGATCGAGGTTTTAACAATTACTGCCGTTCCGGCATGTGCACCGCCATCAGGATGTTGCGTTGCATAAACTGTATATCTTGGAATTGTTAGATAGCTTCTATCCGTGAAGTGTGCTTCAGATATAAGCATGACATCGATATATTGATTTGTGAGAAAAGATGCTATTTCGTCTCTGTGTTGTAGCAGGCCATTGGCGTTCCACTCGGCCACTCTAAGATGTTGCGCCATTGTTAGTTTTTGTGACAAGTGTTGTTAATAGGTTTAAGATTGTTCCCATTTGCTCCATCAGTCCCTTCATCAACTTCTTCAGTTCACTTATGTTGTCCGATGGGGTATTTGACGGACTTTGTTGTGGTTGAAATGTATTATTGGGAATTATGGGAAATTTGCCTCTCACTACCTGAGCATGTGTGAGATTTGGTTGCGCTTGTTGCGTTAGATGCTGAACTGTAACTCCAAGTTGCTTACTTCTTAATGGTGGAAACATTCTTTGTTGCAGCTCTTTGTAAACAGAGCAGCCTCTGTAATTGGCCGGGTGATTCCCGTTACAATTGACGCACCTTACATCTTTATTTCTGTGTTTACGTGGGCATTCAGATGTCATGTGATTTCCAGTGCATTTAACACATCTCGGGCTCCTATTGCAAAAATTTTTTGTATGCCCAAATCGTTGACACTTAACACATTGGGGCATTTGACGTTTTACGTGGGGTGGTTCAACTTTCACCACTGAGTGTACTAGTCTATTAATATTATAAATGTCCTTGTTGCAGTCTGCTGGTTTTAATTCAATGAAAAATAATGGTAATTCTTTCTTTGTGTTTCTTTGTTTAATATTCCAGATATTAGTGACCTGATGCCCCTGTGCCATCAGTTCTTCTTTTATTTGGTCTAAATTAGTGGTTGGGTGTAAGTTTTTAATGACTGCCCTAAAGGTGCGCTCTTGTTTTTTTTTGAAAGTATGAAACTCTGTATTTTTGTCTGTTAGAGCTTTAACTATAATACTGTATTTGTCTGAAGTTTTCGGCTGAATTTTAACCTCATCATTATGCAGTACTTTTATTTCATATTCTTTTTCCGCAATTGATTCTAACAGTTTAATTAATGGTTCGATTGTTTTGACTCCCGAGACAAAAATCGGCGGGGGCTTTGGATCCGCCTTCGCTGTAGCTGAATTTTGAGTTTCGTTATTTTTATCTGCATTTGTGCTATCTAACGGAGCATAGCGATTGGTAGGATTTAACCAATAGTTTGTGGTTTTTGTTTGTTTGGCTTGGGGGAGCGGTTTATCGCTGATTTCTTTACGGTTTCGTTTTCTATTATCTACTAATTGCCATTCAGGGTCTTGAGCTGGAGTCAGTGATGGTTGCGATTGCTGGTAGATTATACCGTTTTGACAAGATGAATTTGAAATTGAATTGTTTGAAGGTTGTATGATATCATTTATAGAAAATTGTGTATATAGATTATTGTTGACAGGCTGCTGCTGAGAATACTGATATCTCGGTGGGGCATGTGGCGATTGATAATTTTGATCTACTTGCATAGGGCAAAATTGCTGATTTGGATTTATTGTTGTGGCGGGTGAATAATAGTAGGCCATACTGACCTTTTAATTAACGTTGTAAACTTGTTGCAGTTTACAATTGGAAATCACTTAGTTCAAATACAGGCTCTTGACCCGAGGGTCGCACTTTATCTTGTCGCTTGACGCCAGATGCACTCGGACACAACCTTACGCTTCGAGAATCTAACGACAACTTGGCACATAAATAAGCCAGTCCAAAAGTTAGCTTTCGTCCAGTTACACACATAATTTTTTGCTATACTGCGTTGGAAGCATTTTTTCTAAATATAAAATGACAGTTTAATCGAGGAAGTTGAAGAGGTCATGATTATACCACAAGATGAACTGTCTATTTTGATTTCGAAAAATGGAAATGGTTGCTAGTTTTTTGTTGCTATGGTTATTACTGCCGGAAAGTAAAAGTTACCAGTATAAAAAAGTCGCTGTTAAACATTGCTGCAATTGATAGCTTTTCGAAGCAGTAGAACAAAAAAAATCATGTGAGATATAATGACGTAAAATTATATATGTGGAAGCAAACTGTTATACCCCGTATTTATTTGCAAGATTTTAAAAGCAAAGTACTGTGCAGATCCACAACATAAAATATTAAAGGGCATAATAAAAAAAGTTATACAAATTGACATGTGGTTATAACGAGTCTTCTAAAAGTCGATACGAGTTACGATTGTAAAAATCTGGGTACCTTGGTTTGAAGGTTATTTTAAAAAGCTTAGAAGTTCCCCTCAATTAAAAGCGGTACTCACATACCCTACTTGGTTGGAAGGTTGTTTGTTTTGCTACCTAAGGTAGTACTCAGAAATGATTTTCCGATAAGATATCGATTTGGTATTTGCTTGAAACTGTTGCTAGTACAAATGTCTAAAACAGATTTTGGAATTTTGCTCTAATCAACCCCTAAAGATGCTAATCTGCATTCGGGGTGAAATAGAACCTATTGTATCTCCGATGTTTGTTGAGTTAGAACATTCTTTTTTAGGAATATAGATGTCCTTAAATATTTGAAAAGAGGTTTACGAATTTTTAAAAACTTTTCTCCAAAAGGGGTAAAAAGGGGAAACACTGAAATGTGGTATGGGTTAAAAAATGTTGTATTTTTTCGCTGTGGTTCCGTTTTAGAATAAAATGGGGTAAAAAGGTGTTTTTGAAATTCCACTTCCACAGGGTTGAAGCGGATATCCTACTATAATCTATACAGACTGTCTCAAAAAGAATGGGACACCGACTAGTCACACATTCCTTGGATTTAGTACAAGTCCCTCCAGTAAGAAGTTATAGGACCTTGAAGTTCAATTTTGTTTTGTTTTTTTATGTTAATTTTCAGAAATCTACAGATGTTGATTTCAACTTTGGTACACATGCTTCTTTTAGCTCTAGCTTTGTTAACTGTGACATTTTTCTAATTGTAGCATAATATTTGAAACGGAATTAAAAAGCCTAAAAATAATGCACTCTTAGTTGCAGCTTAAATTTTCTATCAAAATTGTGGGTTGTCATTAAGACGTGCACTTATCAAGTAGCCATGATTATAAAAACAATGGGTACTGGTTGTGATCTAGTAAACAACAATGATATATCAATTAATGACGTTGGTGACATAGAGTTTTTTCTTTTATGTTTACAAAAATGCCACCACATAATGAACAGCTCAGCATTGGAGAATTCGTTATCTCGCGGCATTTTTGTAAACATAAAAGAAACAAATTCTAGGTTTCAACAGTTTTTCGCAAATATCTCGTTATTGTGAGGATTAGCCCAAACTGTATCTTATACAAAATTAATCTACCTATATTTAATTAATAATAAAAATGGTCTTATGCATTGAGCTCCAGTAAAGGCTTGCGGAGATATGGAGGGGGTAAAAATGTAACTTTTTCTGTTTGGCCAAAAAACTATAAATTCAGCTCATCGAAATGGTTGAATTAGTTCCAATGTTTATCAAGGCTGAAACGAGCGGAGGCTTTCATCTTTACGTTTACTGCGTCACTTCAACTACGCCAAATCCGCGCACGTCTACCTCCAAGACTGTCTGCAACTTAGCACTTTATTGTGCAACACAGAATATGACATGTTCGTTAATCGTGGATACCGGAATGATGAGGAAGGGTAGCAAGGCCTCAATGATCAAAGTGTTTAAGTCTGCAGCACATGAACCATCTGGCGTCACTGATCTTGGAGGAATGTTGATGGAATGCACCTCCCTCATCGTGTTGTATGGCAACATCTTCAAACAGATTGGTCTAATTACGTCACTTCTCATTACAGAAAAGCTATTATTGTTTTTGATGGTTATGGTGAAGAACCCACCACAAAAGAAGAAGACGTTTGCGCAGATCATTCACTACTACACATGTTGAAGTGAAAGTGAAAGGTGCAATTATTGTCACTCTTGGACAAGCAGAATTTCTAACTACATAATAATAACAAGATGCAACTGATTGCTCTCATCACTGTACACTTACAGCAAGCTGGCTGCAAAGTGATTCAGGCAGTAGGTGATGCTGACACCAAGATCGTTTTTACTGCAATTGACGAATCAAAGAAAGAGACTTTTGTGATTGGCAATGACACCGATTTATTGGTCTTGTTGGTACTTAAAGCTCCAGCTAACAAACAGTTGAAGACGGCTGTACCGAAGAAAGGCAACCAAGAAGAAAGTCTACTGCATTGAAGACATTCAGCGTGGTATTGGAGAAATAAAAGATGTTCTCTTGGCAGTTTATGCTTTCACCGGTTGTGATACCGTTTTTTCAATTTATAGAAAAGGAAAAATAACTCCTTTAAAAAGTGTAAGGTAACAAGGAGCTTCATACAAAGCTGTTGACTTTTAACAACCCAAATGCAGACACAAATGCAGTAGCTGATGCTGAAAACTGCTAACGCAAGCACTTTACCAGCTACATGCTCTCTCTGGTTCCTAAGTTCCTAAAAACGTAATTCAGGAGTGTGCACAAATCAACCCCTAAAGGTGCCATTTTGGATTCAGGGTTGAAGTATAAAACTTTTAGTATCTCCTATGTTTATTAAATCAGACCATTGTTTGTTGACATATACCGTCTGTTCTATAAAAAAGGCCCCGCCTTCTAGCTACTTTATTATTTATTTTAGACCCAATATACCTTACATCAAATCAAATGGCACATAAAAACCTACATTTTAACACTATCAAAAAATTTGTATCTTCAATTGTTTCAGAGTGGTGACGTCACGTGCAATTTTTTTAAATGACACTGTATATATTTTTTTACATTTTCTGGTAGAGGTTTTTTTTCTCTTTTCAACAATATAAATATTTTATGCCCTTACATAAGAAAATTTTCGAGAAAAATTAAAAAACTTTTTTATCGGTGGGAGGCCACCATACAAAACTATAAACAAAAGTGTAACTCAGAAAAACAAAACAATAAACACTTTAGATTATTCTGAAATCTGACAGTTAAAGCGTTTGGCTACTATTTGTTTTGTTTTTCTGAGTTACACTTTTGTTTACAGTTTTGTACATGGCCTTCTCCTGTGAAAAAGTTTTTGTAATTTTTCACGAAAATTTTTTTATGCAAGTGCATGAAATATTTATATTGTTGAAAAGAGAAAAAAAACCTCTACCAGAAAATGTCAAAAAATATATACAGTGTCATTTAAAAAAATTGCACGTGACGTCACCACTCTGAAACAATTGAAGATAAAAATTTGTTGATTGTGTTAAAATGTAGGTTTTTATGTGTCATTTGATTTGATGTAAGGTATATTGGGTCTAAAATAAATAATAAAGTAGCTAGAAGGCGGGGCCTTTTTTATAGAACAGACTGTATGTGTCTTCTGAAAATCTTTAAAAAGTGGTTTAAATGTTTTCTTTTAATTTTATCCATAAATGGATAAAAAGGGGTAAAAGTGAAAAGGGGTAAAGAGGGAATAAAAACCAGAAGGGGTAAAAAATTAAAATGATTAATTTTTTCGCTGTAAATCCAGTTT
Source organism: Agriotes lineatus (assembly GCA_940337035.1). Lineage (NCBI taxonomy): Eukaryota > Metazoa > Arthropoda > Insecta > Coleoptera > Elateridae > Agriotes > Agriotes lineatus. The sequence continues at coordinate 56,214,502 of OW679201.1, read as the reverse complement.
AGAATAAAGTGGGATAGAAAGAATTTCCGAAATTTCGAAATTCCACCCCTAAGTGGTGGAAACCTGTATCTTGCTATAATTTATTAATACAACATTTCGGCACTTTAGAATTCATTTAAGATTTAGAAGAAAAAGAAATGTTTGTAACCCGTGCTAGTGTTTATATTCAGTGGGCCAAAACAAAAAAGTGGACGTGACTACCTCCCTGGACTTTCCCATACTGGAAACTGTTCATATCGTCTTTATTCAACAGTCTTTACAACATATCAAAATTTCAACTCGATGACTCACGTCTTCACCGTGATAAGCGTTTACACTTTCACGTAAATTGCGGGTAAATATAAAAGAATGTGTAGTTCAAAACGTGACCACCGAGCTTCTGTAGATGGCGCCAAGTGGACAAGCCGCCATTGTGCTAGTTTATATAAATATAAATAAATACATAAGTATTATTTTCCTCAAAACGGCTGTAGCACCAAGGTGAAATTTTCTAAGTACCTGGAAATTATATTTTCTAGGGCATACAAAATCGATTTTTTTTTTGCGGAAAAAGATTCTTTGACGCAAAAATATAACAACCGTTAGAATAAAAAAATTATTTTTCAAAAATAGAGGGGGGAGGGGGCAGGTGCGCTTACATATATCCACGAGTGTAATATTTTTTGCATATTCATATGCTCCATTATGCCCTGAGCAATTCAGTAAAAACCCCAGCTACCTATCTGGTTTTGTTTATTAATTAAAGGGGTTTAAATTTTCAAACTTCAAAGCTTCGTAGAGGGCGCCACAGATAATTCATGAGAAACTTTAAAAAACAGATCGATAGCCCTTTTCGGGGTCTATCAGTGTATGAAGTTTAAACAAATTCCTGTGGGCAGTTTTTGAGAAATGATTTTTAGAAAATTTCTAAAATTTTGAAAATTTGTAATTTAGGCCCCTTAATATTTTTCAAAACACTTTTTATATCACCTTATGTTAGTCTTTATATACTATTCAGAAAAAAAAATCAATTGAATCGATTCATCCGTTTTTGAGTAATAGGGCGTTAAACTCAAAATTTTCAAAAAATTATAGCGCCCTTCATTTTAAACCTAGCGTGTTCAGCAAAAAACTAACAGAATTGTCTTATGACCCTCTATCCTTATCCGCGATAAAATTTTCAAAATTTTAATCACGAAAACAGTGATACCAAAAAAACGTGCGTAACTTTCGCTTCCGGTTTCGGATTTTTTGAAAAGCTTATTTTGTCGATGAATTTTCGATACACCCCCGCATTCCAAAGCGCATCAAAATCGGAGCAATACTTTCGGCTGTAGGAGCGTCACCCACCCACACACCCACACACAGACAGACATTTTTTAAAAACCACTTTTTTGGGTTCCTAGAGGCCCAAAAACGGATATTTTTGTGAAAATCTCGATTTCCAAAATTTTCATGATTCCAAGACTTCCCTATACCTATGGGTATGGGAAAGTAAAAACGGTACAAAGTGTAAATACTTATATTTCCAATAATAATTAGTGAATTCAAATATTTCTTGGAAAAACGAAATGCTTACACTTTTGAGATTGAAAATATATTTTGCAATAATAAAACGGTTCAATTCGATTTTATTTCACTTTAATGAAGGCCATGCAGCTTTTAATAATGTCAAATAAAATCTGCACCAAAACTAATAGGCAATGACTGTTGTTTTATTTGTTTGATTGTTTGGTCAATCTGACTTGGTATCTGTGTTTTTAGTTTTCGTTTTTGATTAATCGAAGTCCTGAAGAAAATCGTAGGTACGCATAACTGTGTATTGGATTCAGCTGCCTGAGAAGCAAGTAACTTCTGTAATTGGGCACTTGCACAGATAATTGCAAATGATTGTTCATAAAAATTTTGGGCGTATTGAACGTTTTAGCATATTTAATAATTATTTAAATAGTATTTCTTATTGCTGTTGTATTACCTAAAGTTTTAAACAATAATTTTATTAAAACATTTTTTGCATGGCTTTATTTAACTACGAACAATTTTGAATTGGTACTATGTGCTTGGAATAAAAGTGCTTTATTACCATCTATAAAGATTGAGCTTTTCGATGGTATAGTAATCGTATAAAGATACTATAAAATCTGTACCGTTTTTTGGCCCACTGTGTATAGTATACCTATGCAAGTGTTATAAAAAACATAGACTAATTTTATTTTTATTCATAAGATTATTTTTCTTCGTAACACATTTACAAAAACGGGAAATGACCTACAGTGTGACACAGTTTTGGAACTTACTTCAGTAGACATATTTTCAACAAAATTTGGACGAGTGAATGATTACTGACCATCTTGGTGTCGTTATTTTTTAGAATATTGTGGCTTTTATTCAAATAGGATAAAACAAAGGGAACTGAGTGAGAGAGAAATAAGAGTACAACCTAACTTCTATCACTAGAAGAAAACGTCAAGGAGTTTTAACTTTTAGTATTAGTGTTTGTATTATTTATTCATCATAATATACATCGTAATGCTTAGATATGTCAAAATTTTGATTCAAATAAAAAATACAAAGCATATACACAAATAAAACTGTTATCGACAGAAAAATACAATAACAACAAAATACTATAGTCAATAAAACAAAATAGATTTGTTTGTTTGTAAATGGACAAGGTTTAGGCATGCAGAGTGCCAGATACCTTAGACACCGACTGCTTTGGTCATATGGTCAAAGTCCTACTTAGAATTTTGCCGAGATTAAGTAGTTTCATCCCTAGCAAGGGATCTTTTACATGCTACACATCGTAGTAACATGGGACCCACGGCTTTATATCACTTCCGAATGATGGAATTCTGTAGAGGCTTTCATCAGCATTTTTTTATTTTTGAATACCTCACCGGGACAGGGAATCGAACTCGCAACCCTTAGATCAGTAGTCAGGATGCTTACCACTAAGCTACCGACCCCGGAAATAAGATTTAATTTTCTACAAATCTGAAATCGGAGAGTGCATAGTAGACATTCCCCAGAAGATGTTTTTTAAGCTTAACTTCAAAGTTTTTTGTTGGGGTATTTTTGAAAGTAACACTAGGGAGCGAATTGAACAATCCTATTACGATATTATGTCGTTTAGTGGATTTTAATCTTTGCTGCAGTACCTGTATATCGCTTCAACTGCGGGACTGCGGGTGCCGTAACCATGGGCATCTCCGTTTTTTGTGTAATTACCATAATGTTCTTTTATGTGTAATCGATTCCAATATAGTATTGCTGATGGTAGTGTTAATACGTTAAATGCTTTGAACAATGGCTTACAACTGTCTAACTCATTCGCCCCCGCCAACGTTCTCAAGGCTATCTTTTGTACAATAATAATACTTTTTAATATTTATAGAGGTACTCCAGTTTATCAGACCGTACATCACTATGAAATAATGCGTGGTATGCAATAATGGTAGCATCTAAGCTTACTCGATTTTGTATTTGTCTAATTATATAGATTGTTCTTGATAACTTAGTAGAAAGATTGTCAACTGCTTGCCAAGTTAGTCTATTATCCAATGCAAGGCCAAACAATTTTACGGTTTCGAAGATATTTGGTTTATTTGAAAATAGTAAAGTAGTAGCTTTATTTTGGTTTAAACAAAGCTTATTTGCCTTGAACCAAACGGAGGCTTGGGTAATAATATTTGTTTCTAACTAATTGTGGAAATCTAACTGAAATGCGTTAGGCAAGTCCTTAACGTATATTAAAAATAACAGCGGTCCCAATACACTTGTGGGACGCCATGTTGAATTGAAGACATCTGGCTATACTGACCTTTGCAAAATATACATTGAGATCTGTCAGATAAGTAGTTTATTGAAACACATTTGAACGCCTTGCTCAAATCGAGAAAAAGGGAAAAAAAGATTTTTTTTATTATTTACTGATTCTGTTATATCAATATCTTATAACATAAATTCGATGCTCTCTTTGTATGTTTGCGTGTATGTTTGCGTGTTTGTTTGCGTGTATGTTTGCGTGTATGTTTGCGTGTATGTTTGCATGTATGTTTGTTCGCTATCTCCTCCGAAGATACTGGCCCGATTACGTTGTATGACTTAGATCGTAGGCCGGTTTTTATTTCAAAAAAAGTGCGAAAAAGTTTTAATTTGATTAAATTGCGTCTATGGGCGTAGGCTGTGCTGCGGAAGTTGTTGCCTCGGGTGATTCACAATGTTCATATGCTATTACAGCAGCTGTTCCTTCAACCAAGCAGACTTGGTCTGGTGGTAGAATGCCTGTTTATCACGCGGGCGGCCCGGGATCGATTCCCGGCCGAAGCATACTTTTTTTAAAATTTATATTAATGAATCTCTCTTAATTTAGCGAACCGAAGCGTAGTTCGGGTGACTCACTAGTAGTTAATAAGATTCAGCACGGCTTCCGACGTGTCTCTTCCTTTTCTGAACCCAAACTGTCTGTCCGTAAAGATATAGTTGGTTTCAAAGAAATTAAAAATTCGAACTGCAATAATTTTTTCTATAATTTTGGCCAAAATGGGAAGAAGTGCAATGGGTCTATAATTTGTCTATCATGAACTTCACCCGATTTATATAAAGGTATAATTATTTTTGGCTTGTTTCAATTTATTAGGAAATATGCCCGTGCTTAATATGATGTTTACAATATAAGCTATCGGAGCAGAAAAACATCAAACATTGTCTTTGTACAGTCGTGTTCATTAAAGTGTTGTACAGTATTTGTGCTTTGTGAATATGAATTCATTACACAAAGTTCAAAAAAGTGTTATATATACAAATATTTTGAAAGTATACATCCAGGTCTACTTAGTGGATGATACAGTGTGAGCCTATGTTGATGAAAAACACAACTACCAATAAACTTATAACTGTCTGTGTACAACGGATTTTTGAACACGACTGTACATACAAACCGATTAATTATATTTAGGCCGTTCAGCAAACACAAAAACATTTAAATTTGTTTGAAGTTGGCATATGCATACAATTTTTGTACTAGGGATTCTATATTTTGTTTTCCAAAGGTTTCCACACCTGCATAAAGGCACGTTTGAATTTAAAAATGACAATCAATGACAATTAATATTTCTCATTATTTCAGTGTCAAAGTAGATATTTTTCTGGAAGTTCTTCCCTAAACTTTTATAAAAAGCAATAAAAATAGATTCTAATAAACGCTACATCAATAGTATACAATGCAGTGTTTGTCTAATATCCGTAGAAGTGGTTATTTACAATATTTATGACAGATGCTAATTAAATGTCACACCCTTAACCTATTTGTTTTAGTAACATTTTCTAAGTACACTCCTAGACAAAGATTGATTTTGGAAGTACACTCATAAAATTGTGGAAATCAAAGACTACTTTGTGTTTTTATGTTTACTGAACTGACTATAGGTGTAGGTGTTTTTACCGTTTTAATGCCTTTATAATATCTTGCGAGGAATTCAATTCGAGCGTCTCTCAAAAGAAGAAGTAAACATAGAAAGGGTGAAAAGAGCTAGAAATTCGGCTAGAAACATTGATTACAATCAGCCCAAAATAAACCCAAAATATATTTTAAGAATATTTTTATCGTTATACAGCTGAATACTCGTATATAGTGTGTCCGCGGATTGAGTTCACATAAGGTGTAAACGACAAAAAAAATTCGAGTTAGATGTTAATATTTTAGGAATCGCTCCTGCTTGTTTTCAAACCAAGACTTTGAGAAAATCAGTCAAATTAATTAATATACAGGGTGTTTTTAAAATTGATTTTTAAAAAATTGCCATGAGTAAACTACCTTTATTAGAAGAGATAACAAAAAAAAGTATTTAAAAAAGTTGTTTAGAATTAAGAGTAACGGCAGACTTTCAATTTTCAGACAAATTGGCCTACTTTGATTTATTAAAATGATTTTTGGTTTTTTATACCAACATACCTTTTATTGTGGCTGCCGGAGGCACTCTAACTGGTTTATAAACTAAGATCTTAAAAAAAAATAATGGAGTGCCTTCTACAGCTACGATAAAAGGTACGTTGGTACACAAAATCCAAAAATTTTAAAAAAATCAAGGTAGGCCGATTTGTCTGAGAATTGAGAATATACTATCACTCTTAATTCTAAACAACTTTTCTTAATACTTTTTTTGTTATCTCTTCTAATAAAGGTAGTTTACTCTTGGTCATTTTTTAAAAATCGATTCTAAAAACACCTTGTATATTAATTAATTTGATTGATTTCTTCAAAGCTTCGTTTAAGAACAAGCAGGGGCGATTACTAGAATATTAACATCGATCTCGATTTTTTTTTGTCATTTACACCTTATGTGAACTCAATCCGCGGACACACTGTATGTTGTCAATTACTAGACAGTATAATAATAAAGTATAAAATAAAATAAAATAATAAAATATGTCTACTAGGTGTAATCTCACAATTTCCGATGTCCGCATATGGTTCCAAGAGCACCAAAATCTCTTAAGGCATATAAAACATGTCGGCACCTTGATGAAGTTTTGAATAAGTTTTTCGACAGCATTATAAATAGTGACTAGCATTTCCCCAAGCATTTAGTCTGACACGTTTAGTAAATTGGATTGAAAAATAATGCTAAAAGTTCAATTCTATCATAGTCTAAGAAATAATTCAGCTGGGGTTTCGTCAAGTCCTGTAGCCTTCTTGTTTTTTACTTGATGTATAGCCCTTTCAACTTTTGATTTTAATATAGATAACTAGACCTTGTCTCAAATCATCTTCTCCTAAGTGTCTTTCCTGATATTCTCCATTTGGATGGTCAAAAGAACCGAAATGTAGTTTTCCCATTCTTTGCAGCATTTGTTTAATATACTAAAATGTCTTTTGTTTCCTTAAGCCATTTGTGTAATTTTTTATAGGTTTTATGAATATCAAAATCCCCTTCTTCTCCCCCCTCTTATATTAGGCCAGAAGCCTATTTAGTTCCACAAAGTTATGGTTCTATGAGCCGAGTAGGTGGATAGTTTTGGCAATCGAAATGGCGGAAAAGTTGTTTTATAATAGTTTTTTTTCCTATCAAATCTAGCATTTTGTTGGTCATCCAGTCATTCTTTGCCAGACCTGTTGTTTCTTCCAATGTGTTTTTACTTTTAGTTAGTATCGATGATTTCATGTTGACTCAGTTCTCGTTCAAATGGTTCAGAAGTGTAGTTGATGAAATTTGTTATTTATATCTTGCTAGACTTTCATCGTTATTTCAGATCATTTTAGAAGTTCGAAAGCCATTCTCTTTGACCGTAAATAGTTTTTGCGACGCCTTTGCGAAGTATCTATTTTTGTATTTTGCGTATCCATTTGATATAACGTTACATTTTTTGGTCATCTTGTTTAATATACCTCTAGTAGTGAAATATTTAGCTCATCTAGTTGTAATAATAAATTCTTCGATTTTCCTGCTTCTTAAAAAGTTTTCACGTTTCAAATTGCTATCTTGCAGCTGTCGTTCATTTTTTGCCTGGGAATTCTTAGTCCATCTGTCACACCGGGAACTCGGGGCCATTATGAATGATCGATAATGACTATTCTAGGAAATGCTAGTGAGCCACCCTGTTCTTCCATGTTTTCCATATGTGCTGCTAGTCTGTTTTTCAGTATTTATTCATATATTATTGTTACAGAGTTTATCATACTTACCTCTCTCTAGATGGCACATCTAGTTTTATCCCTGTTATATATTACTGACCTAGGCTGTCTTCCATTCCGGAAGTTGTTGCTTTTCTCTCAAAATCGAGTTAAATATGAAGTAAGCGAAGAGTTCAAATAGAATTTCAGGGCCTTGCTTGATTAGTTCTATTGCAATTCTATGGGCTCTCCCATTTTTAAAGTTGTTGACGGCTTTCTTTACTTGCTTCACTGAGAGTTTATTTTCAGAAATTAATATGTCACTTTCGTTACTGGTGGTAGCAAACTTTTCAATAAATTCAGGTCCCTTCTTCTTCAGTAGATCTTCATAGTATTTTTTCTGCTGGTATTAATTGCAATTTAGTTCGCTCTTTTGTATCCAATTTTATGTTTTTTTATTCTCCAAATTTTGCTAGATCTTGTCCTACCTAGATGGGTGTCGATCGGTTGACATCTGAGTTGTCGTGCTTAATTTTTTGTTTTTTATATTGCTGCCTTCATTTTGTCTATCTTTGCGAACATACTGTTGTTGATCTTGTATATCATTAGCGGCTAGTAATTTCTGATATAATATTTTCTTTTGTTTCATCGTATTTGGTAATTCATCGTTCTAGCACCATGTGTTGTCGTAATGATGTTTATGTTTTTGCACATTTCCAAGTACTTCGTTAGAGGCTTCATAAATTTTTCGAAAGCGTTATTATACATCTGTGTAGGGCAGAAGCAGAGGATATCTCATTTAACTTTATAGAAAGACGCATCATTTACAGACAGTTAGTCGAAGTATGTCAAACGAAACATATTTTTGATCCGACCTTACATCGTTTACATGCAAATAAGTCTACTGTCTGCAGATGGTATAGTCAACAATGGATTTTAATTATCCAGTGAATTGTGTACAAGTATATAGATGTCTGTTTTTATGTTTGTATACTCCATTTAAAATCTTTGAAGAAAGCGGTTCACTTGGATGTACTTATATTTCACCATTATCATTAAGTTTATTTTCTGCATATCTTTCTACGGTAGCCTTGTTGATTTTACCTTCTATATGGGCATTGATATCTCCTGCTAATATTATTTCTTTCCTGTTGCTTACTCTATCTAAACAACGCTAAAACTCCAGTTTATAAATCAATTGCGTTACCCATCTCAACATACGGTAATACTAAGCAGGACAAATATTGACAAATTACAACGTCTACTCAGTCCTGAACGCTTAATGGTAAGTACGTACGTAGTAGCCAAATCTATCATAAACCAGACTTACCTACAATTCGTTAATTTATATTCAAATTAATTAAAAAGTTTCTTCATACCATACTAATGTTCAGGAGCGATTCATCACGTCGGAACTATTCCTACATACATACATACATACTTCAAATGAAACTACCATGAGACATATTTACGTCATCTAGTAGTGCAGGTGATTAATTGATACGCAAGACAATTTACCAGAAATCAAGAATGTTGACTATCCGGTTGAAGATTCGGTAGAGGCGGCCATTTTCTCTACTTAAAAATTGACAATTAGTGCTTACTACATGTCCGACAACTAGGTACAGCCTGTATAGTGTTTTGTGTATACCTATATCTTGCTAATATATATATTTCAAAAAGGCCATATATGAACGTTCATCCATGGACTAAAAGGATGATATAAAAAAATCGGTGTCTGTCGTGTGGAGAAGAGAATACCATAACCGTAGCATGAGTGGGCCCATGTTCAATAATTGACAGAGAAAGTCTGGAGAAGTTTATCTTTTAGCTACTAGATCGTTTTTGCAGTTCCGGGACTAAAGTTGATACTTTAGTCACCGTAAACAGGGACTAAAGTAGCTCATTTAATCCCTAGGGACTAAAGTAAAAATGATACCATAACTATGGTTAATTTATGTACACACGAGGTTAGTAGGTTAGGTTAGGTTAGGACAATAAACTTTAGTACTGCCAACTGATTCAGGCTATCTAGGACCTGCAGCAATTCAGTTTTTAATAAATTGTAATTGTCAGTTTCCAAATTGACAGATTCCAAATTTTGGAAATGTTTGATGATAATGTTCCCAAAAGTGCAAAAAATAGCGTATATACCTCGGGACTAAAGTGCCTAAATCCCTTGAGTGGCTGTTGCCCTCCGGCTTCGCCCTCGAGGTAAAAATCTACACTCGCGGGATTAAATGGTGCACTTTAGTCCTTCATGATATAATATACTATTTTGTTTCTTTGAACAATAAACTATGTTTTTTTCTATATTTTATTTCATTGGCGATTGATTGATATTAAACAGGTTGCATGTTGCATCATCAGCAAATAATATCGTTTTCTCAGCTATTATGTCTAGGATCAAGTCAGTTAGGTAAAAAGAACCAATGAGCACCAAGGTAGATCCCTACGAACTTCTATTTCAAACGTGTGATTATATTAAATGTTTAACTTGTATATGTTGGATGGTTTTTGGGTGTATTGAAAGTGCAGCAGCAGTAACATCGCAGCAAGCAGTTTGATTGTTTTAAATAGTATTGGTCGGGGAGTGTACAATTTATTTGATAACTTCTAGTCTCATTATTTTTTATTATTTTTACAACTTAGGATACAGCCAGTAACAATAATCCGCTCAAAGTGTCATGTTATTATGTTACCTTTAGTGAGATGCTCTGGAGTAGTGTCCAGAATAGCTAATTCTGAGGATGCTGTGATGATAATATTAAGACGCTATAAATGTGGGCTTAGAAATTCATATGTACAAGGTTTATTATTTTAATTACAGTTAATAATAAAATACATGAACTCATTTGTGAGTTGCATATCTGAGCAAGTAATTTCAATGCTCTGAATCGCATTACATTTTTTTATATACGCTGAAAACAATAGTATAGAAATGGATAAAGGCGTTAAAACAATAAAAAATGTGTCGACAGCATAAAAAATAATGCGAACAGGTAATGCCGTTACTTGAATTATTAAGTACAGCAAAAACATTAGATATTGTATTGCCCTTCAACAAATGACATTCGCAACTCAGACTAGCATAAAACCATCGGCGATTTGTTGTCATAGGTGAAGATCAGACGACGGTTTTTAAGGTTAATAATTTAATGAAAATAAAGCAAGTTACAAAAGGGCTTCAGTCGTCAACCACGACAACAACAAAAACAGTCTAACCTATACTTTAAAAAAGCGAGGTATTGGTAGATCAAATAAAACATATATCAGTAGTAAAGAACAATAACGAGACTTTAATTGCTAAACTGTGAGGTACAGTTGCATAAAGCAATATGAAAATAAATAGCGTCCTGGACGCATGAATGATAAGCCGGGCTCAGCAATTTAAAGAAACCTGGTTTAAAAAAACGACCCAAAAAGTTATATGTTATTATATACAGAAGCTACATTCGACAAATGAAAATAATTAAACAACGTTAAATAGTGAAGTCATGCAGCTGTATTGCAATCTTAAGCAAGAAAATAATTAGTGAAAGTTAAATGACGAGGAAAATGATAAATTTGATTCAATATGAAATTGTGCGTTTCTAATAGTACATAGGCGTCAGAACCATTTAATAGAGTGAAGCTCAGCAGCAGAAACTGAACAGCGAAAAAAATATAAACAGTCTGTGGGGCTTTCAAAAAGCTAATCTCTTATAGCAATGCGTATTTGTCGACCGACCTGCGATAAGACAAGTGCACAAGGATAAACATAAGAAATGCTTAATCAAACAAAAATTGCTATTTTTGCTGATCACATTAGCACTAAGAACACTTCCCTTCGTACTATTCTTACCCACAACTCACAATTAAATATATAGTTAAAAAATACAACTAATGTCCAAACACGGCCATGACCATCTGGATATCTAGCGTTTCACCGGAATGCATTTCAGAGAAGTGAGCAAGGCCGCAGAAAACTCCGAACTGCTCTGACGCCTCCAGCTGCGTACGACGTCTCAATGGATCCTTCAGAAGCAAGAATCATTAGGCTTCTGCGAAACAAATTTCAACTATAACAAGCGGGGGTGATCCATGTGGCAGATAAAATGTTCCACGCCAAATGTTAGCTTGCCTGAGCCAAGCATTATCTGAATGTAGCAAAGCGGGCCTGCAACGCAAATTGCTGAATTACCTACGCTAAGTCAAAGGGAAATAAGCCTACCTTCAAGGTTGATAGCGGCCCAATTAACACGTGCAGTTAAAAATTAAATTTGCACGGCTTGCATTTTGGTTGAAATGATTGCGCCACCGATTTTAAGAAAACTGGGAATACTTCCTAGCACTCGATCACTTCGAAGCAAAGCATCGATTTAATAGAAGGATAGCAGAAAGATCAATGGAGCTAGTAACAATAGGGAGTAGGCGTGCATGCAATAGAAGATTTAAATGTATTAATGCTACTGTATAATTTTTCACAGAACAACACTTGAAAGTTGCACGATGTGTTGGTTTACAAGATAATGCAAATATAAATTATTTAGTTAATTGGACGAACTGGTTGCATGATTTCGAATTTTTATTTGCTTATGAAACAAATATAAAAGATGTAATATTGTGTACTTCAAATAATAAACCACCGTTTAATTATAAATAGTTATACAACACTCAGAAGTAGGTATTTTAATAAAAAATAAATTACTTGTATTATTTTTTATTTATTTATAAAATTTAAAGCTGTTACAAGTAGCTGAAAGTTGCGTCAAGTCTTTCATTAAGGTTATTATTATTACGAAATATGAATTATCACATTTGATGCGTTAAAGTTCCATTTTGAGTTGTAAGAATTGGATTTAATATTCCTCGTTCTTGCGATTATCAATATAAAATTTATTAGCACTAGAAAATTATACAAGTCAAAAGATGACAACACTAAACACAATCACTTCATAACATACAATCTGTAAATAGTATAATGTGGTAATTTGTATTTTTTGCTCTTGGAAAATTGAAATAAACATTAGCACAATATTATACATAAGGAATAAAATAAATTTAGGTAATTATGTAGTAGGGTACATAAGTACAATTATAATGTAATTTATTTTAATTTACAATCTTAAAATGTATTAGATACATATTTGAAACAATATACAATAATATTTTAATATAACTTAAAATTAACAAATATCTCAAGATTACATATACCTAAAATTATATTTTACAATTACGACTTGAATGTATTTAACAACTCAATTTCAGAATGACCACCCTCTTTGCTGGTTTTCTTATTACTTGCTTGGTAATATTTTTTATAAAGTGCCATGCCATACAATATACAAATACATACAAGTGCTGCGAAAATTAAAATAAGCATAGTGAATGTATTCGATTGTGAATTATTTTCAAAACACTTAATAGTATCAGAAATACTGGAACAATTCTTTTCTGCATGATAACTTTGCAATAAAACTTTATCTTGTTTGAAGCTATTTATATCCAGTTCCAAGCTATTCAAAACATGGGAAATATTTTGTATTAATGGAATTAGGGTGTCAACATTTTCTTTTGAATTTGGCGTTGAGCTAGATTTGGAATGAAAAGCATTTTTATCGGTGTTATTTTCAGAATCATAAGTATTGATATCATTTACACGACTTTCAGAGCAGAAAATTCCATCTACATTTTCCTCTGTATATCGTAAAGTTGCGTTAAACAAATAATCGACACCCCTTCCTCGAAACGTTTTCAACATATGAGTTAGTAGTCCGCACTCCCAAGCATTATCGTTAACACTAATAAATTTAAGATTTGGAAGGTGCATTAACAAAGAAGTATAATTTATGTAGGAAAATCTATTCGCATCCAAATCCAACAATTCTAAATGTCGGAAGGGAAAGAGAACCTTTTCATTGAGCTCAGAGAAGTGGTTCCTAGAGATATTCAAAAGTTTCAAATTTCCTAAATTTGAAAAGCTTCCTGTTCTGAATACTCCCAACCTGTTTTCTCCCAGCTGTAAAGTTTCTAAGGAAGGGAAACTTTTTAAAGTGCCGAGGGGCAATTCCTTGATCTTGTTATTAGTAATCAATAAATTCTGAAGACTGTTTAGTCCCGAAAACGATTCTGGGTATAAGGCAAAAATTTCATTAAAACTGAGATCGAGAATCTCTAAGCACTTAAGGTTTTCAAACGTCTTTTCTGGTATAAGTTGCAGTTTATTGCTATTTAGTTTTAGTAGTCGTAATGTTTCGAGCCCGGTAAATGTTTCTGGCTCTATTTTTGTTATAAGATTCCCTTGTAAGTGCAAGCCCTGAAGGGACGTTAATCCCTGCAGCGCATTTTTCGATAAGCTTTGTAGGAGGTTATTATTGAGGTTAAGATAAGTTAAATTTGACAAACTTGCGAAAGCACCGTTAATGCGTTTCAAAAGATTGTTGTTCAAGTAAAGGCTGTGTAAATTTCTTAAATACTTAAAAGTGTTGCTATTGTTAAGATATTCTATTCTATTAAAGCCTATATTCAAGACTTGAAGATGTTGATGCTGAACGAAGTTATTTACATCAGTTAGATTATTGTAACTGATATCTAACATATTTAAGTTAATATAATCGCTAAATGCATGACTTGATATACTTTCAATACTGTTGTTGGATAAGGTAATATCTTGCAAGTAATCACTTTTATAAAAATTAGAAAATGTGTTGTTATCAATTATTGACATATTAGAGTTTTGTATCTGTAAGTTATGGCAGTAGTATGGCGAATTTTCTAAATATTTTTTAATGGCTTGGAAAGATACTTCTGTGCATGCTAACGCTCTAAATCCACTCCATGCATCAACGGAGCACTCACATTTTCCATAACATACATCTTGTGTATGTCCATGTTTGAAATTTATAAGAAATAAAATCCATATTGATTTGAGGGCTATTGAGTTTAACATCGTATTAACCTAAAATAAACAACAATCATTGGTATGTATAAATCTTATATATTAGAAAAATGTCTAATTACAATTTGGAAATTTAATAACTAAACGAAAATAATACAGGAATAGATAATAATGACTTTTTCGTTTTGTAAGTTTGCTTGTATTTTAAATTGTTATCCTTGCAGTCCCAGCCTTAAATATTATATTACGTTGGACCCTGTCATTTGTTAAGTATACCCTATTTTCATTTAGGTATATGTATATCATTCAGAATGAGCATTCAAGATTTTAATGAAAATTCCACGCTTGCATTTAATGTTATACGAACTGAATTGTCTTATTAACAAAAATATAAATAGCCTTGAGTAGACAAAGCCTATTTTTTTCAATTTAGCTAATTTTCTAATAATATTTGACGGTATGCGATGTCATTGAAAATGACTACCATCATATCGACTTTTTAAATTATAATTTTCGGTAAACTGTACTTATTGCAAGTTTTATAGGTTTAAGGACCTGCAGGCATTTTATTTTTGTCTCTGGTTCTGTGAAATCTATGAACAGCGCCTCTATAAAATGTTACAAAGTTGCATCTATTGTAGAAATTTTTATTATTAGAACAAATTGATGCATTGAATAGGCGTCTGGTGCCATGCCACGACTACAGTAACCAAAAATTCTATAGAAACAGTGATAAAATTTCTTCAATTAAAAAATCTATTAAATCTTAGCGTTAGGTACAAAAGATGAGGTAATTATCTAAAAGGGACGATGAAAGATTATAAACATCTCCCAAATAAAACTAATTCCGAATGATCCGAAAGCGACATTTTCTGTCGCTTGTTCGAAAATTTTCTGTTACCTACCGAAAATTGACTTTGGGTTCGCTCGTTGGTTTCCAATAGCAGCGGGAGGAAATATAATACATTAGCTCTAGTTGCCATTAGATACGGGAGGCAATGTGATTAATAACATAATATGAAACCTAGCACTCTGCTTTTTATATTTAAATATTTTTGAAAGCAGCTGAATACAAGAGTTAGTCTTACCATAAAATGTAAAAGTGTCAAAAACATCATAAGAGTATGTATTACTCTGAAGTAAAGTATCATTCTCTCCCTTCAATTATTACTGCTATCGCTTACATCCACGGGAGAGAATGATACAATTTTCTCCCTAGTAATACAAATACTTATTAAAATCACTGTAGTATTTCCAATATGAATTAGTGTAGAAGATATTACTACCACTTACCAGTAATAATATGGCAGCTAACTAACTAATGCCACTGTCTATCTACCGTTGCATTTTTATAGTAGTACTTATCTCAGCGGAAGCTGGTATTATACTGACTCGAATATTATATATTTGTCTACTCAGATAAATACGAGCCCTTGAAAACTGAAATATAGTCTATATTTAAGCTACGTTTGCTAACAATGTGTTGATTAGTAAATTTACTCTGTAAGGTACTCAATTTAATCTTTTTAACGTGTGATTTATTGTTTGGAAAACTGCGCTAGATTTTTAATATTACAAAAATCTCATGTTGACATTTGTTAGCTTTTAGGAACCTACCTTTTTATTTTCTCTTAGAGGAATTTCAGTTTAAAATTTTTGTCATTT
This sequence comes from Agriotes lineatus, assembly GCA_940337035.1. Taxonomy (NCBI): domain Eukaryota; kingdom Metazoa; phylum Arthropoda; class Insecta; order Coleoptera; family Elateridae; genus Agriotes; species Agriotes lineatus. The sequence continues at coordinate 56,198,363 of OW679201.1, read as the reverse complement.
ATTTAGGTATGCCTCCTATATAAAAAACGACTTTCTTTTGCTGCGTAACTTGCACAATACACAAATTTCAGTTGAAAGTAATAATGACTTTAAAAACATATAATGTCAAAATAATTGTTATTCTTTCTCTCCGCAGATATAAAACTGTATATCTTAACAAAATTTACTGATTTCTATAATTACTTTTAAATTAACCTCAAAAATCTGCAATGGTTTTTATTCAGAACTTCCCTGGCAAGTAGAAGCCATGACACTAAACATTTTAAAAATCGAAAGAGACTAGTGCTAATAATACTGGTCAACACAGTTTGGTTTTTTTATACATCAATACGTGTAGTTTATGTATTTTGTCATGCTGATTCTGAATCTGATTTCAAAATGCTCCATCACCTCAGAATTTTGAGAAATGTTCTTCAATAGTTTTTTCAAAAAACTCATTAAATTTTACACAATTTTAAAGTTACTTTTATATAATCAAGATAGTACAAGAAATATTGCTCTGCCGAACATTGAGTGGACATGTTTGAACATGTCCTTGCAAGTTTTCTACGTCAGAGCACTTAAACCAAGCCCATTTTTGCTCTGGAACCAATCAAATTAAGAATTGGTCGATTTCTGGCTATGTGGGTGTATAAAGAGCTATACCGGCTCTTTCGATTCAATGTAAATCAGTTTGTGATAGCTGAACGTCGTTTTATTTCATAATGTTCCGTACGTGTATAAATAATCCAAAGAGGACGATAGCATACAGCTCCATGTAATGTACATAGATACCTAATTAATATTATTTCATTTACTTTCCAATAATTTTATTTTCCAAAACCTGACGTGTCAGAATAAATTTGTTGTCATTATTATTATTAGAAACGAAAATTGTACATAGTTTCTAAAGAAAAATACAAAAAATAAACATTTGTTGTTTAGTGTAATATATTTACATTCTTAATAACACTGAAACAATAAAAGGAAACACTTGGCAATGCGAATTACATCAATTTTCAAATAAAAAACATTGCAGGTGGTGGGATTCGAATTCAGCTCAATTTCAGTGCCCGGAAGAGCGATTTCAACTTTTGGCAGCAACCCGGGCGCAACCTGAACCGTAGTCCGAATCGACTACAAAAGACCACCTCGCATTTGGTTTAGCGGCTGGATTATATACGACGAGCTGATTGTTGCCCACTTTTACAACATTTACCCTGTATTTGTTGAGTCCCATTTTCGTCAAGAGTAAAGTCTGAGCTATGCGCAAACTATTAGTTTTATATTTTTCTCTGTTAAAGCAAATATAAACAAAACTTAATTTTTTTAAGGTGCTCACCGTGTATATATTTGACCGAAAGTATATGCGGCTTTGAGTCGGGTAGACATATAATTCTCATGCTTCAGAGAAATAGATCCTCGATCTTGCTGTTCATATTGTTTAGCAGGTCCAAGGATTGCATCATTTTATTCGTCTACGTTCTATACTCTTCGCATTTTTCATCCTTTGAAGTGCCCCCTGCTTTTGTATATAAAAGTTCATCCACGTCTTTTTCTGAATATTCTGTCGTGATATTGAACACAAGAGACTCGTACGCTTCTAAAATCCTTAATTAAAGTTTAATTTGTTTGTCTTTAATCTACGAACGAGGATAGAGAACTGCAAGCCATTAAATACCCCTGGTGCTATCCTTCTAATGTAGTTGTTATCGAGTTGGAGCATTTCAATATGTTTTATTAAATAAAAGGTGTTGTTCAACATTACGGACAGACAGGTTGTCTAAATAAATGCTAGTTTCTGTTTTTTCCGTTTCTGTATAGAAAGCCAGTTGAAAGTTCAAGCTACGAAACGAAATAGGTTCTATTTTTTCTATAAAATTGTCATCCAAACATAGAACTTCCAAATACTATATCTTTCCGAAGCCACCACCATTTAAAATTTTCAGTTTGTTGTTATTTAAGCACAGTGTACTAAAAACAGCTGTTAGTCCTTAAGCGCAAGTTCTTCAAAGGCAAAGGCAAAAAACTCTCAGCTTGTGCACCTCGCCCACAGTACCGTTTTATAAATCCACTGTTTTCTATTTTATAGTTGCCCCAAAACTAGCGTTATTCAATTACCTAAACCCTTCAAAGCACCCGGCTGAACTTCTCTGATGTCCGATGCCACGATTTCTATAGTCACCAAGGTAGGCAACCCGTCGAACACATCCGCGCGTAAAGAAGAAATGTTGACATGTTGAGCTTGGTGGGCCGGGTGAGTCCCGAAAATGCTTTGGGCCGTATAAAAGTCGTCCATTGCAGTTTCACCAACCATTCTTTTTTTAAACCTTCTTGGATGAATATCAAGTTTATGTTTAATTTCGATATCATCTAATTTAAGGTCATTTAATTGTGATTCCATTTCTATTGAAAATTTTTGGACAAAATCATAAATTGATTCATATTTATTGCTGAAACATTTGAATTCTTCATTAAAACATCAACGCTTTTGTCGTATCCAAGAGTATGTAGAATTTGTATCAAATTAATATACGGTGCCTCTCAGAATGTATGTCATTAACTTGATGAAATCTTGCTAAGAGAGCTGCGTGTTTGCTATTCCATCTTGTTTCACCAATTTTTTGTCCTAATCTATCCATTCTGTGTTGTTTTCCCAAAATTTCAATCCACAAATTATTTCGTTTATGCGATTGTTTTGTAAAAGTTGTTACATTTTGTAGCAACCCAAATAAGTCTTGAGATTTTATGGAACACATAATAGTAATATGTATTTCCAATAATTCAATTAAGTACATGAGCATGGCAATGAGTAAATAGCAAAGCCTCGCTTTCGGACACAGGCTTTTTAATCAATTGTGTCGAATCGTCACTTTTATTACGGGGAAAGAAAGAAAACAAACTACTTTGCTTCACATCTTGTGCAGCCCATTGCAACTTAAGCTTATCTTTTTCGCGTTTTTTCTGTGCACCGGATTTATGTTTATATTTGGTATTTACCATTTTAATATTACTGTTATTGCTTTTATCACAACACTTAACTATAACTTTACTATACACTAAACTATTTTAAAATGTATTTATTATAATAATATGCGGTAGGCATGTTCTCACAACCGATTCAAGCAGAAAACTAGCAGTAAAACCCAATCCTTAAAAACGAAACCAATTCAAAATTGTCACCGGTAAACCTGAAATTGAAACCATGTAAATGTATGAATAAAATAATTTCGGGAATAAATCCAACATGGATTTGTAGTAGAACTATCAGTGTCTTCGAATTTACTGTCGAATCTTTATAGGTGGTACCAACATAGATGCGACTTATTTGCATTACGCAAAGAAATTTGGAAATTTGATTTTACAATTGGAATACCTTGAAATTCGTGGGGATGTGTTACAGTGGATAGCGCAGTTTGTGTTTGTAAGGGAGGAAACATTCCACGTGTGTGTTGAAGGTGTTCTCTCCAAGCAATTTGCTTAGCTGCCAACCACAAGGTTCAGTGTTGGGACCAATCCTATTCATCCTTTATAGTCAGCATTCTTGTCGGCTAAGTTTTCTATTCATGCAGCTTTTCCTTAGACGATTCCAGGTTATTCAATAATTCCATTATAGATGCGTTGTCCACGTATACTAGTTGTTTGTCGGCTTTTCGAATGGCTACTTTCCCTTCTTTCTTAATGTATAATATTTTGCTTTTATTGAGGTTAATCTTCATTCTTTTTTTTAGGTTAACCTTCCAGACGTATATGTCATGTTGTAGTTGTAGCGTAGATTAAATCCTAAGTCATTATCATGGTTAAGTTGTAGTATTCTAGACTAGCACGTTTACTTTAAATTTGTTGCTTTACTGAAACAAATAAATTAAAAGAACTGAGAGATTGCACAAATTGGTAGAAACAACCACAGCAACGCTAACGCGATTGCCTATGTAGTAAGAGAGAGTTTAACTTTGCAAAGTCTTTTATGGTTTTATGCATCCTCGAAATCTGATAAGCCTTAAGCGTCTTGGTTTTCCAGACTTTCCAGCAATGAGTAGTTACGAATGATTGCGAGCTCTTTGCAAGGCCCCAAACTAACGATGTTCGTAAGCTGCATGGCGGTTGCTGCTATACTATTTATGTAAACTACGAATAGTGATTGGGTTAAGCCTGTCTCCTTGTTTGTCTATTGAACTGGATTTTTGTTGAAGTTTTTAATTATCCTTATTAAGTTTTGGCTGGTTTGCAGTTCATCTAATGCTTTCCATATGTGTTTTCGTGGTGGTCCATCTAAAACATCCTTAAGATGTAGGAAGTTCAGGTTATCTCTGTTTGTATCCATTTCCTTCTCTTTTATATTTCTGATTGGAAAGATGTGGTCCTGCGTGTGTCTTCCACGTTGAAGCTGCACCTGTTCATTGTTTAGTGTATCTTCAATTTCGTTCCCTAATATTTTCTGTAACTTTGTATGTTACTTGTAACCGATGGTAAGCATATTGTAGTTGTCGCAAATTATTTTTTTTTCCTTTTCTGGGCATGAGCACAATGATATTCTTTGTCAGTCCTTACGATTGGTTCTTCGCCTTTCGTTACCAATTCTCCTCCGATGGCTCTTTCGTTTCGCTTTGTTTCTAGTGCTGCTTTTACCTCTTCTTCAGTTATATCCGCATTTTCTTTCCTTTCTGCTTCTGTTCCTGATTCACTTTAAAAACTTATCTGGGTGGTAGCTTTGTCAAGCTCTCAAGACTTCTCGGTTGCAGTTTCCAGTCCCCCATTAATTTTGTAAGGTTTCGCATGTGTTTTGCTTGGTTTACTTTCACCTTTTAATTACATTCTAGACTTATTTCTCATATTAGATAGAGTTTGGTTCTTTATTCTCAAAACCTCTTTCCATGAGGCTTCCTTTGCCTGCGTTACAGCTGCTTCTTTCTATTGATTGTTTTTGTACATAATTTTAGTCTCTTTTTGTATTTGTCTTCGAAACTTGCTCCATACTGATTTTTTCTGCTTGATTTTTTTTAGATACTTCCCCCAGTTAGTTCTCTTTGATATAATTTCATTGATGAGGAATATGCCTTCTCCTACTATTTTTTTACAGAAGCTCGTATGTAACAAAATTACTAAAAAAATTAAGTCTTCGTCGGTCAACGGAAGTTACGTGGTGGTATGATTGAAACATGTAAAATCCTGAACATCAATTATACGTGTCCATTTAGATAAACGTTTCATTATATTGCGGGGTTGTGGATTATTAAATATGGCAACTGTAAAAGTATGTAAAGACGTTGTCTTAAATGGTCTTTTACGAAATAGTCGTTATTTCCAACTATATTTAAGCCGATTCTTTGAACAAAAGAAATATTCTGGCAATACGATTTCCTAACAGACTTGAGCAAATCTTTGTCTTTTTCGAAACGAATTATTAAAATTGTTATTAGAAGCAATATTCTGCTACAATTAAGGTTAAACTTGAAAGTTCCTGCCTTGGTGATATCTTTATCTAATGCCTGTTATTCCACTCTTTTATCTAGTGAGGATGTTAACTCGTGAACAATGATTCACAACAGCATTGCCGATTATGCAGACTGATTAGAGCTGCAAGTGTTATAAAGCGAAACTGAAGAAATGGGACAAGCGATTTGAAAATTTGAACTTTTATTGTTGGAATAAAAACTGTCAGCCCACGCCGCGACGTAATGAGTATTTCTTCAAGTTACCCACAAACAGTTTGAAATGTAACTATATCACTAAAGTAGAATATTAAAAACAGTTGGAAAAAGCTAGCATTTTATAGTGTACTAATCATCTGTATGTATTTCCAGGAAGCTTTTGCAAAGTTTACTTTATGATCTCTTATAGTTACAGATATTCAAGTGTACGAAGGTGAATTCATATATTCGTAGCTCGACTAAAAAGCAGTTGGTGCACAGTTTTAAATTCTAATAATGCATCAATATAACCTTGCTAGAAACGCTGACAAATGACAAATTTATCTGACATTGAAAACAAAGTTGTAGCACATTGATGTTGTTATACAAAAATTTCAAAAATTGATGAATTTGAAGTTCCTGCAGCGACTACATATTTAAATATAAGTTTAACATTACAGACAATTTTTATTTTTCATATGGAAATGAAATCTAGAGACAGTATTGGCAACAAGAATTGTCATTAGATAGAATTGTGTTGGTACATAAACTTCTGGTTATTATTTCTGATTGTGTGATTGTGATTTTATAATTTGGTTTTAACACAGTTACAGCGACGGAATATGTATTTTAGTGAAGATTCAATTGCAAAGTTGCAACGTCAAGCTTTTTGAAATAAGCATCTTTGTATGAAACCTCAACATTATAGCTGCAACTGGAATTAAATGAGTCGACACATGAAATACAATGCTAAAAGGCGACAACTAGTGGTCCAAATCACTCACTTCGAAGTTATATACATGATTATTTTAGAATGGCCAAAGCGCACTTTAGAAGTTAACCAACCAATTTACACAAAACTATTCGAATTTTATCTAATCTTAATTGATTATTATAGAAAAGCGTTTGATACCATTAAACACTAGTTTGAGGTTCACGGGCCTCGGCCCTTAAACTACTTCCTCGTCAAATAAAAACTTACGCACCAGTTAAATAATAATTGTTTTACAATAATAACCTGACGGTATTTCGTTTACGCATAAAAACATCGCATTCATATAAATTTAAAAAAAAATGTTTACATTCGTTTATTACTGACCGTACGATTTAAGACATTGCTAGTGTGAATATTCTTTGATTTAATTAGCATGTGTCTTTTACGTCTAGTTTTTCAATAAAAAACCGAGTAGACTGTTACTTTATTGATTTATGTGCGTAAATAGCACTTACCCGCTTAGCGCCACTTATGTACTTATCAACGATTGGTCCTTGCACGTTTTACTTACCATTATAGATGCGCTGCTAAGGTAATAATTTTGTAGAATCTAGTAATAAGTAGATATATAAACATATGAAATGTCAAATGCTAGGTAATTAATTAATTAAGAAAAAACAAGCTGGAAAAATATTCGAGTTACAACAAATAAAAAAAAATTGTAGAGCGCTGATTTTATGTAAAGAAACCGTATAATACACCTTTTATTAATTTGAATTGAGTTTAATCAAGAAGGGCCAATGGTTGAGTATGTCTGCGATGCCATCGGACAACAACAGGTGCAGCGACGGTGCGCTGCGTTGCAATGCTTGGTCAAGCTGCCGAACCCTGCTGCATTGGAGGAGGTTATCTGTAAAGCCATCGAGGTACAAAATGTGTTACTGTTCCAGGCATAGACTGCACTGCGGTGTTGGATTTTCGTCTGCATATCCTAGAGAGTGCAGTTGGAGGTGGCTTCACCTAAACAGGGTGACTAATGCTGTATTGGTGTGGTGAATAAACACTTTGTAATTGTTTGCTTTGTACAATAGTAAAAATATAATTGATGTTATTTGAAAGTGTAAAAAACGCTGGTGCACTAATATCATTTAACCAATTTTGCATTAGACCTAACGGCAATTTAATCAAATTATAATATTACCCAAGTGTAGAGACTCGACGCTGATTTAGTTATACATGTCTACCGTGCTACTCAATTAATATAAATATTTAGCAATTAATATAAAGGGCAAAATACTTAGCTATTCAATTAAATGTAAACTTTATATTTTTATATGCATTTTCAGTGGGTACAAAAATATAAATTTTAAAATAAATAAGCAAATAATTAAAAAAATTTAAGCCCACATTCATTATAATGTACTGTTACGATTAATTTGTATTTATTGCAGACTTTATTGGAATTCGCTAGTTCGGATACATTTTATCCGATTTATCTAGATAACACTAGACAACAAATCTTCATTTTTTTATTTTTCTTTAGAAACTATGTTTTCTTTTATAGTTCTAATAATAGCAATAAAAACAAATTTATTCTGGCACGTCAGGTTTTGGAAAATAGAATTATTTAAAAGTAAATGAAATAATATTAATTATTACCTATGTACATTACATGGAGCTGTATGCTATCGTCCTGTTTAAAATGTTTTTCTTTTTGCGGTTCTTTTATACTGTTCTTCGGCACTTTCTGATAGCAATGTCCAACAATCATCAGCAAGCATTTCACTGTTCCAGTTGCCTTTATAACATTTTTCAATAACAGAAATGTGTTGATGAAACTTTTCACCGTGTTCATCACTGACGTCGCCGAGGTTCGGGGGAAAGAAATCCAGGTGCGAGTGCAAAAATGTATTTTAAGGCTCATGTTACAGCCCAATTTATGGTAACTTCTAAGAAGTTTATAAACAAGTGTTATATCATTGTCAGATTTTGTGTTTCCTAGAAAATTTTGGGTCACACTTTTAAAAGCATTCCAATCAACACGCTCCAGGTCACTAGGCTTCTTCAAATATTTTATCTTGTTGTAGAAGATTAATTTGGGGTTGTATAAGTTTGCATTTGAGATATTGGGAAATTTTTGTTTAAGGTATTGGAATCCACGGCCATCTTTATCCATTACTCTGACGAAATTTTTCATCAAACCTAATTTTATGTGTAATGGCGGTAGAAATATTTTATCAGGTTCTAATAGTGGCTTATGAAGTATATTCTTTTGTCCAGGAATATAATTCTGTCGAGAAGACGAGTCATATTTTCATACGTTTTTTCATGTGGATTACGTGGCCAACGGGGATGGATGGCTAAACATTTCCTATGTGAAGAAGGACAGCTTTCAAACTCAATTTCGAAGCATTAATAAAAAGACGCCATTCTTCTGGATGGTGTTGATGGATGACCTAACGCCAGCATCAAATCGTCCACATTATTGCACGATTACGGTACACAGAAATATGTGTGCCTGGAGCTAACAGTTTCCATCCGTGAAGTCTAGATCCTAGTATTTCTGCTTTAGTTTTTGACAAATTCAGATCTCGAATAAGATTATTTAATTCTAACTGATTCATTAGGTGTGGTCCATCCTCTTGAGATGGCAAATATTCATCATCGCTGGTTGATAATAATACTGACTCGACATTGGTTCTTCTGGTTCGGTAACAGCATATACTTCACTCGAAACACCTACGGGTCTTGGTACTGCCAAGGCTTTCGAATGAGGTACTGGACGAGTAGCAGAGGTAAGACTAGCATAACTATTAGTTTTCTTGTTTTTGTTGGAAAACCCGAAAGTTTTCATTTAGCAAAAGTAGCAATCAGTCGAATGGTACGTTTGTTCACGCCAAATCATAGGTCTTGCAAATGGCATAGCGATGTTCTTACCATTTGACCGGCCCCTCAGAGTAACACCACAGTGTGTGCAGCAAATGCTGGGAGCCCATGGCTTGTCTTGATGTTTAATAGTTAAGCCAAAATAGTGAAAATATGAGTTTTCTATTAAAGGTGTAATTCCGCTTATGCTGGTGGGTAGTGAATTGTCCACATACATAACAGAAGCTGTTTGGATTATTTATACACATTCAGCTATCGCAAACTGATTTACATTGAATCGAAAGAGCAGGTGTAGCTCTTTATATACCCACATAGCCAGAAATCGACCAATTTTAATTTGATTGGTTCCAGAACAAAAATGGGAGTGGTTTAAGTGCTCTGACTTAGGAAACATGCAAGGACATGTTCAGACATGTCCACTCAATGTTCGGCAGAACAATATTTCTTGTACTATCTTTATTATATAAAAGTAACTTTGAAATTGTGTAAAATTAAATGCGTTTTTTGAAAAAAAAATTTAAGAACATTTCTCAAAATTCTGAAGTGATGAAGCAAATTTGAAATCAGATTCAGAATCAACATGACAAAAGACATAAACTACACGTATTGATGTATAAGAAAACCAAACTGTGTTGAACAGTGTAATTGGTCTTTAAAATTCCTATAGCTTAGGCAACTTTAGTTACATATGAATTGCAGCTGGATATTTACATTTAAACTCCTTATATTTTGTAACAGTCGGAATTATAGAGTTTTTGGGAATGTATTTATTAGTCCTGATAGCCCTGGAAAATCTAAATTTATTCTCTGCATTCCTTGGGCTGTTCCACGTTAGCTTCATAAGAGTAATGTAGCGCAGAGGTTCGTTGGTCCATTTCAAGCTCTTACATAGCTTGTCCGTTTTTTAGGGATCTGGGAACAACAAATCCTATTATCATTCTGGTATTTTGGGAGTTGTATTAATGGTATTTAAACTAACCTTTGTTTTTTTTTGCTTTTCGCGGATTTATTGGCGCAACCTCATCAACCACATGATTTCCTTTGGCCATCTATCAGCTTTGGCTACTGAGTGCGAGCTATGCAGTAGCCCTGTTTTGTACAAACCACCGTCTAAACATGATTTATTTGGGTGGAACTCCAGCTCTCATATAACCTGTCTGGCCGCAACGAGGTCCTCGAGACCCTCCCTGGTTTAGCTTGCTTCGACGGAGACGTCCTCTACCTCATTGCTTTGCCTGCAGACATCTCACAGATAAGGTTAGGTCTGCTGTAAGCTACATATCTATTACCTGTAGAATGCAGGCCTTCCTGATAGCCAGTCGAGATCACGTTCGGGAGACTTGATGGTTCTATGTCTTGAGAGCCTCCAGTAGTTCGCTGGGTAACCCTTAGCCTGTAGGTAGCTGCCTTCGCCAGCGAGGTCGCATCTGGTTTCGTCGTAAACCTTCTCCGTTTGTCCAGAGTTGCAAGGTACTTTATTTTTAAAATGTATACTATAACTCACTATTTAGTACTATTCGTGGGAAACTATATACAGAATTATTTGCATGTTTACTTACCTGGTTGCTGATATACATGAATAATTATCACTTGAATTAGTTTTCGACTTTGGTCAACGAAAATAGTCACTTTTGTGTCAAAATTATGTCTCGAACCTTGGTTACCTGAACTTTCGATTTGCTGCGAAATTCCCTTGATCCGAAAATTCCAATTATATTGTTAGGTATGCACGCAAATAGATCTTATCTAGTCAGCTGCTTATACATGAATGTATCAAAGGGTAATAACATATTTTTATTGTTCATTGAAATGTTAATCAGTGTTTAACATGATCGAGTCCTCGAATGTTAAGATACATTTAACATACATCCACTCGAAGGGACAATTTCGTTTTGCGTTTCCATTTTAAGATTCTTATTTTGTTTACGACAGACACTATAGCAACATCACACCTATTCATGATATTCCGATTTCGATTTGGCAGTTTTTAGTAATTATTATTGATTCAAAATTATTGCCTCAATGAACAATAAACTAATGAACGCATTTTGAGGGGTAACCGTCTTAACATTTCTCACATAAATTACCACTCTTGCTTCGCTACGCTCGCTCGAGTGGTAAAAATATGCTCGAATGTTAAGACTGAGTTACCCCTCTAAATACGTTAATTACTATTACAAGGCGTTATAATCTGATGTTTCCGGCCTGTTCTAAATTTTGGATGGGTAAACTCAGCTTATGAGCTAACTATCGGTGTTGAGATAGCATGCCCATACTTCCTCGGTGTTCACGATATTATTCTAGTCCCCTTCGCTAACTTGTATTTATCCAGGTAAACGAACTATTTGCTTTCTATACGTTTTCATTGATTTTTTCCACCGATTGTTACATTGCCTTATATATATATATTGTTTTTGATGTTGTTTATTTTAATGCCGGCTGCACTATTAACCCTTATGTGGCGGCAAAAATAATACAACGTACATGGCGGGAGGTGGTACTTGGGTACCACTGTGTATTTTGAATGGTTTTGTGCGAATTGTTGTATGTTTGTGTGCCTGTGCGAACCTAGCCGTAACGTTGACTATTTTTTGTGCTTAGTCATCTCTCATGAATGGATCAGTTGACGTTGTGATCCGGTTGAATTATGATCAGTTTAGTTCAAATGGGAAAAAAGAATGCCTTCTACTCGTGCTAATAGTGTTGCTGCACCATATAATTCCAGATGATATCTGGACTTAGATAAGTATATTTGTTTGTTTATTTGTAAAGGACAAGGTCTAAACATGCGGAGTACCAGGTACTTTAGACACCGACTGCTTTGATCACATGATCAAAGTCCTACTTAGAATTTTGCCGAGACTAAGGAGTTCCAGCCCTAGCAAGGACTCTTTTACATGCTACACTTTGTAGCAACATGGGATCCACGGCTTTATATCACTTCCGAATGATGGCATTCTGCAAAGCTTTTCATCCTCATTTTTTATTTTTTTAAACCTCACCGGGATCGAGAATCGAACTCTCGATCGACCCTTAGATCAGTAGCCAGAATGCTTAACCCCTGAGCTACGGAGCCCGGCCATATAAGCATGTTGTTATTAGTAAAACTTGTTGAAATAAATCTCGATATCAGCTTGACGGCTTGACCAAGTATTGTTATTATTGGATTTTTGGTGTATCACGACTTTGAGGAGGTCCTAACCAAGGACTATTAAAGCGCTTAAGACCTGGTGCCCATTATCTCGTTTCTTTTTAGGCATAGTCGGCCCCTCATACAGAGCTACCCACCTAGGCCGATGTTTACAAACTAACCAAATACCAAATATAACTTTTGTCAACAGATAAGGCCACCCTTCCTCGCAATACTTACGTACAAATTATAGAAGATATTAACAAAGACAATATTGCATCAGTTACGACAAGCAACTAAGGAAATACGACACGGAGGCAGGCAAGATGGTCCTCTTTCACCTGTCTTATTATGGGACATAAAAAAGGAATAAAAAAAGTGTCAGTATTTGTAAATGAAAGCGATAAAGACCAAACATTAGGTGTCACAGGAAGAAGAACGTCAAGCAAATAGGTGGTTGGAGATGCAATCACCTCGTAGTAAACTGTATAAAATTAAAGCAGTATAAGTCTATACCATAATATGGTTATTGTGATATCAAAGCGACCATGAAGAAAGGACGAAATAGCAGCAAAAATAATGGTTGAAAGTAAACGTCTCTTTGCTCTTAGGGAAGTGCTAAAGGTAACGTGGTGCCGCAAGTGACAAAAAATCGCATTTCTAAAATAGTAATAAGGCTGCTGATGAAGAATGTCAAGCAAACAGGTGGTTGCATATGCAATGACCTCGCAGTAAACTGTATAAAATTGAAGAAGTGGAAAGCTCTGTATATTTGGCTATTACGATATCAACGCGACAAGAAAGCATAAAGGAAGTAGCAGTAAGAAAATGGTTGAAAGCAAATATTAATTTACTCTACGGGAAGTGCTAAAGGTAAAGTGTTGCCACGAGCGACCAAATTTCACATTTCTAAAACAGTGTAAAGGTTGATGATGTGGCATCTATAATGAGACATAAAACAGAATTCGAAGAAGTGGCAGTTTTTACAAATGAACGGAAAAACGACCAAACATAAGGTGTCATAGGAAGAAGCAAAAGGAAATATCAGCAAGGATAATTGTTGAGAGTATATGTTAATTTGCTCTAAGGAAAATGCTAAGATAAAGTAGTGAGCGGTACAAATTCAAAGTTGTAAAACAGAGATAAGGCTGCTGATTTGGCATTTATTATAGGACATAAAGAAGAACTCCAAAAAGTACCAGTGTTTGCAAATGAACGAGAGAAAGACCAAACATACGGTGTTACAGGAAGAAGAACGTCAAGAAAATAGGTGGTTGGAGACGCAATCACTTTTCAATAAAACTGTATAAACCCGAAGAAGTGGAAGGCTTTGTGTATCAAAGCGACCAGAAAGTAAGGGGGAAGTTGCAGGAAGGAACGGAAGGAAGTGAATGATCATTTGCTCTAAGATAAAGTGGTGTAATTAACGACAAAAATTCAAATTTCTGAAACAGTGAGACCAGTTGTAAATATTGTATGTCAGAAAAGTGTCGATTCTAGCTAAGGTTGATAAAAAATCCTCTAAGTGTATGGAAGAGCAAGGGAAATTCTGGGAGGCAATAAGGTGAACAACAGGTAGTAGCGAAGAACATATAAAGGTGTGAATGTGCTGTACAACGAACTCAATACTGTATAATAGGAATAGTAAAGATGCAAATAGTTAGATGGATAACTAGGACAATGGGGGAGCGAATGTTAAGGAACATAGCGCATAGTGAAATGGGGGTCAATGTATGGGAAAAACGAGGGTGCCATGAAGGACCTACTACAGCTAAACATAATATTGTATCTTCCCTTTGTTATCATATTTGTGTTATATCTTATTTGGTCATAGATTCTTACTACATAAATAATTATCCTAACATACAATTTTGGACAGGTAGATTTTGAAGGAATGTAATTTTATGATGATGATGGCAGGCAAACATAATTTATTATTTAGTTTTATATTAGTTTTATTCAAATATACATATCCATACATGTACCTACACTTGTACAGTTCTAAAAGAAGCGTGTGTTTTAGAACCATCCGCTAGTTGGGTAAACAATTCAGTCAGTCAGTGCGATGTGATTAAATAATAACAGTGGTATAAGAATATAATATAAACATAGCCTGTATTTAATATACATTTGACATGTTATCAACCCTTACACTTATGAAAAAGTACGCGACAAGTTTATTCAATGAAGTTAAGTACACCAGTTCCCAACATATTCGTTCAAACGTTATTCAGCCTCGAGGAACCATGTCCGTTGATTAGTTCCATCTCAGACTGCCCTCGCTTTATTTTGAAAACGTTGCCCACTCCAAAAAACTGCCTGTAAATTCCTATCAACTGCCCGACACAGACAATCACGCACACGATTATCAGCAGAACTTCAAACACGTTCAGGCCGCCCTCATGTTCTACAGGGGCTTCCTTGTAAACCTTTAAGTTCTTTTGCTTTTCGATATGGGTGGTCGCATTGAGCGCGTCTACCTTTGAGTGTATCTTTTCCGACAGATGTACTAGCTTTGCGAGGATGTGCTCTGGGATTTTTGGAAGCTCCATGTGCGTAGCGATGAGGGATAGCGCGTCCAATTTTTTGTTGGCGTGATGCAGCAGATGTTCCAAGTTTGATAAGTCTACAGATTCCATGGTGTAGTTGCACTGGACAATTTGAGGCGCCGCTTGTTGGAATGTGTGGAGGCAGGTGACTCCATCGTAATAACCGTAGCCTTTGACATTGGGTTTGTGTACGTAGTGCACATTATGCTTCTTCAGCGTTAGCAAAATGTGGGGTAGTTTGTCACAGGGTATAGCGTTATTGTTTATATTGAAAATCGTTAGGGATGGAACCGTCTTTACCAGCAATTCACTGTCGAAACTCTGCAGACTATTTGAATTTAATTCGAGGTTGTACAATTTAGTAAGCGAAGACAGAAGCTTGATGTCAAAACTTGAAAGGCTGTTCTCGGAGATGTTGAAAAATTCCAAAGAGCTCTGATTGGAAAAAGCTCCGTCGTATATTTTAGAAATGTTGTTGCTGCTCAGATCCAAGATTTTTAATTGAAGGGATCTGAACGCGTCAGCCGGCAGTTCGGTGAGCTCATTTTCACCCAAATCTAAATAATGAAGAGTTTTCAGTACTCTGAATGGATGGGAATGTATCGAATTCAACTTGTTGTTTCCCAAGTCCAAAAGAGCCAGTTTCTCCAGTCCGTTGAAAACGTCGCTCGGCAAGCTATCTATTTCATTATTGGATAGAATTAAAGTTTTTAGCATATTTAAGGAATTAAAAGCACCCGATTCAATGGAGCGAATCTTGTTCTTATCTAACGTAAGCTTCTCCAAATGCTCCATCCCCAGGAAGTTGTTTGTAAAGATGACTGTTAATTTGTTGTGGGTGAGATCTAGCACCCATACGTGGTTTAAATCCGTCGCTTTCTTAGTATAAATGCCTTTAAATGCACCAGGTTCGATTACGCTAATAGATAACTTGCAGAAGTTGTAATGGCCGTGAAACCAGAACAGTCTGTCGCTAGTACACTCTTGATTATATGATTTAACATTTCGCAGATTGCTTAGGCCCAAAAACGCACCCGCTTGAATGGTATTGATGGTGCTATGTTCGAAACGTAGATGTACCAAGTTGGATGCACCTTCAAAAGCGTCGCCCCTGATGGTGCCAATGCTTGAATACTCCACAACCAAATCAGTCAAGTTGGTGAGCTCACTAAATGTCTTACTCTTTAATTCCGTTAGAGTAGCATAACTGAAAGTGAGTCGTTCCAAACCGACAAGCCCTTCAAAAGCCCCCTCGTCCACAGAGTTAATTTTATGGTTCAAATGGAGCTGATCCAATTTTGGAGCGCCACTGAAAGTTCCACTTTTTAGTTTTGCGATTGGATTTTTAGTCAAGTCCAAGGTTCGAAGCTCATCAAGGCCTTTGAAAGCGCCCTTCTCTATATCATGGATGTTTAAGTTGGTGAGATTTAAAGACTCCAATTCAGACAAACCAACAAACGTGTTGCTTTTCAATAAACTGATGCTGCTGCCACTTATTTCTAGCGACTTCACATTGCTGAGACTGGAAAACGCATAGGGCTCGATTTCTGATAGTTGATTCTCACCTACATTTAGGTCGGTTAAAAAGGGGATATCATTGAATATTTTCGATTGTATGTTAACAATTTTATTGTGGCTCAAATCCAAGGAAAGTAGATCGGACAGGCCGCGGAAGCTTTCCACATCGAGCTTGTCGAGTTGGTTGTAGGCCAAGGACAACTTTTCTAAGCTCGTAAGGCCGTTGAAGGACCCGGGTGCGATGATACGAATTGACTGAGAAGACAAAGATAGTTCCTTAAGTTTTGCTAGCCCCATGAAAGCGTTTTTGCGCAGCACCTCAATTTCATTCATGGATATATCGAAAGTATCCACATTAGTCAGCTCGTAAAATGCATTAGCCCGTATGTCTTTTATGTGGCTGCTGCTCAAATCCAGCACTTTTAAGTTCGGCATACCTACAAACCTCTCTTCGTGTACGGTTTCGATGTTATTGTGGCTTAAATTGAGGAAGTATAATTTACCAAGACTGTTGAAGGCTCCCGATGATATAGTGGATATGTTCAAAGTGGACAAGTCGAGGGAGCTGACGCTTTCCAAGCCGTTGAAAGCACCCAACGGTAATGAATCGAAGCTGTTTGACTGCAAGCTTAACCTCCATAGCTTTTTCAATCCGTAAAACGTATCTGGGCGAATTGGAAAGCTGTTGTTCCTCAGAGAAAGTGACCGTAGATGCGGTACTCCAACAAACGCCTTGGATTCCACCTTCCAGATCAGGTTGTTTCTTAAGTCTAAGTAGACAAGGTTTTCCAAGCCCTCAAAAGCATTCTCCTTGATCTCCCGAATGTCCAGATTAGTGAAGTCTAGGAATTCCAAACTTTTCAATCCTTTAAACGCACCATTAGCTAATATGTGTATGTGATTTTTCTGCAAGTTTAGTGCTGTTAACAGCCCCAAGTCGTTAAACGTGCCTTTTTCTATTGCGGTGATATTGTTATCTTGCAAAGACAAGTACTTAAGCTTGGTCAGGGCCTTGAAGCTTTCAGAATGAATTGCATTTATTTTGTTTTCTTGCAAATATAGAAAGCGCAGTGCACTCAAACCTTCGAATGTCCCTGGTTCTATCGACTCTAACTGATTATGATTCAAATACATCGTCTCCAAATTCTTCAAGGCTCCTAGGCCATCTTTACTGAGCTGGCTTATTTGGTTGAAAGCCATGTCCAAAGCCTTAAGCTTCTTGTTTAGCTTGATACAGCCGCCTACAGATGTTAAATTGTTGTTTCTAACAATAAGTTCTTCTAGCGCCAAAAATTTGCATGTCAAATCCTCGATTGTGTCTAATCGATTGTCCTCCAAGTTCAAAACCTTTAAACCGTCAGAATTGGGCAGGTCTCCGCCCTGAAGTTTCTTCAGCTTATTGTTGTTCAAGTGTAGCTCTCTCAGCTGCTGCAAGCCGCTCGACAGTTGTATCTCCTCCAATTCATTATGGTCCAAGAACAGCCTGTCTAGTTTGTTGAAATTGATGAAAACGCCCTTATCTACCTTCGTCAAGTTTATATTCGACAAGCGCACTTCTTGGTACTGGTGGTGGTTATCGATGCCCAGCTTCTTAAGTGTTCCCACTGAGGAGCGGGTGACCTCCAGGATTAAGCATGTGTCATCTGCAGAAGGATTGTTCACCAAGGCAGGAGCCAGCCTGTCTTCTCGAAGGATGGTTGGAAGCTGCGACTCCAGAACCTCGCTGCTGGCGCTGACGCATTTAAGCTTGCGGCAGGATGCGGTGCTTTGCCAGAAGCAGCGGGATGGCTCGAAGGCGAAGGATGACGGGACCAAGATCAGGGCGCAGATGAACACTGGCCATCCCGTGGTAATCATTGTAGTGCTGTAAAACCAATAAAATTAGGTAGTGGGTCTGGTATTGCTTTATAAAAAACTACACTAAAACAACTTGCGGCCATTCCAAAGCAATTTGAAGTCTTGTCTTAGAGAATATTGTGGGTTCTGTATATTTGGCATAATTTGAAGCAATTGCACTTGTCAAGACTACAAAAATTTTTTTGTAATGAAAGTGAAAAATAATTGCCTAGGCACAACAAACGTACCCAAACTTAAAGAATATAAGCTAGATTAGATTATTCAAGTGGTGTTCAAAAGAAACCATAGATAATCACTTACTGACCCAAACGGGGTTTGACGTTGTGGATGAAATGGAAACGTCGTACAACTTTATGACCAACAGAAAACGTTGATTAATGGTTACATTTAAAAAATTGTTAAATATTGTCTTATAAATGCCTTTATGTTGATAATAAGTCACAGTTACTGACAGTAGATAGTGATAATCGAATCTGGTTCTATCAAGAAAGGAGAGAGAGAATGTGTTCGTACGTGACAAAAAGAGGTTATATTGGTATAAGCGACCACAGTACGGATATTAGAAGGAAACATGTAGGATAATGGAGAATATACAACGCGGGAATCAAAATTAGACTGAGACTATTCAACCATCCGTTAGAAGGCAATATGATCGTCTTCAGTTATAGGTTTGTGAAAATTATTGTTATGAACCAAATTTTTAAATAAAACTATAGAATCAACACACATCGAGCCACGTTAATACGTCTTAGAAGAAACAAACAAATAAGAAGCGTTGGTTTTGTTTGATCTCTTTTATTGTTTAAGTTACTGCAAGTCAGGACGCCACATTTTAATACAAGACGTTAATAAAACTTGTACTTCTGCATATATATGATGCATGAGAGACTCATTAGCCACCAGTGGGAAGATTTACTGTTTCATGAAAAAAAAAAAGACAAGAGTGGCGTATAAGACGCTAACACAAATTAGACAACATATAGGTACAGAGAGCATAGTATACTATATGTATACTGGATTACATACATTAAGGTGAGCAGACATTCGGAATGAATGGACAAGAATAGAATACCAGGAACGCCAAATGAAAAGAGAATGAATAAGACCTAAAGTAAAACGGAGGGACAACATCAAGAAATATGCTAGGTAGATGTTAGAAATGCAGGCAGCAGAAAATAGAAACGATTGGAACTGAAGACTGCGAGAGGCAATGGTCTAAAAATACCTTAAAAACTTCAGAAAGAAGGAGAAGAGCAAGTGGAACCAAGGAACAAGGGTATAATACCACTAAAACTTTTTAAACGTCTAATGGAAGCACGAAGAAAATAGGGATGATCCAAACTAAGACAGAGAGAAAACATCAAGAAAGATGCTAGGCACATGTTAGAAGTGTAGACAGCACGAGATAGAAGGGATTCAATGTGAAGGCTGCGAAAGGTCATTGTCTGAACTAGATTGTATAATCACAGAAAGAAGAAGAAGAGCATGTGGAATGAATGGGCAAGAATAGAATATCAGGAAGAATTTTCAAAGGCCTGGTGGAAGGATGAAAGAATGGGAAGACCCAAAAATCACACGAAAGGAGAACATCAAGAAATATGGTAGACAGATGTTAGGAATGAAAAACTAAAAGCAAGCTGCAAGAGATATAAACCATTGGGGGCCCAGAATGTTAGAGGTTATGGTATAAAAAATATTTTAAAAACAAATGTAAAAGAAGAAGAGCATGCAGAAGGAATAACAAGGATAGCATACCAGAACAAAGATATCATAGGCCAAATGAAACGGCGAAGACAATGAGGAGGACCCAA
Source organism: Agriotes lineatus (assembly GCA_940337035.1). NCBI lineage: Eukaryota > Metazoa > Arthropoda > Insecta > Coleoptera > Elateridae > Agriotes > Agriotes lineatus. The sequence goes on along the minus strand of OW679201.1, from coordinate 56,178,288 downwards.
AGTAAGTCGGTGGGATACCATTGAGAAAGATATTAGGCACATGTCAGGAGTGCACAATTGGAAGCAGGCAGTATGCGATAGAGTCTATTGGAGGCAAAGGCTGCGTCTGAAATATATTGTAGAAACACCTAACGAATGAGAAGAGCATGTGACACGAATGACAAGAATAGAATACCAGGAAGAATTCTTACAGGCCAAATAGAAAAACGGAGAAATTGAGAAGGATCAAAAATAAGGCGGCGGTACAACATCGAGAAAGATATCAGCCGGACGTCAGGAGTGCATAATTGGAGGCAGGCAGTATGTGGTAGAGTCTATTCGTGGCAAAGGCTACGAGAGGCAAAGGTCTGAAAACGATTGTAGAAACACCTAAATCAGGAGAAGAGCATGCGATCCGAATGACAAGAACAGAATACCAGGAAGAATTCTTATAAGCCAAATAGACAAACGAAGGCATTCAGAAGAATCGAAAACAAGACGGTAGGACAACATCAAGAAAGATATCCAGACGTCAGGAGTGCATAATTGGAGGCAGTCAGTATGTGGTGACATGAATGACAAGAATAGAATATCGGAAGGAATTTTCAAATGCCTCATGACGAACAGGGAAAGACCCATGTTAGGAGTGCAAACTAGAGACAAGCTGCAGGAGATAGAAACGATTAGAGGTAAAGCTGTTACAGGTCATGGTATGAAAAATACTGCAGTGATCCAGGAAAAAAATGAAGAGTTTGTGGTATTTAAAGACTAGAACGCCAGGAAGAATTTTCAAATGTCAAACGGAAAGACGGAAAGAATGACAAAAACCCAAAGTAAGGCGAATAAGTTACATCAAGAAATATACTAGGCAGAAGTTAGGAGTGCAAAACTGGAGGCTGACAGCAGGTGATCGAAACGAATAGAAGCGAATGCTGCTAGAAGTCATGGTCAGAAAAAGATGATAAAACAACAGGAAGAAGAAGAAGAGCATGTGGAATGAATGGACAAGAGTAACATACCAGGAAGGAGTTTCAAAAGCCCAATAGAAGGACCAATAAGATTTGAAAAACCCAAAGTAATACGGATGGTCAGATGTTAGTAGTGCAGGCAGCAGAAAATATAAACGATTGAAGTTGAAAGCTACGAAAAGTCATGGGTGGAAAAAGACTGCAGAACCACATAAACAGGAATATGAAATAATGGACAACAGTAAAATTCCAGGAATAATTTTTAAATGCCGCATTAAGGGGCGAAGAGAATGGAAAAGACCAAAAGTAGGATAGGGGAACAACATCAAGAAAAATGCTAGGTAAATGTGAGGAGTGCACGCAGAAGGAGATACATAGGATTGCAGGTGAACGCTGCGAGAGGACATTGTTTGAAAAATAATGGAGAAACACAGTAAGACGAAAAAGAGTTTGTGGAACTAATGAATGAGAAAGATTCAAAGTAAGACGAAGAAACCACATACAAAAATACGCTAGGTAGATGTTAGGAGTGCATGCAGTAAGAGATAGAAAGGATTGAAAGTAAAGGCAGCAAGAGATCATGGTTTAAAAAAACTTCACAGAAAGAAGAAAACGAGGTTGTAGAAATAAAGGACAAGAATAGAATGCCAGGAAGGATTCTTAAAGACTAAATTGAGGGACGAAGAAGATGGAGAAGACAACGCAAAACGGAGGGACCACATAAAAAAATGCTAGGCAGATTTTAGAAGTGCAGGCAGAATGAGAGAGAAACGATTGCAGGTGAAGACTGGTCTGAAAAATACTGCAAAAACACAAGAAGGCGAAGAAGAGCTTGTGGAGCTATCGGACAAGAATGGAACGCCAGGAAGAATTTTTAAATGCCAAATAGAAGAAAGAAGCGAAGAAAAAGACTCAAGTAAAGTGAAGAAACATCAAGAAATATGCTAGGCAGATGTGAGGAGTGCACGCAGCAGAAGATAGAAAGGATTGAAAGTGAAGACATGGTCTAAAAACACTGCAGCTCGACAGAAAGAACAAAAGCTTGTGGAACTAATGTATAAGAATAGAAAATCTGGAATAAAGTTTCTCAAAGGCCAAATAAAAAGACGAAAGGAATGGGGAGGTCTCAAAGTAAAACCGAGAGACAGCATCAAGAAAAAAGTTAGCCAGATGTCAACAGTGCAGACAACAGAAGAAAGAAGCGGGTGATGGTAAAGGCTCCTAAAGGTGATAATCTTAAAAACACTGCAGAACCGCCGGAAGAAGAAGAACTTGTAAAACTAATGGACAAAAATAGAATACAGGAAAAAGGATTTTCAAAGGCCAAATGGAAGGACGAAAAGAATGGGGAATACTCAATAAAACGGAGCTACAATATAAAAAATATGCTAGTCAGATAGTAACAGTGAAGGCAGCAAAAGCTGCGGAAAGTCATGGTTTGAAAAAGACTATAGCTCCATAGGAAGAGTAAGAAAATCTTGTGGAATTAAATGACCAGAATGGAATACTCGGAAGAATTTCAACGGCAAATGGAGGGACGAAGAGAATGGGGAAAACTCAAAATAAAATGAAGAAACCACATAAAAAATGATAAGCAGATATTAGCAATGAAGGCAGTAGCAGATAGAAACAGTGGAAAGTGAAGGCTGAGAGGAGTCATGGTTGGAAAAAGACTGTAGCTCCACAGGACGAGCAAAAAGCTTGTGGTATTAATGGACAAAAGTAGAATACCAGAAAGGGTTTTCAAAGACCAAATGGAATGATAATGAGAATGCGGAATGCTCAACGTAAAACGGAGGGACAACATCAAGAAATATGCTAGAAATATGTTAGAAGTGCAGGCGGTAGAAGGTAAAAATGATTGACAGTAAAGGCTGCGGGACGTGGTTGAAAATGACTGTAGAACCAGACGAACAAAAAGAGCTGGTGGAACTATTGAACAAGAATAGAGTACTAGCAACAATTTTCAAATGCTAAATGGAATAAAGAAGTAATGGAGGAAGACTCTCAGTAAAACGGAAGGACAACATTAAAAAATATGCTTGTCAGATGGTAGGAGTGCAACCGGCAGCAGATGGAAATGATAAAAAGTGACGACTACGAGAGCACCGTCTCCGGCAAATTCCTCGAATGCAATTGCTCGAAATCAATTGCTCTAAATCAATTGCTCGAAAATCAAATTGATCAAATGTAACTCGAAATACATATCATATTAAAGACATATAATATTTGGTTTTTATAATTTTTACCTTAATCACATAATCTACCTATACCTATTTTTTATTAATAAAGGTTATAATTTGTAATTTGTGTTTTTTTTAATATTTGATATTAACTGATTCGAGTTAAGGCTATTTCACAACTTGATTTTTTCGAGCAACAGATAATCGAGAAATTGCTGTTCGAATAACTTGCATTTCGAGCAAAGTCACATTCGAGCAATTGACTTTCGAGCAACTGATTTCGTGCAATTCGTTTTCGAGCAATTGCATTCGAGCAATTTACCTAGAACCATTAAAAAGTAATACAACTGTAGTGCTTATGCATTCCATATGTATGGTCGCCCAACGTGTTGCATTTAAGCCATTTCATTAATTAAGGGCTAGCTCAACTGTGGAGCTATTTCAATGTACAATTGTACATAGTTTTATTTAAAAAAAAACTGCAATTTTTACAAAAAAACACTTTTTTAACTAAAGTTGTATGACTGCATAATGTATGATCTTGTTCTATAAAATTTCATTTTTATCAAACAATTTTAATTTTTTTCTGGAAAACAAAAAAAAACATCAAGAGTAGAGTACCACTTCCGGTTACTCGATTTTAACAAACGGCATCTCGGAATTTATATTAAAAACGAGGATATAAATTATAAGGCCCATCGATTGAACCGTCTGGGCTCTAGAGAGAATACAGACTCACAGACTGACAAGACTCACACATATCACTTAGAAACAATTGGAGATGATGGCTGTGAAAGGTCAAGGTTTGGAAACGACTGCAGAACCACATGACAAAGGAGAAGAGCTTGTGGAATCAATGAACAAGAATAGAATACCAGGAAGAATTTTGAAAGGCCAAATGAAAGGACGAAGAGAATGGGGAAGACTCAAAGTAAAACGGAAAAACACCATCATGAAAGGTGGTAAGCAGATGTTAGCGGTGCAAGCAGCAGGCGATAAAAACGGTTGGTGCTGAATACTGCGATAGGTGATGGTCTGTAAAAGATTGTAGAACCACCAGAAAAAGAAGAAGAGCTTGTGGGACCAATGCACAAGGATAGAATACCAGGAAGAATTTTCAAAGGCAAAATTTAAGGACGAATAGGATGGAGAAGATGCAAGCATGTCGGAGAGACAACGTTAAGAAAAGTGCTACGCAGATGTCAGCAGCAGAAAAGAAACGGTTAATGGTGAAGGCTGCGAAGGGTGATGGTCCGAAAAAGACTGTAGAACTACAAGAAGAAGCAATCAGCTTCACCACCATATATTGGTACAGTTTTTAATATCAAATAATAATATGAATATTTCTACGGTGCGATTATAATAACAGTGAAGCAATCTAAACTGACAAAATAGTATTTTTAATTCTATTTTCGTTTGAATTGTATTGCAGCAGAGGTTATTCAATTGTTTTTTATCCATAGCACTATTTTTTACAATGGCTTCATCACAGTTTCTTTATTAAACAGTTCGAGAACCAGAAACGATTTTTAAAATTAATATAATTGAAGAGAGAAGTAGCATTGCAACCTTTTCTAACAGAAACTTGAACTGAAACATCATTAAAATTGAGATGGTGTTTACCTCATTATTTTTAAAAATAATTTGCAGTTGTTTATTTAATTTCTGTTTACGAGACACTTGTGCATGATGTAAAAACAAAAATAAAATATAATTGTGTTTATGTAAGACGTTATAAAACCATTGATTTTTTTACATGTTACTATAGATAATGACAGTTAAGATCTGGAAACTCTTAATACTCCAATAGTATTTCTGAAGAACTTAAACAGATTTACATGTTTACAATATTAGTACGCCAAAATGTCCAATAATATAACCGAGGCCACCAAACATATCTGCAGGATTTGCCCCATGAGAGTATGAATAATTTATTTATTTGCCCTGCATGGCCTACAAATTCAATGCCATTGAAAACTGAGATTCAAAGTTCATATAGTAGGCAAAAAGTTGAAAACAATTTTTTCATTGCGATTATTTTCTGCAAACACATTGACAGTTTATACTTTATTTATGTATACTGGAAAATTTCTTTACTGCTGTTAACGTTCAATTGTGTGTACATTATTTAGGTCAAAACTTACTTAGTGTAAGAAAATCAAGTAGTAAGATTTAGTTGAAAAGAAATTCTATAGATTTAGGTTTGCTCTTTAATCTTCGAATTTTAAGGTTAAATGTTGTAAGAAAGTTTTGTTCTTGTCTAAATAAATGCATTATTAAGCCACCTTTAAAATTAATATATAATTTTTCAATATTTAGAGAATACTATTTGCTAGTTGAATACTATAAAAAATAATTTCGTTAAAAACGTCAGGCTACTCAGTCTACATCTTTAAATATCTTTGAATTAATCGAAAAATAATTAATTATAATTAGAAGTAGTAATTTTACTAGCTAACGTATTCAAAAACTATCTGACCCAGTTAAACGATAACAGGCCAGCGTGCACTTAAACTTCCAAATCGAGCATAGCAACAGCAGTTTTAAAAGAAAAAATAAAGATTAATTGAAAATGAACAATAACCCGGCTAAAACTACGATAAGAATACAACTAAGATATGGTAGGTCAGTCTAGGACATAAAGGTAGTCAACTACTTACCTTGTAGCGTTGTAATTTAACAACAAACAAACCGACACTTATTCACATCACGTCATGGAAGGAAAGAGAGTGGGTAGCCGAAATCTTGCTTATAGATATATCGTTATGTTTGTGAAACACTTTTTTGCCTTTTAAATTAGATTAAATACAGCAATTCCGAGCAAATATCAGCCTTGACACTGGTTCTACATTTTATCAGAACTGTTTTATAACTGTTGACTTTCGCTGTTAAACTTGGTCTTATATGCTGTAATTAGACCTTCGATACCATATCATAAGAACACTGTTTACAATGTGCAAATCACGGGAATTTAAACAATTGCTTGTGCTTTAGGTTAAAAAAATTGGCTACATCAAATCCAACAGATACTTTAGCGAGAATCTGATTTGAAATGGTCGAAACAGGACTATTATTAGATTTCTTGTAAATATCTTACTTATCTAGTAGTTTCGATTGGTAAACATTTCATGCATATACAAAACAAACAATTTCCTGGAGTAAAATTCGGTGAATTTCTTCATGTTGTGAAAACTACATCATTTTCTAGAATAATTCCAAATATAAATACGAAGTTTTATCTAAAAGTATTCTTTTTCTCTTCTTTTCAGTCTTTATCTATTCACTCGTAGATGTACGCCTCTTCCATGGGTTTCTTTGTTTTTACGTCTCTTTGGTAAAAGACGAAGGACGCCGAATATACTTTTAGTCAAATATTTATACGGTGATCACATAAAATAAAATATTGCCAATTTTTGTTTTAATTCAGAAATAGATAAAAGTAATAGCTCGATTTTCTACTTTTGATGAAAATGGGATTTAACTGATACAGGGTGAATACCGTAAAATGTACAGAAATGTGCAGCTATCAACGCGCCCTTTAAAATATAACCAAAAACGAATGCAACTGCTGTGCCGGCGTGGGTTAGTGGCTAAAGCGGCGGATGAATCCCAGTGATTGCAATGTTTTTTTTATTTGAAAATTGCTATAATTAGCACGATGGAAGTTTCGTGCAAACCCCTTTACAGATTTTTTTATTCTCCTCTAGTTTACACCACCTTTCTTTATCCTTCTTAATATCTTCAAGCCATCTCTGTTGAGACATTCCTTTGCTTCTATTTGATGTTTTCAGTCTCCATTGAATAGATCCATATTGTTCACCTGTTATTGTTTTACCCAGCACTTAGCCCCACGTAATGCCATTTTAATTGGGCAATAATTATTTGAACTATATCCGTACTTTCGTTATTTGGCTGATTTCTTCGTTTCGGAATCTATCTTGCCGCAGATATTCTGCAATGGTATATTGCTTACAGAAATTCTGGTTGCGTTGCAAAAGTACAAACTTGAAAAAAAGATTCAAATAGGCCCAGAATGGGTATTCTAGTTATTGCAACAATAAGTCACTGATAAACATTGGTAATTACAGAAGAAATGATTAGGAATTATTGTAGATTAATTGACAGGGGCTGGCATTTGAGTAGAACAGTATCGGCGGGGTTGCGTTCAACTTATTTTTAATGATTTGTGCTCGGTGTGGCAAATGCATCCAATTTATGATGACTGACAGGTTAATTTTGTAACGTCAAGACATGGTAGTGGATTTACATAAGGACAGAGCTGTTTCGAGGCATTACAAAAGTTTATACAGCGTTCGGTATTAATATCATTATGCCAGCAATTGATAACGCAGCTAAAGGGTTACAAAACAGTGCAACGGAATGCAAAGAGCATTTGAATAGCAACCTGAAAATAATTTTAAAAAGCTACAATAGAGTGCTAAATAACTTATGAACTAGTGCTTATAAACCTAAAAGTGCTAAAAGCAATCAAAGTGAGGTTAGTGTGTTCCAGAATTGACATTTATGCAAAACAGTTTAGCAGTGACGAAAAACTTTGTAAAAACAATTGTTAACTTGTTGCTATGATACCTAGATGTTTAATTGCTATTGTTTATAAAGAAAGCCAAGCCAGAAGCTCTTTACACTATTGGCTCCTAAGTTTTAATTAAATTCGTAAATTAAAAGTTAATATTTGTGCCAGTTGTTGGTTTTTAGTTTATTGTCAGTGTACAGAGTGAGTTGTAGTTAATTTCACAAAGTTATAAAGTACCCAAGAGGAAATTGAACCGGAAGCTTCGCCCATTTGTGTTCGACTTTAGGGCTATATTTCGGCTAGTTTTGAGGCTGCAGCAAACAGATAACAGTCTGCAGCGTGTAGATTGGCCCTTGCTTTTGCCATACAAAAAGACAGCAGCAGCGGAAAGTATTCCAGAATAAAATTACGAGCTTAGCGTCCCTTAGAAGAGTAATCCAGGTACGAGGTCCACTTTTCGAGCTCGATTTGAAAAGGCAGGAAGCTCGGAAAGGTTTACAGCAACGTGATCCGGCTGGGGCAGACATCGTTCGTAGTCCAGAGACAAGCAGGACCCGCGGGCATGTTCCAGAAGGAAGTTACAACGTTGACGTCACCAAATTGTGCAGGAAGCAGAGAAGAATTTGGCCAGTAAACAAAACAGTTGCCAGGCTGGCGTCTTCTGTGACGTCAAAAGAAACAATTATTAATTGTTGGTAGATTTGCGATCATATTACGCTGAATTTTATGTGTTCGATCAGCTCTGTGTTTACCCTCAATTTTAGAGGTTATCTGTCACTCGTTTAAAAGTGGGCATTTGCTATACAAGAATAAATTTCAAATTGATGTAACAATCCAACCCTTTGATTTGAGTTCTCATATGCTGGCCGGCGCATTAATTTTAAATTAGTTGCAAATAAATAAAATATAAAAGGGCAACATACTATTTATTATTGCTATTAAAGCTCAATTCAAATAATCATGATTTTTAATAAGTTCTGAGTGAGCCATTAATCATGTTAAAACTAGTAATCTTTGTGATATCTCATTTTATTTATTTATAATATTATTATTACAAACTTATCGTCTACAAGTGGGGAAAATTATATTACTACAATATATTGAAATGGTATTTGATCCTTAAATCAGCTCTGGTAGTCATGCCAAACAATTAAATATTAAAGTCATAAAAAACACAGAGTTGATGATTTGCATATCTGAATAAAATCACATAATTTGTCAATTGAAAGTTGCACTGTAAAATGTAGCCAGTAACATTCGAATTTACTTGAATAGGCTTGAACAGAATGAAACTCAAATTTCATAGGTTGTAGGTAGCAATGTAAATTTGTAAAATATAAAAAGGTTGAAGTATTATACCAGCAAAAGCCAATTTAATAGAGCTGGCACAGTAAAATTTAAAACATGCAAAGTCACAAAGGTGCGTAGCAATCTAAAGTAAATTACAAAAGGTCTTATAATGAGCAGTTTAAAATAATAAGTGGTAAGAGGAGGATTAACGATTGTAGCGTGCAAAAGAGCACAAAGCCAGCCACATTTACATACAGAAGGAAAACCGAGGAATTTGAAGGATAGCAGGCAAAAGTACAGAAATAAAGATCCAAGCAGGCCAGTGATAAAATTTTGGTGAACACATAAATAATCAGTGCAGTGACCAAGTTAAACTTAAAAGTGCTTTTTAAATAAACATTGTGGCGCATTCCTAGATGGACAATTCTATGAAAATCAAAGAACAATTATTTTAGGTTAAGGTTATTGTACCTAATTATCACATTTGTTAGTTTTAGAATTTTAAATTAATGTAATTGAGTTACTTACTTCCTGTTAAAATCAATGTTTGATGGTAGTTGCATAGCAACCAGACGCGCGCTTGTTTTTAACAATAAAATGATGCAGACACGTTGAAAATTGCTCGAGTTTTAATTAATCTTTTTGGGTGTTGAACATAAATTCGGGTAAAAATAAAGTACACCATCGTGTTCACAAGGCTGCAGAGCATCGACACCAATAAAGGCAGGAGTTTCCACGTCATAAAAATAAATTTCTTTCGGCTGCTCTTCGACGTTGGCATCGGGGACCTTCCGGACACCACAACGAGCACCGTACGAGATCTTGAGAAGCAAGCAGGGATTACCAGTGGGCAGTTCGAGCAGCCAGCAACTTTCAGATCATCGCCGGGGAGCTACAGGAAGCGGAAAAAATTACCAGAGGGGACCTGGCCGAGACCTTCTCTGAGGCGAATGCTGGGGCAGTACTTCTCCACCTTTCCTGGCCTATCTTTTATTCTCCGCTCCTCCTTTCTTTTATCCTATAATTCTCGTTCTTGGCTGAAGAGGGACGCAAGGGCCCTATAGCAGCCCGCACACAGTTGGGGAAATTGAAATAACCCTGAACCTTTACCTTTTAGTAGTTTCCCACCTTAGAGCCTTGAAAAGGTTTTCAACACCAGAGTAAATAGTTTTGTGGAAACAGAGCCAGGAAGACGAATCTCTTTTAGCATTAACTTTATTGTCTTGATATCGTCGTCAAGTTTTACTTGCAATATTGAATTATCATGTCGTCAATAGCGTTGTGTATCTCGAGTCTATTTTTGCCTTATTTACATCAACATTTTTCTTTCTTTATGAATTGTTATTTGTAGAGTTGTCGTAATAGTCTATGATCACTCACTGTGTCAAATTTATACAGATACTTCAGTACATATATCTCTCCTATTCACCCGAATGTAAGTTATTACCACTCTTAAAATCAACAAATAAGAACAAACTAAACGTTTTGCTCTGCTTTTGTTTCTCAATGTTCATAGCAAAAGAAACTTGTGTATTACTAATATCAAATCTAAAAAGCATTTTTTATATTCAGATGATGGCATCCACGACGTTCTTGCTGCAGCTCCAGAACTACCCCAAGGATATTATAAACGACGAGATGATAGAGTTCCTGCAGCCCTATTTCGATATGGAGGACTACCACATGGACACAGCCAAGAGGGTATGCGGGGACGTTGCCGGTCTGCTGTCCTGGACCAAAGCCATGGCCTTCTTCCACGGTGTTAATAAGGAGGTTCTGCCCCTGAAAGCCAACTTAACAATGCAAGAAGCAAGACTGAAGGTGAGTTAAAGTATTGTCTTTAAATAATATAGCGAAGAAGGAGATGGGAGTTTTTACGTTACTGCCATTTTTAGAGGTGCAACTGAAGTTTAATTGAAACAATACAATAAATAAATATAGACGTTTGAAATGTCAACATGAATATAAAATATTTTTTTGTAGAAGTTATTGTGTAGTAGTAGTAAGCAAACAAGGCATATTCCTAACATTAATCTAAAGGCAATTAAAAAAATTATCTTAATTTAATAACCAGGGGCATAGGTCAAAGCGGCGATACCAATAAGATGACTGCCATTAAATTGATTATTTTCCAACGGTGCAACGTAGACTTTTATTTTTTCACGACTGAAATAGCGTTTTAGATCATTATAACTCATAGCTGATTTTTGACATATTATATTTAAACCAATTATACCGTGTGTCCACAGGAGGACGCACCATAGGGATAACCTAATAGAATAGAAAGATCGGCTAATGCTGTGATCGCCGGCACGCTAAAACGTTGTTTTCTCGCTTCTGACTCGCCACTGTATGAAACAATATTGTTATAAGTGGTACAAGAAAAGGGACGGTGGTCACAGCACTGGTTGATATTTATATTCTGTTAGCATTATCTTATCTCTATGGTGCGTACTCCTGTGGACACACGGTATAGCAAACATTCAAAGAGAATTTTTTTTTACTTCTATAGTAGCTTGTATAGTTTTTAGAAGCAATGCAGGATGTTATGTTTAAAATATTGTCTCAATAATCTTGTTGGATACTTATGCACTGATTGAACGTCAGTGTGAATAATAAAATATTTCTGATAATATTTGTACCAGCTAGAGTTTTAATGCAATGATAGCTGTATCTAAATTAAAAGAAACTGTGTTATCACATTGCATTTTTAATTAGCTTGTGACGTTATGATTGTAATAATCTCCGTTTTGCTTGTATCAAGTCTTAAAACAATTTTAAGGGAACCAGTGGAAATATATAAATATTTTGAAAGACTGAGCATTTGCTTTATTTGATCGAAAGTAAAGATTACTGTGAGGATACTTAGTAGTTGTTTTTAGAACATCGCATTTTAATAGGCAACAACATGAGTTTATTTGTTTACTAGTTTTTGAGCCCACCACATAGGTGATCTTATTCTATTAAAAATACATTCTGCATTTTTAAAATTGAATTATAAATCAAAAGTTACAGAAGAAAATGTTTTTAACGTCTTTAATAAAGCTAGAAAAACAGCCTTTGTTACATAGAATTGCGGTTGAAAAGTATTCAAACTTCAAAATTGTGTACTAAGTAGGTAAAACATATTTTAATACTGAAACAGTAAAAGGAAACACTTAGTAATGTGAACTACATTAATTTGCATAAAAAATAATACCACCGGTGGGATTCCAACTTCCAACCCCCCTCCCAGAGAGAATCTGATTTGTAGAGAGACGCTTTATACGCTATACTAAGTTCTTCTGTCTGCCATAGTTGAGTATAGGTGCGTCATAAAGCACACTGTGAGGAGAGGACCGATCGCGGACAAACTGCGCCCGATTGGTGCCGATGGAAGAGTTGACAGACGCAGAGACGCACAGACGCAAAGACGCAGTCACAACATACGTTTCTATATACATGAATTTGTAATGACTCGCCAAAAGAATTGTCCAGATTTTCAAAATGTCTAGAATAAATGCAATTTAGAAATGTACTTTGTATAGAAAGTCAGTTCTTGCAAGAAGCTACTGAATGGTTCGAACGAACCTAGACGATTAAAGGGTCGGGTCTGCGGGTAAGCGTTTAATAAAAAGGCTGTGTGTTAAACTTAAAATAGAAAAGAGGTAGGAGAGTTTTTAATTAATTTAAAATTATCGTTACTACCTGGGCATATCTGAGGGCTGGCTAGTTCACCGGAGGCGGCGTGGGTTATTTTAGAATAAACTCAAAAATATAGTCGGTAGCTGTAGGTATAATCTGGAACAAACGCACATATCGGCTAGGTCATACAAGGTTTGCAGTAAGTAAAACACAGACTTTAGGGTAAAATATGTATAATAAATAATAATTGGTATAAGGAATATATTACCAAATGTATACAGCTTAAAAGCCACAAATACTTACATAATAGGGCGTACCCGGTATAAAATATTTTAAATTAATACTACTGTAAACCAGCAATAGCCGGCCGACAAAACAGCAAACGTCGGTAACAAATAATTGTAAATACCATCAGCACCCAATTAAATGGACAAAATTAATAAATAACAGTAAATTACGTTTAAGCAATAAAAACGCGAGGGGACCTGAACAGCCTCTATCGAGAGCAATACTATTCGGCGAAGTTACGCAAATCACCAATATCCAGCGAGACACTCTTACTATGATCACAAGGCAAAGTTTAATGGTGTTTACAACTAACAGCAATCGAATTTGGCTCCAAGGCTAAAAAGCTCTAAATGGTCATAACGCACCTGCAGTGGCTCGATGCACCAAAACGGTTGTGAAACTGGACCTCCCACAGAAGGTTATCGGACCTCAAAGCTTTTAACCACAGGCGCAGAGTGGTGCCAGAGCACATGAAAGGGATAGCAAACGTATTGGTAGGCGTCCAGGAGGCCACTAAATGCTCAGATGAAGTACAACGTGGCCCAACGAGAAGTGAGATTATATTACCAAATCAGGGCCAACAAAAAGCATTGACGTAGAAGAAATAGCTGAAGAAGATAATTTAAAACAGTTGCCAAAGCGACAAAACGGGTATGATTGATCATGTGATTTACCCAGTAGGTAGAATTAATACTGCTAAGAGAAACTTCGGCTTCCAGATATGCAGCTAAACTAATCCGTCATCATAACATGGATACAATCTTCCAATAGCGTCGCCTTCAAACCAAATCCATTGCTCTGGTTAACATGTTTTGATTCGAAATTTGATGGTACCATCGCTTTTGGATTTCTAGTGGACCCTTGTAAAAACACCTTCGTTCCTGCAGAAGTAAGATTTTTTAAATTAAATTGTTTGCAGAAGAAGCTGCGTGGCGCAGATGGGTAAGCGCCAGGCTTGCATTAAGCAAGTCCTCGCTTCGAATCCCGCTGGGGTCCGAATTTTTCCGTATCCTTGGCGATTAGAATCAGGCTCAGTGAAACCATTCACAGTTGGGCACCAAATTAACTGTGCTCTACTCAGAACCACAGACCTAAGAGATAGAGTAACAAGGTCAACACATCACCAAAATACACAACTCACACAATGGTTGCTGCTCAAGCACTAAAGGCGCGCTCCAACTCTGTATCCCGAATCCGGGGCAAGTTGAGCATTGTACCGCCAGATGCCAGCGCATAAAGCACCAGCCTCTACACCGCAAGGTAAATGAGGTTACAGATTATACATACAGACATACAAATTGTTTGCAGAATTCTATTAACCCGTTACCATTTTTGTTTAGTACTTTTTCTCCAACTACAGCATCATCTTATTTACTCCTAACTGGTCTATTAAAAGTACCCATTAAAAGAATTTCCGATATTACATTTAGAGTAGTCATTGTTTTGAAGAAATTTTATTTAATTACGTCTTTGCTGTCATTATTGAGAACTGTTTATGTATTGCAATAAATTCTTCTGTCATTAGTGTTTAGTTTTTGAAATACTAAAAAAATACATAGTTTTGAACCATCATTTTCACTTTATTCTTTCTTTACATTTGATAACACGACCAAGTTAATTATTTTCAAACTATGTTTAATTCATTGGTGTTTGAAATCGTAACTGAGAGCAAACTAAATGCGAAAGAAACAATATTCAGATATCCACATCATTGATTAGCCTATGCTGATGATAACAATAATAACATATGGACACAGCAAGCACTAAAGGCACTATATAGACTAGTCACATACATGAAGCTATTTAAAAAAGAGCTCATTGGACACGAATTCAAGCTGTTAGATACCAATGAGGATACACGCCGCCACCGGTTTTTAAATGCACGTGGTAGAGAAGATCGCGACACAGTCAAACAAAGCGGTTGTTTCTGCGATGTGAGAGTTGTTGTTCCGTAAATGTAGCTGTTTGGGAAGCCCCATATCGTGCTAATTTTGGAAAATTACAACCGCTGTTTAATATCTGACATTTTAATTTCATCTCATTTGAATATCGCCGAATTCCATACCAATCTCCGTTCGGATAAATTTAAATATGGTATTGCATCGTCCCGACCAGACCCTGGCAAAACATCTCCTTTCAGCGTAAAGATCGATGCCAACACTCTTAGCGCTCTTTGAACTAAGGTCTCTCGTCATATGACATGTAGAACGCCAAAATTTCGTCCGTTGAGAATCTTGTACCTTTTTTAATTTTCTCAAAATGTGTGATTTACCGTAACTTTCGAAAACGTAGTTAAGAGAAGATTCTGCATGCATAAATTACAGTAGATGTGTTTTCATAAATAAGTAAGGAAGTTACGAAATAAGTTTTGGGGCGTATCCCCATTAGAAGTGCACAGTGTATTAATATTGCTTACCCTCGTGGAATTTTTGCTCAGATGAACACATGTGAAGGTTTTTCTTATCACGCGACGTGACGATAGGAGAAACAGTTCTTCTTTAAACTTGTTTTGATTAACCTTTTTTGTTGCGGTTGCAGTTGCAAGACTGACCCATTTAAATACATGTTTTAAATTTATTGTATGATTTTCATTTGTAAAGCGCAGTGCAGTTTCGCGTATTTTGAAGTCAAATACGCTAGTTTAGACCACCAAACAAGTTATGTCCAAATCTCGTAGCTCACACTACGTGCCGCCTTAAATTACATGACAGTATCTTGCCAAGTACAGCTACTTCGACTATTGCGAGTGAACTCCCTTCTGTCTTAGCGAACGGAAAGGACCTTAACTTGGAAGAAGTAGACAGCATTAAATATTTACGGTTATCAATAACAGCTGACAGCAACCTAGATAGCGACCTAGATAATAGGATTGTGTCAGGAAATAAAAGTGCAGGGACATTCCACAATATCCTGAAATGCAATAATGTATTCAGGAAAACAAACTTAAAAATTTACAAAGCAATTGTGAGCAGTGTAAAAGTGGAGGTGTGTGAGAGAAGAATGCTACGGAAAATATTGACAGAAAAAGGAATAAGCTGAATGGTAAAGAAGGCCAAACCGGGAATTAAAACAATTCTATAAGGAAGAACCAGACACCACCACAATATTAAAAAAAAATGACACTAAAATGGATAGGAGATCAAGGAAAACATACACCGAGTTGCCGGAAGGAAGAAGAAACAAAGTCAGACCTAAGAGGAAGTGGATATAGTGTGTTGAAGAGCATATAGAGAAGCTAAGAATAGAAGGCAGGTACATTCTGATATTCAAAATCATTTCCTTTGTCTCTAGATTTTGTTACGGTATTAAAACAACTTTACGACACCCACCCAAGGTGAGCATCGCACCACGGAATCAGTCCTGGAAAACTGGCACACTTGCCCTGAGATTTGCTAGAAACAGGCTAAAGGGCCACGGCTGGAACGCTCAGGGAGTCGGGCGTGAGTCACACGATACGTTCTGGGCAAGCGTGTTGAGGCATATATATAGGGTACGTCAAAATTATGAGGGCGCCACCAAGCCTGTCTTAACTCGAATAACCGGGCCTGGGCGGTTAAACGGGAGCGAAGTATTCAAGATACTCCGTCGATAAGAATTCTCATGAGCTGCAAGCTCAAATAACAATTTCGTACTGGAATGGTAATATTGGGACTCTTTGGCCGAGACTACGCAATCACTGGACCTACCTGCACGCTCTGATCTCTCACGTCTCGCCGTACACCAATCTTTACATTGTAAAAGGCGCTATCTGAAACAAAGCATGCACAGGTCGAATAGGAATAATACGTCCCTTAACTAAATATGCGTCTATTGATCGCTAATTACATCTGGGCAACAAATCGTGCCGCCAAGCTTATGTTACTACTTACGTTAAGCATCAGCTGATGGACGCGCTATGCTAATGAACATATTAGAGTACAGTTGAGAAATACGCGCTCCGGCAAAAGGGCGCGTTAGTGCGCGATAACAGTCGCCGATCTGCGGTTAACACCTAGGAAGCAAAGCACAAAGCCCTCGCAAACATAAACAAAGAAAAACTCAAACAGCTGAGGGCGCGCCAGGCCCAGCACGGCGAGGCGTTAATTCTATTTAGGTATTAATCGGTACAATATAGCGAAGCTCGCGCACCTAACGTTACTGAATTAAAAAATTAGCACAAACGTAACACCAAATCATGATCGCAGAGTTCTTTAGTTATTTAGGCGATGAAACGCGAAACTCGCGCACATGAACTTACTAGCAGGCTACCAAAGTAGCGTCTTGCAGCATGGTGGCCTTAAACTGGCATTAAAAGCCGCGACAAGCAAGCAAGGGGCATGCATCCGCCCACATAAAGTTGAGCACAAAGCACCAACGCTCGCACAAGTGACAGTTACTATGTTTAAATGGTTGCAATTACAAAATACCTTAGTCCGCAGACGGTCTATGAGAGTGGCGTGCAGTCATTTGGTAGAAGGCGGCAGTCAGTGGCAGCTCAATCGCCAAAACACGGCATTAGGGGTAAACGGGCTGGAATCCGTCAAGATGGCGACGTTAGGACGCTCTCCTGAGAGCACGCTACAGCGACAAAAAGGCCTACTTCGTCTTGCCTAGAAAGATCCTCGAAACAGCGAGTTGCAAGGGGAAAGCCCCCCTTTCTCACCAACGCAGAACTGGCCCCAAGAAGCCCTTCACACACCTACGCCTCGACGTAAAGACGTGCCACTCACACAACCACACGCGACCTCCTTCGATCAACGGCCAGAGCTGAACTCCTCAAAGCACAAAGCGTTAGGACGCTTGAAGTGGCGTGAGCCAAACGGCGTTGCCACGTGATTCTCGACAGCCAATGGCGATGCGCTCCACAAAACAAATTAATTCCGGTATCAAAGGCAGCCAATGGCGAAGCGCCTCAACGGAATGACTTCTAGAAGTTTCGGAATTCTTGCGAGTGATACCACCGGGCTGCCAAAGTAGCAGCAAAGGGGTGCTCCAACTGACGAGAAATACTGCGTTTGGGGTCAAATATGTGCAAAATCATTATTGTAGAATTAGGCGATGGAGCCAAATAAGTAACTAAAAGGGTTTAGCATACGGGCACGCTGCCCTAAAGCCTAGGTGGCTACTTAAAATACCAAAATGACCTGACACTCCCCTTACTTGAAAGAGAGTTCCCCGAAGTCTCTTAAAATCACCGGGGCATTTTGGCTGCGGCGCCACGAGAACTCAAACGACCGGAACCGCTGATACGATAGCTGTACCCCCAAAGGAATTACGCACACTGGCCACCAGATAGGGTACGACAGGAGGGAAGAGAGAAGAGGAAGAAGAAAGACTGGATACGCCAGTGGAAATACAAAAATTGGGTAGGACCTGGCGGTTCGCTGATGGCTAGCACTCACTCCCCGGACCACGGAAGACGGGCGACAAAAAAACTAGCTGTCCTAAAGGAGTGGTACCCCGCCAGGGGTCCACAAAACGGTTTGTGTCTGGCTCCCTCGGGGAACCAAACGGGCTAAGACTAGGCAGACTGGGGACAGTCTTGCCGATCCGGCTCGACTGCCCCTCCCAAAATAGGAGTGCCACAACAACGGTTAACAAAACCACGTCGATAATCGACCACCAAAACGACAAAAACAAAAAAAAAGGTAACCGACCAGACCCGAAACGGGTGTGGCACGCACTGCGGCGACGGCCACGAAACGCCGAGTGGACCTTAACACCGGGTCCATGACGGTCGCCTAACAGTGCGGTTTTGGAAGGTGGAAAAAGAAAGAGAACAAAGGGGTTGGGTAGTTGTCGCCGGGACACGGTAGATAGTAATGATAAGGGGAAAAGAAAGGTAAAAATAGAACATAAAGAAGGAGGGTTTGGGGTTCCAAATTGAAACCGTTAAAAAAAACGCGCGGTTAGCCCTCGTCAAAATCGGGTCAATAGAACGTCTTACTCCCATGCACACTTCCGACCAACCATTCCAAAAGAACATGGGGGGGGGTAAGGGATAAGTCCCTCACAACCTATCCCACGAGCCACATGAAGAGGGCACGTTACGCGTCACGGAACGGCGCATTGTGGGGTTCCCACAACAAGGAAGCTCGCGGAAAGGCAGGTGTTACTGAAGATACGGCTCTAAGCCGGCAGTATGGCCGTCAAGGCCTACCAACAAAAAAAAGGGGGGGTAAGGAAAACGGGCGCTAGAAGACTAAACGTCCGTGGGATTGGGTTTTAGGTCTTTCGCGTGCCACGTGCCTTTCGGGGCACCGGTCTCGTCGGACAACTCGTAAGTGGCAAGCAAGACTTGCCGATTGATATAAAACGGCCCTACAAATTTCGGAGCCAGCTTGGCGTTAAAATATTTCGCCGCATCGGAAAGTACGTAATTTCGTCGCCAGACGGTATCGCCAACGGCAAACTGAGCCGGGCGTCGTCGCAAATCGTATGTCGCCTTGGAGGCTTTGTACGCCACGTCTAGTCGTTTGACTATGTCTTCATATACCGACCTTAACGCGGGAGTCCGTCGTAACAAGTCTTCGCGACTGTCTATTCGTATTTGTTCCGAAACATCTACCTCCTCGGGGTTATTGGCGCGCGTCCCCTCTAACTGTATCTCTCTGCCGAAATTGGCGAAATATGGGGTCATGCCGGTGACTTCGTGTACTGCGGTACGCACTGCGCAAGCGACTTTCGACAAATATTTATCCCACTCCCGGTGGTTGTCTTTCACGTACGACGCTAGCATAGTTTTTAATACTCGATTAACGCGTTCTACGGGTTTGGCCTGCGTATGGTAATGTGCGTTAAAGATAATTCGTGATTTATACGTATCGGTAAGTTGTCGGAATTCTCTACTGCGAAACTGTACGCCGTTGTCAACCAAGACGTACTGAGGTGCTCCAAAGAGCAAGAAAACGTCGTTCTCAATTTTCTGGGTCACCGCGGTCGCGGTGGCTGTACGCAACGGGAAGAAAAGGGTAAATTTAGTAAAGTAGTCAGCCACGGATAGAATATACACGTAGCCTTTCTTTGAACGGGGCAACGGCCCTACAATGTCGATAGATATGATTTGCACGGCTTATCCACCACGGGGTGACGACACATCAAGCCGGCCTGGCGTTTTTGCTCGGGTTTCTGCGCTAGGCACGTCGAGCAACGGTTAACGTAACGGGTCACATCCACCTTAAGTTTAGGCCAGTAATACTGCTGAGCAATACGGCCGTAGGTCTTATAAATGCCTAAATGGCCTGCGGTAGGTTTATCATGGTTTTTGCAAAGAATCTCGGCACGTTGAGGCTTCGGAACCACCTCTTTCCAGCTCGTGCCTTCGTCCAATTCGGGGTATTTTACGTTAACATGTTTAAACAATTTCCCTCACGATAGTTTCCACGCCGAATACTTGAACGGTTTTTCCACGACGCGCGTACACATGCGCCTATACCAACGGTCAGTCCGACTGTCACTCGGAGTCCGAACGCCGGCCTCGGGTTCTCCAGAATCGACGACTGAGACTACATCTATCTCGGGTATAGCGCGGGATAGCGCATCCGGGACAACGTGGTCTTTTCCCTTCCGGTGTTTGATCGTAAAGTCGTATTGTTGGATACGAACAGCCCAACGAGCGAGTCTCCCGGTGGGTTCCTTAAGATTATTTAGCCAGATAAGTGAATGATGGTCAGTAATGACTGTGAAGTGAGTGCCTTCTAAATACGGACGGAACTTCTCTATGGCCCAAAGGACGGCCAAACATTCGCGTTCCGTAACCGAAAAATTACGCTCAGACTTCGTAAGAGTCCGACTAATGTAACAGATGACCTGTTCTTGGCCATCAACGGTCTGAGTCAGCACGGCGCCGATACCCACATTGGAAGCGTCCGTCTGTACGATAAACGGGAGAGAAAAATCGGGACACGACAAAATGGGTGCCGAAACTAGGCAATTTTTGATGGTTGTAAATGCGACTTCGCATGACTCGGTCCACTCAAATTTCTGAAACTTTTTCAATAACGACGTCAGCGGAGCAATAATGGCTGAAAAATTTGGTATGATACGCCGGTACCACGATGCCATGCCGACTACTCGCCGTATTTCTGAAACGTTTCTAGGTCGCGGCAAGTTAAGAATCGCCGAAACTTTATCGGGGTCGACTAAAAGTCCTTGGGCGTTGACGACATAGCCCAGGTATCGTAATTCCGGTTGGCAAAAATGACATTTATCACGTCCCAGTGTTAAACCAGCGTCGTTCAGTCGCTGCAATACTTCGTCTAGAATCTCGACGTGTTTTTCGAAAGTCGGGGTACAAATAATCACGTCATCTAAATAGACAAAGACGTAAGGTTCCAATTCGGGACCCAACACATGGTCGACGAAACGTTGCCAAGTCGCTGACGCGTTATGGAGCCCAAAGGGCATGCGAGTAAATTGAAACAAACCGCGCCCGGGTACTGTAAAGGCCGTTAGTTCCTTAGATTTCTCTTCCATTTCAATTTGCCAGTACGCGGATTTGATATCAAGCGACGTCATGAACCGGGCATCGCGTAAGCGATCCAAAATCGAAGACACGTAAGGTATCGGGTAGGCGTCCTTCTCGGTGACGCTATTTAATTTACGAAAGTCAACGCAGAAACGATAGGTTCCATCTTTCTTTTTAACTAGTAAAATCGGGCTCGACCAGGCTGAACGAGAACGTTCTACCACGCCTGATTTAAGCATACTGTCCAACTCAGCATCGATATGCGCCTGCATCGCGGGAGAGACCGGATAGTACCTTTGTTTAATCGGTGCCGCCTCAGTAGTGATTTTATGTTGAACGTACTTGGCGCAGCCGAGTTCGGGTTTAGCGATAGTAAAATGTCGGTTCACGAGAGTGTCTAATTGGGTTTGTTGATCCGAGTTCAGGTCGAACATAGACTGCAAATTACCGGTAGGAGTATCAATGGCCGCTAAGCCGGGTTTTGAGAATTCCCACTCCCCTCGAAACACGTCTGGGACTATTCCCACTGACTTCCAGAAGTCTATACCTAGGATTAGGGTGTGCGGAACCTCCGGAACTATTAAAACTTCGATAGCTACCACTCTGTTATTTAAACGGATAGGTTAGTGCAGGGTACCTAGACTGGTTACGGTCTGTCCATTCGCCACTGAACAAACGGGTCTCAGCTTCTTATTCACGCGCAGGCCTACAGTACGCAACACGTCCCAACCCTTGGCTCCTAAGATTGTTCGATTCGCTCCTGAGTCCAACAAAGCTAACAACTCAAAGCCCATAATTTCAACGGTCACATGCGGTCGACGGTCATCAGATGACCTTTCTAATACGTAATCAAGAATGCCTTTATTTTTCTTAAATTTGGTCTCGCGCTCCTCGATAAGTCCCTTCATAAATTTAGTCGAATTGCTAAACACGCGCGAGGACAATGCTCGACTGTTCAGCGTCTCGCGGGGTCGTTTCTCTGTCCCCTATCTCTTGTTCGACAACGAGGACAAGTGTTTACGGTCACTTCAGGTCTGCCGCAACGGTAACAGAATTTCTTGCCGCGGGGTCGCGGACACCTACTGGCTCTATGGCCTGGTTCGTTACAGTTCCAACACCGCATGCTTGACTTGGGTGCCGATTCTCGGTTCCTCCTCTCGGGAGTATTAACGTCAAGCGTTTCGACAACATCAACTGGGCAAGTTTCCGCGACAGGCGCGACCTCGACACATGCCAAGTCTGTTTCTAAGTCAGACTTTTTTCTAGATGGTGGCACGTAAGTTTCAATGGCGTAGCGCCGTTCTTCGATCTTCCGTCCGTATAGCGCTAGCTCGTCTATCGACCGGACTTCCGTCAATCCCAACTGGGTTTGGTATAATGGTGAAATATTATGCAACAAAATACGCAACTGTCTCTCATTGGCGTAACTAGGATTTTTGGCTGGGGAGGGCCAGGCCCCTAACCAACCATCGTCAATACCTATGTATACCTATGAAGACATGAATTTACGTACATACATAACTTTTTCGCATACATTTATTTGCATATTCTTTGACGCTGTTATACGAGGGTAGCCGCGTAAATTTCTGCAATCTAATAAAACAAAAGTTTTGTAGCCAAAATTTGTTTTTATTATTTTTTCTCAAAATATTTGTCCTTAAACTCGCATTCGGTAAAACCAATCTTCAAAACAAATTCCACTCTTCTTGAGTCACTAGAGAAACAAGGTTTTTGAAGCTTTCCACAGCATCTTCGGGAGTTCAAAATCGCACACCACGCATTTTATCCTTTAATGGAGGAAATAGAAAGTAATCGGAAGGTAATAGGTCGGAACTGTATGGGGGATAACTTCGCAATTTTAATCCGGAAGTCTCTAAAAGTTATTTTGTTTGATATGCGGTATGACTAAAAGCATTGTTATGGTGCAGAACGATCTCATTCCTTGGGCGCTGTAAACGAGCTTTTTGAAGAACGCCTGGCAGCCATACTGTTGTGTACCATTCTGCAGTAACCGTACGTCTATTTTCAAGCACGACAGTTGCGATAGGTCGTGATTTTGAGAAGAAGCAAGCAATCATTTTCTTACCAACTCTTCGAGATCTCCTCATTTTAACTAGCTTATGATATGTTGGAAACATCCATTGGGCAGACTGTAACTTAGGTTCTAGTTCAAATGCATATATCCAGCTTTCGTCACCAGTTATGATGTAAACTGCTTTATATCTACCTTCATTATATTTCTTTTACCAATCCACATGCTGTTGTTGTGTTTCTGTTAAACTGTGTGGTATCTGTAGTGAGTACACCTTTATAGGACAATAGGTAAACAGACCAAAATACCAGTGCGTACAAGGACACGTCTGCCATCGTAGCCCGTAATGTCGAGACGTATTTTTTAGTCACATCATGTAAGTTGAAACCAAATAAATTATTAATAACCAATCAGAGTTCTCAATACAACAGTATCCACCCACAACAGACTTTTCTTACACCCAAATGATTATGTAAAATCTTATTTATTGCAGTCATGTCAATGTCCAAGACGCTTTCAATAATTATATACGTGACTCGATTGTCCTACTGAATTATTCTTCTCACAGCGTTTATGTTCGTATCGGTAACTGCAGAAATTGGTTCTCCTTCGCAAAAATCGTCACTAACTGACACTCGTTCAAATTTAAATTCATTAAACCAACAATAGACAGTCCTCTGATGCGAAGGCACTTGATCACCAAAGCAGCACGAAGCCATCCAAAACTTTCTTTCGGAGATATGGAACTTTTAAAGGCATAGTAAATTATGGCTCTAAAATTTTCTCTCGTTACATTTATTTTTGCTGCACAACACTTATTTCAAAATTAACTATGTAATAACTGTTGCAATGATCAAAACTAAATTTGGACTGTTAAACTAAAAAACAACAAACATTGGTTTTATGTCAAGTTTGATTTCCATGGTGCACTTGATCTGTTGCTTTGCAGAAATTATGGGTGCTACCCTCGTAATACTATTTGTCTGAGTAGCATATTAATAAATTATTTCTCGGTTCATAAACAACATTAAAAATTTATAGATTACTTCTTGCAACTAAATGAATTTGGCAGTAAAAATATTATTCCAGGAGAAACAGATTTTTTTGGGAAACATCACTTGGTTTTCATTTACACGTTTTTGAGTCACAATTTTTAGTTTTTTTCAGTATCGTCGAAGCAAATACTTTCTTGAAAATATCAATATCCTCTTAATTGTTATTGTGATTTCTCTTTGTTCTGTCTTGGGCTAGCAACTGTGGAAATTCAAACATCACAAAATTTACTTTGTTTACATAGAACACTATTAAACATAAAATTCTGGATCGTACTCTTCAAAGCTATAAACTCAACTCTTTAGGCAAGGCAAACCTCCAAATAGCAAGTCACCGTAAGTCTGAACTGGATGAGCCTATAATAGGTAGCTAGCTGTATGTGCCCAGGAAGTAGTTAGCGATGCACTCAAGTTTTAGCTCATTTACTTACCCGCATATGAAATAATTGCAATTATATTTGTATGTGCACATAAATTGGTTTTTTATTTATAGAAAACTTAAGAGAAAATAACTAAAATCGTGCACAATTAACTAAAAAAAAATATTCAGACGAAAACAGTCTTTTCAAAGTAATTATTAGCTAACTAATAATGTTTTCTCTTGCATATTATTATTCACTAGCGTTCTGCACCCAAATTGGGCGCGAAATAATTCATTTAATGCAATTTGTACACGAGTGATCCATTTTGTGTCGAGTTAATTTTGAGGTTAGCTATTAACAAAAAAATCCACATAAAAAAGTCACTTATAAAAATTTGAAACCCCTACAACTGGCTTACTTGCGTCGCCCTGAGTCGATTGACACCAAAAATCAGCCAATTCGGCCCACGGGTTCGCTCTCAAAGTGGCGTCAAGCAAGCAAGCAATGAAAATTATTATTATGTCGGATTCGAGCCATCCGTCCAACAAATGGTATTTATACTATAATGTTTTTAAGCCAAAAAGGTAATAAAACCACAAAATGTAAGAACGTGTGGGGGTCGATAACCAACCCCTTAGTTTAAATGGGTTAATAATAAAAGCAAATTTTTAAATTTATTTAACTTCTCTTTTTCTGGGGTGGGCCAGAGGCACTCTGGGGAGGGCCTGGCCCCCCTGGCCCCCCCACTAGTTACGTCAATGCTGTCTCTCCTCGGGAATCGCTTCAGTCAGGCGCGAAAACATTGTGCGCATGATAGCGATATAAATGCCCATACTTTCCGTAGGGCCTTGCGTGCGACGTCTAATTTCGTCCAACAACCGTTCATCATAATTAGCAGGTTGAAACTCTAGACGCAATAAATCGACTAACTGTTGCCACGTGTTAGGGGTCGCTCTATTCGCGCGGTACCATAGCAATGCGTTGCCCGAAAACAAATCGATGGCCTGCATAAACAACTCTTCTTCGGTAAGGTTTCTGGCCACTCTGAGTTCGTTAACACGCTCAATGAAAGCGTTGACCGATAGACCTTTCGGGTCACCTGAGAATTGTATGTTTCATTTCGAAACAGGGGTTGCCTTAAATGAGATCGTACGCGACATCGGCGAAACAAAACTCGGAGTCGACATAGTTGCCGGCGTCGTAGTCGTAGTCGTCGTCGCGACGGTAATGATAGGTGCGACACCGGACGTCGATGGCAGCGTTACGGCGCTTTCCTCCTCAGCCGTAGTCGTAGACGACCCTAGCTTTACTTGGTTAAGTTCGTAGGTTGAACGTATGAGTGATAATTCCGCGAATGCTTTTTGTTTGAGCGCTCGCTCTTCCTCAGTTGTAGCTAAACTATTCGTCAAACGGTTCATTCCGTGATAAAATTTCGTTTCGATCGTAGCCGCTACTTCTTTAGTCGGGTTAGCTAAATATATCTGGATCTTTTCCTCTAATTCGCTGATCAATGTTGTCACGGCCGTGAGATCCTCCTCGAATGTATAGGGTACGTCGGTCGCGTATCCATATCTGCGCGTCTCTCCTCTCTCAATACGTCGCGTAACCGGGAGCGCAACAAGGTAACCGCGCCGGAAGCATCACGGCCTCTGATTCTCAACTCGTATTCAGCTTCCGCGCGAAGCAGACGTTCAATATGTAGCTGTAGCACCATGTTTACAAACGGAAAAGGAACGACTTATATTATACGTCGTATAAAAGGGAAACGTTAGCGCGTGTTTGGTAAGTCAATCACGTCAGGTATCCAAACCGAATCGTAGGCGGTCAAGACGGGAGAAATCGGAAAAAAAGGGTTTGCTACCTTTCACACGACCGATGGCTTAACGGGACTATCTGTCCACATTCTTTGCGAAAAGACCGAATACAAACTAAAAAGGACAAATCCCAAAACTAAGCGGTCAACGAATGGCTTAACGAGCCTACTACCGACCAACAATGGTTACAGACAGTTCTGTGCCAAAACAAGCATACAAGGCCCCAGATGTTGGCCAAAATTAAGACGCACAACGGATGGGCTTAACGAGACTACTCCAGTCCAACAACAACAACAAACAACAAGCCCCACGCGATTGGGCCGCCAAAATTAGCCTGTTACGGTATTAAAACAACTTTACGACACCCACCCAAGGTGAGCATCGCACCACGGAATCAGTCCTGGAAAACTGGCACACTTGCCCTGAGATTTGCTAGAAACAGGCTAAAGGGCCACGGCTGGAACGCTCAGGGAGTCGGGCTTGAGTCACACGATACGTTCTGGGAAAGCGTGTTGAGGCATATATATAGGGTACGTCAAAATTATGAGGGCGCCACCAAGCCTGTCTTAACTCGAATAACCGGGCCTGGGCGGTTAAACGGGAGCGAAGTATTCAAGATACTCCCTCGATAAGAATTCTCATGAGCTGCAAGCTCAAATAACAATTTCGTACTGGAATGGTAATATTGGCACTCTTTGGCCGAGACTGCGCAATCACTGGACCTACCTGCACGCTCTGATCTCTCACGTCTCGCCGTACACCAATCTTTACATTGTAAAAGGCGCTATCTGAAACAAAGCATGCACAGGTCGAATAGGAATAATACGTCCCTTAACTAAATATGCGTCTATTGATCGCTAATTACATCTGGGCAACAAATCGTGCCGCCAAGCTTATGTTACTACTTACGTTAAGCATCAGCTGATGGACGCGCTATGCTAATGAACATATTAGAGTACAGTTGAGAAATACGCGCTCCGGCAAAAAGGCGCGTTAGTGCCCGATAACAGTCGCCGACCTGCGGTTAACACCTAGGAAGCAAAGCACAAAGCCCTCGCAAACATAAACAAAGAAAAACTCGAACAGCTTAGGGCGCGCCAGGCCCAGCACGGCGAGGCGTTAATTCTATTTAGGTATTAATCGGTACAATATAGCGAAGCTCGCGCACCTAACGTTACTGAATTAAAAAATTAGCACAAACGTAACACCAAATCATGATCGCAGAGTTCTTTAGTTATTTAGGCGATGAAACGCGAAACTCGCGCACATGAACTTACTAGCAGGCTACCAAAGTAGCGTCTTGCAGCATGGTGGCCTCAAACCGGCATTAAAAGCCGCGACAAGCAAGCAAGGGGCATGCATCCGCCCACATAAAGTTGAGCACAAAGCACCAACGCTCGCACAAGTGACAGTTACTATGTTTAAATGGTTGCAATTACAAAATACCTTAGTCCGCAGACGGTCCATGAGAGTGGCGTGCAGTCATTTGGTAGAAGGCGGCAGTCAGTAGCAGCTCAATCGCCAAAACACGGCATTAGGGGTAAACGGGCTGGAATCCGCCAAGATGGCGACGTTAGGACGCTCTCCTGAGAGCACGCTACAGCGACAAAAAGGCCTACTTCGTCCTGCCTAGAAAGATGCTCGAAACAGCGAGTTGCAAGGGGAAAGCCCCCCTTTCTCACCAACGCAGAACTGGCCCCAAGAAGCCCTTCACACACCTACGCCTCGACGTAAAGACGTGCCACTCACACAACCACACGCGACCTCCTTCGATCAACGGCCAGAGCTGAACTCCTCAAAGCACAAAGCGTTAGGACGCTTGAAGTGGCGTGAGCCAAACGGCGTTGCCACGTGACTCTCGACAGCCAATGGCGATGCGCTCCACAAAACAAATTAATTCCGGTATCAAAGGCAGCCAATGGCGAAGCGTCTCAACGGAATGACTTCTAGAAGTTTCGGAATTTTTGCGAGTGATAACACCCGGCTGCCAAAGTAGCAGCAAAGGGGTGCTCCAACTGACGAGAAATACTGCGCTTGGGGTCAAATATGTGCAAAATCATTATTGTAGAATTAGGCGATGAAGCCAAATAAGTAACTAAAAGGGTTTAGCATACGGGCACGCTGCCGTAAAGCCTAGGTGGCTACTTAAAATACCAAAATGACCTGACAATTTATCCACATCGGCGAGATCTCAAGTTCAAAGAGCCCTTGTGGACCAGATTACAAAGTTCTAGTATTTATGTACTCAGCAATGTAAGTGTAATCTGAACAGTTTCCATAATAAATTGACAACGTTTCTCTATGAACTGAGAATATGCCAGATGGCTTGGAAGATACTATTGAAGAAAGTTGCAACACACTTAAACAGAATCTGCTACAGAAACAGTTGAAGAAATGCTGGAAAACGACATCGGAGTTATTGATGAAATCAAGAAAAATGTGATTTGGTAGTTGAAATGGAACCTCGTATCAGATCTTGACTGTCTGGTGACCGCCCTAAAGATGGGAGAAACTACGCAAGACAACATTTTGAATCAAGAAATGCACTGGAGTAGATAGTGTGCTTATTGCCAGAAGATCTAGGGAGCTCTGGGGAGTACTAAGATCCCTAGAGCAAATAATTCGAAGAGTCAACAACTTTAACATAACTGGAGTACGAAATTAGGAAAGGTATTACTATGAAATAGTTAAATACCACGCTGCAGGTTACGATATATTTACAGAACTTGAGCAACACGAAGAAGAATAACAAATCTTGTTGTCCTGGAGAAATACTCATACAATTCCTAAAATTTGTACCCTATTAATTACACTTGAACTTACACCAGATCTCTTCATAAAAGGTTTACTAGAATGGCAACTATTTTCGCAATGGAAGAGACTGTACACAAAATCAGTTTATAAAAAACACAACAAGAAGATCTACGAAACTTACAGGAACACCAGCGTTATATCTGGGTAGGCTGTATAGATGTACTAGCAAAGAAAGTAACACATGAAAGGGATTCCGAGAAAATGGCCAAGACGGATAAATGAATGAATACCTTGTGGACGACGAAAGAGAAGAGGATCGTGACTCGGATAAGCAAACTATTCGAAAATCAATGGCTAAAAGATATGAGACCGAAGACGAATGGTTGAACAATGCTCGTTGGTGTTTAGTGTGAGAGAAGCGGCTAAGACTGTTTAAAGTACAGGGTCCGGCAGGGAAGTATGACGATTTTCAAAAATCAATAAATCATTTTGTATTAAACAAAATTTTATTTTAATTTTTTTCAAAGATAAATTACATTATGCCATTTTGTTATTGCATAAAAAACATTAAGAAATTTGACTTAAGAGCGAAAAATAACGTTATCTAAGTGGTGGCCGTCCTTTTGCAAGCACTGCCGTAGATGAGTTGAAAAGTTTTCAGGAGTCGTGACTGTTCGAGCTCCTCCACGAGCTGTTCCAGGTTTCAACAATCCAGTTGTGCGAAAGTTGTTTACCCATTTCCTAATCATGTTTCGTGTAGGAACACGACCGTGACGTTCAACATTAAAATGAATTCGAAACCTGCGTTCTGTGGCAACCACGGAATGACCGGTTTCAATAAATGTGTAGTAAGCAAACACACGATCTCCTACTGTCCGCGGCAACCACAGAACAATACCTAATGGCAACTGAAATGGCATCTACCACCAAGTACATACCACCCGTTCCGAAAACATTAGTTCCCCCCACTGCTTTGCTATACTCATTTCGTAGTATCGTTTCTGTATATACGGGATGCTCCTAACATATGTGGACATACTAACATAAACGAGGGAGAAGTACTAAACTTCTTGTAATTTTTAATTGTATTAATATAATTATTACATCATATTATATAAATCTTCTTGTTTTCTTTCGTGCTCTTACGTTGGCTCAGTGGCCTGTTTAGTTCCAGTTCCAGTTCCAGTCTGATTCTATAAGCCCTCTTTGATTGTAGCCGGGTAGGTGTCTAGCCTTGCCCGTTGAAATCAAGGAAGAGTTCTCCTGTTAGGGGTTAATGACTACCACAGGTGTTAGCTTGGCAGCCGGGTAACGTAAGATTTTTAAAAACCTTACAGTCGCCGGAAATTGAACCCGAGCCAGCCGCCTGAGAGTCGAGAATTTGTTCGCTGGACATCCACTCACTATATAAATCTATACATTAAAATTACTTTCAGGTGGCGATGGAAGACTTGGCAGGAGCCGAGCAACAGTTAGAGGAAAGGGAGCAATCATTAAGGCAAGTGAAGGAACAGTACGACACCGCCGTAATGGAAAAGCAGCGACTCACCGACGCAGCCAATCTTTGCCTGAGGAAAATGAACACAGCCACTACATTAATTAATGGACTTGGAGGCGAAAAGGTGCGGTGGACACAGCAGAGCAAAGAATTTAAGGAACAGCTAGGTACGACTGTTGTGATAAAATTAAATTATTTTGTTAGTATTTTGCATATTACGAAGAACAGTCAATAAGCAGAAAAGAAACCACACATTGCTGTATTTGTTATATTTGTGCAAATGCTACGTTGAAGTAGTAGCGTTTTTTTCCCAATTAAGATTATTTTCATGAACAAAATTTTATTTCACTAAATTTACGTTGTTTAGGTCGCTTGGTGGGAGATGTCCTGCTAGCAACCGGCTTCCTCTCCTACTGCGGCCCTTACAAC
Source organism: Agriotes lineatus (assembly GCA_940337035.1). Lineage (NCBI taxonomy): Eukaryota > Metazoa > Arthropoda > Insecta > Coleoptera > Elateridae > Agriotes > Agriotes lineatus. The sequence continues at coordinate 56,147,035 of OW679201.1, read as the reverse complement.
CAGGAGTACCGAGCCAACTTGGTGGTCAAGTGGATGCAGATACTCGAATCACGACAAATCCCGTACACCGTCAACCTGAATATCATCAACATGCTGCTTGAGAGCGCCACTCTGTCTCAGTGGACGCTCCAAGGACTACCGAATGACGAATTATCCGTGCAAAACGCCCTGATAGTTACCAAAGCCAGGTCGTATCCGCTGCTAATCGACCCTCAAACACAGGGGAAGATGTGGATCAAGAATAAAGAGGCGAACAATAACCTGCAGATAACCTCCTTGGATCACAAGTACTTTAGAACCCATTTGGAAGAATGTTTGTCGCTAGGTTAGTTTTAATACGGGCGAATGACCTTCTAGAATTCTGATCACTTGAACATTTAGCAGAGGCGGCAGATCGTGCAATTGAGATTTCTAAAAGAATACATGAAGTATAAAGACTGATTCATTGCCTTGTCGGCTTATGAAAATCTGCGAATGAAAGTTCAAAATTTTGTTAATAGGTCGTGTAAATACATTTATTAAACGCAATTCATTTTATATACCGTAAAATGGGGTGACTTGATCAGTATTTTGAGATATCCGCTGGTCCCTGAGCTAAACAAAATTTTTTGCAAAAAAATAAAAAATTGCCAACTTAACTTTGGACCCTAAGGATGCATTTCCAGGATTTATTTTTTTTGTAGGTATTTTAGTTTTCTCATAAAAAAAATTCAAATGCGACTTGAAAAACAAGGTAAATTCGTCGATTTTTTCAAATTTGACCATTCGTGGGGAGTCTTGAAAAAGAAATATACTTTTTAAATTTTTTTTGTATCATGCATTTGTAATTTAACCCGAAAAAAAAACAGGAAAAATGAAGCCAACAGTGATAAAACAGCCTTTATTTTATAAAAGTATACATAAACAATATAAATAGAATTGCATTTGAACAAAAAACATAAATTCTGAAAATAAAAAATAATTGTATTATACTCCAACTTAAACTAATCTTTGCGAGATCGCTATATTAAAAAAAACAAATTCTTTGGCAGCTGCCTATAAATTTCATAGCTTCAAACTCCTGAATCGAATTCCCCCTCTTCTTAAAATTTCTGGATTTCTCAGGTGTTTTTTTATTTCATCTTTTTTTACAATTCCTGTATCTTCTACTGCAGGGAATACAAAGACATCAGTCATTTTGGCACTTGGCCTCAAAAATGAACAAAAATACGAATTTTCCAGATGAGAAGATAATATTTTAGCCACGTATTTTTTTATTGATCCTTCTACAGTTTTCAGCTCTACTGTTACGAAATCATTTTTGTTTAATTTCGCTGCTCTAGTAACGTCTACATAATTTTTGTTGCTTATAGTTGTATTCTCCAGCTCTCTTTCTATTTCACTATCTGGTTCAGAAATTTCTTTGTTGCCTTCTAAGTTACTATCTAGGATGAGAGAATTGTTTGTTTGGCTCTGTTCTTCATAGAAATCATCTTCTTCGGAGTCAGTATCAATTACGATCTTATTTTTTTTGCTCGTCTTTGATTTTTGTTTTTCTTTGGTTTTAGATTTGGTTTCTAGCACTTCGGATGAGTTTAAAAGATCGTCACAGGAAATACTTTTACTAGGTTCAACATTTACTTTTTTCGTTTTCCCCTTGATGAAGTTCCTGCTTTGCCATACCTGGCTTCCTGAAACATATCTTTGATACATTTGGAGACGTTGTCTTCTACATCTTCGTCCTTTTCTTTAGGTAATTTGTCGAGGACCTTCTGTCTATTTAAAGGTACTAACCCAGTAGCCTCAAGCCCTGCTTTAATATTGGCCATACTATGTGCCTCTATTTCTTTTAGGGCTTTTTTTTAATAAAAAGGGAAATATATCTTTTCGAATTACACCCTTATTGTTTTTTTTCCAAGTTCGCAGAATCTTTCGCCAAGCATTATTAATTGGTCTAAACCAGCTTACATCCAACGGCTGGGTTAGATGAGTGCTGTTTGGTGGTAGCAGAACAAATCTTATGTTATTTTCTTGGCACGTGTATATGACATTGACCGAAATATGGCTGGCCAAATTGTCACCGAGCAGAACTTTTGGTCCAGCGGGCAGTGCTCTAAAATATGGTAATGCAATACTATTGAACCATTCCTCAAAAAGGTTTGTGTCGAACCAACCCGATGCACTTCGATTGTATCTCGCTTTTTCTGGCCCGTTTTCGGTCCAAGTTTTTCAAAGGTTTTCCGACTTATAAACAATGTAGGGGGGCAGCATTGCGCCAGAAGCTGCACATGAAAACATAACAGATGTAGCAGCTTTTGATGGGTCCATTACCTTTTCAGCCCGTTTACAATTGCGACGAACGACAATTTTCACCCTGCCTGGGTCGTCTGTGAAAATGGTTTCATCGTAATTCACAATGGCTGCTGGTGAGGCATTTTCTAAAGCTACAGCTAAATTATCGAAATATTTATTTATCATGCTATAATTGATCTTAGCTCTACTTTCCTTTATTGACTGTGATGTTCGCTGTGATAACTTATTATTATGTCTTTTGAGAAATGAAAAATACCAGTTCAAGCCAGGTTTGTTGTCTTTAAAGACAGATAGGTGTACATCTTTTCGGTTCAAATAATTTCTAACTAATTCCCTTACATCATCTCTTTCAAAGGGGAATCCCCAATCTGCGGCGCAAAGAATACCGTTTACTATAGCATTTTCATCAGCATTTGATAAAATTTGTTGTCCACCTGGCTTCTTCATATGCTTCTTTTTTACTTTCCTATAAATAGTAATATACGGTATGCCTTATTCTTCTGAAATATCTTGTAAGGTCCCTTCCCCTCTTTTATATTTTTCCACTGCCTTAGTTAACGTTTCTGCGTCATAGTCCTTATATTTTCGGGTTCCTGGCGTTCGTTTGTAATTCCGAACCATTTTTCAAGTAGCCCCTGAAACAACACGCAAAAATAAAATGGTGCGCCACTGGTACAATAAAATCGGAAAAAATAATTTGAGGTTGGGATATTGTTGTTAAACAATTAGTTATTTAAAAAATATATATAATATCATTTTCATTCTCATAGTATAATCTGCACAGTACAAAGTAATCAACATTCAAAAAATTGCTATTTTCTTACCTTTTTTTAAATTATTTTTCCCAACGAACCTAACAACACTTTCGCGGTAAAACTTGCATTATATCGATGAAACATACCTATAAAGCTTGTCGCAGAAATTTGGTGGTTCCACTGTTGACCACTAGATGACACCGAATTTTTTAAAATGAAGCGGCAACATTTTTCAAGTCACCCATATGTTTTCAAGTCACCCCATATTACGGTATTCGAAAAGCGAGTAAAAGCAACATGTCTTTTAGGGAGACCCCTGCTTATCGAAGACATCGACGTTGACTTAGATCCCGTGCTGGACAACGTCTTGGAGAAGAATTTCATCAAATCCGGCTCCATTGAAAAAGTTATCGTGGGCGACAAGGAATGCGACGTGCTTAAAGGCTTCATGCTGTACATAACTACAAAACTGCCCAATCCACCATACTCTCCGGAAGTAAGCGCAAAGACCTCGATTATTGACTTCACTGTAACTATTCTTGGTAAGTGTCCACACAGTGGCGGATTAAACATAATGGTCCTCGATGCTACTCAACTCAGTGTTACTTCTATATCTACTTAAATAGTGTAATGCCGTTTTTCCGTGCCCTATACTCCACCTTACTGTGAATTTAGATTGCCCTTTGTTTGCTAGTTAACTCAGTCGTAAAAGCACAAGATCTGCGCTTACTTCAGTGCAGCTAAAGAAAATGCCAATATTGCTCTTACCGGCCTGCTCGTGATGACCCATAATGCTGTAATTATACGTGCAACCCTGCCGGAAATGAAAGTCAAACAGTTTACATGAAAAAATATATACTCTGTAGAAAAACGTACATGCATGGAAATACATAAAAAGAATACACAATGGTAGGGTATAACTGTTATATGCACTATTAATAGTAGTACGGAACAGCCTAGGAGGTTAATGCTAAATCTACATGCAATGGTTAAATTTTGCACTCGAATTCACTGAATACGGCCTTGAAGTCAGTACCTTGAAATCAGCTGAAACGATGTGTCAACAAGATAATGCCAGCGCTTTGTTCTGGCGGGCTGAATCAACAGCGCGCTCGTATTGCGTAATTTGCTGCAATTCCTACGTGAATAGCTATTATGGGTCGGCTCCCAGTTTCAAGTTCCGGGCATTCAAGCGTGTGTTTTATTTATGATAATTAAATTTGCCTTTATCTTGTTGCAAGATAACGAAAAGTTCAACTCCGTGGCTGTAGTTGTTCCCACAGGCTCTGGCGTTATCAAAGTTGGCTGACTTTCTCAAAGCTCGAATGGCAGCTGGAATAGCAGCTTCTGGCTATGAACTGCTGTATCTCGGAAATACTTCCCCAAGCTAGCACTCATAATACTTCGCATGGCGTCCCTTTTGCCTCGGGCGGCACACCTCGCTTATTGCCAAGCGACTGCCCCCCGCAGGAATCAGCATTTCGCTGGCTTTCACTTCACTATTCGAGAGCGCGAAATATTCGTTGCAAGTTTTAAATACACAATACGTTTTAATCTAATTACTACAACGTAAGGCAGACAGTTTAGTATTATTCCTAGCAGAATAATGGTTAAATAGCAAGATGATTATTACATTTCAAGGTGACACGAATTCGGCTGTTACAATAGTTATCTATAGATTTGATCCTCTAAACTCAAATGTATGTGTAAATCAAGTTCTTCCTTCTTATTCACCATAATAAATCAATTTACAGGTCTCGAAGACCAGCTCTTAGGCAGGGTGATCCTTATGGAAAAATCCGATCTGGAAGCAGAACGAGTCGCTCTGTTTGAGTCCGTGATGCAAAACCAGTGCAGGATGAAGGAGCTGGAGAGCAACTTGTTAAGCCGGTTGAATTCCACCCAGGGCTCCTTGGTCGACGACGAGGAGTTAATCAGCGTTTTGGAGGTAACCAAGGTGACATCGGAAGAGGTTAACCAGAAGCTGTCCGTGTCCGTGGTCACTGAAAAGAAAATTAACATCGCCCGTGAGGAGTTTCGTGCTGTGGCAGCACGGGGCTCCATCCTGTACTTCCTGATCGTGGAAATGAGCAACGTTAATGTCATGTATCAAAACTCTCTGAAGCAGTTTTTGAGTATTTTTGACAACTCGATTACCAAGTCGACTAAGAGTCCCGACACAGAGGAAAGAATTAATATTATTTTGCAATACTTAACGTACGAGGTAGGCTTAAATAGTGACTGCGTTTAGTTGCTCCTCTCACTGGACTTTTTTAGGTATGGGCTTTTACTCAACGAAGTCTGTATGAGAGGCACAAAGCACTGTTCACATTAATGATGGCAATTAAATAGATCTTCACAAAGCAGTCATTACACACGAAGAGTTTATGTGCTTTATTAAAGGTGGGGCTTCTTTGGATTTGAACGCAGTCACTCCAAAACCCTTCCGCTGGATTCTGGACATCACTTGGTTGAATTTAGTGGAAATCCAGAAGTTGGCCACGTTTTCTGAAATTTTGACTAAGGTAAGAACTTCTTTGTTGAATTTCAATTATTTTTCCTTTAACGTAAGTCTCCTGATGGGTCATATTTGCAATAACATTTAATTGCTTAACCAGATTGAACAAAACGAAAAAGAATGGAGAACTTGGTATGAAAAAGAGAAGCCTGAAGAGGAGGAAATTCCGTGTGGATATCAAAAGTCACTGGATGTCTTCAGGAAGCTCCTACTCGTAAGATCCTGGAGCCCGGATCGTACTTTATCCCAGGCTCGCAGATACATAATGGGTACCGACCTGTCCACTTAATCATTTTCAAACCTCTACTTTAAAAATATTCTAGATTCTTTAGGAAATAGGTACGGAGAACCCCCCATCTTGGATCTGGAGGTCACCTGGAGTGAGTCAGAGCCAGAAATACCATTAATTTGTATTCTGTCGATCGGATCCGACCCTTCTCCTCAAATCCAGGCGCTTGCCAAAACTAAGGAAATCCGTAAGAGCAAGTTAGAAGCCTACACAGCCTTATAAATTAATTTATGATTCTAGCTCTAAAAGCAGTATCGATGGGTCAAGGTCAGGAAATCGTGGCTAGGGACATGATCGAGTCTTCCATGCTGAATGGAGGCTGGGTGCTCCTGCAGAACGTCCACCTGTCCCTGCCATTTGCTACTGAAGCCATGACCATGGTGACAGATGGGGAGAACATCAACGAGTCCTTCCGGCTGTGGCTCACGACAGAAGTGCACGAGCAGTTCCCCATAGGGCTGCTCCAAATGTCTATTAAGTTTACAAATGAGCCCCCGCAGGGCATCCGCGCTAGCATGAAGCGGACGTATCAGAACATCACTCAGGATTTCCTGGATTATTCGTCACAGCCGCAATGGCCACCACTTTTGTATGCCGTTGCTTTTCTACATACCATTGTACAGGAACGCCGGAAATTTGGGCCTTTGGGTAGATAATGTTATTTAAATGTTTAGAAAGCTTTTCTTTTCGTTTTCTTCTTTTTCTTAGAGCTTCAGGTTAATTATGACATTGTTTGTTATTGCTTTCCTGTTTAGTCTTTAGGACGCTAGGCTAAATTTGAGACCTTTTCTTTATTTCTTCCAATCTTACTTTGAAACTACTCTTTTCCATCCCCTTTTGCTCTTTAGAACTCCAGATTAAATCTGAAATTTCTGTTAGTTCTACCCTATTTATCCATTACAGCGTCAGTTTAAGTCAAGGACTTTTTCAATTGTCCTTTACTACTTTCTTGCAAGACTCCTCTATGTTTCCTTCCCGTTTTGTTCTTGAGTTTAGTTTTAAATCTGAGATATTTGTTTTCTAGCCGTTTTTACTGTTTAAAGCTTCAGATTAGCTCTGGGACTTCTGTTATTTCTACCCTATTTACCCATTACGGTGTCCGTCTAAGTCTGGAAGTTTTTTAATAGTCTTTTAACCTTTTCTTGCAAGACTGCATCTTGTTTTCTTCCCGTTTTGTTTTTGCAGTGTAGAGTTAAATTTTAGACTTTTGTTTTCTACACCCCCTTGCTCTTTCGAGCTTCAGATTAAATATGCGACTGCTGTTATTTGCATTTACCCATTAGTCTTTCGTCCTTCTATTGAACTTCCTTTTTGCTTCTCTCTTAGCCTCTTGCCTTTCTTGAAAGACTTCTTCAAGTTTCCTTCCCGTTTTGTTCTTTAAAGTTTAGAGTTATATCTGAGAATATGTACATTTGATTTTCTTTCATTGAGTCTGATTCTTCTTTCTTATTCCGTGTTCTCTTGACTTTTTTCTAAGTTTCCTCATTTAAAGCTTCCAATTGAATCTTCTTCCTTTTTCATCTACTACAGCGTCTCGCTAAATCAGGGATTCCCCGTTTGCCATCTACAATTGCGGATTAATTTGAGACCTTCAGTTTACTTTCTCTTTTTGCTCTATAGATCTCTGGATTTAATTTGAGACTTCTTCTGTTATTCCTTTTTTTTACTTTTGAATGGTGGACTCACGAACTTGTAATTTCTATTTCAACTTTTACCCAATAGGATTTCGTCTTTTAGTTAAATTGAAGACGTTTCCATTTTTCATTCTTCTTTCGTTCTGTGGCCCGTCAGATTAAATCTAAAACTTTCTGTTTTTCTTTTTCTTTTGTACTCTATAGTTTCAATCTAAATTTGATAGGTACTTCTTTGGATGTTTCTTTTCCATTTACCCTTTTGACCTCTAAGATGAGTAAAATATTTCTTCTACATTCTTCTTCTTGTTTTGCTTTGCAGGGCTTTGGGCTTAATTTGAGATTATCTTTGTCTTTACATTGACCTTCATCTTTCAAACGTTGATGGGTTGTTCTGCTTCTTTTCTTTGCGTCTTGTTCTTTAGAGGGTAGGACTAACTCTTAGATTTCATATAATTTTTTCTGTTTATCTTGTCTTTTAGAGCTTCAGGTTAAATTGTTTTCTTTGTTTTAACGTTTAGGGCATCAGGAATACTCCTTTTGCTTTTATCCTTTAGAGCAATTAATTAAATGCAAGACTTCTTATTTTTCCCATCTCCCGCCTTTTAGAGCTTTAGCTACAATCTGAAACCTTTTCCTATTTGATCCTTAAAACTTGCAATTCCATGTATGACTTTTACGTTACTTGTTTTTTTTTTAATCTTTACAATGACAGTAAAGTCAAAGACTTCATTTTCTACACTTACCGTTTATCCCTTTAGAGTTTCGGGTTAAATGTAAGACTTTTTCATATTTCCTTCCCTTTTGCTCTATAATGCTTTGGTTTAGATGTAGGGCTTCTTCATTTGCACTTCCGATTTAGAGTGATGAATCTGGGACTTCTACTGTTTATTTTTTCTTTTTGTCCGTTAGAAAGTTGAATTAAATTTGAGACTTTTTCTTCTTTTCCTTGCTCTTTTGTTTTTGATGATCTGACACTTCTTTTTCTATTTTGTTCTTCTTTTGTATTCAATTTAGCCCTTTTTCTTCTTCTTGATTGTTTGTTGGTTAGAAATTTAGCTTAAATTTGAGCATTTTTTCTTCTTTTATTTCCCATTGTGTCATTTAGAGGTTCTGTATAAATCTGAAGCTTTTCATGTTTCTTCCTTTGCTTTTACCTGTTAGAGTTTCAAATTAAATCTGCAGTTTTCTTTTTTGTTCATTTGCCCTGTTTTGTTTTCTATTTCAGAGCATCACTTTGAATTAGAGACTTTCCATTTTGCCCTTTTTCATGTTTGCCCTGAGCTTCAAATTGAACCTGATATTTCTTTTGTTTTCCTTTTCATCTTTGCTCTTTTGAATGTTGGGTTAATTATTAAACTTCTTTTTCCTTCTCCTCTTGATCTTTAGCTTGTCGCTCTTTCCTCTTTTCCCCTAGAGAGAATCTACTATAATTTATCACTTAAACCTTAAATAATTGCAGGTTGGAATGTGCCGTATGAATTTAACCAAGCCGATTTTGCTGCCAGCGTGCAGTTCATCCAAAACCATCTAGATGACATGGATCCCAAAAAGGGCGTGTCTTGGCCCACAGTCTGCTACATGCTGGGGGAAGTACAGTATGGTGGACGAGTGACTGACGATTTTGACAAACGCCTACTAACGACCTTCACTCAGGTTCTGATTAATCACTGTAATGAGCACATACTAAACTTTCTTATATAGGTATGGTTCTGCGATATTCTGCTCCGGCCAGGGTTTGAGTTTTACAAGGGCTACAAGGTGCCCCAGACGAGGAACTTACAGGGTTACATCGACTACATTAATGGGCTCCCAGTATCCGATATTCCCGAAGTTTTCGGTCTGCACGGCAATGCTGATATCACCTACCAAATAAACACAATAAAAGGTATTTTCTATTCTAACTTATCATCTACAACGTAATTATTTAAAAATGCAGGTATTTTGGATACGATCATAAACGTGCAACCAAAGGAAGGAGGCGGTGGGGGTGGGGAAACAAGGGAGAGCATTGTGTATTGCTTGGCCGAAGATATGCTGGAGAAGCTGCCTAAGCCATACGTAAGTTTTGAGGTGAAGGAAGCTCTGCAGCGAATGGGGGCTCTGCTACCCATAAATATATTTCTGAGGCAAGAGATAGACAGGATTCAAAGAGTTATTAAAGCGGTAAGTGCTCTAGTTTTTTGTGTCATTACTGAGATTCTAGTTTGTTTGTGTCATAAACAGTGTCATCTGGTTATTTTCAAAGATGCTTAGTATTTTTTATTACAATTTTCAGTTAATCATTACTGCTTTGTCCATGTTGCAGTAAGAAGGTTGTTTACCAATGTGCAGCTTAGATAATAATTTACACCGACAAAATAATTTTATTGGATCAGATTTAATAATTAGACAGAGTAGATAAACGTATTCGAGTGTCAGATAGAAATACAAGTATTTTCTACGGATATAGAGTTTTTGGTAAATTATTCATATCATCAACTCAATTTACCGGCACATTGTAATTATATTGTATCTTTTAGACTTGCAATCGTTGATTTTGCTTCTGGTACCTTCTCAGCGACTTCAGTTCTATGTTTTGAATGTGGGTTTATCTGTGGAGCTTTGGGTATTAGAAATTGTTTTTCTCTAGGCAGTGAAATCTCTTATCGGTTAGAACACTAGGTCCTTCTGTAATTTGCAGGATGTTCCCCTTTACATGAATCACATTTTGGTTTAATTATATATATTTTTGTCTTGAAATATGTTTTTAGGTGTAGTTTCCAGCTTATGCTACGTAACGATAAGGTCGTGCACAATCATTTTGCGTGTGTCCATTTTTTCGACACGTTTTTCATTGTGCAATTCTTTTTGGATTGTGAGGAAGCTTACATTTGGGAGCAGCATAAAGTAAAGTGGTTATTTTAAATCCTTTAAGTCTCTTTATTATTGCTGCTTTGAGCTGGGTCTAGAAATAATAGATTTATCTGACGTTTTTCGTTTGACCTTAATAACTTCAATTACATGATGTTCGTGACAGGCCAGCGCCCAAAGTTGGCTAATGGTGAATTTTATCTGATTTTAATTCGTTTTAAATGGAAAACGTTCTATAAATTTGTTACAATAAGCAATGGTTTTTACGATAAAGCGCCAGTTTGTTACATTACAAAATCGGCAAATTCTCGGATCGATTGCTGTAACAAAGGTTGCCGGTTCACTCGGAATGAGAAGCAGGATTCTTTACGACCTGAAATTAGGGCTACAATACAGTAAACAAAATACAGATGTTAATTACTAAGCGCCACCACTTTTCAGTCGAAATCGGAAACAACACTACAGGTAGTCTCATCCAGAAAGTGGGAGAAATGGCCCACCTTCCTAATTCTACCTTGGTAATGCTTGAGCGGCGGACACAAACAGCTGAGTCTAACTTACCTTGATGTACATACTCTTACGGCGGTCTGAATCCCTGTACATCGGAAAAATACACAAAATACACATGCAAACATCCTCAATCTATTAATGAAACATATGAACTATATTAATGTAGGCAAATATGTAGGTAACCATGAACATTAAAAGAATTACTCGTTACAGTTAAAAATAGTCGAAAAAGGTTAATGAGGTTAAGGGCGCAACGTTTATTCTAAATATAGGCGGTAAACGTGTCAACAAACGATATAATTACTTCAAAAACGGTGACAACTTTAAATTTACACAAGGAAACTACTTTACAACAATTAAAATTGACAACAAATACTCAAATATGACACAACAACAGTAATTACTTGATCCCACAATGTAAAACTAGATACAGACATTAAAACTTGAGGGTAAATGTCAGAAATTAACTTCAATGTGGTAATTCCTATTCAAAATCGTACTATTTAAATTCACAACAACGCTGCGTAGCATGGCGGTACTTTTAAGATCACTTCACTGTATATTTACGTTCGTTACAGTTATTATAAACTGACACAATACCTTATGAAGGATTCAGCTATTCTGGTGACGTTGTCCAACCAAGCTGCGGGTCGCGTCCAAGCTATTGCCTAAAAAAAAGGAAAAACTACTGAAAACTGCATAGAGCCGATAGTCAAGAGGGTCTGAACGCATTATATCAAGGCGGTCTATATTACTATATTGTTCCAGGCCATGACACTGGGCCCATAAAATGAGCTTTGGAATGGCCTACCACAATCTGGCAACATGGCTTTGCCAACCTTTAATAAAAATCACTAGTTTTAGTCACTAAATAGACAATCTGTCAGTGTACTCTGTCAAATTAATGCCAGTTGAAAAAATCTTTAAAATTGTTGCTATTTGCACTGTAGTGCTTCACTTCACCGTAATATTGGATTTAAAAGCAATTCCTAATGGGTAGGTAAAATCCGAATAGTACTTCACTCTTTGGATTAAAATCAATCCTAAATTTTGTTATTCATTTAGAAAAATCTGGTAATCTGAGGTCCTTTTCTTGGAGCTTTAGAAAGTAAGAGATGCAGAAATTGAGTAAGTGGATGAATAATACGAGTAAGTGGATGAATAATACGCTGCTATTCCACTTATAGTTGACACATCCGCATGATCCGGCAACTCAAGTAGACGTGAGAGTCGTGCTGTTCCCGTTGATTTCGATTGTGTTTAAAATCCTCAAATTAAAGATGGTGTTTACGCAAAGTCAACAAGTTGACATAAAGACGTATGTCAAAGTCGTTTTCGAAGACTTTTAAAAGCGGAAGTGGATTGGATAATCTTATAGGCAAAATAGTGGACGCAGTATCTAAAAAACTTGAAGAGCGGTTTGAAAATGTTGAAAAGTTGATAGCGAGATGTGACAAATTTGAAGAAACAGTGAATAGTCTGAAAAAAGAAAATGAGGAGTTATACAACAAGGTAGATTATTTGGAACAATACACTCGTGGAAATAGTATTTGAATATTTGGAGTAAAAAAGTGCAAAGACAAGGATATCGACAAAACAGTGTTGGAGCTGTTTGATAAGAATTTGGCGTGCAGGTAAACAAGGAGCAGATAGACCGATGCCATCGAGTGGGTCCACACAATTCTCAAGGTAATTTGAGACACCGGCCGATAATAGTAAAATTCTGTAGCTATCGTTATCGCCAACTGGACTTAACCAGGCAACGGCTGCTGCTCCTGAAATGTGCCAGCAAGAAATTTGGAATCCGGTGCGTGTGGACAAATGACGGGAAAATTTTTGCAAATAAAAATGGGAAGAAGGTTAGGATTATATCTGATGATGATATCACCAACGTGGAATAATAAATTCAGGGAACAGCATCTAGTATTAAGTCTAAAGCACTTGATTCTGCCAAGTAGATTGTATCTAGAGAATTTAGTTTATATTGTTTGTGTTTATTATTTATTTTGATTTTAGGTGTGGATATCAGGTGATACCTACATGGCAGTGGGGTCGAAAACAATTAGAATATACTACCAAAATGTCAGAGGTCTTAGAACGAAAATAAGCGAATTTTCAAAGAATCTTTTAACTGCGCACTATGATATGATAGCGTTAACCGAAACCTGGTTGAGTGAGGATATTGGTAATTATGAATTATTTGATGACCGTTACCAAATTTTTAGATGTGATCGTGATAGAGTTGCTACAACGTAGGGGCGGGGGTGTTTTAATAGCTGTGTTATGTGGACAATATTCAAAATAATATAAACTCAGATGTAAAAGCTTTTTGGAATTTTGTAAATTATAAAAGAAATAATAATGTCACAACATATGAATGCAAACATGATAATAGAACTATTGGAAAAGGAGATGCAGCTCAGGAATTCTCAGTTTACTTTCAATCAGTATATGGGCCTGAATCTTCATACTTTTGCAATATCCGCAGTTGGATATGGACAATGGTTTGGATGTTTTGAACTTTCATCAAGTAGGATTTGATGAGGTAAAAGCTGCCTGTAGAAAATTAAAACCAAAAAGATCAGCTGGACCAGATGGAATTCCTCCTTACATTATAAAAGCTTGTGCGGATGTCTTGGCCTATCCATTGCAACAAATATTCAATATTGCTATTAAAACTAATACGTTCCCTAGTGAATGGAAGGTAGCAAAAATAACTCCCGTACATAAAGCGGAGACACGCGTAATATAAAGAATTTTAGACCCATTTCTATTCTATCTTCATCTGCGAAAGTTTTTGAGTATATACTGCATGTGTTACATAATCACGTACAACCGGAAATTTGTACTGATCAGCACGGTTTTGTGCGGGCGAGATCTGTACGGATCAACTTATCTGTTTTTGTTGATTTTGTATCAGAATCGCTAGATCAGGGTTATCAGGTGGATGTGGTGTATACAGATTTTGCTAAAACATTTGATTGTGTTGATCATGATGAGTTGCTTCGGAAATTAGCTGCGTTTAATTTATCCAATGGTAGTCTTAGTTTAATAGCAAGTTACCTAAAAGGCAGAACGCAATTTGTTTATATGCATGGTGCCAAGTCAGATCCTTTTGGAATGCCATCTGGAGTACCCCAAGGAAGTAACCTCGGACCGCTTTTATTTCTCATCTTTATCAATGATATTACTAAGCATGTTAAATATAGTAACTGTTTATTATTTGCAGATGATTTTAAATTGTTTATTGATCTCAAGGATCCATCTGATACTGACAAATTACAAAATGATATTAATGAAATTATGCAGGAGTGACACCAATAATAGTACTTTATGTAACTAGTCCTCAAAGCAAGGCTTTAGGGGACGAGTCGTAATGTTTCCGGACGAGGCGGAGCGAAGCGCAGCCAAGTCCGTAATATGAAGATGAGTCCTCTAAAGCCATTTCAGGACGTGTTGCATACAACGTTTTTTTGTATTAGCTCTCCAAACATTATAATATGAAGTTTCAATTACCATTAACGCGGCATTATATTAGGAGGCCGCGCGAAAATGTATTTTTCGCTCCCCAAACTGGTTACTTTGGAAACTGTCTAGGATCCTCAAAATTGCCATTTAGAGGCCTTGTACTTAAAGTCGTCATGGCAACTAATGTTTGAGTCCGCTAAAATGTTGCCATGACGACTTTAAGTACAAGGCCTCTAAATGGCCATTTTGAGGATCCTAGACAGTTTCCAAAGTAACCAGTTTGGGGAGCGAATACAAAAAACTATATTTTAACTTAGAAAAATGTAAAGTTATGAGTTACACTCTTAGTAAACATCCTATCATTATTAATTATATGATGAATGATATGGCGCTGGAAAGGGTTGAATCAATAAAGGATCTGGCATTTATTTTAATCACAATTTTAGATTGGAAACTCACGTAGGAAAGATAATTAAAAAAAGTATGCAGAGCTTGGGTTTTATTATTAGAACATGTAAAGATTTTTGGAACATAAATACTTTGATTGTTTTGTTCAATTCGTTGGTGCGATCAAAGTTGAAGTATGCTGTTGTTGTGTAGGACCCTGGTGGTGTCAAGCATTCGCAATCTCTTCAAACTGTACAAAATAAGTTCTTAAAATACATATTTGCATTTCAAGAAATTCCGGATACAGCCTCATTTTGATTCGTACCAGGGATTGAGACATGAATTCGGGGTAGTGAAATTAATCCAACTACCATATCATTAGTATTTTTGTGACGCGCATTGAATGGATCAACGAGATTCCCAGTGTCCCTACCTACTCAGCGGTCGGGAATGTACTTCCCGCACTTGAGCGGGAAGTAGCGGGCTGAAATGTACGACTTCCCCCACTCAAATGACGTCAGGAACGTTAACATTACATATATGGTTGCAAATAAACATTATTTCACATAAATTATCGAACCAATATTAGAAAATACTCACCTTTAACAAAAATGTGTGCATATTATAACAAAATATCGCTGTTGAATCAATCTCTTGACATTTTTAATAACAGTAAGAATGAATTTAAAAAACTAGTGACTAACACTGTTATGGATTATCCTGAAGTCTATGCCTATGCGTAAATAATTAGGTTACAGTTTTTTTTTCTCTTGTTTTTTTTCTTTCAGATGGGTGGGTGCTACTGCAAGATAAATGATTGGTACGGCTGTGTTATAAAGTAGGCCTCAACTTCACTGTATTAAAGTTAGTTAGTTAGTTTGTAAAGGACAAGGTCTAGGCATGCAGAGTACCAGGTACCTTAGACACCAACTGCCTTGGTCATACGGTCAAAGTCCTGCTTAGAATTATCGGAGACTAAGCAGTTCCAACCCTAGCAAGGGATCTTTTACATGCTACACATTGTAGTAAAAGTACTTTTATATGTCAATTTAACAAGTAAGACGTATATTGGTTATTAACATCGACATTGACAGTGACAATTTCTAATTGCATAATCTATACATTTATTCATAATCCTAAACATAATCTCTTTTACCGTGTCGAGTGCCGACGTGTCAGTAGGGATTCAAATATACATAAGAAGATGCGGTCATGCAGGTAGTTTGTCTTGGGGGTAGTACATAATTAATTGAATTAGTTTAATTACAAGTATTAATATTATAGTTACATTTAAGATATTTAAGTTATTGTTAAGTTTGAAGTACATAGAAGTAGTTAGTTCTACAAACAATGTAATTAGGCAAAGTGCCTGTTTTGTTTGTTTATTAATAAATAAAATAGTATTTTTACTATTTTTTTGACAACAATTCTATTTTATAATAAATCTTTGCCTTCCGTTATGGAAAACCAGGTTTAAAATATCAACTTAAATATAAAATTAAAGTATGGACAGAATAATAAACTGGCAAATATTACAATAAAGTTTGTATTCTTCTCTTTTTTGATAAATTTATTTCACCTTTATTTCGTTGTAAAGCATCTGTTCTTAGCTTTCTGTAATTGTTTAAACAAATATTTGAAAAAATGGAAATGCATTTATCTAAAATATGACTATTGCTACATGAACAAACAGTACAAGATGAATTAAAAAAATTGCTTAAAACTGGATTTCTCTTTATGGCTATCAAAATTAATTCTGTTAAAATTTTTTTGTGAAATTTATCTTTTAAAAAACTTTCTTCATATTGTGCTGATATTAATCCATTCATGATGTTCAAAGTAAATTTAGCTAATTCTAGTATTAAATCACTTGCAACTGTTAAACCACCCCTAGTTAATTTAGAAAAGTAATCATCATTTATGTCAGCACTGCTGAGATATGATACACAAGTGGCGCAAGAAATTTTACGACAAATTTTGAATGTAGCATATCCAGAAATATAAATAATAACGGAGTCATCTATCCCATGGTCATACTCTTGAAGATCATCAAGAATTTCTAAGTATTTATTATTTAATTCAAAAGCATCAGTACCACAATCATTATTCAAGGTAGGTATATTATCAAATGAAAATTTTACAAGACCATACCTAGCCGATTGAATTCCTAATAGTTTACTCACGCGAATTTTATGCTCCGCTTCCAAAACTTGTTGTACACATACATTGTAATTACTGCCTGATAAATTTCTGTATTTACCAAATGTTCTTTCTAAATTGTCTGTTTGAAACTTTCCTGTTAAAATATATTTAGCATTTAAGTTTTGTAATGAATATTTAATCAAAGATGTTAAAGATTTTATAGTATGAAAAAGAGCGTGATAAGTATCTTTCGTTAAAAAGCCTTGACCAAATGATATTTGCTTCCAATTTTCAAGCCACTCCAAAAAAACATCTAAAAATGCAAATCGTTCATCATCTATATTCGTAAAAGGTTTAGCATCATCATTTAATTTAAGTTTACCTACTAGTTGATTTTTTACATTAACTACTATCCACCACTTTAATATAATTTTGATAAAATCTGCTGTTTCACTGTCATCAGTACTTAAGGCCGAAATAGTTTTTTCATTAAATACATTTGATACTAATTTAATATTCTGTCGTTCGAAATGGGTTGGGTAACAACTTTTATAATTTAGATTAGGAGTTTTTTTCACTATAGTATTTACTTCATTTTTATACAAATTTCTAATAGCTGAAAATTTTGCTCGACATATCGTTTGAGTATCAAAAGACGGATACACAAAAGTTTTTTCTGAATCTTTCAAATTTATCCAATTATTTCTAATACTTTTAAATATATGAACCGTATCATACAAAATATGTATGGGAGCATCTTCAAGATTAAAAAAAAAAATTGCCATCATAGAATTTTGCGAACATATTTCTATTTAATCTGTTATTATCTGATATAATACTAATAATTTTAAAGCCACAAGATAGTATCTACAATTTCAATAATTTTTTTGTGTCAGTTTATAAAGTTCCTCAGCAATTAAATTCTTTACTGGTGTTAGTGAAACAACAGATTTAAATTTTCCGAATGCACTAGAAATAAGAAAGGCCTGAATTGTTTTAGCTTCTTTTGCATTAGCATTTTCATTTTCAGCTATACCATATAATTTTCCACCTCGATATTGAATCGATGAATTGACGTAAATTTCATCAAGTTGGAGAATTACATGCTTTTCCAAATTCGAAATCTCGTTGGACATTGATTTTAAAAAATTTAGATTTTCATTATCTGATCTGGGTGAAATATTAAA
Source organism: Agriotes lineatus (assembly GCA_940337035.1). Taxonomy (NCBI): domain Eukaryota; kingdom Metazoa; phylum Arthropoda; class Insecta; order Coleoptera; family Elateridae; genus Agriotes; species Agriotes lineatus. The sequence goes on along the minus strand of OW679201.1, from coordinate 56,129,003 downwards.
AGCTGATTTTAAGCATTTTAAATGTCGTGGGGAGGGCAAACTTAATAATTTATTTTCTCTGATTGAATCGTACACTGCTGAGGACTGATTAAAGATAATGAACGATTTTATAAGTGTCTTAACTGAATAATGTTTCTTATTATTAAAAATTAATTCTATTTGTTCCGACATAAACATTAACTGTTGTACTTTCTCTTCACTATCAAAAGAATCATTAGTTTGATCAGCATATAAAAAATGTTGAAACTCGTCAATTTCTTCTTTTAGCCTATTAATGAAATCACATGTTCTATATTTGGTAGGTGCATCATTTAAAGATGCTATAATATTTTCTATATCTGAATATGTTTTTATAGTATTTACTATGTTAAAAGATGAAATGAATGATGAATTTTGATGAAATATACTAAAGGATAAATTACTGTTAATTTGAACAGATTCTTTCACTTTCATTTTTTCAAAATCCATCTTAAATAAAATAATTTTGTCTTCTCCATCGCCGAAATGCCATCCCAACTCTAGTAAGGTTTTCCCGAGCTTCTTATCCAGATTTTCTTTTAAAACTACCAAATTTCCCATTACAAGTAAATCGCTACTAATTTTTACTTCATCTTCTTCAAAATGCCAATCTTGCTTGAAAACTAGTGGTATTGCTGTTGGAACAAGTCTCTTCATCTTATGACCCTTAATATCCGTTCCTTTAAAGTGATTTTCGCACACAACACTAGTCTTTCCAATTCGCCAATTCTCTAAATGTACAACTTCTTTCCATTGCTGTGCCACAGTTTCATTAGATGGAAACTTGAAGACGCTGACGTACGGAAAAACTGATGAAGTGTAATTTGATTTGCAACCTGGTACGCAACACTTCAAAGGCATTTTTATAACTTACAGCATGAAATCGGCTGCTCCATCGAAAAACACAGTATCCAACATTTTTTGTGAAATTGAGCTGAATGTTCATATGTAGATACTGTGTTGTCCCGCATCTTTCTAGCTAATCAGATTTGAGCTATAGTCCTGGAAATACACCAAGTCAAAAAACAAAAGAGTAACCTTTTTTTAGTTACTTTTTGCATGTGTATTCTTATTTCAGTTTTTAACAACAATCGTGTTAATCGTGGTAACGAATATACATGGGTGAGTCAATAATTATTCACAATTCAACGTTGGGTCAATTTACTATTTAATAATTCGCACCCCAGTGATGCCTATGGAGATGCATTAATTGTTAGACAGGAATACAACTTCTAAGAATTATATTTTAGTTAAAAATTTATTAACAGCAATCAATATTCATTATGTAAAAAAGAAACAATTTTTATTCAAAATCATTTTCATCAAAGCTCATTGACCCTTCGTCCGACGTATCGCTGTCTTCTGAACTTAAAGTAATTACAACGGGTTCAATATTGGAAGCATCTATATATTTTTCGGTCTCCCACGCTGAAAAGATTACTTTTTCTGTATGTCGAACATAATTATTCCAATGTTCATCACTAACAGCATCTAACGCCTTAGACCAGACATTTACTACATCCTCTGGGGATAATTTAGTTTGTAAAATTCCTGCGTCATACAGCCGTTTAGCCTCTGACCACACCATTTCTATTGCATTATAATGGCAATGATAGGGCGGTAATCTCAAAACCTTGTGGCCATGTTGTGCTGCGTGAATGTCTAAATGATATATTTTTTTCGGTAATTTCAAACTTACTATATCCCATATTTCATCTTTCATCGCCGTCTGTGGGTAATCAATGCCCTTAATTTGTAACCATTGGATCATTTTCTTTTTTGTCCAGCTTTGGCAAGAGACTTCTTCTTGGCATCTAGAATGATAACTGGCGTTATCCATTACAATTAGCGATGGTTCATTCAAATTTGGTATCAGTTGAGTTTTAAACCACTTCTCAAAATTGTTTACGTTCATATTGTCGTGATAGTCACCACTCTTGGTTTTACTTTTAAAAATCAAACTTGCATTTTCGATAAATCCATTCTCATTTCCTGTATTAACGATAATGTATCTAACTCCGTCTCCCGTTTTTTTGCTTGCAGTAGTCATTGTTCCGTTTTACCAAGTTCTTCTGTTACCACCTTTGCTGAAAATCCAAGTCTCGTCAATAAATACCTGCTTGAAATTCTTTAAACTTTTCTCTTTTGTATATTGTCTGAGGAATGACGTACGCTTGCCACTAATAGACGGTTGTTCTACTAGAAACTGCCTGTTACTACTTCTCTTGAATTTGAAACCAATTTTATGAATCCAGATATTTACTGATCTTGGTGAACAGATAAAATCTGGCCATTCTTCGGAAAATCGTTGATGGAGCGATTTAATTGTTACGTGCTCTTTTTCAATGTACAACTTGTGAATTATTTCTCGTAATGAGTGTAAAATAGTGGGATTTACCTTAGTTTTGTTCTCTTTGGCTTTTTTCGAAACTGTCTCTGCATAGACTACATCTGAATAAATTCTTTACCTGATAAATAGTTCTTTCGGAAATTTTCAATGCTTCGGCTGCTATTTTCATGCTATTTTTCCTTGAGTTTGACAATAATAATTATTATGTCTCTCAAAGTAAGAGACTACAATCAAAATTAAGTTTTTAGATTGGTCACTAAAACGTTTCATGTTGGAAGAAATTAAAAAAAGCAAGGGATAAATTTGATCTAATAATCTGTCAATGCTTAATGACAGGTGACGTTTCAATAATTAAAATTTAGTTACGACGTTCATTTTTCTAGTAATTTTCTTTCTCGTTCAGTTTACTATAAATAAAAAATTTCCAGGACTATATCTATACTGGTTACCTATTTACAGCTACCCATAAACACAGTATCTACATGAATTTCTTCTGTTCTCCAATTCAGAACACAGCAAGTCATTATAATGTTCGAAAGAACCAAAGAAAACACAGTATCTGGTAGTTACTGTGTTTTGAAAAAAACACTTAGAGCAAACTTTTTTGTCAAGATTCTGTGTATAACACAGTATCTACGAGATACTAGGTTTGTTCGTTTGTTGCACTAGTTCAACATATTTGACACTTTCGGCACTAAATCTGTTCGTTTGTCAAATAGTACTGCATTAACTTGAACTTATTTCTGTTCGTTTGTTAGAGTGCAGGTACACTAAACCGCACTTTTCACACCTGGTTTGAAGGAGGTGCAGAAAGTGCAAAATATAAGATAACAAAATCCTAACCTCTGAACTTGTAGGGTTGGTGGTATTAACCTAGAAAATGAACCCAGCCATTGTGTGTTACCAGTGCGAATTGTGCAATTATCGAAATGAAAATCGTGATTTGGTGGTAAACCACCTAAACACGCAACATAAGGATACTGTTGAGGAACAGAGGGAAAGTAGTAAGTTGTAATAGTGTAGCAACTGCAACATCCTGATCTTATTTATTTTTAAACTAATAAAATTAATTTACATTATCAGGTTTTTGGAAGGATGCACATGCTGTAAGTGTTTGTTATGATATAAACGAAGATACAAGTACCGCAACTACTTCAAATATAACATGGACTGAGGAAATGACAAAGCTTTTACTAAATCTGTACAGAGATAAAAAGTCTTTAGTAGAAAAAGGTAAAATTAGAACCTCAAAGTTAATGTGGAATCAAATATTACCTATTACTAACGCGAAATTTGCATCACCGTCCATATTTGAGGTTACGTTTCAACAAAAGCTGCACTAGAACTACACCAAAACTGTTCGTTTCAAATGCAAAAAATGAAGTGTAATGTAGCTGTCTCTTTCTTGAACTGACTGCACTCGTGACGTAAGAGAAGTGTAAAAAGTGTGATCAAACGAACAAACCTAGTAGGTTTGTTCGTTTGTTGCACTAGTTCAACATATTTGACACTTTCGGCACTAAATCTGTTCGTTTGTCAAATAGTACTGCATTAACTTGAACTTATTTCTGTTCGTTTGTTAGAGTGCAGGTACACTAAACCGCACTTTTCACACCTGGTTTGAAGGAGGTGCAGAAAGTGCAAAATATAAGATAACAAAATCCTAACCTCTGAACTTGTAGGGTTGGTGGTATTAACCTAGAAAATGAACCCAGCCATTGTGTGTTACCAGTGCGAATTGTGCAATTATCGAAATGAAAATCGTGATTTGGTGGTAAACCACCTAAACACGCAACATAAGGATACTGTTGAGGAACAGAGGGAAAGTAGTAAGTTGTAATAGTGTAGCAACTGCAACATCCTGATCTTATTTATTTTTAAACTAATAAAATTAATTTACATTATCAGGTTTTTGGAAGGATGCACATGCTGTAAGTGTTTGTTATGATATAAACGAAGATACAAGTACCGCAACTACTTCAAATATAACATGGACTGAGGAAATGACAAAGCTTTTACTAAATCTGTACAGAGATAAAAAGTCTTTAGTAGAAAAAGGTAAAATTAGAACCTCAAAGTTAATGTGGAATCAAATATTACCTATCACTAACGCGAAATTTGCATCACCGTCCATATTTGAGGTTACGTTTCAACAAAAGCTGCACTAGAACTACACCAAAACTGTTCGTTTCAAATGCAAAAAATGAAGTGTAATGTAGCTGTCTCTTTCTTGAACTGACTGCACTCGTGACGTAAGAGAAGTGTAAAAAGTGTGATCAAACGAACAAACCTACTGTGTTTTGTTGCAGACATGCTCACTCAACGTACCTACATAACCTCATAATATAAATACAAGGGTATGCTCGAGAGATGGTAACCCACTGCGCACGTGAACCACATGACGTCACATTCGTAAGGTCTCGGGCATGATTATCATGGTCTCGGGTATATCAGGAGGGCTTCGGCATGTTGGACGATGGTTGCACGCATTGCACGTCGATAACCCTAACCTCATTTATACGGTTTCTCTCCTGTGTGGATTCTTGCATGTCCAACTAAATCGCGTTAGAACAACTATAAGGTTTTTCTCCTGTGTGCGGAAAAGAGTTATATCAATAAAACCGCGTATTATTCACACGAAAAATAGCATTTATTACAATTGCGTACGATTTCCCTCCATTTCACCATGAACTTGACCCACTACAAATGCAAAATACGATTTTTTCGGGAGACTTTTAAAACGTAACTTTCAAATTGCCACGTATTGATGACGTCGTCTGGTTCACGCTTTCTCATTGGTCGTTGAGAAAAGCTGCGCTCAAGCATACCCTTGTATTTATATCATGCATAACCTTAATTTCTGAGTGTTTGTTATTGGTGTGCAGGGCGGTAATTCATAAATTTTGGTTATTTTTATTGTTTTTGTATTTGTTTAAGTTGTCCAGCATATCTTTTTGATAAAAAAAATCTTGTAGCTATCGTAAAAAAAATAATAAAACTGTTCTTGTAGATACTGTGTAGAAAATTAATTTAATCCTCACTTCCGCCCACCCATTAATGGATTTCAAAACACAGTATCTACATTTTACCATGAAACTTTAGGGTTGTAAGATTTTTGGTCAGACAATAAAAATTATACCTTAATACAGACTGCAAATATACGGGATTTAACTTTGAGAATGCATGCAGAGTGTGGGGCCATCCATCTAAAGTGTTTCCTTGTTTCCCACACTTTTACTCATTATCACATACTGTGTTATTCGATGGAGCAGCCGAAATATATGAAGCACCTTGTCAAAATAGTTTTTAATGTCAAATAACAAGTGAGCAAATAAAAATGAAATCAAGCTTGGCTTTGAAATATTTGTTGTATGAATAATATGTTGGTGGCACTGTAAGTCTATGTCAAATTCGAGGGTAGCAGGTTAGGTTTTGCGTCAGTCTGTGTCAAAACTGACTCAAAACCTAACCTGCTAACCTCGAATTTGACATCAAGGATATATTAGTACAGGATACGTTCACTACATGTAAACGTAAGTCGAATCTTAAAATAACATATCACGGAGTTCGGTACCTTCCCCCATTTCATTCTAACCTGTATCAATTTATTTCTCTCTCCTTTTAGACGTATTTCATACAATGTTTTGTACGGTTAATTTTGAACAATTTAAATCAAAACGTCAGAAGTGTCATTCAATTTCACAGTTTATTCTTTGAAAATTCAACTTTAGCAATGAGAACGTGCATAATTTGTTCTATTTCTTGTAATTCTTCAAGCGAAGATCTATCTTTTCACCGGTGTGTTAAGTAGATAGTTTTCCAAAGGACAATTTCCTGAAGTTTTTTTATTGATATTCATATCCCTGATGGCATTGGGAAAGGAATGAATATCAATAAAGTTCCCTATCCAAGCTTCAAAAAAGATTGATTCCCTACAGTTTTATGAGGCACCTAACTTCTGAATGAATTATGAACTGTAAAGTTGAGGTTAATGTTTCCTTTTGCTTTTTCAGCTGCTCGTCAACACTCTCATCATAGGTTCATCAAATTCGAATGTGTGAAATAACAGCAGTACATGCAGATGTGTGGGGGTTGGAAAAAAATAGTAACTGTTCATTACCAGGCAACTGAGGTGAAAGGTCCAGCAAGCCATATAAAGTTGGTTGCGTGTTCTTGTAAAATGGGGTGATGGAAGAGGTGTGATTGATATCGAAGTTCTTAGTGATGAAAAAAATGATATTGAGGACTGCACATTATTAGAAGCAGAAGATTTATTCTCATATTCTGTAACATATTTAAACGTACAAATGGAAAAATTTCTAAATGATGGTAACATTAACTATAATTTCAAATAGCAAAGTTAATTTTGATTCCGAGTGATATTTTTTACAACAAATAAGTGTATTTACGCATACAGCAGCACCACTATAAAAAAAATGCGCCAAAATATCCACATCATGGGTGGTGTGGAAATGAGATACCAGTAAATTTAACTGTATTTTACCAAAAATTTAAGTACCACTTTCAAAATTGGTGCAACAAAAATTTAATTTATCATTCTTGCAAAGAAATGTTGTGCTCTACAAATTTACTTATATTCATTTTTATCGAAAACTCCTGTTTTTGCGATATTGACCATAAACCAAACGAGCTAGCACATTTCGTGCTGTACGCTCCAACTTATTTCACACTCTTGCTGCAGATTACACAAGACAGACCTTATTGAAACTTGTATTTCCAATATTTTTATCCCTATTCAATTTTCTTCTCCGATGCACCCTTTCGTAGTTAATAGCCAAAAACCAGTGCTACTACCAGTCTCAGGGGTATTTTTTGAGACTACGGGTATTTGCATCACTACTTGGGTAGAGAATTTTTTTTGATAATCATTCCTAATGCCATTAGGGATATAAATATTAAAAAAATTACCAATTTTAAATGTTGGCTTAGACCAAATCACGGGTGGCTCGAGTAACATAACCATCAAACAAATCCTTTCAAGGCACATAAAAATAAAAAATACCAGATGTTTACTAATTTTTTCTGAAAATGGGCCTTTTTCATAATGCACAATCAAATCAACAAGGCTATTTATTTAATAACCAACTGTTTTGGGCTAAAATGCAGAATCCGAGGCCAATTACACTGCTAACTCTTTCCTTATAATTTTGGTTATGGTTAGTAGAGAAACAACATTAAATAATTATTAATATTAACAATAGCAGAGATATTAACCTCAGATTCTGCATTTTCCCCGTTGTTGCATGTATCAAAGTTCTGCTTCCTTTTTATTTATTTATTTATAATGTTCGACAGCTGAGCCGATAAAACATCAATCGAAAACTAGAGCTAATAAGATATTTAAACTTAACTAAAAATTAAAATTGAAGGCACATAATAATGTAGTAAATAACAAAATAAAGGATTCTACATGCAAACACTTGCAAACTTGAAAATTTTACAGAATGAAATTATACAACTACAGTTATTAACTTAGCTTAAATTAACCACTCAATTTGTCCAAGGCGTTTACTAAAGGCGCACAGACAACTGACTCGGGAAGAGCGTTCCAATCTCCAAAAATTCTGTTGAATAACGATACGTCTCTGGGTGAGTTCAAGAGCATGAATGTCTTTAACAAGGTAAGGCTTACAAACACAGGACGTATACTCCAAAATTGGCCGAATATAGGTTTTATAAATTTTCGCTAAAAGTTGAGGAGACATGTTTTTAAAAGCGATCGAAACTATAGGTACGAAATTAGATAGGTGCTACTCCCATTTAAAATCCGACGACCCGGTGACCTCAAGATCTTTTTGTTGATAAACGGCCTTTATAAGCACATTGTTCAGAAAATACTTGTAGCTAGGGTTGTGGTATCCCATGTGCAACACGCTGCATTTTTGTTCGTTGAGCTCTAACAGCCACTTCGAACACCATTCTTGGAGTAGCAAAAGGTCATTTTCTACCATTCTTCAAAATGGTGCATCTTGTAAAGGACAAACTCAGTTTCAGAGCAAAGTAGTGTTCACAAACTTCTTTTATCAGGATCATTAATTTCCTTTCAGCCAGCCTCTGACAAGTTAAAAGATTAGAATGGTGACCTAAAAAAATCATCAAGAAAAATGATGCTACTTGAACATTTAACTTGTTAGCAGACCTACCAGTCAAACTGTTGTTTACATGGTTTTGTTTGCTATTATTATCAACCGTAAAACTCAGACTCTAGCAAGTGAATATCCTGCACACCCCCTTATAAGGTTATAAGGTGTTGACTGTTGAGGTTATATTTTCTAATTTGTGTTTATTTATACAATAACTTCTTTTCTACATTTTGTAGCACCTTGAGACCAAAAAGACTATTTCTGGCACCATGTAACACGAGTTAAATGTATTTTATCAGAATTTCTCTCAACATATTATTCATACAACAAATATTTCAAAGCCAAGCTTGATTTCATTTTCATTTGCTCACATGTTATATTTCAAACAAACAAAACTTAGTGTGTCTTGGAATGGCCTACCACACAATCTGGCAACAGAGCCAGTGTCATGGCCTGGAACAATATATATCCCCCGAACAGTAAGAATGAAGCACGTACGAAGGGCAGGGTTACAATACGATGAACATGACTTCAACGCACGACAGTTTAGCACACAAACAAGGTTTCTATTTAAAATCAGCTTCAAGCGGAATTGGAAATGCCTGCTCCATGATAAAAAATTCCTCAGTTAAACATTTATCAACACGCCACTCAAACGACACAGGGCTCGACCGATAGCCATTATTTAACTTCACTACTTTAATTTCGACTTACCGACGAGGCAGCAGTCGCTCCGGTCTGAAATCCTAAAGCCAAATGACACCGCGCAAGTATTACTTAATTTCGTACTCTGTTCAACTTACGGAAGCATACGAATATATGTCCAACATACTTTCGCTTACAACGGTGAACCACTTGTAAACGAAGCAATCGCCTCTCGGGCGTCGAAAACTCATTAAAATACGAGAACGGCACATTGCGTCACTACTGTGACAAACAGAGCTACATATAGATTTAAAACGCTGTTGTGCTGTGTATATAAACATTTAGGTTTCCGTGTTTTATACCCTACTATTTTTATCGTCGGCCCCCGACGAACTACGTTATATCGGAATTAAATATCACACATCTGCGAGGTATAGAAGCTGCGTGGCGCAGATGGGTAAGCGCCAGGCTTGCATTAAGCAAGTCCTTGGTTTGAATACCACTGCGGTCTGAATTTTTCCGTATCCTTGGCGATTAGAATCGGGCTCAGCGACACCATTCACAGTTGGGCACCAAATTAACTGTGCTCTACTCCGAATCACAGACCTAAAAAATAGAGTAACAAGGTCAACACATCACCAAGACACACAACTCACACAATGGTTGCTGCGCAAACACCAAAGGCGCGCTTCAACTCTGTATCCCGAATCCGGGGCAAGTTGAGCATTGTACCGCCAGATGCCAGCGCATAAAGCACCAGCCTCTACACCGCAAGGTAAATGAGGTTACAGAATATACATACACTAGCTGAAACCCGCGGCATATGCCGCATTTAAAATGTAGGACGAATTTAATAACTTTTGTTGCACTAAAGAAAGTTTTAAAAGCACGCTAGAGATTGGCAGTAAGGAAAGTTCCAAAAAATAAATTTTCAAATGGAAAGTCTCTGGAAAGGAAACGCTCGCCTATGGAAGGCGTCCTAATTACTACGACGTTGTTGACACGCAGTAAAAAAAATCCGGAAAGAATTAATGCTCTTATGAGATTATATGTGAGAATTATTTACGCCACTGAAATAATTTTCAGCTGCCTACAATCTGTGTTTCTTTTCAGGTTTAAGCTGTTAAGGCGTTGAGCGTCATAAAAATATAAATGTGGTAAATAACTCGATTAATTATTATTTCTTTGTCATTTTAAACTGGCATTATTATTATTATCTCTATAATAGCAACCATAAGTAACTGTTTATAATGTTTATATGCTAGCGAGTTAATTTTCTTCTTAAATCGCTAGTGAACTAATAGTAGATTGTTCTACAAGTTAAGAAAAGTGAGAGTTTTTCAGCGAATATAAAAGTTTTACGTGAGCATAGAAGAATCACTTTTCCAATGTGTTGAACATGCAATTTTTCCGTGTAGTTGACAAAAATATCTTTTTAAATCATTTTGGTCAAAGTATGGAAGCGCAATGTTTTTGTATCCATTATACATTTTCTGAATAAATTTACTAAATGTGTTTGAATTTAAATTGTTTTTAAATAAATTTTGACCATAAGATGTTATTTCATGTTATTAAATCTATTTTTTATCAATAGTTAAGTCATATTTATTTGCCATGTCAGTGAATTTAATTACTGTAGATTGTTTTGATGGATGAAGGAAGGCAGCATTATGACATGACATACGATAGTCGGAATGCATAATTTGATCGTTTAAAAATAGACCTGCGCTTTTCACATATCGCAGCGGTCGTGCTTTTAAAAACATGATGTTTGTATTTATTTATTTTACAGTACTGCAATTAAAGTGATAAATAAATCGATTAAAACATTTATTTACTTTTATTTTATATTCCTATACCAATACGGGGTGTTCCAAAAATACCGCACCATATATTCAAGAGGAGCTAGAGCGTGTCTAAATAAGCTAATATATTTAACTGCAAATGTAATATAATGGCCCGTTTAAAAGTTATAAGCAGTTAAAGTTTGAAAAAAAATGGCAACACTGTTAGAGGTTAAACTAAAACAAAAGGAATTAAAGTATTTTAATCTTTTTTGAAACTATGGAAACAATACAAAATTCAAGAAAGCAACAATTACAACTAAACGCATAAAAAAACATTAATTATTATAGCAAATGTTTAAAATTTTCTTATTTGCAGCTACGCAAGCATGCGCTCTTCTTCTAATATTGCTATGTACCCGGTTTAACATCTCTAGTGTTACTGTAGCAGCAGCCGCAGTTATTCTATTGCGTAGCTCTTGTTTATTTGCTGGTGCTGTGGGTGATTGGGTAAAAAGAATGGTCCAATGATGTAGGTACCTAATATGCCTGCCCAAATATTTAGCGCAAACAGTTGCTGGAAACCTCTTATGTGAAATACATTGGGGTTTTCAACTGCCCAGTAATGATTGTTGTGCTTGTTAAATACCCCTCGAGTAAAAGTTGCTTCCTCCGTCCATAATAATTTTTTTGTAAAGTCATCATCTGCTTCAATTTGCTGTAGCAACCACTGCCTAAAATTCGTTCTTTGCAGAAAGTGGTTTTCTTGTAGAGCATCAACTTTTGAATAATGAAAAGTGTGATAATTGTCCCCTTTTAAAATTCTATGCACTAAACTGCAATTTATACCAAGCTCTTGGGCGATTCCATGTTTGCTCATACCTGGTTGATTTTCCACCACTGCAACAACTTGATCTTCTAATTGAGCAGTCCTGGTTGTTCGTGGTCGCCCATGGTGGTTGTAATTTAATTCAACACGACCAGTTTCCCGCATACGTTGCTCAAGCCGCTGAAAAACATTTTTATCGGGATGACGATTGGGATAACGCAACGAATATTCTAGAGCAGCATTTCTTAAGTTTCCATTGCATTCACCAAGAATGAGGTACATGTCACAATATTCGTTATTACTAAACATTACAAATGATCTTTAAATTTTGACATTACAGTGACATTAAATCATTGGCACAAAACACATTTGGTCAATACTTTTTGCAAATTATCAATCTGATATGTTGCCAGCTTCATTTTATTTCATATTTTAATAATTGTTGAAACATTTAAAACATTGTATTTAAAAACTCTAGCAACTTTTGGTAAAATAAATTTATTTTTACAAGATTATACTGGGTTTGCAATATTCGACGACAGTTGGTCGTGGCTATGAAGAAATAATAACAAAGTAGCATGTAACACATCGTATCACAGTTGTAAAAGTAACATAAATATAAATGTATAAATAAATTATTGTTGGCGTAGCAACTCGATCGTAAGTTTTCTTTTAAAGGCATTTACAGACAGACCCTTCAAGAATATAGGAAGATTATTATATACCTTTGCTATTTGGTACGTAAAGGAGCGTTCATATAGTGCAGTTTTATGAACTGGTGGTGTTATGGTTCCTTTATACCTGATGTTTATGTTGTGAATATCTGTGCGGTAAGTAATTTTATTATAGAGGTACGCTGGTCTCTTATGCAGAACAATTCTGTGGTATAACGTGGCCGCAAGCAGTTTTAGTCTATTTGCCATATTTAACCAGCCTGCATCTTGCAATTTATGAGAAATATGATCATATTTTCTGATGCCATATGCCAGTCGGAGACACGAATTTTGCACTCTCTGAATTTGATTTATATTATCTTTAGTTAAGCATGAACCGTAAACTTCGGCGCAAAAGGTAAAATTAGACAAAACTGAATTTTAATTTCTTTTGAAAAATAAGTTCTATGAGGGTAAATAAGTTTAAGGTTCATATGAGCTTTCTTAATATTATACATAATTTGGGTTTTGTATCTAAACGTGTTATCTACCATCAGTCCAAGGTTCCGTGCCTGTTCCATAACCGGTATAGTAACTCCATCTATCTGTAAGTTAACAACTTCCTTTAATTCTTGGCAATGTTTAGCATTACCGAATAAGACGACAATAGATTTTGCAGGATTAATTAAAAGTGAATGATTTTTAGATAATATTAGCAATTTCTTGAAGATCTGAGTTATTGTTTAAAAATGCATGCTGATAGTCAGATATAGTAAATGAATGGCAAAGCTATGTATCATCAGCGTACATATGAAATTTACACGTTTTTATGTGTTTGTGAAATAAAGATGTATACACTAAAAAAAGTAACGGACCAAGCACAGATCCCTGCGGCACTCCACCTGGTACAAGTCTCGGATTTGATGTACCACAAGGCAGCAGAACACGTTGTGATCGATTTTCAAGATAACTTTTAAAAAAGTCTATTACGCCATATGAGAAACCAACATAGTGCAAAATAGACAAAAGAATTGAATGATTCACAGTATCAAATGCCTTGCTGAAATCTAACAATATCAACACTGATACTTTGCCTTGGTCCGCAGCTTCGAGCAAATCATCGGTTACATTTAATAAAGCTGTTGCACAGCTATGTCCCGCCCGAAATCCAGACTGGTTAGTAGGAATGATGTTGTTTTGAGTTAAATGCTCCTTTAACTGAAGTGAAACTATCTTTTCTAGGATCTTCGATGGTGTAGGTAGAATCATCATTCATTATCGTATGGTTCACAGGACGTAACACATATCAAACACAGAGTGTGCAGGCAACATGTCAAACTTAAAGCCATACACAGATACCAAACAACTTTATTCTTTTACGTTTGGTATCTGTAGGTAGAATACTAATAGGTCTCAAGTGTTTGTATTCAGTAGGATCTTTTATTTTTGGTATAGGTGTTACTAATGCAAGTTTCCACTGAGATGGAAAGATATTTTCATATAAGCAAGTGTTAATGATGTGAGTTATATATGGAACTAAATGTGGACAACAAAATTTTATCATTTGTATAGTTAACTCGCCAGAACCCTTAGCATTGCTTTTTATTTTAATTAGTATATAAGTTATAATGTCACAATCTACAAGAGTAAATTCCATTGGTACGATAGTATCTGAAAAGGTATTATTTCTATAATAATTTAAGGTATTATCATTATTGTTATGAATTCCTGTTATACTATCTAGAAAATAGCTATTAATTTCCTTTGGTTTACTTAGGTGGGTAGGTAGTTCGTTTTTCTTATTTGCTGATATATTTAATGACTTTAGTTCATTCCACATAGCCTTAGAATCCGAATTTGAAAATTTAAATTTAAAATAAGCTTTTTTCTCACTTTTTATAGCCCGCGTAGTTAGATTCCTTAAGGACTTGTAATACTCCCACTTGCCATTTGTCTTGTTCTTTAAATATTGAGCTTTAGCTTTATCCCTAAGTTTCATCATTAATCTTACGTTATCAGTAATCCAAGGTGCTTTCTTTTTTGTAATTTTCATTGTTTTGACAGAAGCATGCTTATGAAAAAGGCAAAGTAATTGTTCATTTAGAAATGTAACCTTCTTATTAACATCATTTATTTGCATGAAATAATGTAATGGCAATTGTAACACCCGTATTCATAGTCGTTCGCCAGCGACTCGCTGGCGACTCGCCGGAGTTCCGCTGATAGTAAAAATATTTGCAAATTTAAAAGTCACAACTGATAACTAAGGTAAATATTTATAACTACGTATAAAAATAACGACCAAACGTTTAAAATAAAATGTCAATATTAGAATAGCAATATAATAAAATGAAAATAAATTTATGAATCATTCCCCAAATCAGCATTCATAGGTATACGTGTAATTGTATTATTCACTTTAGCGAATATATTGCCACCATATGTCCACACACACCTTACACCATATTTCTTACCAGCCTGTTTAAGCAGCTGGAGCCTTTTTTTAGTTAGGTCCTCTCTGATAACTATACTCGAATTTTTCAATTTCCTTTTATTATTGTAAACAGTGTTTTTTGTATTATGACTTACGAATTTTACTATAATAGGACGATTTTCGCCTATTTTACCAAGACGATGACTGCAGTCAATGTGTGCGGCCGTAATCTCTACTCCCAGTATATCGATTTGTTACTTATCTAAAATGATTGGAATTTTGTACCAATTCCAACGATACCAATAACTCAATTTCGATTTTTCTGTAGATACCGCCTTCTTGCTAATGACTGCAGTAAATGTCGCTATAATAAAGGAAACAAATTGTTATTTTTCCTGTAATTCATCTTTGATCGGCATACCTGAAAATCAGCACGTATGCAGGTTCATTACTGACATCGGGGTACAACGCCAACCCTTTTTACTGCAACGTTTCATGCTCTCACAGAAAGTAGATGTCTTCCAAGCGTTAGCATTCAGGATGTTGCTGAGCAGCAGTTGTTGAATTATAGCTCATGGTTTTCGGTATTTCTTTGGTAATCTTCAATATGTCGCTATAATAAAGGAAACAAATGGTTTTTCCTCGTAAATTCTTTGTTGATCGGCATACCTGAAAATCAGCCCGTATGCAGGGTACAACGCCAAATCTGTGGTATATTTGCAGCGCAGTCAAAGCGATTAACAATTTGATAAAGTTTCGTAGTCAAAATAATTTTTAGGTTATGTGTAAACATCAAAGTCAGAGACACATTTAATATGCTTAAAACTGCTTCGGCCGTTGGTTGCATTCAGTAACTCTCTTTATTATTAATCAAAATTCACTTGCCTTTGAAGCTGTGTCAACAGTTTTAAAAAACACAAAAAATATGCATAATAAATAATTGTTTTCTGTGATAATATCGCTATTAAAAGTTAAGGGAAGTTTGTTTACAAAAACCCGAAAATAGAAATGGTGGAATGCAACTATGGTACTTTTAGTTGTGTAAACACGGCTTTTAGTCTTCTGCATTATTATAAGTGATACATACATACATCTGCGAGGTTTATGAATGGAAGCTACATTCCAACGTCGCCGGCCCATTTCTTTTACATCTCACGTCCCCAGGTGATTTTTCGACAGCTACTACAGCTAGGCCCATCTTTATCTGACCTGGCGACGACACCGCTCTCTGGACTATTCCATATGTATCGTACATTTGTGTACTTTTGTACTCCTGTTAGTAGCCCATTCAGGGAGTTTGGATGACGTATTGGACGTTGTTTGAATACTTAAAGTAAATCACACGTATTTTGTGACGTCACATAGAGAAAATTAGTCTAATTATTACTTAACAAGAAATTCGCGTAACCTGGAGTCCTCATTATAGGGTTTTAAAATTATTTTGTGTTTCTTTTATCATTCTGTTGCAAAGCAGATATATAAATACGGAGGTTTTAGGGGTCGCTTATAGTCTGTCCGATTCAATTATTATATTACTTTCCGAATTTTGTTACAAAACAGAAAAGTAGAAAATATGTAAACAAACATTAATACAAAATAGGAGCTGCCGTGGAAGTTTAGCATCGTCGGATAAAACAAGAAACCCGCGATGCTTAATTTAGGTAAAATAGTAAAATTTATAATTAGTGAAAATTTTGTTAAAAGTAACTTTTATTATATAAATTACGATGTACCTTCAAAACTTTCGTACTACGTTTAACATATTTACATTTAGTAAATATCTATGATATAAACCCTATTTCAGGTCCAATCAACGCTATTAGATCTAAAGCTGGCAATAGATGGCACCATTGTCATGAGCAACGACTTACGAATGGCTTTGGACTCCATGTTTGACGCAAGAATTCCCGAACGTTGGCTAAAGGTCGCTCAAGCGAAAATGATTGGATTCATTTTACTAACTCTTAATATGTACTAAAGGTATCCTGGGAATCAGCAACCCTGGGTTTCTGGTACACAGAACTCCTCGAACGGGATCATCAGTTCCGCACTTGGTGCAACACGGGAAAGCCCAATGTGTTCTGGATGACCGGATTCTTTAATCCGCAAGGATTTCTAACAGCCATGCGACAGGTAGTTTTTATATTTTGCTAACATTGTAGCTGGAAGCACAGTATGCTTGCATTTTGCACTGAATTAGAAGGCTTGTGCTTGTAACCATTATTATACGTCCACGAAGTGACTGTAAGTTTAAGGAACTTTCTTCCACATACTTGATAACTTCTAATTACAGGACGTAACGAGGGCGCATAAAGGCTGGGCTCTCGACTCGGTGGTTTTGCAAAACCTCATTACCCGCTACAACAGAGAAGACATAAAAGAGGGGCCGGCAGAGGGTGTGTACATATATGGCCTGTTCTTGGAGGGGGCAAGTCTGGACAGGCGCACGGGCAAGCTTATAGAGAGCAAGCCGAAGGTTCTCTATGAGCAGATGCCGGTTATTTACATTTATGCCATCAATACTACTGCTGGAAAGGACCCGAAACTGTACGAGTGCCCCATTTATAGAAAACCCCAGAGGACTGATCAGAAGTATGTCGGGTCTATAGACTTCGAAACGGATTACAACTCTCGGCATTGGACTCTTAGAGGAGTCGCCCTTCTGTGTGATATTAAGTAGAGGCTGAAAATGTTGTTAGAGTTAGTTGGTTCAAATGAGGCGGTACTGTTATTTTGATGAATAAATGCAACATACATTAATGTAAAGTTTGTTTAATTTGGGCCAATAGTTATTAACAACTTTGCTTTCGTTCCCATTTTAAATTAGAAGGGATGGTGATTACGAAAGCTATTGCGCCCATTGTCATTATGGAATGAACAGCTTCCGGGATTGGACCGCGTTATCGTTAAGATAGAAGAACTCGAAGCTTCGCCCACTTTTATGAGGGGCTTCTTACATTCCTTACCCTTGCAACCTGCCTCACTCACTGACTCATCAACGCCCAGCCTAAACCCTTGGACCTAGCTGAAATTTTGCACAGAGGTTCCCTTTATGATCTATACAAGGAATAAGGAAGGATATTCCGAAATTCAACCCCTAAAGGGGTAAAATTGCGATTCCAATTTTGTATGGAAAAATAATATTAAATAGACATTTCGACTTGAAGGAGTACTCCTAAAAATAAATAAGCAAACACGTATTTCGTGATTTTCCCCTAGAGGGTGAAATAATAATAATAAATAAGCCTAAAAATCGATATTGGTGTCGTTATTGAGGTTTTTTGGGACGTTGATTGCGAAACTGGCATTTATTTTTAATTCCAAGACGGTGGACATAACATAAAATTAAAACCCTATAGTGGTGAAACGGGGTTTCAGAGTCTGTATTGGGAAACAATATTAAACACTTTCTTAGGTAGGTTTCCTGCGCGAGCGAAGCCGCAGGCCAAAGCTAGTCCTTAATAAAACTGAAAGTAAAGAAAACGAAATAGAAGTAAATCAAAATATTTATTCGTGTAATATCAGTTACACATACTAACTCCAACAAACAACTACATGAACAGCAAAACACGACAAAACTAAATTAAAATAGCGCTACTCCAGTAATATCTTGCGGTTAATTCGTATTTCACAAACATAATTGATACTTATCTCAGTTGCATTTACAAAACACGTGGCTTCACTCCCGGGTTTGCCAGAACATGTGACGTTAAGTAAAACTACGCACTAGATTGTCACTTTAAACTCGGAGCAAGAAAAACCATTTACAAAGATTGACATTTAAAAAAAACGAAATAATGCTTTCCGACCTCTGCTGCCTCTGCTGTCTGCTGTACATTTTATGACAGATTGGTAGCATTTCAACTGGAAGTCATCTATGCCCTGACACAGGACCGTATTCTACCGTGGCCCGCTGTCGTGGCTATTGCTCTGAGCCTCTTTGCGAAGACAAAATGAATCGTAGCTGTTACAATGTATTTTCAACATGCTGCCGACAATCGTAATGTATTACTCTACATTAAATCATAGTTTTCCCCATTATTTGACAGACATCTAGTATTTATAATTGCTTCAACATGGACAACCTTTTGATGAATCAAAATACCTACATGAGCTACTTTTCCTGTAAATCCAGACTATTCTCAAAAATTCAACAACCCTCACTGGAGTGAGATACGATACTTCACCTTTTCATGCAAACGTATTGTGCTTGTGATAAAATTAAACTTCGCACATGCCACTGCCTGTCTGTAGTTTTTAGCTGAGCCTAATGTTCCAGATTTAATAAATCGTTCTCATTGTCCCGATTAATTATAATACTACGAGATCTCGAACTTTCCAATTTATATCTGCCATCCTTGAACTCATTATTTGAAACTTTAAGATCTAAACTTGTTTGCGAAGTCTTGCTGGGAGATTTTCGAATTATAATGGGTTTCAGCGACAATTTTGAACTAGTATTACTAAGCGAGGTTTCCGTATAATCTTTGCTCGTAGATGGCGAGACAACTCTTTTCCTGCTACTGCATTATACGCAATTTGATAATGCGATTGGTTCCAGTTATTTATGAAAGCAGCGTAGCAAACCTTGCTGCAGGGTAAAGAGGAAAATAAGCTTTTCTCAACTGTGGATCAGTCATCATTGATGTATTTTTAAAGTAAGAAAGTATTGTACATTTATCTAAAGCATCAATATTATGCCAGAAATGTGTACAATCTGAGGTTCATCGCCTTAACGGTCGAACAAAAGATAAGAAGACGTCCACCATCGGTGCGCAGTCATGTATAAGCACGCACCGCACCGCTCCCACTTAATTTTACCTGGAGCGACTTCACCGATAATGCGGACCAGAGTATAAAAGCAACTTCCGCATGCATTTCAATCATTTGCGTCGTAAGACTTGAGCCCTGGACTTCCCTCCTCCTACGACTTTCCTGCCTTAGCTCTACCATGTGACAGGAACCTATCTCATAGGACTGTCTGTTAACCTAAACCCCGCACCCGACGTACATTACGTTGACCAGAAATAACC
Source organism: Agriotes lineatus (assembly GCA_940337035.1). Classification (NCBI taxonomy): domain Eukaryota; kingdom Metazoa; phylum Arthropoda; class Insecta; order Coleoptera; family Elateridae; genus Agriotes; species Agriotes lineatus. Next base: position 56,109,153 of record OW679201.1, on the reverse strand, counting down.
GACGTCACCGAGGTTATTATAACCTAAAAACTCATTAAAATACTAGCGTGCCTGTAGTAACAGCATTGTTAGTCCAACGACGGCATCCTGGTACTTCACCAAACACAGGTCGGACTTTGCCGGCCGGCGCACTGAAGGACACAAACAGGCCCTGTTTAAGTTATTCCTGGGGTCCCAAACTTAACATCCAAATTACACACATTCCATGCACCGTAAAGCACTTTATTTAATAGAAGTTGTCCGCAATATCATAACCCCGCGCCTGTTTCCGATCAGCTTCAAGTCCGGCGGAGTTACCTCATTCAACCAACGTGTACTTCCTTTAAGAGGGTCCAGGCGTAGCAACGGAGCCAAACTAAGATGCTATATGGGTTGCGGTCCAGTTAGGGACACAGAACACAAGAGACCAGGAGTTTTTATTTTATACTTACGTACATTTTCTTAATTACGAATTATTTTGTATATATTTAAACACATTATACGAGTTACTTTACATTGTGTTATCCTTGTAATTATACATTTAAGTATAACGAACCCATAGGCATTTGAGCTTTACCCGAGGCAACCAGTTTGAAATTAAATGTAGCGAATTTTGGTCAAGTTTAAAAAAGCACTTAAAAATTAAAATTACGATACCAGCCAGCAACATTACAGTATCACTATCTCGATAATTATGAAAAGAAATACAAAACTAAAATCACATTTGAAATTTTCTTTAAAATGTATCCTAATAATGTCAAGATAGTTTTGTTCTAATTAGCATAATAGGTACTCAACGATTTTTTTGGTTTTTCGGGAGTAACTTGAAAATTAACACTGCTAGGTCCAATTTAATTTTTGAATATTATTTAGTATTAAAACCTGCAACTTTGCCCCAATTTAACCGACATTGTATCTCTTACCTTCTATCTCTATCCTAACGGTGAGCCCGGCAATTGAATAACACTGTATAAATACTAAAAGAGTTGTAATTTTAGCACTTCTTGTATTGTATTTTTTACAATAAAATAACAAATTATTTTATCTAGTAGTTTACATAACCATATTAACATTCTTTTCTTTGTTCCTAAGCAGTGAGCGACAAAAGTATTTTTCTACAACCACAAGAAAAATTTAACTTATCTTTATTGTAAAATGTCTATATTTGTCTAAATATCTATGATAATGATCTAAATTTGATCAAGCAACTTATATGGTTGCTAGGGAGACTAGTAAACAACGCTAATTAAATTAGACGTTTTGTGAGTTTCCTACAATTTTTAAGCCGAATTTCCAATAAAAACTAAAAATGGACGAATCTGAAAGTGAATATGATAGCAAAATGGTTTCAAATATTCCACCTGAAGCGACCAAGTCCACATGTCTGGAATTAATAACTGAAAAATCTTGAATAAGGTATATCATAAAATACGGCATTTTTAAGAGTTGGTGTACTAAAGAAAAGGTAACAAAGGTAACAGAAAATGTTTTATTGGCTTATTTTGTTGAAAGTTTTAGAAATTTGAGACTATCGACAGTTTGGTCTTCTTATTCCATGTTAAAGAGTCCTTCAATTGTGGATGAAAATTTGGATATCTTGAAGTTCCCAAAGCTTATTTCTTTGCTAAAACGGAAATCAGTGAGCTATAGCGCGAAAAAATTGCTTACTTCTACAAGAAACGAGATAAGCAAGTTCCTTATTGAAGCTTTAGAAGATTCATTTTTGATGATGAAGGTAAATAGAAAACAATTATATTTTATAGACTATTCAATTCACCTGTCATCTGTCAAAAAGTGACCAATGAAAATCCAGAATTCTGACGTTTCTTGACCAATCAAAAAAATATCAGTGGATATATCTTCCTAGAAGGTATTCAAGTGACTATTTTAAACAAATGTGATTTTTATTAGAAAAAGTCAATATTAGTGTTCCGTTACTATAGAAATTGCGTAGTTTGTTGCTAGATTTACTGAAAACTAATTTGAAAAAGTAGTTTGGTTCATTAAATAGTCCCTCGAATACCATTCTTAGTCAAAGTTAAGTAGATTATTTTTGCGGTGGTATCACTACTCATGTCCATTGCGCTTGAGATTAGGACTCGTGCTAGCGCACTCGTCCTAATCGTACCAAAGCGCAATGGACATTCGTGACACCACCGCAAAAATAGTCAACATAACTTTGACTACTCATGGTATTATAAGTGAAAATCGTACGACACTCATTAATGACCAATGGAAAAATTAGTTCACGAGCCGTATCCAAGACAACAACAAAATTTCTTGGAAATTTTTTGTAGGTAGACATTACTTCTTTTTAGGGTTTGTGTCATTACGATTTTCTTACCGAATCTGCATTCGAGCATTAATTCATATCCGGAAATTATTTTTCGTGCATTACACAACGTCCTAATTTGCCCTCGCGTCCCGCTCAGGCAAATTAATACGACGTTGTTGGAACGCACTCAAAAAAATTTCCGGAAAGAATTAATGCTCTTATGAGATTATATGTGATAATTTTAATCGTCCCATTGGTTGCATATACTTTCATTAAAACGGTATGGTCGATGGAAATCCATTGCGTAGCCGAGGGATATATAAGAGACTCTATACAAGCTAAAGTAAAATATGCCAACAGAATTATTGATAAACCAGAGTCTGAACCTGATGCTCTACTTTCACTGGATCAGCTAATGTTATTGGTTACTATAATAACATTGCAGAGGACATTCTTGTTAATATTCCTCTGAAACAACTCTAACTAAACCAAGTAACAAATTAAAATTGGTTGTAGCCTTTCACAGCAATCTAAATTTGCATAGGGGAAATTTTCTACACTCGATTTAGCAAACAATCATTTTCAACATTAGTTATCATGAAAATAAGTTTAGAAAAGCCTACTTTTACTAGTGGTTGTAGAAAAAACTATTTTATTCGCAACCATATATGTAATAAGATCATTACTGACTTTTAAAAAGTTGGAAAATGAGCTAATCCCAACTTGTAACTTTCCAACCGGTCGGAAAAGTGATTGCCGTCGCAGCGGTTGGAAATGAATCCATTCCCAACCGCTGTGTAGGTAGGGACACTGGGAATATCGTTCATCCATTCATGCGCGATCCATTCCGGACCGCTGTGTAGGTAGGGACACTGGGAATCTCGTTCATCCATTCATGCGCGTCACAACCTGTCGTATCATAATATAATATTTTTTCCAATTATTGTTTAGAATAAAGTGGTTGCGAATAAAATAGTATACATACCACGGTGAAGTTTCATTCCTGTCTGGAGATAAAGTTGACCTCGACGCTACGCGTCTCAATTAACTACTTAATCTCTAGACAAGAATGAAACACTTTTCACCTCGGTATGTAATATACTATTACCTACAGTTTCATATTTACAAATCATTAAATCTATTCCCTTATAATATAAGACCACATGTACTATTCTATCAATAATTTTTCTGTATTAATTTGCATCCATAATAGCAGGGATATGACAGATTTTCTCACTCAGGTATGTGTGTCTATCTAAATGTAAAACTAATTTATTTTTAAGTGTCATTTTGTAATTACATTTCAAGCAGCTGTATGATTTTCTTCTGTATGTATTCTCATATGTCTACCTAGATTACTTTTCTTTGCTGCTTTGTATTCACACACTGAGCAACTGTATGGTTTTTCTCCTGTATGTGTTCTCATATGTTTAACTAAACAATTTTTAGTTGTTGTCTTGTATTCACATACAGTGCAACTGTACGGTTTTTCTCCTGTATGTATTCTCATATGTTCAACTAAACGATTTTTTTGTGTTGCTTTGTATTCACATACGGTGCAACTGTATGGTTTTTCTCCTATATGACATTTTATATGTTCGACTAAATGATATTTCAGTGCTGCTTTATATTCACAAACAGAGCAACTATATGGTTTTTCTCCTGTATGAGTCCTAATATGTTTAATTAAACAACTTTTGCGTGCTGTTCTGAATTCACAAACGGAGCAACTGTATGGTTTTTCTCCTGTATGAGACCTTATATGTGTAACTAAATCAGTTTTATGTGCTGCTTTGAATTCACAAACACCACAACTGTATGGTTTTTCTCCTGTATGTATTCTCATATGTACAATTAAACAATTTTTAGTTGTTGCTTTGTATTCACAAACTGTGCAACTATATGGTTTTTCTCCTGTATGTATTCTCAAATGTTCAATTAAATGATTTTTCTGTGCTGCTTTGTATTGACAAACAGAGCAACTGTATCGTTTTTCTCCTGTATGAGATCTCATATGTTCAATTACATGACATTTTCGTGTTGCTTTGTATTCACAAACGGAGCAACTGTATGGTTTTTCACCTGTGTGTATTCTGGTATGTTCAACTAAATGATTTTTCTGTGATGCTTTGAATTCACAATCAGAGCAACTGTACGGTTTTTCTCCAGTATGAGATCTCAAATGTTCAACTAAAAGATATTTACGTGTCGCTTTGTATTCACAAACAGAGCAATTGTATGGTTTTTCTCCTGTATGAGTCATTACATGTTTAACTAAACAACTTTTGTGTGCTGTTCTGAATTCACAAACGGAACAACTATATGGTTTTTTTTTTATATGACATCTCATATGCATAACTAAATCATTTTTCTGTGCTGCTTTAAATTCGCAAACAGAGCAACTGAATGATTTTTCTTCTGTATGAGTCCTCATATGTTTAACTAAATAACATTTTTGTGCTGTTCTGAACTCACAAATGGAGCAGCTGTATGGTTTTTCTCCTGTATGAGTCCTCATATGTTTAACTAAACAACTTTTTTGTGCTGTTCTGAGTTCACAAACGGAACACCTATATGGCTTTTCTCCTGTATGAGATCTCATATGTGTAACCAAATTAATTTTCTGTGTTGCTCTGAAATCACAAAAAGAGCAACTGTAAGGTTTTTCTCCTGTATGAGACCTCACATGTGCAACTAAATGATTTTTCCATGTTGTTTTATATTCACAAATAGAGCAACTGTATGGTTTGTCTCCTGTATGAATCCTCATATGTTGAACTACATAACTTTTCTTTGCTGCTCTGAATTCACAAACAGAGCAACTGTATGGTTTTTCTCCCATATGAGATCTCATATGTTTATCTAAATGATTTTTCTGTGTTGCTCTGTATTCACAAACAGAGCAACTGTAAAGTTTCTCTTCTCTTGAAGCTACTACAGCGATATTTATATTGTTTTTGTTGAATGTTTTGCTCTCATAGTCTTCATTTTTTAATGTGAAGCTTTCTTGTTTAATATTCATTTCTGTATGAATGCCGATTTCATTAATACTTTCTATAATTTCTTGTTTTATATATGACTTATCAAAGTTTTCACTGTTGTCCATTTTCTGTGATATATAAGATGCAGTTCCTGTGAAACTACAAGACTTACTCTCTTCAGTTTCTTCTTTGATGTTCATCGTGTCTGCTTAAATTTCTTTTGCGAGCCAAAGGAAGTTCGACATCTTCACTCCTACAACAAAAGTAAATTGTCATTAACCCACTAAAAATTTAGAAACATAACAGCATTATAATGCATAGTGATTAAGAGGTTAAGAGGTTAGTAACATTATCTATAAAAATTTCATGAAATAAAGCTGCACAGTAGATCCTCTTTAACCAATGGCGCTCATATATGTCTTACTTTAGAGTAATTTTAATATTTTTTTTAATTGAAATTTGTCTATAAAACAAAATAAAATATTGTTTCAACTGATTTTATTAGTAAGTGAGCACAAAAAAATTTTAGAAAGTCGTCAAGCATCTGCAGAAATTCGGCAATTTCCGAATTTGCTTAAGGAGATCTCTTATCACGAATGTCTTTTAAATGTTTGGAAACAAAAAGCAATCGCTAGGGGCAAGATCTGCACTGTATGGAAGGTGTGTAATCAGCTGGGCTGCAAATTCGTGTAAAAACTTTAAAGTTTTTGCAGTCATATGCGGACTTGCATTATTGTGGTGTAACAAAATGCCACGCAAATCAGATTATCGGCGATCACTACATATTCTTTCATAGACTTGATAAGATACAATTTCTCGATTAAGCAATAAAAAGAAATTATTGTAACTGGATCACCACGTCTGAAGAAAGTAATAGTTTTATTTTTACGCTTTTACTGCGAATAACGTTTGTTGGCATTTCATTTGCAAAAACTCAAACACTTGACTGTCGTTTAATCCCGAGGTAATAATTTTAGATCCAAGACTTATCACCCATAACTAGTGCTCAAAACAAGTAAATGGTATTTCATACTTGAAGTAAAATACGACTCATTTAACATGTAGAAAGAAGTTGAGACAGCTGCGGGAATATTCATTAAGGGAGAGAAGAGCTGGACTGTCGTATGATCAGCAACTACAAGCCATACTGAAAGATAGTGTAGAAGAAGGAGAAAAGTATATCTATCATTCATGTATTTTACGATGATCGAACGGTTTCACCGCCAAATATCACTACACCAGAAGGATCTCCAATAACATGGGATGAAATAGTACGAGCTATTACAAACTCACAGAATGGTAAAGCCATAGGTGCGGATACCGTGCGAAATATGTAAACTTGTAGATGATAACAGAACTCTAAATGTAATAACTGCATTCTTCAACTACCTATATATACGCCAGTACCTACTCGAAATGAACGTGCTTGCTCAAAGACGTCGTGACATGTCACCTGATGTATATGCATGCTTCATACTTTCAAAAAGCATTTAAATGACTCAAACAGAAAGTATGAAATGCGATATGTCCAAGCTGCACCTAAGCTCAGTAACAGTAATTAATAATCTTCCAATATACAGCCAATTTGTACATTTGTGTAGTGTAATACGAGAGTAGCACCCATAATTTCTGCAAACTGATAGATCAAGTGCGCCATAGAAATCAAACTTGCCATGAAACAATTGTTTTTTTTTTCTAGTTTGACAGTTCAAATTTAGTTTTGACAATTGCTACAGTTATTATACAAGTTAATTTTGAAAAAAGCGCAGCAAAAATGAATTTAACTAGACAAAATGTTAGAGCAATAATTTGTTATGACTTTAAAAGTGCCTTATCTCAGAACGAAAGCTTTCGACAACTTCGTGCTGCATTTGGTAACCAAGCGCCTTCGCAGAGGACTGTTTATAGCTGGTTTAATGAATTTAAATTTGAACAAGTTTCACTCGGCCACGATTTTCGCGAAGTAAGACCAATTTCAGCAGTTACAGAAACAAACGTAGATGTCGTGCGAAGAATGAATCAGGAGGCCAATTGAATCACATATAGAATTGTTAGGAGCATCTTCGGCATTGGTATGACTGCAATAAAAAATATACATAATACATAATTATTTGGGTACAAAAAGTCTGGATACCACACAGTTTAACAGAAGCACAAAAACAACAGCGTGTGAAGTGGTGTAAGAAAACTCTTAAAAAACATGATGAAGGTAGGTCTAAAGCAGTTTACATCATAACTAGTGACGAAAGCTGGATATATGCATTTGAACCCGTATTTAAGCGGCAGTCTGCACAATGGGTGTCTCCAGCAAATCCTAATCCAGTTAAAGTAAAGCGATCTCGAACTATTGGAAAATTATTGCTTGTTGCTTTTCAAAATCAGAACCTATCACAACTGTCAAGCTTGAAAATGAACATACAGTTACCGGAGAGTGGTACACAGAATGCCGGCCAGATGTCGTTTACGGCGCCCGAGAAGTGAAATTGTGCTGCACCATGGCAATAATTCGTCATACCGCACATCAAACAAAATTGTTAAGTCATCCCCCATACAGTCCCGACGTAGCACCTTCCGATTACTTTCTATTTCCTCGATTAAATGATAAAATGCGTGGTGTGCGATTGGGAACTCTCAAAAAAGCTGTGGAAAGTTTCAAAAACCTTGTTTTTCAATTGACTCAAGAAGAGGGGAGTTAATGTTTTGAAAATTTGTTTAATCGAATCCGTAACTGTGTAGAGTTCAAGGACGAATGTTTTGAAAAACAAGAATAATAATTTTTGGTTACAAAACTTTGTTCTATTAGATTGCAGAAATTTACTTGGAAGTAACGCGAGTGTTTGAAAACGCGAACCAAAAATATTAATTGCTGACTGCGGAAGGTGAAGATTCATTATTCGTGGTGTGGCACTTGTCGTGTATACTCCGTCATTTGCGTAGCCGAATTGGGCCCAAAAAATGCTCTGAAATGACGCACCACCTTCTAGAACTGGTGTTTCGAGCTAGAGCTGTAGTCCAGGAGCTGCGGAGCTTACTGAGCTTGGAGCAACGAGAGGAAGCATGCATCAGGTGCAAGAACGTGTACTTGCGTACCCGCGCGCAATTATTAAAAGTTGGCGATCTTCTCGTTTGAAATCTATGAATTTAGCGAAGTGCATCATATTGCATCACCTTGTGTCCAAAACTAGGAAACTTGGCCCGGTCTAAAGCCATCTTGACGACTTGTGACGTCAAGCGTAGTAGTTGAATGTTCGAGAAGAAAGAACAGTTTGTTGGTTTCTTTTATATTATTCAAGTACAAATGTATGTCAGTCATAGTTATTCTAGTTTTATTTGGCTGGTAAATGGTGTAGCACTTAGGAAACGCTCGTACTTTTATATCATTAATTAACAGCGTTTTGTTTAGAAACTGTCATTTATTTTAGGATGCAATCCTGTTTACTTTATTGTTTTATTTGTGTTTATTTACAGCCAATAGATATTTGTGTTACACTGATTGTGAGCAGATTAGCTCTTATTTAAGTAGAAGCCTGGGCCATACAGTTTCGGGTTGTGAGGCAATTGGGTCAACTTGCGGAACTTTGTTGCATTGACTATCCGTAACCTCGACTGGGAAAAACGGTAGAGGTATCACTGTAAACTGAGCTGGCTGGCAAGGAAAGCGGAAATAAGTGTCAAAATTTAACGTCCCGACGCCTACTTTCAAGTACTTATTGAGATTCTCAAAGACATTGGGTAAGATATTAGCATTATCGCAAATTTATACTGCAATCAAACCGCAGTAGTTACAGTAGACGACATGTACTCAGCAGCAGTTAACATCAAACGGGGTGTGAGACAAAACTGCATTTTATCGCCTTTACTACATCTCTATTCGTGGAGAGTACTCAGAGAAGCACTTTCTTAAGAACAGGACGGCATTAGCGTGAATGAGAGTCATAAATATATAGGTAGTATATATAGGTATAATAGGTAGTGTCATTGAGAATTGAGAAATCTGCAGAAGCTGGTCTCGACTTGAATATTAAGAAGTAATTAGTAAACAACACTACTACACTAATATTACTGTTAGGAGGCACAAGCTTTGAACAACTCAATCAAATTAGATACCTTGGATGTTAAGTAAATAACAATGGAGACAACCAAACCAAAACCAAGTCACCAATTGAACAGGCTCGTGCAGCTATTAGAAAGACGATCAGAGTTCTATGTAGTAGAGATCTATACGGTGTCGAGTCCTGGGCTATAAACAACAGCGACATGAAACGACTCGAGGCGTTTGAGAAGTTTTGAAAGTTTCACGGATACACAAAATCCGCAACTCTACTCGAACGCTTAAATAGGAACACTGAGATTATAGGACCACTAAAAGAAGACAGTTGGAATATCCCGAACATGTGATGAGAGGACAGAAATATAGATTGCTACAGAATATCCTGCAAGGCAAAATGTGCGATTGGTATAACATAAACACGAGTACACTCTTCAAATTGGCTGATAATACAATTCAAAACGTTGTGATTGTTACGAACCTTCTGAAAGGACATGGTACATGAAGAACAACACTTTAAAACAAAAAATAGAACGCATTATTGCGTTCTAATTTGTTTGTGCAAGTTCTAACACAATCGTCGCTGTAGGGTATAAAATTGCCCAGCAACACGCTCTCGATCACAATTCAAGCTTTCAGTTTCATGGCTACTAATGGTGAGTTTTTACTTCAATTCCAATTAAGAATGAAAGAGCACCATTATCTGTCTGAATTAGAAGCTTGAAGAGCCATGGGTCAATTGGAAGATAGACGAATACAGCAACCTGTTGTCCAAGTGTTAGGAGTAAGTCAAAGTGTAATTTTTCGACTTTGAAATCGCTTTTTGGAAACTGGAGATGATCGTTGAACTTGATGCAACCCAGCTTCGAAGTGAGTTTGCAGCAGCTGCTACTTGAAAGCTGGCAATATGAACAAATGCATTAATTGAATAAAATTCTTAAATCTAATGGCAAAACTAAATGCGCCACTGTGCTCTGCCCCAAGCCAAAACTCAGAGGTAGCGCTGGAGAAGTGTTCCTACACCTTTGCTGCACCTGAGCAAGCGTTATCTTCTCGATGCAATTTTTCTCCAAGAAATTCTGTGGGTCAACATTATGTGTGCTCCAACGTCCTGCATTCTTTGCTTAATATTGCGGAATTCAACTACTCTGCCAGTGCAAGAGAACCCCAAGGACGTCCAACGTGTCTCTGTGTTGCAGGCACCGTGAACCCCTACAGATGGCATTTCTACTGCCCAATATGGCTTGTTGCAGTTCCAGGTTCGTCGGTGAGTGAACCAGTTGCTCACATATGTGCCTTACTTAATTTTGGGTTTTTGTAGGAATTCAAATAAAGACATAACGCTTGCTCCTTGGCTATCGACTTCGACATCCACAGTTGTAGCCTAAAATTTTGAGTTGTCAAATGATCGGATTTCAGTAAAGCTTGGAATAGCCCCGATTTCAGCCCCCACGTGCAGTGATGGCTCCAAACTTGTTTCCAGTGCTCCGAGGTTGTCTTGTGGTGACGTGGCCCAGTTTTATGCACTTTTTCACTAGTAATTATACCGCACGTTACATTTATTTTTATAAAACACTTAACCGCACTGCATCGTACACTGTCTCGCACTGAATTTTGTCCATATGTGTTATGTGTACTTTCTAAGACTAACGTCAGTGTCGCTATAGCTCTTTGTATGATAGAAAATGGGATTTCAAGCATAATGTAGCTCGATATTACCAAATATAAACTCACATTCTTCCCGAAGTCGTGAAAACGCAATTGAATGTTATGCGTGGTGCAATCTGCCGGTTTTAATTTTAAATTACTAGAGTTAAAAGCCCATTAATAACAAGAATCTCCTAAATCGTGCTTTTTAAACTATCTTATGCCTTAAGCTTTACTATATACAATTAATTCTATAAATCCTGCGGCAAGTAATTTATGTTTGTGGTGCGGAAATCCTCCACCAAACAAACTTTGTCAGTTACGTAATCGCCTTTAATTGCATTAATGTTTAACGTACAAGCGAATATCACAGCAATACATATAATTTCACTTAACACACTGCATATGCTAAATGGTTAAAAGTAACATTTGGGGTTTTTTCGATATGTGCGAAAGCATTATGTGTACAGAGCGACATAAGCAGAAGCGGGGTTGGAAAATGGGAATCTACAACAGCCCTACAGAGTCGTTTGAAATATAAACATCCTGCATCTTACAATAACAGAGGAAGATAATGGTGATGCACGGCCAAGTTCAAAGACTAAAATTCAAACAAAAAGTTCCAATTTGGTTATTCAAAAATGGTCATTAATGACAATAGGTCCAAGAAAATTCATAATGCAATTGTTGAGATGACTACCCTTCATAATTTGTCATTCTCAATAGTATCTTGTTTTTGTCATTAGAACATTATAAATAAAACTTACTTTTGAATAGTCGTATTACTGTTGTTTACAGTATTTATTGAGAACGTATCTCCTGCAGAATTTTATTCAAATGGCAAGTTGCAAGATTGAGAGACTATTTCTAAAACTTGACCAAATAGCAAAAATTTGCCTAGTCCTCAGGGCATTCCTAAAAATCAGCATATATATTTTTAATGCAGTTTATTTAGATGGTTATGCATTTTTAATAACATTTTTTAACTCCTGTCTGCGAGTTAAGATATTTTTTATATTTTGATGTAAATGAGTATTAACTTTAACCCATTTGATTTCGATTTATTTTAATGTAAAAATATATCAGTCTATTGGTTAATTATATCAAAAACCGCCGATATACGGATACATAAAGGAAATTTTTCTTTTTTCGATGAATACAAGCTAACTACTTCACAGATTATTTTTTTCTCGTGTTAATCATAAAAGGATTGATACATCTACACGTAAAATTAACAGAAATATTGTATGGAAAGATCAGAAAGTGCCGTGACAACAAAAACAGTATTATGTTAATTTTAAGAGCACTTTGTAGCTGTGACACAAAACATGGTGCACAAATGATGTAAATAGTATATTACTACATATTCCAAATACATAAGTAAATGTCCGTTACCTGATTAAACTTCAACTGAAAGGAACTATAAAAGTTTAATTTTTGTTCAAAAAGTATTCCGTTATTGTGCAACACACAAATATAATTTCCTATATTTGCAACTGCCTTTTCAAAGCTGGTCCTCGAATTCTATTAACGGCTTATAAAACAACATCATATATATTTCAGCTTTACAGGCCTTTAAGGCCCATGGCTTTGTTGGCGATTTTTCGGCACTCCTTTCCGTCTTTCGCTAGGTTTTCCCAGTCGTTTATTCCTAGCTCTTCGAGTGTAAGAAGTATTCTTGGGGTTCTGTCTGTGTCCATCTGTATAATGTGACCTAGCCACCTAAGACGGCCCAGTTTGATTACGTTTATTATGCTTGGTTCTCTGTATAGTTCATTTAGTTCTCTGTTTGTTCTGCGCCTCCAGGAGTCTTCTTTTCCCCCCGCCGTATATTCTTCTGACTATTCAATTCACCTGTCATCTGTCAAAAAGTGACCAATGAAAATTCAGAATTCTGACGTTTCTTGACCAATTAAAAAAATATCAGTGGATATATCTTCCTAGAAGGTATTCAAGTGACTATTTTTAACAAATGCGATTTTTATTAAAAAAAGTCAAATATTAGTGTTCTGTTACTATAGAAATTGCGTAGTTTGTTGCTAGATTTACTGAAAACTAATTTGAAAAGGTAGTTTGGTTCATTAAATAGTCCCTCGAATACCATTCTTAGTCAAAGTTAAGTAGATTATTTTTGCGGTGGTATCACTACTCATGTCCATTGCGCTTTGGATTAGGACTCGTGCTATCGCACTCGTCCTAATCGTACCAAAGCGCAATGGACATTCGTGACACCACCGCAAAAATAGTCGACATAACTTTGACTACTCATGGTATTATAAGTGATAATTTTTCGTTCAAATATACACAATTTATTTATATCCTTTTACCTTAGAACTCACGATTCACTTCCGAAAGTTACCGTTGGTCTTATAATTGTCTTATACACTTTTACTTTCACTGCACGGAAGATATTTTTCGACATTAGCACTTGATTTACCATCGCTGCACTTCTCAAACCACTTGTTACCTTCTTTGTAGCTCGTTAGATTGGTCACAATTACTGGTTATCTCGGCTCCTAGGTACACTGCCGTTTCCACCCTTTTAAACACTACTTTTTTTCCCGTCTTTGCTTTTCACTTTTAGGTGCTGCTCGTGTTGTTGAATTGTTGCTCCGCTTATCATGTAATTTGCTTTTTTTTTCATTAATTATTAGGCCAAACTTTGCTGCCTCCACTTGGATCTTTTTTAGTAATTTTTTAGTTCTTCTTGTGTCATTATTATGGTTAGGTCGTCAGCGTATGCTATCAGTTGGTATGGTTTATTAAATATGTTGTTGCTTTGTCTAATTTTGCAGTTTCTTATGGTCGTTTCCAGAACTATGTTAAAAAGTGTTGTTGATAACGGGTCGCCTTGTCTTACACCACTTGCTGTTTCGAACTTTCCCAATAGTTTGTTTTGTATTTTAACCTGGTTTGATGTTTGACTCAACATCATCGCCACTAATTTTATCATCTCCTCTGGTATGTTTAGCTTTTTCATTGCTCTTACTACATATTTTCTATCAATTTTATCGTATGCCTGTTTGAAGTCGAGGAACAGTATGTGAAGTTGTATATTATTTCTCTTGCACTTTTCTTGGATTCGACGCATGGCGTGGATTTGGTCCATGATCGATGTATACTGACGAAATCCGCATTGGTACTCTCCTAATACACTCTCAGCTAGTCCTTTCAGTCTGTTGTTAATTATAGTTGCTAATAATTTGTATATGACGTTTAGTACCGAGATAGGCCTGTAGTTCTCACAATTTAGTCGGTCTCCTTTCTTGTGTACGGGACTTATCACCGCTTCTCTCCATTCCATTGGCATAGTTTTGCTTTCCCGTATTTTTTTTATTAGGTCCAAGAGTTTTTCTGTTAGCATTGGTCCTTCATGCTTTATAAGTTCGGCTTGAATCCCGTCGGCTCCTGGACTTTTATAATTCTGCTTTGCTTTGATTGTTTTTTCCACCTCATCTTTTGTAGGTGGGGGTATTTCTCTGTCTCTTTGTGTAGGGTTCTCTGTCTCCAGTTCTTCTGCTGTATGCTCTATTGTCGACAGTACATCTCTATAATATTCAAGCCACCTGTCCACAACTTCTTCTTCCCCTCCTATAATTTTACCACTTTTGTCTCGGCACATGGATACTTTTGGTTGGTAACTTCGTTTTACGAACCTACATTTTCCGTAGAAGGTTCTCATTTGTAGCTTGTTATGTGACTCATCTATTTCTTTCAGCATACACAGGTGATATTCCCTGTTCTTTGCTCTGCAGGTCGTTTTAGCTTCTCTCCTTGCTTCATTATATCTTTCTTGGTTTTCTCTCGTCTCTTTTCCAATCATTCTTACTTTAGCTTCTCTCCTTTTTTCTAGGATTTTTTCAAATTCTTTGTCGAACCAGGGTTTTCTTTTTTTCTTTTTCCTTCGGCTTTAGTTCTTATTGGGCTACCTTTATTATTAATCTTTCACCGCTCTCCATTCTGCTTCTACTTCTGTGGCGTCGGTTGTATTTCTTAGGTGTTCTTCTATTTGCTGTATAAATGTTTCTTCTACTTCTTGGTTTTTTAGTTCCTCTGGGTTCCATCTTCTTTTCCCACCTGATTTTTCCTCCTTCCTCTACGGTATCCATTGTTTGAGGTTTATACGTACCATATAGTGGTCCGAGTCTGCGTCAGCAGCCCTGCAGCTCGTCTATGCAGGTTGTATGGATTTCCTCAATGAGGACATGGTCTATCTGGTTGGTAGTTTTACCATCTGGGCTCCTCAATGTTCATTTATGAATTTCCTTGTGCTTAAGATACGTTGCCTTTATTACTAGCTTTTTATTTACTGCAAAGTTTATTAGCTTCTTTGCTTCATTGGCTTATTCCTTTCTTCCCTTCCCACTTTTGCGTTGAAGACCCCCAAAACGATTTTTACGTCGAATTTTGGTTTTTTTTCTGTGTCCAGTTGTTCGTAGTACTGTTCCTTCTCTTCTTCTTCTTTTGAAGCTTGTTCCTTTAATTACATTGTTTTTCTTTTTATACTTTTCTTGGTTCTCTAATTTCCTTTTCATTATCTCCATTTCATTACGTATCTCATTCCTCTCTGATTCCCATTCCACTTTCTTTAACATTTCCTCTTTAAGGATTCTAATGTCCTCCCCATAAGTTTTCATTTGTTCTTTAATAGTTTTTATATCGGTTTTTGTACTACCGGTATCTTGTCTTATTTTTTCAATTGTTCAGCGATTCCCTTTATTAATTTTTCTCCATATCTGCAGGAAGGTCATTTTCTTGTTGTTCTATGTTTCCCCTAACTATTGTTGAGGGTTTATGTTGTTTGCTCTTCTTGTTAACTTCCTTGATTCTCTCTGTTATTGTTTTTGTGGGGATCTCTGTATTTTCTTGCTCTTCTTAAACACGTCGTCTTTTTTCTCCGGTGTTTTATTCTCTAGCTGCTGTCTTTTCCTTTTGTTAATAAATTCTTCAATATTTACAGCGCTGTTTTTTGCTTCAGACATTGGCTTTATTATTTATCAGTAATTTCCGTGTCTGCTGCTCAAATTTGCTTTCTCGCTTACGCGCGCGCTTTCTCGACCTTCCCGTGCCGTTGGTCTTTATTAATACACCAATCCCGAGCTCCGTATGCCGTGACGTATCTTTACGGTCGCTTTGCGATGGTTGTTATTGACCAAATTTTGCCGACTATATTTGTTGCAATGCATTCATATTATTATTAGTTTTTACATACACCACTAAAAAAGTACAAAAGTCCAATAAAGACCAGTAAGCTCAGTAAACAACATACGGATCATGAAAAGCACAATTTGTATACATATAAATTTCACCTAATGCAAAGCTTTAGCCAGCGGATGTCAAAAGACAAATTCAACTTTCGGGTGGTTTCTACTGTAAATATGCAATGAGGTCTGATGAAAGCTGCTTTACAAAAAAAAACATAATATTCACCCGTCACAGATGGGCCAGCGAAATCGGAGAAATGAAATTTCAGCCGCAATTTTCATGTGTGGTGCAAAATTTTAAGTCATCATATACTTGAACTCATATTTTTGAAGAAACAGTGAAAGATATCAGTTGTTACACAACAGTTTGACTGATATAGTTTAAGTCTTGCAGTACGAAGAAATTTTGAGTGGTAACAAAACGGGGTTGCATTACATAATACCAGATTAGTATAGCATTAACTGAAGGCAACTTTTCCAATAAAGAATATGTTATGCAATGCTGCTCTGCAAGCTTTTAATAAGATTTGAAAATAAAGTATTCCTTTAAACAATAATAAAATGTATTTCAAACTACTATAAAATTGAAATTATTGTAATAGTTCTCATTGATATTTGTTAAAATGATATTTACACTGTTTGTATTCAAGCGTTTGCCATATAGCTACGAAGTACCTACCCTTAAAATGAGCATAATACTGTTTTTGTTATCATGGTACTTTCGTATCTTTCTATGTAATATTTCTGTTAATTTTGGTTGTAGATACAGGGTTCGGCAAGGATGGGGGTTACATAAATATTGTGTATATAAAAGTTGAATGTACAAATATGGTGCACATTACTAAAATAGTTTTGATTATACAGCATGGCTCAAAAATGTGGCGAATCAAACTTACTTTTTAAATTGAATGCCCTATATTTAGGTAGCCTAAGAGTTTTGCATTAAAATGTTAATCATTTTAATATAATGTTGTATGGGGCTAACATCAACTCTTATGTAGATATTAACAATTTTAAAAAAATGCTGAACTTCACGTATCTGCTATATCACAAAAACATTGAATGAAGGAAAACTACAAAGAAATTATGTTTCTCGTGAACCACCTTTCGAGTGTAAAATGGTGGATCTGAGTATTAATGCTATAAAGGGTGTTCAATATTTGCAAATTTAATAATTTCAGATTTTCTTTAAATGGAACGCCCTGTATATTTTTGTATTATTGAAAAGTCTTTTAATGAGCTTTTCGTTAATATGTTACTTCATAATTCTAAATTCAACTGCTTTTCAGATATGCATGTTTGAACATAAAAACAATGTAAGCTCCTTAAGATGTTTTATGTCAAGCGATAGCAAACAAACGCCGTTAATATGATAATTTAAACACTTGAGCTTTCCAAATGAAACATAAAACCTGGTTTAGAAAATATATATCCACGATCCATAAAAAACGAGATATGCAGTAATAAATTAATTCCCAGGTCAAATAAAATCAGATAAAAAAACAAAAGCCAATACACCAAAATCCTGTACGTAGTTACGTCAAATGTTAAAATTATTTCTCCTTTCGTGCTATGAGTATTAAAGCTAGACAGAGCTCATAATCTGCAAATATAATTATTTCGATTTGTTTAAATGGAACACCCTGTATATCTCTGTATTTTTTAAAAGTAGTTTTAATAAGTTTTCTTCTGACATTTTATTTCCTAGCCCTAAATTCAATTGCTTATCAGATTTAATTTTCTCCTACTTTTGTAGTTTTTCCAAATTTCTTATTTCTTTCCGAATTTGTCATTTCTGGTTTAAGTTGTGGCTAGTGACCAGAGTTTTCTGCTACCTAAAAATATTTTTAACAAATTGAAAAGTAAAATTTTATAAAGATTATGCAAAGTACAAGTGAACAGTTAAAAAGTAGCAGTGTATTTTATGAAACAAATTTTATTAAATTTTTCGAATTTAAAAACTGTGAAAAGTGAAAAGCTGCAAAGATGTCTTATGACGTTTAAGGTCCTGCTTTTGTTTTTTTGGAGAGCTCAAGTGATTAAATTATCATTTTACCTGCGTTTGATTGTTATCTCTTGAAATAAAGCATCTTAAGGGGCTTAAATTGTTTTTTATGTTCAAACATGCATATCTGAAAAACAGTTGAATTTAGCGGTATGAACTAACATATCAAAAGAAAGCTCATTATAACGGCTTTTCAAAAAGACATAAATATTTGAAAAAAATCCGAAATACACTTCACCGCAAAATTAAGGGATCAGAAATAAAAGTGCAATATTTTTTTTATCGTTGAAAATATTGTTATGAAGCTCATAGGCAATAAAGATAGCACTATTTATCGCTACATGTGCATATTTTAGGGAAATTCATAGCTTGAGATATCACAAAAATGCTGCTTGATAACAAATACTGCAGATATCGCATAAGTCTTGTAATTAAAAGTTTTCTTTCAGGGTGTTCTAAACAATTGGTACAGTGATATAAATTAAAATAAATGGCAGCCGATGTCCATAGAAACTCTCTTTCGGAGGTAGATGTATCTAAAGTGGTCACACTGCTCGAGGAAGGCTATACTCAGAGAGAAGTTGCTGCAAGGCTTTTAGTTGCCCAGTCAGTGATCTGCAGAGTTTCTTGGCGGTTTCGAATGACAGGTAATTATACCAGGGGACCTGGCCAAGGTCGTAAAAAGAAAACCACCATGCATGAAGACCGGTATTTGGCCGTAACAGCGAGACGTGAAAGGTTCATCACTGCTCGATCACTGAAGAATGATCTCCAGCGATCCACCGGAACAGTCATTAGCTGCGATACCGTATTGAGGAGACTACATGATGCTGGTATGAAGGCAAGACGTCCTGCAACCGGTGCAATTTTGACCCCCCTTCACCAGAGGCTACGTTTAACATTTGGTCATTATCGTTTGAACTGGGGAGATGAAGAATGGGCAGCAGTGTTGTTCACCGACGAGTCTAAATTTACTCTAACCACCGATGATCGAAGTTATGTTATTTAATGTTTATTAATAGTCCGATCTTTATTGCGTATGAGTTTCATAACAATATTTGCAACGATAAAAAAAATATTGCACTTTTATTTCTGATCCCTTAATTTTGCGGTGAAGTGTATTTAAATTTTCAAATATTGAGCACCCTGTATATGAACACCCATTTCCACCATTTTACACTTGGAAAGTAGGTAGTTAACAAAAAACATATTTTTTTGTAATGTCTTCCTTCAATTGTTTTCTGTTACTCACAGCGACCGTCCGAAGTTCAGCAATTTTTGCATAAAATTGTTAACATCTCCAAAACAGTTGATGTTAATATCTATTTAAACTAAAATGATTAGTATTTCAATGCAAAACTTTTAAGCTATCTAAATATAGGGCATTCGATTTAAAAAAGTAAGTTTGATTCGCCACACTTTTTGGAGCCACCCTGTATAATCAAAACTATTTGAGTAATGTGCAATACCTTCGCACCTACAACTTTTAAATACACGATATTTACGTAACTCCCATAGCTTTAGAAATTTCTTCCATTCACCCATCATTTCCGGACCCTGTTTATCATCCCTTACATCATTGTGATGAGAAAAAATTTAAATGGCTCCAAAGCTTACTATGGTTTGCATTTAAAATGATACGAGTTGCTTTCATATCTCAAAAAAAAATAAATCAAAATGTAAATACTAGGTTTTTTGTCGTACTTCTACATTTCTACAAATTTTTCTCATCCACTTTCTGTGTGCCTGTTCAATGTGTAACACACTGTATATCGGTATTAGCGGAACCCTAATCCTGAGATGTTATTTAATTTTATTTGTTCCTCACTTGTGAACATCAATTTATCAAGTCACTGTATTCACCTTGAAAATGTTTCTTAACTGGCTAGCCAGTAAAAAATTTACTGGCTAGCCAGTTATATTTTACAAGCGTGCTCATAGATAAATGATAGCGTGCAAAGCCAGAGTTGTCTTCCTTAGTATGTGCCATACTGATGACTTTAGTTGCTTGTCAGTTTGACATTTTGAATAAATGGTAAATTTCTAGTTATTTACAAGTGAGGAACAAATAAAACATTCAACAATACACGTCAGGTAACCATTTTTATTGGCTCAAGGATATGACAGGCTCGCCTAACGGCTCGCCAGTCATCCCAATCCTATCGCCAGTAAAAACTGTTTTACCTGGCTTGTAATGTTAAATACTATAACATTACAAGCCAGGTAAAACAGTTTTTACTGGCGATAGGATTGGGATGACTGGCGAGCCGTTAGGCGAGCCTGTCATATCCTTGAGCCAATAAAAATGGTTACCTGACGTGTATTGTTGAATATTTTATTTGTTTCTCACTTGTAAATAACTAGAAATTTACCATTTATTCAAAATGTCAAACTGACAAGCAACTAAATTCATCAATATGACATATACTAAGGAAGACAACTCTGGCTTTGCACGCTATCATTTATCTATGAGCACGCTTGTAAAATATACAAGGTGAATACAGTGACTTGATAAATTGATGTTTACAAGTGAGGAACAAATAAAATACTATTACCTGCACTGAAACGGAGGTTGCTATAAATTTACAGGGTACTATTGCGGCCAAAAAATTTCACACAATACGTAATCTAGTTACTTGGTTTTATCCGCAGTGGCTTAGTGTGTACCTTACTACTTGTTATTTTTCATTTTTTGGGGTTATTGGCGTATTACTACTACCTTATTCAGGATACCATGAGACATTGCGCTTCTTCCGCAAGCAATTTCATCAGCCACACGTTGCAGAGACCATCCCTTTTCTAGTTTTGCGAGAGCAAAGCCTTTTTCGGCCTCGCTTAGAACATGATTCGGTATTTTAAGAAGTTTTAATGGCAGAATGTTAATTGTACAACTGACAATTGAGCAACTTTAGTCCACTTGATTAAACCATACACAATTACACACTAAAGGCAAACAAACCATGCGAAAATTTTTGGCCGTAATAGTACATTTCAGATATTTCAATTTTGCTACATAAAATTACTGTCACTATTAGTGTTAATTATTATTTATCGGGTTATTATTATTTCAATTTTTTTACAAATTACACGAGTTTTACGATACGATTTTAGAAAAGGACCCTAACCAATTTACGTTAGTTTTTCAAAATGATGAGCAAAGCTTAAAACTACTTCTCAGTGGTTACACAAAAGGTGCTAAGCAGCGCATACGAAAATATCGAGAGATCCAAAAAAAAACTGTTCCTCAGCAGGCTGTGGAATGAAGTCACGTCTTTACTTGTGTCGGATAATAATTAGTTGTCAATTTCTCTACGAATCTGGCAGATTGTTAAAAGATTTCTGTTCCTAAAAATGACGTTTCATTATTATTAAACTAGTTAATCACCCGAGTTACGCTTCGGTTCGCAAATTTAGAAGAGATTCATTAATATAAATTTAAAAAAAGATGCACCGGCCGGGAATCGAACCCGGGCCGTCCGCGTGACAGGCGAACATTCTACCATTGAGCTACGGAAGTTTGTTGAACTTCGCGCTGCTGTAGTGGTATATAATGAATCAGCTGAGTTTTGCTAATTTGCCAATTTAATTAAAACCTTTTTTGAAAATAAAAGCCGGCCTTCGATCTAAGTCTAACAATTAGCAACATTTTAAGCCATCATACAACTTAATCGGTCCAGTATCGTCGGAGGAGCTAGCGAACCAAGATACAAAGAGATCAACGATTTTATGTAGTGGAATCCAGCTGACACAAGTAAAGATGTGACTTTTCATTCCACAGCCTGCTGAGGAACAGTTTTTTTTGGATCTCTCGATACATCAGGATAGAACGCGCAATAGCGCGCGCAGCCCCGTTTATAAGTTTCATAAGTCTATTAATGTTTCAGTCTTGAGCATAACGTAAACACAATTCAAAGGTTACTAAATGTTGCAGTATGATTCAGATTGCAAATAATGCTTTATGAAAATCAGGGCTGTAGAGTCGGAGTCGGAGTCGGCAGTCGGAGTCGAGGAGTCGGAACTTTTTGGGTGGAGTCGGAGTCGGAGTCCGTATAAATTACCCGACTCCGACTCCCACTTTAATTTTTTTTTAAGAAAAACACCAAAAGCTAACAAACTATTTGAACGACTGTAGTACTGACTATTTGAAGACAGACTCAGGGTTAATAAAACTCGATTTCTCTTTATTTATGTTAGTTTATGAAAATATACGTGCACTATAATATGTTAATTCGTAGATCCACGAGTGTGCAGAGTGTGTTCTAGAATCAGTGCGATCACCGTTTGTAAATTTAAATTCCTGCCAAACTATTCAAAAAATGCCGACGTGTCCGCAGTAGACGGTTTTTCTATATCTTACCAATAACTGTTTTATGTGATTAATAATAAAACAATAGTAGGTATTATTACTATTACAGTCAGATCTCGCCGTTCGCGGCTTTCGGTTCGCTGATTTGATTTTACGCGGGGCACCTTTGTGCTCCCTTTTCTTTTCCGTTCGCGGATATTTGCTTTGCCGTTCGCGCATGGAATTGCCAATGTTAACTTTTCAAGTTTCACACATTAACGGCCGGTCTTATGAAGGCCACTAATCTGACGTTAACTTTAATTCGCTGTTAAAATAAACGCATAAAAATTTGTTTACTAATGAATAATATGTCGAAAGTGCTAACATTCTGATGAGCTTTTGTTTATTTTAACAGCGATTTATTAAAGTTAACGTCAGGTTAGTGACCTTCATAAGACCGCCCGTAAGTAAATAAAGCAGACGTATGGGGTTTATGTCATGAAGACCTAAATAACATTATTTATCACGAACTTGTAAACACACTTATCATTTCTTTGAATCTCTTATTACCAAATTGGACCTGAAATAAATTGTAAAATTATAACGTGAATAAACAAATGGAGATTCGAGCTCTAGATTCAAGTGGCAGACTTATGTTACGTATGAAATTTTAGTTTGTATACGCACGTTTATGTATTTTTGAATTTTTTGAGGTTGCATAGTATAAATGAATCTAGTTTATGGAACCTAACCAGGCTTTTATCATTTATGTGTTTACTTGCGCATCGCGGTTTTGCGCTTCGCGGCATTCTTCTGGAACGTAACCCCCGCGAACGGCGAGGTCTGACTGTATTAGTATTACGTCTAATTTCTAACTTTTTATAGTGCACCTTATTTTTATATTTTAACTGTTTCAAGATGTATTTTAAAAGTTAAAACATTTTCAGCATTTTGTTATATTGTTACTGTTCATGGTGGTTTTGTTTAATTGGCAATATTTGAAGGGCACTTCTTTTGTGTATTTGTTTTGTTGATTTGGCAAAATATAAAAAAAAATATTTAAATCAATGATTTTGATAATTAAATCACTCCATTAAATTCATTATTTTAATCAAATAATTTAAATCTGCTCAACCCTGCTCAGACCTCAGACTATTTGAATTTCCTATGACTCAGTCAAGTTGAATTATGTAGGCAGGTAGTAAATGACCCCTTAAGAAAATAATCTACTACGGAATGTAGTTAGTACCTACGGTTAGTTTAGCTGGCAGGTAAGAAACTTTCTTGTTATAACAATGGCATTTGCATGTTTATGAAATTTCGCCATGAAATGTATTCTTCTTAAACTAAATTTTATCCTTTTCCTCATTTAAGTTTGTAAACCTCTCTGTGTATTTGTACGTGAAATCAGTACGTTGCTGGAAACCATGAATGCAATATTTGTAAATATGAAATCTATTACTTATAATCAACCACATTCCGCAAAACTTGTGAAATTCGTCATGAGCCGGTAAAGTTTATCAGGTAGATGAGAAGGAATGGGGAGGGGGGATCAATATTCTAGTACTGTCGGAGTCAAAATCGGGAGTCGGAGTCGGATTCAAACTACTAAAATATCAGGAGTCGGAGTCGGATTTTTTTTTACCGACTCCACAGCCCTGATGAAAATACTTGTTTCCTGTGTTTGCTCTCCTGGTCATGGCAAAAATAACAAGTACAGTAGATGCCGCTTAATGTGATCACTTTGGGACTTGGCAAAAGTGATAACAATAACCGAATGATAACAAAATCCAAAATTAACAAAAACGCAATCATATTTAATAAAAACAAACTGTTATTTATTAATGTTTTTATAAAAACTAAGTAACTACATTGTACTTACATAGAAAATTGTCAAAGTTTAAACTTTTGTATATTGTGGTTTGACGATATTCTTCTTTGAGAAGTTCATTAATAAAACGTTCATAAGAATAATGTGGTGGATAGTTTATAGATCGACACTGAACACTACGTCGCAAAACATCTAATGCCCTTCGTGTTTCACTCGCGGTCAGACAATGAATTTCTTCGTCTTGCTCTTTCTCTTTTACAAACCCACCGTGTTTAAAACAGTTAACTATAATGGTTGCGAAATTGTTAATTTTTTCATTTTGGGCACTTTATCATATTTAACTAAATTGTCTAATTTTTCCCTAAAGGATAGAACTTTACGTTTGGACATTGTCATTCCCTATCACGCGCGAGGGAACAGACGGCGACTGACTGGTGTAAATTGCAATTAACCTTAACACGTTGAAGGTCAGTAGCTGACTTCATATAGAGCTATGTTGTGACACGATGCCTATCAGCGTACTGCGCATGTAGGGATGAAAAGGTAGATAACTGTAAAATAACTCGTGTTTGTGTGACACTGATATGACTGTGTACGTACCAGTGGTGACAGTAACAACTAGATTACTATTGT
Organism: Agriotes lineatus; assembly: GCA_940337035.1. NCBI lineage: Eukaryota > Metazoa > Arthropoda > Insecta > Coleoptera > Elateridae > Agriotes > Agriotes lineatus. The sequence goes on along the minus strand of OW679201.1, from coordinate 56,084,265 downwards.
TTTATATGGAAAATTGGACGCAGCGTTCAGTCACATTGATAGATACAACTGAGGACGTTGGACAACGTTCAGTGATATGACGCTGATCAGCGTTAGTGTCCTTCAACGTGTTAATCGCCTTTTCGACAAAACAACAGAACTGAGAAACTCGATACATATCAATTGCATTTTGCTGATTTCACCGAGTATGACGCAGTGTTTCTTACTGTTAATAAAGAAAACAAGTGCAGATAGATATCTGACCAGAAAACGCCCACACAGATATGCAGTGGGTTAAGAATTTTAAAAATATATACACACATACCTACTAAAAATTTCTAAGAACGCCGATAAAACGATAACATTAACCGAATTCTTGATCACAATATCCGATGCATTTTACAGCCAGTCCGTACATTGTGATTTCGATAACAATATCCGAATGATAACATTAACCATGATTACAATATGCAGCGTCTACTGTATATGGCAGGAGAACGTCATTTTTCCCTCGGTGTACCATACTTTTCTTTCCCTTGGTATCTCATGCACTATTTATAACTGTTAATAATCTTTCCCTGTATTCTAGGGACAATTCATTTAAATCTATATACCTCAAACAGTAGTGAAAACTGCAGCGTCACCATCCCACAACACACGTCCCTGCTATTCCATCAGATGCTAGACTTCAAGTTTTGCCACATTTCTGAAAGAGAACATTCGGTAAATATTCATATTGCTAATGATTATCAATCATTTACATCCTGAAATATTATTAGACATTTACAAATAGGTACTATAACGGTACAAGTCATACATACAAGACACGTCCAGAAATAGTAGCGAAAACTGCAGCGTCACCATCCCACAACACACGTCCCTGCTATTCCATCAGATGCTAGACTTCAAGTTTTGCCACATTTCTGAAAGAGAACATTCGGTAAATATTCATATTGCTAATGATTATCAATCATTTACATCCTGAAATATTATTAGACATTTACAAATAGGTACTATAACGGTACAAGTCATACATACAAGACACGTTCAGAAATAGTAGCGGTTAATAGGCATCACAAAGGTTTGGAAATTGTAATGCATCTACCAAATGTATGCACCCAGTTAATATGTAAGTTTGTGGACAACCAATTTAGTAGACATTGACTAACGCATTCTTTGCTACGTTGGATGAAAACCCCCACGTAAATTTTGAAATCATTTAACCTGATTCTTGTATCGACAAAACTTACTAGCTAATGGAAAATGATAGATAAATCACGGTTACGTTTTCATAAATGCCTAATATCAACAACCATGGAAACAAGAAATACCTACGTTCGTATTGTAAACATCTTACTAAATTCGCCATATTAAAGTCATATATATAATACACATATATTGCTGGTAGGGCCTGGAAACTACAGAAAACATTACGGCGCCGACATAGTCTCACTTATAGTATAACGCGTCTCGTGCGCATGCGTGTGAATTCGAACTCCGCCTTTAGAAGCGAATTTTAAACTTGACCACTTCCCCATTGGGCGGACGACGCCGCCGCGCTTGCGCACAGCTCACCGTATACATGAAGGAGTTGGTTGTGTGTCTCACTTCATCGGCCAGTTTCCCACTCATAGCCGCTAGCAATATAGTAAGTATTAGATATATGATTAAAGTAAAGGTGCCTTATTGATCTACTGTTGTACAAAAGACCTACTTTAAATTGATATGATCATTAAATGATTAATTAAAGCGTTCAATAACTACAAAAATAAAAAGCAGCTTAAAATATTGTTCATAAAAGGAGTGATGGTTTCGTTTTATCATTGGAATTTCGGTTTCTTACAACGGTATTTGTAAATCATTCGTAAATAGTCCAGTTTTGGTTGCAATTGTAATAGGAATTAGTCGGAACTTGCCTGAAAGAGGTAATTATTGTTATAAGATGTAATATAGGGGTTTGGTTCTTACATATATTGTCATGTAGTTGAAGACATACACAACGTAAATCCATTAACCTAAAAATATGAATTATGACAATTAGAAAAGTCATAACAAAATACACGAAAACTATTATCTTTTGTTTGATAACCATTGGTTAATTGGTTTTGGCGGGTAGCTTTTGAAAATAAACAGAACAAATGAGTTCTAAAATATAATTTGAATTGACACAAGTTCTATTTGAAATCGAATTTAATATTCAAATTTAGACGTTAATGTACTGGTATGCATGGTGTAAAGAATACAAGGTGAAACGTTCCCGGGATGGGCAGTCGTTCAGAAAATAGAGGGGAGATGTCAACCAATCCCTGATGGTCCTGCTCAGGAAATCCATCACGGCCGCGATCATGGTGTAACCATGGTTGCGATCGTATATGTTGCTGGCATTGTCAGTCGATGTCAAATTCGGGGTTAGCAGGTTACATTTTGCGTCAGTCTGACACCAACTGACGCAAAACCTAACCTCAAGTTTGACATCGACAGCGTCTTCAACAATACACTTCAGTACTACCAATCGTGCTATTTGTCGGACCGTGTCCTATTGGTTGAATTTGAGGTCCGCCCACATTCTGCGGAACGTTACACCTTGTATTCTTTACACCATGCTGGTATGTACCTATTAATATTGTCATAGGTACACCTAAAGAGTGTGATAGACAATTATTAGGGCGAAAGTAAAAACTTAGTGTGCATCGATTACCACTACAAGGATGTGCTGTCGACCACAACAAGAATAGCTGTAGCAGAGATCTGGCGAATAGAAGAGTATAGAAGATAAAGAGCTCGAAGATAAAAACTTACAAGGTGAGTCTATTAACTGTTAAATTACAACAAGACACATAGGTATAAGAGAAAAGTAGTAATATAAAATATACCTGCTACTTACAGAGTTAGGAAATCAAAATTTTATTTAATTGAATTATAAAATAGATAATACAATTTGTGAACAGACAGTAATATTAATCTAAAATTGAAGTAACTGAAATTAAGTATTTATTAGACATTGTTAACGTATAATAAAAGCAGTTATTGATTACCTAATAAATACAATTGTCCTATATTTTGCATTATAGTTATTCATGGTTTATGTTTTAATCTGATTTTAGTATAACCCTGAGATAGAATCGAATAACTAATGTTATTACAATTAGATGCTAAAGACTGTGGACAAAAAATAAGAGTGAAATCAAAATTTTAAATAAAATCCTGAGAGTAATATTTAAATTAAATAAAATCAAATAAAAGCTATTAGACCACAGCAATATATTAACAATAAGTAAATAGAAAATGAAGCGTCATAAATGCATAATTATAACTTTTAGATCATTAACACTCTTTTTCTTACTTTGCGTTTCCTATTGAGGCTACTACGATACTCGTTCGCGTATCGTAATAGACAAAAAGCCATGCTATAATAAAAATTTTGAACAGGGTAATTATTTTTTTTTAACATTGACAACCATAGGTACTTCGCTTCGTGTATATATAGAACTGTCAATATCCGCCTTTATTATACTGCACAAGTGTTGCCAACTGCGGCGAAATTTCCTAGATTTTGAAATTTTATTTTTTTTTGTTTAAAATAGTGGCAAAGTAGATCCAATACTGTATGGTACCTCGTTTATAAGACCCATGCGTGCTACAAAATGCTTCTTATAAAACTGGTATTATAATATACTATTATTATTTCGTCAAAATTTTTGATATCAAATATTAACATATTAAGTAATAACCTAAGGAATATGCATTAAATAATTTAAAAAAACCTTAATTTATGTACATGTTCACTTGTGCTCATAAAAAGGAATTACACTTACTGTTGGACTGATTATTATTATCGTAGGCCTATTATTCGCATTATTGAATAAAATTTTTATACGATATTTATATTTAACTATTTCCTTGTAATTTAATACAACAAACAATTTCACTTTATCGATGTTTTAATTCAACCGGTATTACAAACCTAAAATATTACAAAAATCGGTTGCAATACTTGTATTTCGTTTTTATGAGCACAAGTGTTTCAACCTCGCCCCAGCAAATCATTCACCTTAATTATAGTGTCAACGTTTTAACAAAGAACAACGCTGCAAAAACTATTTAATATTGTATGTGCTAGGCCTTACAGAACTTCTGCAAATAAAAAGAGTCTTGACGGAAGCTGGAAGATTTTATTTTTCTCCGGCATCTTGAAAAATTTAAAAATAGAATCAAGGCGCATGGTGAAGGTGACCGGTTACCTAGGTGATGTAAAGTAAAAATGACTAGTCTTCCAAATTCTCAAAAGTGACTAGTCTTGCAAAGTGACACTTTCAAGATAAAACTGAGTGTTGACATGGCCCGCTTTCTTGACGATTTCAGGAAAACCTAATTAAAAACAACTTGTCATGGTAAAAATTCAATTGGCAACTGTTGGTTGTAGAAAAGTAGGCATCTGTCTACTCAACTCCTTTGCGTACCTTGACCCTTCTAGCTGCACCTTCAAGCTAGCAATACTGTTGGTGGTGTCCTTTACATTAAACATACACCCCCATCTGGAAAGTTTAAAAATTCAACAAACAATAGTAAAATTATTGAGTTATATAAAAAATAATAGAAAAATAATGTTTACATACAATAGAGAGTAAAATTGTTGATAAAATTCTTAATTAAACGAGTGATCCTGTAGTGTCCTAGATAAAGTTCTTGGACACGACCCATTTGCCACGTGTAAGAGGGTGAATTTTCATCCCGTAGCAGAACCATTGGTTTGGATGGGTCCTTTCGTTTGTCCGTTGCTAAACGGTTGCTAAATATTCGATTCTGTATTATCTCCAAAAATGTTGATTTAACTGGCATACTCGCTTCTAAAGGATAGACGATTTGTAAGGACCTTCCGAACATAAATTTCCGGAAAAACCGCCCAGGAGTCTACGATCAAAAAATTCCCAGGAAGGAAGACTGTCAAGTCATTAGGATTATTGGAAAATGATGTCAAAGGACGTGAATTCAAACATGCTTATATCTATTAAAAGCAAGCTAGCATCATCCACAATTTTTCAAGTGGATTTATAAGCAGTTTCGCTACAGTATCTATTCCATAATACTTTAATTACAGCTTCCTTATAGTCATCCCCGTCACTTCGATGCCCTGCAGTTTAAAGCAAATTTATAATTGATCATGCTTTTACAGTTTCTTAAGAATGTATCTAAGGGGAACTAATTTTAAGATAATCGAAATAATTTCTGATGTGTTTGATACTATTAAGAAAGAACTACACCATAGAAAATTCACTAAGGGTTTGATAAGGTAATGATTCTTATGGGCAGGAAGATGATTAGGAAACAGTAGCGGAATAACCAGTAATAAAGGTTAACGGTGGTGATCCAAAGTATAATCAGAAGTGATTGCTGTCTACTACGCAACAAGCTCGACAAGCGTGGCGTTTTAACGACAACCCTCCTCCCTCTGAACTATTGCAATTATGAAAATCTTGAGAAATAAAGAGATTTTAGTCCTTACCCCTGAGTCGGCTGATTACGACGGCAATCATGTAGATTGTAGACGAAAGGGTAAGTTGTGCCAATCAAAAACGTACATCGTTTCGGCCATTGGTTGCGGAAATATAAAATATTTTACCAAATTCTGTAGGAACAAACTGTTTCAACAGCGGAGATCTTGGCCCTACATCTCTTTTGCCCACTGAATGCCTGTACCTTATACCACCAACCACCACAATATATGTAATCAAGATTGAGCACTTTCGTTTCATTTAAAAAAAAGACATTAAAAGTGTTCCTATTTTTTACTTGCAAATACATCCATCCACAAGTATGGAAAGGGGGGTGTTATCGAGCGTGTTTCTGAGTAAATGATAAAAAAAGCTTATTATGTAGGTTTCTATAAAAGCCGATTTTCACGAACTCCGTAAAACGGAGTTATATCTGAATTCGATATTGGTTACGGACTATTTAGGGCAGGTATTCACAGCTTGCTATCTTGTTTATATTGAAGTTTTTCATTAGTTTTACTTTCGCCTATGCGACTTGTTCATGCAGAACGAAATAGTTCAACGTTCATAAAGCTTTAGAATCCCTAAATTTTGCAGTCTAGTTCCGCCTATGAGTAGGCCCTAACTTACCTCAAGTACTTTTTCCCAATGTACTTGTAAATCATAATATTTGACATCATATGTCTTGACAAAATAATAAAAAATTGTTATCGATTAAAAAATGATGGTTAATTGCAGTAGCAGCTCGTGATAATTGTATTGGGGGCCTCTTACACCCGTATGCATAGTCGTTCGCCAGCAGCTCGCCTCTTTGAAAGAAACTGAGACAAAATCTAACCTGCTAACCTCGAATTTGACATAGACGTACAGTGCCATCAACATACTATTTATAACGAAACTCCGGCGAGTCGCCGGCGAGCCGCTGACGAACGACTATGCATACGGGTGTTATAGTCTTTAACGATTACTAAGCAAAAAATAATGACCTACATTCCGTCGATGATTTAATTGAAATATAGCAATAATTTTTAATATTAATAATAATTCAAAAGGAATATGCACAGAACAAAAAGTATTCAAACTCAACACAAATTTACGTTAGTGTTAAAAAACGAAAAACGATCGTTTATTTAATAATGAAAAAATTGAGCATGTTTTTCTCGTAAATGTACACAGAAAAATATTTTGTAAAATTGCTAGTTCGAACTTTATTTTGCAGGTTTTTTATTTTAAACTTTTCAGCTAACGGTAGGCTCTTAAAGTTAATGTTAAGTAGTTAGTTATGCTATTCTTCGCGATTTTGTAGAAAACTTCAGGAGACAACCGAAATCACACAAAATAAAGAAACAGGCACCAACTGTAATTGATATTATGTCTAAACACGCCCGCAAGAATGCAAACACGTCCTTGCCCACTGCCATACTTTTAAATACCAAAGAATGCACATTTGTTTTATAGACGCGTCGACGTCGGTTGCCTTTACGCTCCGATCGAATTAAATTTCGGGGGCACAGTGTTTCGAAGTAGGACGGTAAACAGGCTCAGCATTTTCTTCCGTAATTGCCATATATGTTTGGGCCTTTGTCGAATGGCCTCAAACAGCTGCCAGCGGCTGGGTGCATTAATACCAGCGAGTGTGTTGACACACATAACTCACGTTGTGTTGACATACTTCTTGGATCTTATTATGTATTAAACGATATGGAATAGCGATCTCCGAATACCATTAATTATGCCTTGTTATGTTATAACGGTAGGATTGATGGTAATTAAGGCTAGGATTTTAGGTTGTAAAAAAAATATTTTTAGAAGAAGAGATAGGTAATTGGTACAAATTTGTAAACGAACCAATCAATATTATCTATAGGTTCGTCGGGCTGTTCATCATTTGAAGTTTCAGTACGTTTTTCATATCCATAACCTGGATTTTTCTGCAAAACATTAGTATTTTTTAAAAGCATTTTCGTTTATTTTGCCAAAAGTTCCTATCGAACAAGTTTGAATTTTATTAATTATCTTCATTGAATCCGTTAATGACAGCCCGCGTTGTTCTAATTTCACTATGCCATCTATTAGCACACTAAAATGTTTTTTACTCTTCTAAACAACTGTCTACCAGCTTATCAAGGAGTTCGCTGGGTAGGTTTTTATGTCCTAGTCCGGTAGCACTTATCAACGCCTGTGATTCGTGTTATACTTTTGGTTAGTACTTCCAAACGTATAACACGAATCACAGGCGTATATTGTTGCTGGCACTGTCAATTGCTGTCACATTCGAGATTAGGTTTTGGATCAGTCTGGTACAAACTGACGTAAAACTTAACCTCGAGACATAGACTGACAGTGCCACCAACAATACACTTCAGTACTGCTAAACGTATAACATGAATCCACCATTTTGAAAGCAAATAAGTCCTTTCATAATCAAAATAAGTTTTGTTCTTGTTTAGTATACAAAAAATGCCATGATTTATGTGACATAAAAAGTGTATTAAATGTCAACTTCAACTTTTTGTCACATAAATCATGCCCTGGTATTATTAAAGTTAGAAATTAAAATCGTAACCGGAAACTTTGAGGTCTAATAACTAGGAAACGAAACCCGATCGGCAACAATTCTATTTCACATTTTTTAACCAGAACATGATGCTGTAGACGCCTGTTCATTTTGTTCAAACAGTTATGAATCACCCTGTATAGGTAAGTCTTGCTTCAGAGATGTATGTTGAAAACTAGTTTTAGCCTTCTAATTGAACATTGCTGTATCTTCAAATGGCATTACTACCTATATTTTAAAAACATGTATGTGAGTTAAATTTTAGACCGTGAGCCAAGCAAATAATGTGGAGGAATCACTCTAACTCAGTTGGGTTTCTTGTCGATTGTAAATGATAAATTATTTGAGTACGGTTCTGTCTACCGCATTAGTTCCAATACGCAGAAGCAAAATATTAGGTATTTGGTCAAATGTTACACAAAATGGATTCCGTATGCAAGATTGCGTTGTTGACGTTTTAAAATCGTGAAATTATGAAAGTTCGTACAAGTATTTATTTGAATTTTCGCGCTTTGACGGCATTAATTATCTTCTGTTTCAGGCAATTAATTGTTTATGACGTCAGAAGAGACGCTGCTGGCGGAAATTAGCAATTGTTTTTCGGCCGTATCCCGTTTCACCTTCACATAACCTCAAATAATGGAATCCGCTTGTTTTGCGAGCTGCACCTCCTCTATAGCCGCGAATATGCTTGGATCTTTTTAAGTAATGTCTCCTTTATCATGCACGTAACTTTCCCGAGTCTAACGTAGTTAATTCTAGGTGAAATTTGTACGTCTTATTTCGCCGAAGTCTCTCGCGTCCTTTGGGGTAACGCCGTTGATATTCTGAAGCTGTTACGGTCATTATGCCTGCCTTCTGATTGCTCTTTGCAACGTATAATTAGTTTATTCTGGCTTATACCTTTTTTAGAACCCTCACAAAATTTCAGTCTAAATTAATTGAATTCTACGCTTCATTTTCTTGCACATAGCAAACCCTTTTATAATTAATAATTTCTTTTGGTTCGGCTATTACTTTTGCACAAACCTATTATTTAAATTGATCTGACAGTCAACTTAGTTCCCTGTGAGAAATGAGCTTTGCCTTTTGCGTTCCCTATTCAATTACTACTCTATTACTGGCATCTCTTTACCAATGCATTTATTCTTCGAAATTCAAGTTTTAACCTTGCAGTTATATAAAATACCTCAACCCTGTGCTTATTGAAATGTCCATTAAATTGTCAACGCTATCCGAGTTGAGTTGTAGGGCCTAAGACCATTCCAATATAGTAATCTAAATAATAAGAAAACAGAAAAATTAACAACCTATTTCAAGTTATATAACTTCTGAGTTTAGGTTAAAAAAACTTGAAATAGGTAATATAAGTAATCTCAAATAGATAGATACCTATTAAATGATAAGATTTCTCGTGAAACGAATTTATATACAGTTATTTATCCTATATCTACAATAGTCAGAAAAGGTATTTTAGCTAGGATCCGTGTCTTGCTATTTTCAGTGATAGAATAGTTACTTTTTTCTAATGCCATATAGGCTGTTGACGGCTGGGAGGCTACGGCCCCTGCGCCCTAAAGTGCAGCCGCCACTGGTTAATTGATTATACAGTTTTAATGTTTCATTTTCGATATTTCTTTTTAATTTACAGAGTAGGTGTTTTGTACAGGAGTAGATCAATAAGTCAGAAGTCACATTACTTAATATGGCGAATGTGACATGATGTTTACATTGTTAATGTAGGTATTTCTTGTTATAATGTATAGTTTGTTACAGTTGGTGGTATTAGGCATTTATAACCGTGATTTTTCTATCATTTACTATTAGCTAGTTCGCTGAATTATCGATACAAGACCCTTTTTATTGGCTAGATTGGTTAACGACAAATTCACATAAATACTAACTGACTGCGTGCGTTTGGTAGATGCAGTACAATTTTCATGATGTCTATGAATTGCCTGTAGTTTTGAACGCGTCCTTTATGTATAGCATGTACTGGTACAATATTTGTAAATGTCTAATAGCATTTCAGTAAGTAAATGACGAGTGTGCACGGCTTGCATTGTGCTCTTCAGTCATCGCCATACTCACGTATAGCTCTTCTCTGAGTTGCACTTATACTCGACATTGAGTAATAGCATTATTATTATTATTAAGTAAATGACAACCATTTGAAATACGAGTATTCCCTTCTTTCAGACACGTGACAGTACCTGAAGTGTATCATCTGATGGAAGAGCAACGAGGCTTCTTGCGTGATTCTGCAGTTTTCACACCTGCTTGAGGTATATACATTTAAATGAATTTGTTGTTAGAATACGGGGAAAAATTATTAGCGTTCATAATGGCTATTTATATAACAAACACATAATGTAGGACTTTATTAAACGGGTCTATTTTATCGTTGAGCGAGCTTTGCTCGTGTAACTCTCCCTACAGTCATGTTGCAAATGTTGCACATGCTACAGCAAATTCTACTTTCTATGCTTATTATACAAATAACTATTTTGTATTTTGGTATAGGAAATGTTAAATTATGTACCCATAATGACGGTTTTACTGCAGAAGTGTTTTAATATTTTTTTCTACAGTCGTTAGACAATGTCAACTTTGGTATTCTCATTTCAGTTTCATTTTGTCGCCATAAATAAACCATCAATGGAAAATATAAGAAAAAATTTATAATTCACTGTTTCTAGGTGCACTCCAGAGTGCACGCAATTTTTATTATTGGGTGCACTCCAAATGGGAAAAATCTTGGATCGGACCTCAAATTACCCTCTAATTTATATCAGAAAAGATAGTTTACAGCCGCAGAAGCACTGACGCAGTTTGTAATAATTCCAATTTCAGATAAATATCTTCGAAAAAAATGTCCTCTTGAAGCCATTACTTGATTTCTTCCTTTTTCCACAAAGTCCTCGGATATCTTTCTTTCCACGAATGATACAACTCGTTATCCATTACAACAACTAGTGACGGGCTTATTCGAATGAAAAATAACCGGTTATTTGGTTATTGAAATAACCTATGTAACTCGGTTTTCGTTCGTACATTTCTAGTAAGTACTTCTGGTCTGTGCTGAGATCTGTCACTTTAATGGAAGGTAAGCCAGTTTCAATTTTATCGAAATCTACAATATTAGTGTTCTCGCATTTATCTAGTTGCTTTCTGATAGCACCTGCAAATCCGCAAGGGCCAGTAGTGAATCCATCTAGCTGTGGAAATAGATGGCGTAGGGGAAACTCATTTGCGTGGAGCTGGCACACTAGCCACTGCAATGGCTTTCCAATGAATTCTTCTAATAACCCCACTCTTTAGTCCTGTTTTAACCGCAGTACCGTCACATCCAGCAACTATGAGCTTTGAAGTAGCAACGTTGTTCTTCGTCAGAAAGTCAATGATGCTTGACGTAATACTTGCTGCAGAATCAGATGAAGGTGACACATGACCAATATATTTGATCCTGGCTCCCGAACCAGTGCCAAATGCTCTTCTGTAACTGGTCTGCGGTAGAACTTTACTTCTTTTTTTCTTGGACGAGTGTTTTGTCCTTATGACCATCAAAATATAATCCTTGCAAGGATACGAAATCTTTAGTTACTTTTTGCAATTCGCTATGGGACTTCTGTCGCTGTCTTCTAACTTTCATTTTGTTAATGACACTAGAAGGGTATTCTTGTGTAATTATTCCGATATCCTCTAGAACGCACTTTCTAGTAGTGCTGCATTTCTATCTGACAAACCTGTCCTATCACAGACTATTGCAAATGCAGACATTTCAAGTCTCATTTGAGAGTTTTCCTCTATTGATGTCAATAGTTTTTGCTTATCAATTGGCGCTTTGAGTAAATAATTGTCCGAATTTTCAGACGAAAATGGACTATCATCTTCAGGCTCAGGTACTGTTTTCAATCTTGCAATCTTGCGATATTATGAACACTAACAAAGTCTCCTGCAAGTTATAATAAAATTGCTTTTCAAAAGATTAAGTTCAGTTCACTATATCGACGAACACTTAGCCAAAATACCCATAAATGTTAAACAACCTTATCGTTTACGTAAGCGGATACTTGCTCAATGTCTGAACTTGAATCAGATGAAATAGGGTTAAGGTAACACTATAATGCGTATTTGACACAGGACATGAAGTGTTCGCCGAAATCACGCTTCTTGTACAATGCCCAAATTAAAGGAAATCAGTTGTGGTGATACCACATAGGCTACTGGCAACTTTCAAAGCCGTTGGGGCATCTCAAGACGTTATCTTAGGTTAACCAAATTTGGCAGGAGTAGTAAGTAGACTAAGAGGCGCCTTTTCCGCACTATTAGGATTAAAAAAAAAAAGACTTTAGTTTTTTCGTTCCACCCTATTGGTGGTGACACTGCCAGTCTATGTCAAATTAGAGGTAAGCAAGTTAGGTTTTACGTCAGTCTATGTCAAATAACAAAGAAAACCTAACCTGCTAACCTCACGGACAGTAAAACAACGTTGCTACGACGCATGCCTTTTATGTTTTGTCGTTTGAGAAAAAAATAAACAATTAGAACCTTATATACATTTTATTGTTTTTCAAAGTATTCACCACGATATTTTATGCACTTTACCATACGCGCGCATGGGCATAAATCCAAGATTCATCACCACTGATGATGTCGTAGACGTGATTTGACTCTCGTCGGTTGAATCGTTGAAGAGTTTTTCTACACCATTTAACACGAGCCGCCTTGTGATCGTCGGAAAGCGAATGCGGGATCCAACGGGAGACCAGCTTTCTCACACCAAGCACTTCAAGCAGGATTTTTTGAATTGTTGTCCCTGAAATGCCTAATGATGTTTCAATTTCACGATGTGTCACATGACGGTCTTCGATGATTAGTTGTTTCATAGCAACGCTGTTATCTTCAGTAAAGGCGGTTTTTGGACGTCCTTTGCGAGATTTGTCACTAAGGCTGTCCACGCTGGAATTCTAAATACCAGCGTTCGACGGTTCGAAGACATGGGGCTTCATCATTGAAAGTCAGCTCCTTGAACCATTGAAGTCGTGTTAATCCTCTTTGAAAGTTCTAGAAAATTATTGCACGAACATTTTCCTTAAGAGAAATTCATTTTCATACGCGACTTGACAACTTTGAAATTACGCTGTGACTAAACAATTTCACTAATCCTATATCTTCCAGTTATTTTGAGCTTCTAGATTTAAAGAGATTCGAACGCTGTACGGTTCTATATTAAAATTGGTGGTAAATATGTAAAGGAAAATACATAAAAGCCATGCTTCGTATTTGACATGATCACTATATAGTTGATGCTTTGCAATTTTTAAAATTGGCCTTTCCGTATGTATGACACTTCCGTTTACACACTGTATATGAATGCCAACTGTTAATGAGGGTGTACTGTGTAGCTTTGTTTTATGAAATATTTATTGATAATGTTAGTAACTTGTTAATCAATCTGTAGTACAATTGTGCTGTATCAATAAATGCTTAATGGGTTAATGACAATCTGCTTTTGTTGTAGAAGTGAAGATGTTCAACTTCCTTTGGCTTACAAAAAAATTTAAGCAAACATGAACATTAAACAAGAAGCTGTTGGGATTAAGTCTTGTAATTCCACAGGAACTGCATCTTGCATATCACAGAAAATGGATAACAGTGAAAATTTTGATAAGTCATATATAAAACAAGAAATCATCGAAACTATTGATAAAATCGGTATTCATACAGAAATGAATATTAAACAAGAAAACTTACCATTAAAAAATGAAGACTGTGAAAACAAAATATTTATCAAAAAGTATACAAATATTGCTAGGGTGGCTTGTAGAAAGGAGAAATCTTATAGTTGTTCTATATGTGAATACAAAGCAACAAAGAAAAGTTATTTAGTCAAACATATGAGGACCCATACAGCAGAAAAACCATACAGTTGCTCTATTTGTGAATACAAAACAAAACGGAAAGATAATTTAGTTACACATATGAGGACTCATATAGGAGAAAAACCATATAGTTGCTCTATGTGTGAATATAAAGGAATACGGAAAGATAGTTTAGTTAAACATATGAATACTCATATAGGAGAAAAACTATACAGTTGCTTTATTTGTGAACACAAAGCAGCACGGAAAGATTATTTAGTTACACATATGAGAATTCATAGAGAAAAATCATACAAATGCTCTATTTGTGAATACAAAGCAATACAAAAAAATCAGTTAGTTAACCATATGAGATCTCATACAGGAGAAAAACCATACAATTGCTCTATTTGTGAATTTAAAGCAACACTAAAAAATGATTTAGTTCAACATCTGAGGACTCATACAGGAGAAAAGCCATATAGTTGTTCTATTTGTGAATACAAAGCAACACGGAAAGATACTTTAGTTCAACATATGAGGACTCATAAAGGAGAAAAACCATACATTTGCTCTATTTGTGAATACAAAGCAACACGAAAAAGTGTTTTAGTTGTTCACATGAGGACTCATACAGGAGAAAAACCATACAGTTGCTCTGTTTGTGGATTCAGATCTGCACATAAAATTGGTTTAGTTGATCACATGAGATCGCATACAGGAGAAAAACCATATACTTGCTCTATTTGTGAATACAAAGCAACACGAAGAAATGATATCGTTAAACATCTGAGATGTCATACAGGAGAAAAACCATACAGTTGCTCTGTTTGTGAATTCAGAGCAACATTGAAAAGTAATTTAGTTAGACATATGAGGACCCATACAGGAAAAAAATCCTAGTGTTGTATAAATTGCAACTATAAGTCGACACATCAAAATAAATCGGTTTTACACATTGCAATGATTCTGTGCTTGAGCATCTATGTATATTTGTTGTCTTCACCACATATAAAAACAAATATAGGAGCTATTAAAAGTTGGGGACAGCGTCCCCCCAATTCTTAGTTCAAAAATACATTTGCATAAATGTTATGTTAATTTGATTAATAATTGAACTAGGGTAATTGCCCAGCAAATTGGTTAATTTTGAATAAATGAGAGCGTATTTGTCAAGTTTGAATGAGATAAATGTATTAATGTAACGCTTCTAAAATTAATGCATAAAAATGTAATTTGTCACTTACAATAAGATTAAATAAAACTTAAAAGTGATACTACTGTATTCTGCTGTTTTTTTGTACACTTATCAAGACTGTGGGAAAGCGAGCAACAGCGAGTCTTGTGGACTAATTGGAGGGCTGCAGTGAACCTGTCAGAAGTTGGCACTGTGATGTAGGTGTCCTGTAGCTCGATCAAGTTGCAAGTTGGTAATCGTCAAAAGGTTAGGACATTGACATAATCTAAATAACCAGATCCAAGTCCGTCAGGATAAAATAAAATTACTAAGTAGAAACTCATCCACGAATAAACAAGAAATATATTGTAATAGTACCTCGCTTTATAAATGGGGTTTTAAATAATAATATAACATTTATAATTAGGGCAAGGGTTACTACACTTTATGAATTGTAAGTTTCAATTAAGAATTGCCTGTCAAATTAAGGGAAAATTAAAAGAATACAATATTTATTAGCACAATTAAATGGTTTATTGCTCTTTCCTTATTTTATTTATTTGCAAAAAATTAGGGCTTAGCTCCGGTGAATATGAAAAAATTCTTAACTCAGGGGTCGGTTCATAAAATAAAGTCGAAAACTTTGTATGACAAATCATTCGTTGTATGACAATTACTTTCTGATATTAGGACAAATGTACTGTTCCCAACTGACGTTTAAATAACCTCTAAATTTAGTTCAGTAAACAAGATGATCCGTCAGTGCAAAAGTAGCGTAAAATTGAATTTTAAAACACCAAAATGGCAAGAAAGCATGAGGTAAATACGATTAATTCTGTGACGTAGCAACGGCTAACCTCGTTTTGTTTCTAGTGTGACGTAAATCCACGCGTGATTTGCTTTTGTTCAATTACCAGCGAAAACTGCAAATTCCACGTAAACTCGCACTTTTTAGGGACGCCAGCTAAATTACTCGAAGTAAAATAAACCTGGGACTCTGGAATATGCATCTACACCTCGTACACAGTTTAATCTAGATCAGACCCAAAAAGAATGGGTCTATTTCAACACTTTCCTTGTGAAATTACCTCGAAAAGGGCTGCTTCGTAGGCGGGATAGTTTTCTAGGGACGCTACGTCGATGGTAACTCTCGTGGTGGCTTTCTGCTCCGAAACTCTGGGCACTGGCACTCAGGGGGAACTGCTCTACACGTTGGACATAAAATTCTTGCTGGCCTATACTTCCAACTAATCGTAAAAGAACTTCGAAGTTGACCGCGCTTAGGCGAATTTTGCAGCCTTCTTTCCCTTTCACCGGGATCACTTATCAAGACGAAATTTACACTCACAGGCGCTCTGGAGACTGGTGAATATAAAAACACACTTTTGGGCTCACAGATAAAACTTTTTACTTAGAGAATGTATACAAAACTGAGAGCGGACTTGCCCCCATTCAAATTTTGCAAGCTTGTTTTTTTAATGACAATTGACTGTCTCATAACTTAGCAACTAGATTTTCATGTTTAAAAAAATTAGGTTTGATCACATGTTTGAACTTATGGACTACAGTTTTGATGTCATGTATTTGCATTTTCACTAAAATTGTCTTTCTTGGAATAAATGTCAATACACTTTGCTCTGCTTTTGAATCACTATGGTTTATAATGCACTGATGCACTTGAGTTCCTTTAGCATCTCACTAATTGTCTTTCGATCGGTTGCCTTAATCTTTTCATTGCTCTATTGCAATTAGTTTGCTAGCACTGTTTTGTTTACCTTTTAGCTAATTTTCCTTTTGCTGACTTATAAACTTTTAATACATAACGCTCATATAATTTCTGTACTTAACAAATCATTCTGTATCATTTTATTCACATTGTGTTTGACGTTAATAACCTCAAATCCGACAGTTACAAATTAAATTGCATTGGCCCTTCCGAACATTTATCATATTTGAAACTCTGAACGAACTCTTCTGAAACCGTCCTTATCTCATGTTAACTTTTATCTCTCCAATTATTGGTTACTGCTGCTCACATCAAGTGCATTTATTAATGTAAAGTACTGATTATCTTGCAATAAATAAAATATTTAATTCTGTGCTCATTTTTACCTTATCTATTTAGTTAATTAAGTAATCAGAATTGCTGTGGGCAGTAAACCAGTACAATATACCTGGAAAGTTGAGATTTTATTAACAAATTGCTGTTTGTTGTCGCTAAAAAGTGAGGTTACCTTCACAATCAGGTTCACAACTGTCACTCTCATTATCAACAATATTGGCAAAGTAAGACGCAACAGACATTTCATTAATATTAAAGCTCCTGTCATAGTTAATTAAATGCACGATCCCACCTGTAGAAGAGTGTTTCGTTTCTCATTACACTAATTGAGCTAGGCAATTAACAAAAAAAGTACATAACCATTACTTTTTGACATTGAAAGATAAAGTCCTCAGTTTTGATATGTGGAAGGTAATTTTGACAACATGCAATTTTAATAAATTTTATATCACAGATCACTTGCAATATGAAGTCACATACATGAGAAAATCTCTGATGTAGCTGTGTTTGTGGATGCAAATTAATAGAGGAAAATTATTGATATAATAGTACATGTAGACCTATAGTATAGGAGAATAGATTTTATGATTTGTAAATATGAAACTATATAAGTAAAAATACATTCGACACTACCAGTATATGTAAACTAGTAATCTTATAATAACTAAATATGAGCGACTGTGGAGCGCCAGAACAAACGGTAGCCCACATAGTACAAAACTGCCCCTCCTTAAATACCAAGGGAACTGGGACGAAATTATAAAGGCAACCCCTGAAGCTATTAAATGATTGCCGGCCTGGACATAGATCTATAGATAAGGAATTACAATAATGATAAATTCTAAACTTTAATAGTTTTAATATTTTAATAAATTTTAATAATTTTCAATACTAGTAATATGTTAACTGTCTGTTGTGTACACACATATATTTATATATCTTTTATAATTATATGTATATATAATATTATTAAGCGCTATGTAGATCGCCATACCATAAATAAATAAATAAACTAAAGATGAAATATTGTAATACGTAGTTTGTTCTAAAAAATACAAACCATTATAATAAAGTGCTAAAATTGTAACTTTATATCTTTATACGGGGTTATTCAATTTCCGCGTTCACCATTAAGATTTTGAAAAGGGTAAGAGATATAATGAAACTTCATGCAAAATTACAGATTCTAAATCTGAATAACATATAAAATTCTACATTGGGTCTAGCAGTCGTAGTTTTGCAAAACAAATACAAAATGTAAGCATAGTAAAATATACACAAAAGCGAATCTAATGTTTACAACTGAAAATTGCTATGGAATACTACACTATCCTCTTCCACGAAAAAAGGGAGAAAAATACAAACTTCCAATCCCTAAATGACAAGGTGAGGCTTTATTTTGTAATGTTTCGCCCAGCGCGAACGCGATTTTGGTTAATTAAAAATTAATTCACGCATTCTCCCATTGCTTAAAGCACGTTAGAAGTCTGAGCGTTTCATCTTTGGACGCGCAAACTGCGATACGTGACGTTACCGCGGACCAACTCAGGTACACCGACGCGCACTAGATAGAGAGGTCTCCCACTCCAAGAAACTGGAATAATCCGCAGATTACGCCAGCTAGAGCTATATAAAGAGGAAGCAGAGTCATTGTAAGACAGAATTCTCCTGGACCTATTCCCTCACCTAGCTCTGTTCGTCTGGAGGGCTCTTTGAGTGCTCATCGAATGATCTGCTGCCAAATAATCCCCTAGTTCTGCTCATCAGGGGGGCGCTTTGAGTGCTCATCGAATGAACTGCCAAATAATCCCTAGCTCTGTTCATCTGGAGGGCGCTTATAGTGCTCATCGAATGAACTATTGAAAATAATTCCCTAATTGTATTCATTTAGAGGACGCCCCGAGTGCTCATCAGTGAATTTCCCGAGCCGAAACACCTGAACCTACGTTCGCAAACCATTAATTTCATCCCTAACGACATAACCCAAGTGCCGCGCAAAGCGCGTGTCTTGGGGACCAACCTGTATCTATCACTAAACGATAGCTCGCAACGGAGTAAAGCCAACAATCAAGAATTCGCCATATCAATTCTCAGGCTGCTTCTCCATAATCGCAACCCGCGAGGTGCGGCATTAAACTAAATGTACTCGCTTACCTGGACACCAGCCTTTCCAAAAGCTCTCGAAGGCACCATCGAAGTTGCCGATAAATGTAAACAAGAATAACCTTGTAACATGATAACACAACCAGCAACAGGTACAGGTTTTGCATATTATAATTCTGCCTTAATTTTGGAAGTAAACGAATTGAATTTATTCATGCATTGTAGCCGTATCCGCGGCGGTCACTAATCTGTTAAATTTTATACTAGTAGTTCGAACGTACGTCAGGACTCGAAGCCGACTTCGAACCAAGGATGGTCCAATAATCACTAGCACCGTCTTTGGACAACGGACCGCTACCTTGACCGAAGAGTACCAGATTTATTTTTGTTACGTGTATAAACATTGTTACATCATTTTGTCTTATGAATCAAATATAATTTTATGTATTAATAGCTAATGAAATTATACGTTTGTAAAGTTATTCTGAGTGTTTTACTGTGTTACAAAACTTGAGTGTAAGAAAGATACTTTTGGCAATCTGAGCTGCCTAGAGCCAGTATCAGCCTGTCAATTTGTAGCAATCGCATTACTCATCTAAATTAATTTAAAATAGCCAGTAGAGGCTATAATTTAATTAGGACGACACAAGATATAAAAACAACGGTAAATTGAAGTAAGATCTGTCTCCCACACCACAAAAAAAACTATCATCTAGTCAACAGGGACAAACACAAGTTATTAACTAAAACGTTGAGTATAACAAATACTTATCAACTAACCCTTCAAAAGAATAAAGAAAAATGATCAAATAAATAGAACTCTATGCTATAGGGAAGTACCCAAGTCACTTTTTCTAATCTTGATTGTGCAAAAGAATCTCGAAAATATGAAATTCTATCACAAACTTTCTTAACCAGAAATGATACTTCTCTGCAAATTCGAGAGAAATGCAAGGAACTAGCTCCAAACGCATAGTCTATATAAATAGTTACTAACAATGTTGCTTGACCTTAACACGCCTTAAAGTCATCTTAAACTTTTTTCAACGTATAATAATCTTAAACTAAATCATTTCATCACATTGGAAATAAAAGATAAGTTACAATACCAGGGACTTCGCCATATTTAGCTATAATGTACTTAGTGGCTAACTTTTGAGAAAAACTTTAGGAAAACTATATTACGTTTCCACACGATATCACCTTTCGTAAAACATAAGGCTATTTTTCTTAAATTATAATAATGTTTATTATAATAAGGAAAAAAGTCATTAACATCCTTCACCAATTGTTCTCGAGTTTCTAAAGAAATACCTACAGTCTCCGATTTACTAAGCGACCATGATAATCACCATGAATGGGAACAGTTCTTCCAAGATTAATAAAAGAAGGGGTGTAACCTGTAACTTTATAGATAGCATTCCTAATTGCATTTGCTATCTTAAAGATCTGAATATCTCACAGTGTATGATTTTCTTTAGCATATGAGCGATGTGTGGTGATCTTATTTGTACGTTCATCCGGGTTCACTTGTGGATGGTAAGACGCATTATAACCAAACCTTATGAACTTGTGTGCTCTGTGAATTGCGATTATTTTGTGTGCGTGTAATAAGGGGGACACATGTCTTACCTGACCCTGTCCCTGTTTATCTTGAATCACCTACAAAATGGCAAATCTTAATAATATTTTCCAAACTATCGTCCTTGACCTCATTAAAACTACCTGTGGCAATGTGAATAATCAACGCAGTTTTTCTGTTGTTGCCATATATCCCAAAAAATAGCAGGCCATAGTTGTTGACACGGTAGATGGCTTAGCACAACTAGACTATATTAAGTCCATATCTAAAATGTTTAATCTTAGTTACGTCCTCCTCAAAAATTTCTAACAGATTTTGCATTTACTTTGCAAGCAAAGAAATAGTTGACCATATTATTACAGTAACCTCCAACCTAACACCGAAAAAACTCCAGAACCACCTCCAATCTTTGTAACTGGTTGTGAAAGTATCACACCTCTTATTAATCTTCTAAACCAAATAGCAAAACAGCAATACGTAATTAAAGCTCTCGCTGGAAATCAGGTAAAAGTACAACCTAAAACTGCTGAATACTATGGAATTATAATAAAAACCCTAAACGAAAAGAAGACTGAATTTCATACATATAAATTAAAAGAAGAACGAGCATACAAGATAATATTAAAAAATATGCACCACTCTATCAGCACTCAAGATATCAAAACTGATATCGAGAAACTAGGACACACGGTTACGAATATTTAGAATGTCAAACAATATCGAACAAAACTACCACTTCCAATGTTCTTCGTTGATTTGAAACCTGCAGCCAATAATAAAGACATTTATAATGTCGGGTACATACAACAATCTAAAATTAAATTTGAACCACCTAAAGTCAAAAGAGAGATCGTTCAATGCTCAAAATGTCAAAGATATGGGCACACACATTTTTTTTCCATTTAACACCTAGATGCGTAAAATGCACAGGCCATCATTCTACAGACAAGTGTGAACGCAAGGAAAGATCTAAAGATGTGCGATGTGTCTTGAGTGGAGGTAATCACCCTGCCAATTACAAGGGATGTATGATCTATAAAGAACTTCAAAAGAAACAATTTCCATCGATTACACCAAAGCAGTACACTCCTCCTGTACCAATAATACGCCACCAATAACCCTCTATCGCCCCCAGCAATACAGTGTATCATTCCAATGACTTGCAAGACCTAAAACACATGATGAAAAACATGTTCGAACAAATAGGAACATTACTAAACCTCCTAACAGTGCTGATCAAACTCAAATAATGAATAAAAACTTACAACTCGCTTTATGAACCGCCATATCGAAGATCTAAAAACACTTAATATAAACCACAACATTGACGCCATGCTAGTCTCAGAAAGTCACTTTAGAAATTATCTAAAAATTCGTAACTACTCTACTTACAATACTAAACACCCATCAGGAACTGCCCGAGGTGGAACCGCTATAATTCAGAAACTCAATTAAACACCACCAATTAAGCAGCTACAACAAACCTTTCCTTCAAGCAACCAGTGTGTCCATAGAGGACTCAGTCAGATCTTTAACAATTGCCGCTGTGTATATCCCTCCTAGATTCTTAGTAAAACAGCATCAATTCGAGGATTTCTATAGTGCATTTGGACGACGATTTATTGCAGGAGGAGATTACAACGCTAAGCACACTGATTGGGGATCCCGACTTATAACACCCAAAGGACGCGAGCTACTTAAAACTATCGAAAGCAACCACTTGAAACATGTCTCTACAGGAGAACCCACGTACTGGCCAACTGACAGGAACAAACAACCTGATCTTGTTGATTTCTACGTCACAAAAGGAATTCCTCAACACCTCTTTACTGCTCAGTCGTGTTTCGACCTATCCTCGGATTATTCCGCAGTATTAATCTCACTGTCAGCAAAAGCACTAAGTAGAGAAAAACAACCAAGTTTAAATACTAAACACACAAGTTGGGATTACTTCCGAACCCTAGTAAATCAGAGACTAACATTAAATGCATCTCTCAAAACTGAAGGAGACATCGAATCCACTGTCAAGTTCTTCAACGACATCACACAATAGGCGGCATGGAATTCAAGACCTGAACAACCAATAATTACCACAGCTTGTGGCTGTCCCATATTAATTAAACAAAATATCCTTGAACAGAGAAAACTTCACAGGCAATGGCATAGGCTGAATACACCTGAAAGCAAACGTTCATTTAATGCAGCCACGCAAGAATTAAAAGAACTTCTAACGAAAACCAAAAATGAATGTATTCAAACAATTTTAGAAGGACTTAAGGCTACTGAAGCTACATACTTCTCGCTTTGGAGGACGACCAAAAAATTGAAGCAGATTAAAAAAAGCTCCTCCACCCATCAGGACACCCCAAGGAACGTGGGCCGAAACTAACTCCGAAAAAGCACGCGTCTTTGCAAATTATCTACAAAATGTTTTTAAACCACATCAATCACAAATTAACCCGGAAGAAGAAGCTGAACTTATTCAACAGTTGGAATCCCATTATCAGCTAGAATTACCAGCTAAACGACTCAAAATCACTGACGTTGATGAAGTAATTAGTACACCTACATCCCAAGAAAGCACCAGGATATGAACTGATTAGAGGTAAAATCTTAAGAAAACTGCCTACCATTGGAACTAAATACCTTATTCAGCTGTTCAACGCAGTTCTACACACAGGGTACTTCCCAGATCAGTGGAAAGTGGCACAGGTTATCCTAATATTAAAACCAGGGAAACCTCCTAATGAGCCAACGTCCTATCGGTCAATAAGCCTCCTACCAATTGTATCAAAAGTTTTTGAAAGGATTTTACTAAACAGGCTCATGCCATCTTGGAAAACAACGAGCTAATATTCAATCACCAGTTTGGATTCAGGCGGATGCACTCCACTGTAGAACAAATACACCGTGTTGTCCAAAAGATCAACGAAACCTTCTAAGACAAAGAATACTGCTGCGCAGCATTCTTGGACAACACACAGGCGTCCGACATAGTCTGGCACACAGGACTTCTCTACAAATTTCCTTATTCTCAAATACTACCTAAATACACAATTCCTTTCTGAAATTGGCTGTCTTCAATAAAGATCCTACCCCTTTACTAGAACGATCTGGTGTCTACCGTCTTGACTGTTCGTCTTGCAACTGTTTTACATTGGTCAAAATGGACGTACTTTCAAAATAATAATCAAAGAAAATTCAGCTTGCATTAGAAACAACTTTAATATCGACCAACCTAATAAATCAGCTTTTGCTAATCACATTTTGGAATACAACCACAACTTTGATCCTAATAAAGATTACAAATTTGCATATAGCTAACAAAGGTAGGTTGTTGAATTTACTCGAAATTTTTGAAATTATGTCCAATAGTAACGAATTTGGACTCAATGAAGTCACAGATCTGGATACCAATTATATTTTCCTGAATATTAAATAGTTGTTTTGTCTTTTGCTGATTTCTTGCCATTTTTGGTTTTCAATTTGTTCTTTTAATTTTTGCCCCTCTCTGGTAATTTCAATGTCATCTAGGAATTTTTTGACCTGGTTTCTAGTTATTTTTGTATTAAAATCTATTCTTAGAACTTCCGTCCTCATTGCCAGTTTCTACTTTATTTGTTTTAATTTTTATATTGTGATGTATTAACCAGTATAATTATCTTTATAACATAGTTTGCTGGTTATTTTTTCTCCAATGTAGTGTTTTTTGAATTTTATTGATTCCTCGTCTTCAACGTTTCAAACTAACCTCAATTTTAACCTACAAATGTAACACGTGGTTTTTACTACCAGTAAGCTAATTTCTTTACTATGTACACTATTGTTAACCATATGCCTATGTAGATGATCATTTTGGCCTGACGATGAAACCAGTCTGATTTTGAAACATGTCGCCAATTTAAATAAATGTACATGGAGAAGACTACTGAATTTTATTGTTTCCTACTAAAGAAAAGCACAACTAATTGAAAATGACCTGTATTAATGTAGAAATATGTATATGAACAATGAACATCAAATGGATTACTCAAAAAAGTTTAGTGTTGTTAATTGTGCAACATTGAATCTAAATACAGGCTGAAAATTTGCAGCAAACGATCTAACTGCGTCAAAAACGGTTACAACTTTAATTACACAACAATCGAACTAAATACAAATGATAGATCTTGATGGTAAGCAATCAAATATGACGGTAATTACTTTAATCTCGCAACGTGAAGCTAAATACACACATTAAAACTTGACGGTAAAGACTCAAATCGACTTAAAATAAAAACAACAGTTCAAATGCTTACTTTTAAATTAACAAGGCTGCGTAAAATGGCGATACTTTAGAAATCACTTCACTGCACATTGTCCGCTCGTTAAAATTAAATAGTACAAAATGATACAATACCTTTTGAGGGATGCAGATGCTACGATGATGATGTCCAACACTGCTGCAGGTCTGGCTCAAGCGACTGTTTCAAAATGTTTGGGAGAAACTGCGTGAAACGGCATAAAGTGTAGTCTGTCAAGTGGGTCTGGACGGTGTTATATTCCGAGAGGGTAGAACAAAGAACGTAACGACAGGCAAGGGTTGTGCTACGGCACACGTTAGCTCAAACGAAGCTTCCAATTAAAAATTAAACATTTGTATAAAATAAACGTAGTAAATAAAAGCTACATGATCAATCTGTAAATATGGCTAAATATAAAAACGTTGATGGCCTTATCGAGACTCATGGATGCAGTTGCAGTTAAACTTTATAATGGTTGTAATTTTCTTGTTATTAAAAATACAATAGGTACCTACTAGGGATGTTCCGAATACTCGTATTCGTATTCGTATTCGCGAGTATTCGCTACATTTTCCATATTTGTATTCGTAATCGTATTCGCCAAAATTAACACGAATATTATACGAGTATTTGACATTAAAATTATAGAAATATAGATAAGAATTTTAATAAAATATAAAACAGGCATTCATACATTAAATAAAACATTTTTTTTAAATATTAACCATTCTATAACATTAAATAAAAACAGCAAAACTATTTTCCATACCATTTCTAAAATGTGCAGCGCGTACAAGAACGAGGTTGATGTTGATATTATTCTCTCAAGGTCATGTATTCGTATTCGTATTCGTATTCGCGAATATGCATAAGAGTATTTGTATTCGATATTGGTATTCGCGAATACGAATTTTTGTATATTCGGAACATCCCTAGTACCTACTAATGAGTTTGTTTCATTTTTGCCGAGCAACCGTGTTGAGTTTTTAATCTATTTTGTAGATACAGACATCTTAGATGACACAACTGTATTTAAATTTTGAATACGAAATTTTTAACAAAATATAACACTTATATTACAAAGAATTCGATTATACTCTCGTATAGTTTGACTTTAGAGACAATTGAAAAGTGAAGAAAGCTTGTTTAAAACGTGATAATAAGGAAGCTAATAGATATCATGTTTCTTAAGTGGTTAACTTCCACTGTACCAATATTGCATGAAATTAGCAGTTAACCTTTTACCATAAAGGTTATGAAACATGATTCCAACGCAAAATGTGAAAATCTCGTTCTATACTTACTTGGCTTGTAAAACTGTAAAATAACTTGTACATATGCAGTACTGTACTAAACATTTACGCTAAAAATTAAGATTTTATTGCCAATAAAGAATATTACATAATTTACAATTAAAGGGACGTTTACATTGAAATACAAATTTTACAAATTTCAACTAGAGGGATATATAGCACATAATGTATGCCTTAGCAAGCCCTTGTTTGTTACATAAGCTAGAAGTGAGGTATAATGGTTGCAAAGTGGGGTGCAAACACTTAAAGAATAGCACCATGTATGATTCTATAAAAGTATATTTCATTCTTAATCTTGAGCTCCAGCACAACTTATGTATACTTGTAACACCAGATTTAAGTATGACAGTAGAATCGCTGATGAAGTTATTGTAGTAAAGGAAAATATGAGAATAGTGAGCATGCTTTTCTTTTGACTCGCATCAATTTACTTATAGCTGGTGAGAACACAGCGAGTCCTTGCATATGTGAGCACGATATATCAATAGTCAGGCATACGCTAGTCATAAATGTCCTTATTTGTGAATATTCAAGATGTGCCTGACATCTACTTTTAAGACATCATTGTTAAATTTTCTCACTCTTGATCAATTCTAATATTATTCCATGACTCATATCATTCCAAAGTTATCTTTTCTATTTTAACTTAATCTCAGTGCTTGTAATTGTCATACATTGTGTTTTCATATGTATAACTAAATAACTTTTACAACCTGCTTTATATTTCAAAATAAAACATGAATGAGGTTTTTCTCCTGTATGCGTTTGTATATGTGTAACTAAATGACTTTTATGACCTGCTTTATACTCGCAAATAGAACATGAATAAGATTTTTCTCCTGTATGCGCTTGTATATGTGTAACTAAATGACTTTTATGACCTGCTTTATACTCGCACATAGAATATGAATACGATTTTTCGCCTGTAGCCTATGCGTTTTCATATGTCAAACTAAATCACTTTTATGACCTGCTTTATACTCGCAAATAGAACATGAATAAGATTTTTCTCCTGTATGCGTTTGTATATGTGTAACTAAATGAATTTTATGACCTGCTTTATACTCGCACATAGAACATGAATACGATTTTTCGCCTGTATGCGTTTTCGTATGTCTAACTAAATTACTTTTCTGAGCTGCTTAATACTCGCAAATAGAATAAGAATAAGATTTTTCGTCTGTATGCGTTTTCATATGTGAAACTAAATTACTTTTCTGAGCTGTTTCATGTTTGCAAATAGAACATGAATAAGGTTTTTTCTCCGGTATGCGTTTTCATATGTGTAACTAAATGACTTTTATGACCTGCTTTATACTCGCACATAGAACATGAATAAGATTTTTCTCGGGCATGCGTTTTTCATATGTTCGACTAAATTACTTTTATGCCCTGCTTTATACTCTCAAATTGAAGAAGAATAAGATTTTCGCCTGTATGCGTTTTCATATGTCTAGCTATATCACTTTTATGACCTGCTTTATACTCGCAAATAGAACATGAATAAGATTTTTCTCCTGTATGCCTTTTCATATGTGAAACTAAATTACTTTTCTGAGCTGTTTCATGTTTGCAAATAGAACATGAATAAGGTTTTTCTCCGGTATGCGTTTTCATATGTGTAACTAAATGACTTTTATGACCTGCTTTATACTCGCAAATAGAACATGAATAAGATTTTTCGCCTGTATGCGTTTTCATATGTGAAACTAAATTACTTTTCTGAGCTGCTTCATATTTGCAAATAGAACACGAATAAGGTTTTTCTCCGGTATGCGTTTTCATATGTGTAACTAAATAACTTTTATGACCTGCTTTATACTCGCAAATAGAACATGAATAAGATTTTTCTCCTGTATGCGTTTTCATATGTGAAACTAAATTACTTTTCTGAGCTGCTTCATATCTGCAAATAGAACATGAATAAGGTTTTTCTCCTGTATGCATTTTCATATGTCTAACTATATCACTTTTATGACCTGCTTTATATTCGCAAATAGAACATGAATAAGATTTTTCGCCTGTATGCGTTTTCATATGTCTAACTAAATTACTTTTCTGAGCTGCTTTATACTCGCAAATAGAACATGAATAAGGTTTTTCTCCGGTATGTGTTTTCATATGTGTAACTAAATGACTTTTATGACCTGCTTTATACTCGCAAATAGAACATGAATAAGATTTTTCTCCAGTATGCATCTTCATACGGTTCACTAAATCACCTAGAAAATAATAAAATTTTTCAGTTGTACGGATCTCCAAATGGTTAACTAACTTACATTTCCCTGCAATTTTACCTTCATAAATGGAAGATGTATGAAATTGTTCCCTATATGTCATCATATGTTCCAAGAAATTACTCTCGTCTTTTGCTTCATATTCACGGAGCTCGTAACCTGACTGTTCTTCTGGGCGGTTTTCATTTTTTGTACACACATCAAAACATTCATCTTTTAAATCAACTTCCTCTTGTTAATATCCAACTCGTGATAAGCGGTGCTGTCGATAGTATCTTGAACGATCTGTTGCTGAACATGTAAGTTTATCACTACTTTACTTTCATTTGTGGTCAGTGGTTCATGTAACGTACTGGTTATTGCGTTAGGCAAATTATATTCAACTGATTTATGTTCCACGTCCATTATTATAAACAATACGAGTGTAATACGTGCAATATCTGAAAATACAATGTACAACGAAGTTCGGTAAGGTGAACTTGGTTATGTTTATTTAAAAAATATTCTTATTTTGGGTCTTACATGGAGTGATATGAAATTTACGAAATAACTTGTTTCGAGGATGGGCTAGCAACAAAAGCAATTGAATTACTGCACAACCACCATCGCGGGCCATTACAGTCTGACAAGCAGTGTCGCCATCTCATTTTTCAGGCGATCGGTAACTTTTTGCTCTAATTTTCGGTAGATCCCAAAAATTTTCGGTAGACATAATAACATGTGTTTTGTAGTACCTACTTACATTTTTGCAATTGCCAAGTTTCAGTAAACCCGCATTTACAAACTCAGAAATTTATATTTCACTCTCTGATTAAATAAATAAAATCAAAACGAAAATCCAATTATTTTATTAAGAACTGTGGAAAAACTACACCAATTTACTTAAAACACTATTAACTACTAATTCATAAATGCAAGTACAATTATAAATAATACATGAAAAATATTTTAAATGTTTACGTATAAAATAGTTATTTCTACAACAAGCAGTTAAAGTGCCACTTTTTTGCACCCGTGAGAAAGTTTAAAGAATGAGCCGAAATGATTTAATATGAGTGATATATCTGCATCTGATGATTACGACACCGGCGAAGGGACAAGTAGTGGAATACGAAAAAAGAAATTGAAGTATTCGCAAGCCCATAGCAAATCTTGAGAAGAGTTACCCAAATTTAAAGGTTGAGTTTTTGCTAGCAAAAGGGGCCAAAATATTCGCTCTGAAAATACTGTAACAGATATTTTAACCTATGCTGTTTAGAATTTTAAAATATAAACAATTATGGTTCTTTTAAAAAGCGATGCCGACTAACATCAAGATCATTTACTAACTCGTTTATGTAACTATTTTCTCGTGAACTGAAGCTTACAAATTGACAAATATAAAATAGCATGTCAGCGTTTAGCCGTGATATCTAGAATCCAAGCACGTGAATGTAAAATAATAATACTCGTAAATTTAAGATGTGATTCATCGAATTTACCACGTACTGGTCATTATAGATTAATTTATGAATCTCTTTGTAAACTCCCCTAAAATATAAATTGTTCTGAATATTCTCTACAAATAAAGAGTTGCTGATGTTTTTTCGGTTTAAATAGTACCCAAGAAAAATGTTATGTATGATTATATGAAATATCGGTAGGGTTCGCAACATTGCTGACAAAATCGGTTAAATCCATATATTTAAAGAACTATATTGCTAGCGGCTATGAGTTGGGGGGTCACAAATAAGTGAGACAGACAACCAACTCAATGTATATGGTGAGCTGTGCGCAAGCGCGTCGGCGTCGTCCGCGCGGTGGGAGAAGTGAACCTTCCAGTCAAGTTTAAAATTCGCTTCTAAAGGCGGAGTTCGAATTCTCACGCATGCGCACGAGACGCGTTATACTCAGAGTGAGATTATGTCGGCGCAGTAACGTTTTCGGCCGTTTCCTGGCTTTGCTAGCAATATATGTATAATACATATATGGTTAAATCAAATTTAATTCAAAACAACTACTGTGGTATACAGTGTGTCGCGCAACATGATAAGCGCGGCTAAATAGAGGACTAGGTTTTAGTCTTACGTGCAGTTAACTGGTGCTGCTGAAGGATTTTTTACATTACACAGTCATTTTCGGGCTAAGTACCCACAAATCTTAAACTGCAGCTAACCTAAATTTATACTTTTTTACAAAAAACGTTATGTGCAAATTTCCAAGTTCCAAGACTAAAATTTCAAGCACAATGAGTGGGACAGTGCGCGATATAATTGAGGCATAACGTGTTAGAGTGAGACCAAACAAAGTGAGACAAAACAGTGTACGATGCTCCAAGGAGACTAAAACCTGTTCTCTATTTAGCCGCTCCTCAACATGATCACCATAACGTGCCGCTATGTCGTTGGTATTATTTTATATAAAACATTTCTCTACACCGTTCAGAAGTTATTTTCACGGTAGGTAGACATGGAATTTTGTTTTTATGTTTAATAAAATTAAAACTCCCTAGAATCTTTTTCTGACACATTGTCAGAATCAGCTGTTAAGTACAAGAGGCGCAATATGTTTGGACATAGCCGTCATGGATACCTATCGGTCAACAGATCGTAATTTACTAGCAGTCCAGTGAGACAAATGTCTCATTTAAAGAAACAAAAAGACCGTTTTTCAAATAGAACGCGTATTAAATAAAAACTGTACCCAGACCTGGAAGGTGTCAAAGTGGTTCCCTAACCGATCGACGTTTTAAGGCGCAGAGGGTCGCAGCTCCGTTTGGCTGCTGAAACATTTTTATTTAATACGCGTTCTATTTGAAAAACGGTCTTTTTTGTGATTTCTCGAAAACCGGAAGTGTCACGTGACCTGACATGACCATTCCAAACATATAACTTTCATAACTTTTTTCTCTATCTCTTACGGTTTGGCTGCTGAAACAGCGTCCCGGACACACAAAACAGCGCCCCAGACAAGCCTGTTATATATATGGCTATTGCTTGAAGGTATAATTAAGTGCAGCAGAACGATTAAATTTTATTTTAATAATTCAAATTTTAGGTTCGCTAAATGCACAACGATATCGTACTGAGAATTTTCCGCCGTTTTTTGAAGAGTTACATGACGATGAATTACGAAGGGGTTGCTTTCAACAAGATCTAGCAAGACTTCACACAACACAAGAAAATTTAAATTTACTTGGAAAGTTTTACGAAAACAGAGTTATTAGTGAAAACATGCCTACAGTGTGGCCCCCGAGGTCTTGTGACTTAACTCCCTGCGATTTTTTTCTATGGCCATATTTAAAAAATTCATTTTTTCAACTTCCACTGAACAATATTCAGCAACTTCAACAAAGAAGTAGTGGAAAAATTTAATAAATCAATAATAATGCTGTAATATAAAAATTTGAGAATAGAACGAGTTAATGAGTTTACTTTCTTAGGAACATTAATCTCTGAAAACAGAAATTACACACATGAAATTAAAACAAGATTAATAAAAGCATTGAGATGTGCGGGGTTAAATAGTATAATGTCCTCAAAACAAATGTCGTGAAACGCGAAACTACTACTTATAGGACTGTTATTCGACCCACAGCTACGTATGCATGTGAAACATGAACGTGGCAGATCAAGACATGATAAGTAGGTGGGAAAAAAATGAAGTATGGGGAGCCAAGTATAGTAGACTTCATTAAAGCTCAAAGGTTAAGATGGTTTGGGCATATATGGAGAATGCTAGATGGAAGACCTACTAAGATAGTATTGGAAGGCAGAGCACAAGAAACTAGAAGAAGAGGGCGACCAAGGAATAGGTGGAAGGAGGCAGTAATGGAAGACATGGCAAGGAAAAGAATAGAAGACTGGAGAAATAAAATCATGGATAAGGAACAATGAAGACAGATTGCTAAGCGATGGGCCCAAGTTACATGTAAAAGCTTTATTTATTTATGTACGTATGTATTATCTATAACCTCATTTACCTTGCGGTGTAGAGGCTGGTGCTTTAAGCGCTGGCATCTGGAGGGTCAATGTGAAACAATAAGAAAGCCGACCTGCGATTAATTAATAAAATAAGCAATGGTAGTAAAAATCGCAGATCAACCCCCCTACCATTTATACACCACGGCAGCTCTGAAAAACTGTTACTTACTCACCGCGATGGCCGACTAGCTCAAATATCGGCGGCCTTAGATCGTAGGTTCAGATCATCAGCTATGTACCCTGGAATGTCTTCAAAAAAGGAAAGGAAAATGGAAATGGGCGCCAGAAATCAAAAGATCTCAAATAACAAGAAGAAAAATAAACTACAAGTGACTAGCGTTTAATTAATCATTAATAAAAGTTTTGAAGAGTCAGTAACCAATAATCAGGATAATTAAAATGTAAATAATGTAATAACAACATTGTGCGTTAACTGAAGGTTGCGACACGCATAAAATTAAGAACCCCTTTCGGGTTATTTTAATAACTTTAACAAAAACACTCGTGGGATAAGCTTATCACAGTCATCTAATAAAACCTTCTGTTAGGCTATTGAAAATAAATAGCGTGACTGTACCTTTTACATAGGGTCGAAACACACATCAAAAATAGCAAAATTTATAACTGTGCATAATTAACTATAAGCATGGAAATTTAATGTAAAAAGCAAGAGCATGTATCAAATTGAACATTACATTTTAATAATTGCAAAACGTATGAATTTAAGTTTTAAATATTGACGGGTTTAAAATGTATAAATGGAGAAACCAGTTATCAAAAACACGATAAATCTCGGAACAGCACAACTAACCTCGCAAAATAAGCTGGACGTGAACGGCTACAACCCTTGTTGGAATCGCCAAGGATGCGCAGAAAATTGCTGCAGAAGCATCCCCAAAAAGGCAGCAAAAGCATCTTCAAAAGGCCGCAAAACGCCGAACCCAGCAGGTGTCGAAAGTGCGATAAGGCTTGGCCTCCGAGATAAACTCGTTGTTGAAACGGAACTGGTAATTAAGAGCTAAGAAAAAATGTAATTACTATGGGGATAATAAGACAGAAAAGCGCAATCGTACCTGATAATAATCAGCCCTTAGAAAACACATTGCTCATTGAAATTGGTTGAGCGCACGTAATTCGACATAATTAAAATCAAACCTCGGCCGCGCCGATCACGACGGGCTTAGGTTAAAACAGCAAATGCCTCGGACGAACAATTCGAGCCCAAAGCAAGGCTTGCACTCTGATAAGAGATAGCGAGGGTCAGAAAGGGCATCGTGCAAACGAACCGAATCCAGGTACAAAATGCGTTGGTTTGGAAAATTTACGAATTTGAAATGCAAAGGATTTATAATTCGACTAAAAATATACAGGTTAAGCCTGAAATAATTGGATAAATGGCGAAACAATTAGGCAAAGCCAAAAAATTGTTTCAAATGCTCAACTTACCCCGGATTCGGGATACAGAGTTGGAGCGCGCCTTTAGTGCTTGCGCAACAACCATTGTGTAAAGTGTGTGTCTTGGTGATGTGTTGACCTTGTTACTCTATCTCTTAGGTCTGTGGTTCTGAGTAGAGCACAGTTAATTTGGTGCCCAACTGTGAATGGTCTCACCGAACCCGATTTCAAGCGCCAATGCTATTTATTTATACCGAAAAAAATATATAAATTGTAATAGTTAAATACTTTTGTATACAATTTCTGGATTAAATATGGAGGGTGAGTAATCTCACACGCATTTAGGCCGCATTAAATAGGTCCATTGTTCTACCTCCCAGCAGCTCTCCAATTCGGGTATCACTGAAGCCATCCAATCCTTTGAATGTACTTAAGGGCGACCCCAACTGGAGTGTTGCTGATTCTGACCATATCGGGCCAGAGGTCCCCCAACATGGATCCTCTGACTCTTACGAGAGCTGAACAGTGGCACAGAACGTGTTCTGCTGTCTCGTCATCCTCGTTGCATCCGCAACAGTTTGGGCTGCCAACCAGTCCCATCCTGTGCATATGTTGTTTTAGAGTGCAGTGTCCAGATAGGATACCCACGACTAGTCGAAAGTTTCCCCGAGACAGTTGCAAGCAATATTTGGCTGTCTTTGTTGAGGGCTCTGTAATAGCAGCTCTCGCTTGACGACAGCTTTTGCATGTTAACTCATCTTCGTATGAAGCTGTTTAAGGTTTTTTGATTTAGCATAGAGCTTAATGTTGTCAGGGATATAGGGGTTAAGGGTTTTGGACCCCAGAGAAGTTGTTCGGAAGCCAGTCTTGCAGTCTCGTCGGCCTCCTCATTGCCTTAGTTACCGTCATGTTCTTTCACCCATACAAGGGAAACGAAATTATTTTTTGAGATATCCTCGAGAGCTTCAAGGCACTGCAGTACCGCACTTGAGGTAATTTTGCAACCGCCCAGGGCTAGTAAAGCGGCTCTGCTGTCACTAAAGATACCAATACTTACATTGATTCTCGCTTTTCCGTTCAAGAATTGCTTTTGCACCATGCATTATTTCCATTACCTCCTCTTGAAAGACAGTGGCCATTTTGCCTAATGGTATGCTTTGGCGGAGATTTAGATCGTCAGAGAAAACTCCGGCACCCGTTCCATGCTTTTTTTTAGATCCGTCAGTAAAGATGAATATATCTGTATGCTGGGTAAACCCGGCATTTTCGTAGACATTAAATTGTCTATTGAAGGCATATTGTAGAGGGAGGTAGTCTACCATAGCGTCCAGAAGAGGGATCTTGTAGACGGCCTCATTCAGAATGCGGGTATGTCTGCCTTCCTTGCCAACTTTTATATTGAAAAAAATACAATTTTTTACTAGCCAAACTTGCACACAGCTTTTTTTATTATGGCTTGGATTGTCAATCATAACAATGAAACATCACATATCTTAGCAACTAATTGCAACTTGTTCGGAAGAGAGTTTGGGAGTTTGTAAATATTTTATTTAGAACCTGAACTTGTTTTTTTGGTTAATTGTCAACTTTAGTACTTTAAACCTCAAATCTCTACTTTTAATCACTTTACTTTTAATAGCAGTTTTTTACGAGCTTTATTAGCTCTGCACTATTGCCTTTGTTCTAACGTAGGTTGCCTTTTCATGCTCTTTGCATTCTATGCTTCCTTTACACCGCTTTTTACTTTTCTGCTGCGTTGGCGATTGTTGACCTCGTAAATTTAACACTAACGCTGCATATAATTTTCGTAAAGTCTCAAACATCTCTGTATCAAAGCAAATTCACAATATTGTCTTGACTTTACAATATCAAATCTGCCAGTCAACATAGATTGAGTGCATCTACCATAATGAGCACGATTAATAAAAATTAAGTTAAACGTAGCCTTTCCGATACTGTTTTATCTAATGCTGTCAATCAAATTATAGCTACGGCTAATCATATCTTGTGCATTTATTAGTTTATAACAATTACTTTAATGTTTCAATAAACAAACTATCAATTCTGGGCTTATTTGAATTTTTCTTTCATTTTCGTGTCTTAGTTATGCCACCAGAATTGCTGTGTGCATCAAACCATTACACTATATTTTTTCGTAAAAATTGTATCTTCGGTTTTTGTTCTAACACGATGCCGATTTTAGTTCTTACTCTCAATGTGCGTAAAACTTAATGGAACTGCTTCGTGTTCGAAATCTTCTAGATTTATTAAGTTTGTGGTATTTTCTTTATCCGGTGTATTTATTGCAGTGGTATAATAGCTATTTATGATACACGTGCTAAAAGTGAATGTTTAGTGTATATAATAACACTTAACACGAG
The DNA here is from genome assembly GCA_940337035.1 of Agriotes lineatus. NCBI lineage: Eukaryota > Metazoa > Arthropoda > Insecta > Coleoptera > Elateridae > Agriotes > Agriotes lineatus. Next base: position 56,047,878 of record OW679201.1, on the reverse strand, counting down.
TTTGCATATTTGCCGTTATTAGTCTATAAATATTAATTTAACAAAGATTTACATTCTTGACAGTTATAATATATGTCATAGTAAAAAGATGGTTGTGGATAAGTAGCCGGTACAGGTGACTGTTTCTGCAGCCGGTAGTTGCCAAAGTTAGTTATTAAAGGTAATTATAATAGTTCACATTTTACTTTAATTATTACATAATGCTTTAATTATTTAAAAAAAAGAACAATTTACCTCTAACGAAAGAGGTAACTAGAATAACTTTATAACCTCACTTCCAATTTAAAATCAGCTGCTTACTATTAGTACACGTGCTAAAAGTAAACAGCTGATGCTACTTTTAACACGCTGATTTATAATTTGTCATTTTTAGTTCGACAAGCGATGAACTTTTACAACAGCATTTCGAAGCGATACACCTTGTTCATTGTCTTGCCTTTCACAAATTTTAATACCATTGGGAAGCTTTAGTTGGCAGTTTGATTTTTAATTCAATTCTTGGTGGGATTTTGAATGCAGATGTTACATTTTTCTTTCTGTTTGTGTAGATTTTGATTTTTTTTTCTTAAGAAGAGATGTATTTAATTTATTGGGTAAAAGAAATGTTTTTTTTGCGTTATCGGTTTTTATACACTGATTTCAATAATTAATATTCTCTCCAATTTCGTTCAGTAGATCGCTGCGTGGCGCAGATGGGTAAGCGCCAGGCTTGCATTAAGCAAGTCCTCGGTTCGAATCCCGCGGAGGTCGGAATTTTTCCGTATCCTTGGCGATTAGAATCGGGCTCAGTGAGACCATTCACAGTTGGGCACCAAATTAACTGTGCTCTACTCAGAACCACAGACCTAAGAGATAGAGTAACAAGGTCAACATAACACATACACACACCTCACCCAATGGTTGCTGTGCAAGCACAAAAGACGCGCTCCAACTGTGTATTCCGAATCCGGGGCAAGTTGAGCATTGTACCGTCAGATGCCAGCGCATAAATCACCAGCTTCTACACCGCAAGGTAAATGAGGTTACAGATTATACATACATACATACATAGATCGCTTCCAATACATAGTACAAAATTTTTATGGAAACTATAAATGTAAGCTTCGTGAGTTTCTTCTCCATTGAACATCGAAAGTGCAGGAATATTGGCTACTTCATTGTTTATTTATTTCGCACTCAGCCAACAGCCGTTAGGCTAATTATAGACGTCACTGTGCATTTATGGGGACTTCCAACCCCACTAACGACTGTCATGATGTTGTTATGACAGCCGGGACCTATTTCCGTGATAGCCGTATCACGAGGCGCCGAGAGATGCAGCCGTAGAACTCCCATCCATGTTCTGACCAGAAAGAGCGTTGCTTAACTCTACTGATCGAACGTGGACGTTTGTTCAAGCTACACCACCCGAAACCCATGTGGTATGTCCTGCCATGTGATGTTACAATTTTGAAGGGGTTTTCAAGAACACCTTCTGGAAAGTGCTGATAAATGACTTCAGGTTTAATTAATGTTCTTGTGTCAATCATTAGTTTATAGTCCGTTTCAGGTATGTACACTAGCTTTCAAAACATTGGCGTACACCTATTTTGTGCTGTATTAAATCAGGGTTGTAATTAATCAACTCTGACATTTAAATTTTTGAAAAGTCAAAATTCCTCGACTGACAGAGCACATGGTGTCAATGTCATTTTTAACCTAATCTCAAAATTACCCGTTCACACAGCTAAAATTTTGCAAAATCGTTGTTACTTGATGTTGAATGTGTACGCGAAAGTTTTGAAAGCAAGTGTACATATGGAAGTGTGGAGTTGTCGTGGTTGCAGAGTATTAATTCTTCGAGGCTGGTACTGTAAAATTTACAGTATCTTCAACCTCTTAGATTTCCTGCAGGATTGTTCAACAAAAACCCATCCTTGGTCAAATTCGCCTTGAAAACAAATGCAATAATCTAGCTGTCATTTTGTAACATTAGAGTGTTTGTAAGCAACACAAGTAGCGGGCGTATCAAGTTGATTCTTATTTTAAAAATTTCGACTTTTGTTACAGGCCGAAATCGACTTTATGACATGAAATGACACAACATCGGGAAATTCTCGGATCAATTGCCCCAATTACGTTACGATGGGCTGTAACAAAGGTTGTCGGTTCACTCAGTGGAGAAGGGGTTTTTTTACGACCTTAATTAGGACTACGATCCGGTAAACGAAATAAAGGTATTAAATGCCAGACGCCACCACTTACTTACTAAATCGGGAACAGCACAGGTAGGCTCTTTGAGAAAGTCGAAGCAATGGCCCGACCTTTCTGATTCAACCTTGGCAGTGCTTGAACGACGATCCACGAACAACTGGGCCGGACTTACCTTAACTTGCATTTGCTTACAGTTGTCTGAATCTCTTTACATCACAAAATAACACATGCAAACATCATAAATCTACTAAAGAAAAGCACAACTAATTGAAAATGACCTATAATAATGTAGAAATATGTATATGAATAATAAACATCAAATGGACTACTCACAAAAGGTTAGTGATTTAACTGCGCAACATTTAATCTAAATACAGGCTGTAAACTTGACAGCAAACGATCTAACTGCATCAAATTACTTTAATCTCACAACGTCAAGCTAAATACAAACATTAAAACTTGATGGTAAAGACTCAAATTGACTTAAAACAATGACAACAGTTCAAATGCATACTTTTAAATTAACAACAACGCTGCATAAAATGGCAACACTTCAGAAATCACTTCACTGCACATGGTGCACTCGTTAAAATTAGTACAAAATGATACAAAACCTTTTGAGGGATTCAGATGCTAGAATGATGATGCCCAACGGAGCTGCAGGTCGAGCTCAAGCGATTGTTTCAAAATGCTTGGAGAAACTGCGTGAAACGGCATAAAGTGTAGTCTGTCAAGTGGGTCTGGACGGTATTATATCCCGAGCAGGTAGAACAAAGAACGTAACGATAGGCAAGGGTTGTGCTACAGCACACGTAGCTTCATTAACAACAAGTTAGCACAAAGCTTCCAATTAAAAATCTGCACTTTTTGTACAAAATAAACGTAGTAAATATAAGCTACATGATTAATCTGCAAATATGGCTAAATATAAAATCGTTGATGGCCTTATCGAGACTCATGGATGCAGTTGCAGTTAACGTTTAAAATTGTTGTAATTTTCTTGTTATTAAAAATACAATACTAATGAGCTTGTTTAATTTTTGTCGAGCAACTGTGTTGAGTTTTTAATCTATTTTGTAGATACAGATGTCTTACATGATGAAATATTTCCTAATCTGCTGTTTACACCTGTATTACAAATTTTATAATAGGAAATTTTTAACAAAATATAACACTTATTTTACAAAGAATGCGATTCTACTCTCGTATAGTTTGACTTTTGAGACAATTGAAAAGTGAAGAAAGCTTGTATAAAACGTGATAACAAGGAAGCTAATAGATAACATGTTTCTTAAGTAATTAACTTCCACTGTACTAATATTGAAATGAGTAGTTAACCTTTTACCATAAAACTTATGCAATATATGATTCCGACGCAAAATGTGAAAATCTCTTTCTATATCTACTTACTTGGCTGGTAAAACTGTAAAATAACTTGTAAATATGCAGTACTGTATTAAACATTAAGATTATATTGTCAATAAAGAATATTACATAATTTAGAGTTAAAGGAAAGTTTACATTAAAATTAACTTTTACAAATTCCAACTAGAGGGATATATAGCACAAAATGTATGCCTTAGCAAGCCCTTGTTTGTTACATAAGCTAGAAGTGAGGTATAATGGTTGCAAAGTGGGGTGCAAACATAACGAATAGCACCATGTATGATTCTATAAAAGTATATTTAATTCTTAATCTTGAGCTCCAGCACAACTTATGTATACTTGTAACACCAGATTTAAGTATGACAGTAGAATCGCTGATGAAGTTATTGTAGTAAAGGAAAAATATGAGAAGAGTGAGCGTGCTTTTCTTTTGACTCGCATCAATTTACCTATAGCTGGAGAGAACACAGTGAGTGCTTGCATGTGTGAGCACGATAAATCAATAGTCAGGCCTACGCGTCATAGATGTCCTTATTTGTGAATATTCGCGATGTGTCTGACACCTACTTTTAAGACATCATTGTTCAATTTTCTCACTCTTGATCAATTCTAATATTATTCCATGACTCATATAATTCCAGAATTATCTTTTCTATTTTAACTTAATTTCAATACCTCTTAATTGTCATACATATGTGTTTTCATATGTGTAACTAAATGAATTTTACGACCTGCTTTATATTTGCAAATGTAACATGAAAAAGGTTTTTCTCATGTATGCATTTTCATGTGATTTACTAAAGTCCGTTTTTGTGCTGCTTTATACTCACATTTAGAACACGAAAAAGGTTTTTAGCCTATATGTGTTTTCATATGTTTAACTAAATAACTTTCATGAGCTACTTTATACTCGCAAATAGAACATGAATAAGGTTTTTCTTCTGTATGTGTTTTCGTCTGTTTAGCTAAAGAATCTTGACGTGCTGCTTTATACTTGCAAGTAGAACATGAATAAGGTTTTTCATGCCTTTTCATATACCCCTGTGGGTTGGGGTTAGAATAGACTCACAGTATCCCTGCTTGTCGTAAGAGGCGACTAAAAGGGTTGGGCGTGAGGCTAACGACCCCTGTGGATGAACATCCTTACCTGTAAAAAAAAACAGTTAAAAGAACAAAGCAAGAGCCTCAGACAGGACTGACTCAACGACGACAAAAATGGCATGGAAATAAAGGTAATGAGATGGAATTGGCGACCTGGAATTTGAGAAGCTTATACAAGATAGGGGCCCTACAAACTACAATGAAAGACCTCCGCAAATACAAAATAGATATAGCTGCTGTACAGGAGACAAGATGGACAGATACAGGGATACATGAATTAAAGAAATACTCGATATACTCCAGCGGTAATGATAGAAGTCGAGAATTTGGCACAGGTTTCATAGTAAAAAAGGAGACTGACCACCAAGTCATTGGCTTCACGCCAATAAATGAACAGATGTGCACCCTGAGAATTAAAACCCAAACCAGTAAAGTAACTCTAGTCAATGTACATAGCCCAACCGAAATTAAGGATGACGAAGTCAAAGATGATTTTTATGATTAGAGCGAACGATAGATACAGTACCAGCAAATGACGTACTGGTCATATTAGGAGATTTTAACGCTCAGGTGGGCTTAGAAAGAATATATCAGGCAATAGCGGGAAACCAGAGTTTGCACGAAAGGAGCAATGACAATGGTAACAGACTAGTGCAACTAGCGGCAGCAAAGGGTATGGTGATACGTATCACGCAATTTCCGAGAAAAGATATCTACAAGGTGACGTGGAATTCAAACGATGGAAGAACCAGAACTCAAATCAACCATGTGCTCATACAAAACAAATTCAGAACATGCATAAGTAATATCAGAAGCTATAGGGGTACAACGCACGAGTCAGATCATACACTAGTCAAAATTAGCCTGAAATACAAACGGTAACGTGTACAAGTAGAAAAGGAAGGACAGACGAGAAAAAAGTATGATACAGCAAAACTCATGACCGAGCAAATAAACAAAAAGTATCAAGAGGAAATTGAGAAACAGCTGGAGCAGTACAAAACCGAGAAGCAGGGGTAGACAAAAAACTCAAGCAAATAACTAATGCTATATTAAACACTGCACACGAGATCCTGGGAGAAGTTAAACGGAGAAAAAGACAAGGCTGGTTTGATGAAGAGTGTGAGCTAAACATAGAAGCAAAGAAGAAAGCCTTTTTAAAAATGGGACCTAGAAAAACAAGACAAGCCGTACAGGAGTACACAACAGTAAGAAATGAAACTTATAGACTATTGCGAAGAAAGAAGCGAGAGTTCCTTGATAAAGAAATAAGATTGTTAGAGGAAAAGAATCAAAACGGAAATATGCGAGAGTTTTATAGAATAGTAAAGAAAGAACGGAAAGGTTATCATGCAAGAACCAATAAGATAATGAAAGAAAACGGGGAGTTAACAAGCGGACATACGGCAACGATGGAAAAAGTACTTCCAAGAATTGTTGAACCAACCACAAACATGGAACCAACAAGCAGTAATGTGGACGACAGTGGAACAAGAAAGTGAGCTACCAACATAGGAGGTGCAGACAGCCATCCAAAGTCTCAGCAACGGAAAGGCAGCCGGAGAAGAGAACATTACATTGGAGATGGTAAAGGCCGGAGGAGAACACCTGTGGAAAAAAATACACACCCTAATAAAACAAGTGTGGGAACAAGAACAATTATCCAATGAATGGAAAACTGGATTAATAATCCCTATACACAAGAAGGGAAATAGGACAGTCTGCAGCAAGTACAGGGGTATAACCCTTTTAAATACACTGTACAAGATTCTAGCTAAAATTATTGGCAAAAGGCTAAAAGTCTATTCAGAAGAAGTCCTTGGTGAATACCAGTGCGGCTTTAGGACGGAAAGATCAACAACCGACCAGATATTCATCATAAGACAAATACTCGAAGTCATGGGAATACAATGTAAACATACATCAACTGTTCGTAGATTTTAGGCAAGCCTATGATTCCATAGACAGAAAGGCACTAGGACATATTATGAGAGAGTTTGGAATTCCAGGAAAACTAATCCGAATGATGGAGCTTACTCTAGAAGGCTCAACGAGCAAAGTGCTACTCCAAAATACAACATCTGTTTGAAATAAAAACAGGGCTTAGACAGGGAGACGCCCTCTCCACAATACTTTTCAACTTTGCTCTAGAAAAGGTAGTAAGAAGCCTATCGATTAACTGGAAAAGCACTAAACAAATATTAGCTTTCGCAGATGACGTGGACCTAATAGGAAGAGGAATGGTTGAGGTAAAGGAAAGCCTCGTAGAAATGGAGAGAGAAGCCCAAAACATTGGTCTAACAATCAATGAAGAAAATACGAAATACTTAACAGTAGGAAGGCAGAGAGGAGGCAGAATTGGCCAGAATATAACTATGAACGAATATAATTTTGAAACAGTTCAAACCTTTAAATACCTTGGCTCCATAATCAATATTGACAATGATATGAAAGAGGAAATCAGAGCAAGAATTCTACAGGGAAACAAAAGTTTTTACGCTCTGCAACAAATGTTTATATCCAAACCCCTTTCCAGAGAATCAAAAGTTCGTATATATAAGACAGTAGGGCGTCCAGTAGTATTATACGGAAGTGAGACCTGGACAATGACACAAAAACAGGAAAATATGCTAAGAACTTTTGAAAATAAAATAATCAGAAATATAGTCGGCCCGGTCTGCGCAGAGAACAACTGGAGAAGAAGAACAAACGAAGAAATAAAAGAAATTTTGGAAAATAGAACCATTATATCGATGATCAAGGCAGGAAGGATAAGGTGGGCAGGACACGTCATGAGAATGGACAGCGATAGATACGCAAAAAAGGCAATGGAGGGCAACATACAAGGGTGAAGAACAAGGAAAAGGCCCAGAAAAAGATGGAAGGATGGGGTAGAGGATGATATTTCCAAACTGAATATTAACAACTGGAGGAGAGTAGCGCAAGATAGAACTGCTTGGAGAGCTGTTGTGGAGTCGGCCAAGACCCAGTTAGGAACATAAAGGCCATTGATTGATTGATTGATGCCTTTTCATATGTGTAACTAAATGATGTTTCTGAGCTGCTTCATATTTGCAAATAGAACATGAATAAGGTTTTTCTCCTGTATGCGTTTTCATATGTTTAACTAAATTACTTTTAAGTGCTGTTTTATATTTGCAAATAGAACATAAATAAGGTTTTTCTCCTGTATGCGTTTTCGTATGATTAGTTAAAGTATCTTTACGTGCTGCTTTATACTCGCAAATAGAACATGAATAAGGTGTTTCCCCTGTATGCGTCTTCATATGTGTAACTAAATGACTTTTCTGAGCTGCTTCATATTTGCAAATAGAACATAAATAAGGTTTTTCTCCTGTATGCGTTTTCATATGTCTAACTAAATTACTTTTCTGAACTGCTTCATATTTGCAAATAAAACATGTGTAAGATTTTTCTCCTGTATGCGTCTTCATACGGTTTACTAAATCACCTAGAAAATAAATAAAATTTGTAACTTGTACGGGTCTCCAAACAGTTAACTAACTTATACTCCATTTACTTGACATCTGCACTGTCAGTGTCAAATTTAAAAAAAATGTCTGGACTATACCTCAAAAATAATGTGTTTTTTATTAGACTGTACAGTAATTTAATTGTTAAAATGTGGAAAATAGCAGTGGTGCCAACATAATGTCAGTTTGACAGTGCAGATGTCAAGTACTATCCATTCACAAAACTAGTGGACTGTCAAAATGCTGTCAAGTTGGTATCCTGTTTAAATTCAGTTTTGGAACTTCCGCTTGCTGATTTTGGCAGCACTGAAATTTTTGAAATTTAAAAACTTGGCTTATGTCATACTTTCTTGTAAGAAAATAATCTCCAAAATTCTTTAATTTTTGTGCATACACTTCAATTGCAATGGACCAGAAACGAAAGAGGGTTTTATTATTGGAAAGGAAAAGTCTATAGTTAATTATTACAAGGAAAAACTTTTAACACATGTAACATAACCTAACTTTAAATATTACCAGAAATCACTAGATCCGAAGTACATTCCCCAAAAAACTGTAATTTCCAGGTACACTCAGCAAGTATTTAAAAAATTTGACATTGACAGTTCACGAGTTTTGTGAATGGATAATAAATGGAGTATACATTTCCCTGCAATTTTACCTTCATAAATGGACGATGTATGAAATTGTTCCGTATGTGTCATCATATGTTCCAAGAAATTATTCTTGTCTTTTGCTTCATATTCACGGAGCTCGCAACCTGAATGTTCTTCTAGGTGGTTCTCATTTTTTGCACACATATCAAACAATTCATCTTTTAAATCAACTTCCTCTTGTTTAATATCCAACTCGTGATAAGTGGTGCTGTCAATAGTATCTTGAACGATCTGTTGCTGAACATGTAAGTTTGCCACTGCTTTATTTTCATTTTTTGTAAGTGGTTCATGTAACATGCTGGCTACTGCATTAGGCAAATTATATTCAACTGATTCATGTTCCACGTCCATTATTATAGACAATCTGAGAGTAATACATGCAATTTCTGAAAATACAATATACAACGAAGTTCGGTTAGGTGAACTTGGTTATGTTTATTTAAAAAATATTCCCATTCTGAGTGTTACTTACTTGGAGTGATATGAAATTTTACGAAGTAACTCGTTTAGAGGATGGGCTGGCAATAAAGGCAACATTGAATTACTGCACAACCAACATCGCCGGCCATTACAGTCTGACAAGATAGGTTAAATCAAATTGAATTCAAAAGAACTACTGTTGTATACAACAGCGCTACCGTTCGAATAATTGCCAGCAGCCGTTAATAATTACACCGTAGCTGCTTTCGAATTACACATTAGAGTGCTCTGGAGTGCACCAGAGTAAGTTACCTCGCGTTCGAATTACAACATAATTTTTGGTTTTGGAGTAACTAACGCTAGTCTTGCTTCCCCTGCCCCCTTAAGCCACATGAAAGTGCAACAAGCACTGACATGCGCTGTTTAGAGATGTTAAAAACTGTTCTTTTACCGGAACAGTGACAACCTGTTCTTGCTCCGCCTGCGAAACAATGATAAATACCTGTTCATTTCCGGAACAGTCACAATATGTGATCTAAACATCAGTGCGCATCTCGTAATCGCTGAATCCAATGCAAGTGCTCCTCGCGGAAGTCGGAACAGGAGCGGAAACGAAAGCTACAAGGAATAAAAAGAGGAAAAGATCAACAGGGCGACACCGCAGCCTTGTGTTTTATATTTAAAGCCTGGACGTTTAGCACAGCAGTAACCGTCTTATCTCTATTCTGTTATGCTATCCATAAATCATAAATCAATTGTTAATTTGTAATATTGTAGCATCAAATATCAAAATAAAATACTTTTTTGTATTCGCTCCCCAAACTGGTTACTTTGGAAACTGTCTAGGATCCTCAAAATGGCCATTTAGAGGCCTTGTACTTAAAGTCGTCATGGCAACATTTTAGCGGACTCAAACATTAGTTGCCATGACGACTTTAAGTACAAGGCCTCTAAATGGCCATTTTGAGGATCCTAGACAGTTTCCAAAGTAACCAGTTTGGGGAGCGAAAAATTCATGTTCGCGCGGCCTCCTAATATAATGCCGCGTTAATGGTAATTGAAACTTCATATTATAATGTTTGGAGAGCTAATACAAAAATCTGGTGTGATACACTCACACAACTTCCTTTTGCAGTGATCTTATAATTAGTAAAGAATTTCATTTTTAATTTTTAACCATTTGTAAAAAAATTTCAATAATTACAAATTCTACAAAAACGGTACAAAATCGAGTGTTAGTTGAAGAGAAAAATTTTCTCTAGAATTTTAAGGTGAATTCAAAAATGTAATAATATACCGGGTGTTTTATTTAAAATAGGAGTTAATAAAAAAAATAGAAAAAAAAACAAAAGAAACCCACTTTAGAAGTGTTCAACTGGAAAATCACCTATCTCACATCAATACACATTAAAAATGTAAGAAAAATGTAAAGTTTAAAAAAAAATCGAAAAAAACTGAAAAATCACAAAAGTAAACACCTACTTCCGGTTATGCGATTTTCTTCAAAAGCTTGCTGTCTCATCTACATAGTACACAAAATTTATATATGAAGTTTCAAAGCCATACCTCTTTTCGTTTTTGAGATATTCTGTTCACAGACAGACACACAGACAGACACACAGACACACAGACAGACATACAGACCAATGAAAAAAATATATGTTTTTTGGGATCAGGGGACTCTAAAACGTGAAGATCTGTTGAAAACTCAATTTCGAATTTTTGGGGTGAATCCAATACTTCCTTTATAGTAAAAGGAAGTAAAAAAACGTTGTATGCAACACGTCCTCAAATGGCTTTGAGGACTAGTTACATAAAGTACTATTTAGAACCTGTTTTATATTATAATATTTATTTGTTTTTTTAAATTCTCCCTTGCAATTTCAGCATGTGCCTGTGCCTTACAGTATGCAGTTATAGTTCGCATTTCGCATGTAATTGTTTATTTGTTTATGTCAGTGTTAAGTTAATTTATGTAGCTGGTGGATGTTTGATGTTTGGTTACTGTTAACAGATAAGTTATTTTACTTCAAAAACGCGTTCTCGATGAACACTGAACAGCGAGTCCGACTTCAGCTTGCAACTCGCAACTCGCAAGTCGCAACTGCGACGCAATCCGATCGACGCGACATCGCGTTTTCAGAATCCCACTACTGTTCCGAAAAAGAGCAGTCGGTATTACAGATTTGGAACAGGTTGCTCTTGCTCCAAGAGCGGAACAGTGATAAAAGGACAGGTTTAAAAAGAACAGCACATCTCTAGCGCTGTTGCGTTATTTAGAATCAGTTGTGAAGCTGTCAGATTTAACCGCCTTTTTGACTAAAAGACGAAAGGAATCGGTATTTCTACTGTGCTGTATGCGAAATATTGACAATCTTTCTGCTTATTCTAAAATGCGATTGGAATGTTTTATCATCATAATGGGGCACGATTTGTTAGATAAAATTCTCAATTTTCATTATTTTCATCAGCTGACCTTCACTGAATGAATTCGATTCAAAAATTCTCAAGCTATCCGTAGTATCAGCTAAATTTACTGTAATTAACAGATTTTTTATAAATTTAATTATTAATTATATTTCAATGAACCTTTTCCTACGAATGAAGTTCTTTAAATCCATTTTGAGCGTAGTCTGCATATACCGCCCTTATTTTAAACGTTCAATTCAAAAGCAAACTATTTAGGTTATGTATTTTACCCGAGAGTAACGCAACGTCTGTTCGAATTACAAAGCAACTCACCCCAGAGTAATTCACCCCAGAGTCAATTGCACCAGTGCTAGTTGCACTCAATTCGAAAGCAGCTCGTGCCGACCAATTATAAAAAGGAGGTGGGGTTTAGTGATGGCGCCGAATTCAAAAAATAGCTTGCTTATAAAAAGAGTATTCCAGAAATTGGAAAGCTATTTAGAATCAGGCCAGACTGCTTGATTGTCATTCAGTAACACTTTGTAAATAACCTTCAAATTTGACATATGCGTTTGGGAATTTTGGAAGACATGTACGTTTTTCAACATTTTCTATGCCAGTATACGGTTTTAAAAAATAAGGTTAAACAACTAATACATAGGTACTTAAATCATGGCAAATGTTACAATGCCTTAACAAAACAGTTACATGTTCAATTTATAGATGAACTGTCATTACTTGAAAGCTGCTTGACTTTGGAAAATTATGTATTGATTGTATGAAACCAACTTAGACATGATTTACACTTTCCATGATGTACTTACTTGATTTTAAATAAATTTCCAATTTTTTGTTGGAATACTATACATACCAGTATTATCGTGCTTATTTTTTGACTTCTTTTGGGTTGCCTAGCTTCCAGTATTGTCCTTATAAATTTTCTAAACATTTCCAAAAATTTTACTACAAATGTTTCACTGTTAACATTTCAAGTTTTCTAAATTTTATAACTATTTTCTTAGGATGATTGACACTGTTCAGCTTTTATGTTAATAGGATTTCATATTTCAATATTTTAAAATTGATAACAAGAGGTTAAAATTGGGTAAATATACAAGTTTAATTATTTATGTTTACAATAAAATTTAAGCTAGTATGACTGCACGGGAAAATCTAAAATTTCAGTTAAATGACAGCTTTGTCTTCCCATAAACTACAAATAAAGAAAAATTTACACTAAAATAAGTTTATCTTTTAAACTGAATTCTGGCAAATTTAACATCCACTACATATTGTTAAATAGAGTCACATTTGTGATAATCATAGAATCTTAAACAGATAAAATGACGCCATAAAATTCTAAATAATTAGAGGATTTCCCTTAGAAACTGAAATGTATTCCCATTTTTTATTTATTTCTGGGCATTAATGAATTAACATACAGTAATCCCGTGAATGCTTACATTGATAAATTTGGTAATCAATGATTTAACAATTTGTGGTATGTATAAAAGTTATTAAATACATAATTTTTATGTATTTTATATCTTTGCTTTATAAACTTTACAATCTCTTTGATAATTTCTCCGATTTTTCTTTCAAACGGAACATAATTTAAATGTAGGTGTACCCTTATAAGCATATTCTCTTTTTTTGAATTCGGCGCCATCGCTAAACTCCACCTGCTTTTTATAATTGGTCGGCACGGTGTACGTATTAACGGCTGCTAAAATTGCCGAATATCCACAACAGATGCCGAAAATACCCGATTTTACCCGCAAGTGCAAAACAGTAGAATGTCATCGAATTCAAATAATTTAATTTTTAATGTTGATTATTTTAATAACTTAATAAAACTCAAGTTTTAATTATTTTTCTGTGTATTTATTAAAAATACAACATAAATCCTTTGAAATAAAAAAAGATTGGTGTGACATACGCACACAACTTCTTTTTACAGTGATCTTATAATAAGCCAAAACTTTAATTTTTAAGCATTCGTCAAAAATTTTCAATAATTACACATTCTACAAAAACCGTACAAAATAATATAAATTTTAGAGGTATTCAACTGGAAAAATCACCTATCTCACATCAATACACATTAAAAAGTAATAAAAATGTAAAATGTACATTTTAGAATAAAATGGGGTAGACAGCTATTGATATTTATTTAATTTTGTTTTTACATTTGAATTCTAGAAGAAATAAAGCAAAGGGTAGCTCCAGCTTCATAATACCCGAAATTATCCGTAATATTCAATACCCTGGTAATTACCCGCAGATTGGCAGCACTGGTATACACTATACAGTGTGTCCGGCAACATGATCCCCGTAACGTGCCGCGATGTCCTTGGATTTATTTTACATAAAACATTTCTGCAAACACATACTGTTTTCTCAAAATAATTGTCAAATCCGAAGTACGGTTGTCATAAAAATATCGGGACACGTATTTTTTCCCAATGTAAATTCAACGTCTAGAATAATATGTTCGTCACCTGAGCGTTTCAATTAGAGCCGACGAAGCGATTACGACATTTGCGTGCGATTGTTCTAGAGAGGTGCTTTAGATTGTTCTAAGGTACTATATTTATACGAGCACGCTTATCCACCATTTTGAGTTACTGAAAGTGGCGGCAAATTCAAATTCTAGTTACTTTCCAAATAGCATACGGTTAGTCGGAAAAACAACGATCATGTCATTTAATTTAATCCGTCTTGTAAAAGACTGGCTTTTAAAACAAATAAAAAGAAAGCAGAAAAAATCGAAACGAAAACACTGTTAACTAACACGCACGTGGTTCAAACTAGAGAACTTTAATAGTACCTTAGTTCAAACAACAGTGACGAGTGACAGAACTCAATAGAACTGACAGATACAGTTGACAGCACAGAACAACACCTACACACTGTATAGATTTAAATAACCACACGTGGATGAAGACTGTAATTATAATTAGCATTGTAATGGAATGCACCAAGATTTAAATCAGCATGCATTGTTCGTCTGGATCGAGCAGTACGTACTCCAACGGTTTCTAGTCTTGCTTGGTTGACAGACGACAGAATGCACGGTTACCGGTCAGCGCAGCCAACGGCTTGGCGCTAAAATCCCTGTGACACAAAATCTAGTGGGATAAGCTTGCCTGGGTAATAAAGCACTCTAGATTGTTCTATGGGTTTATCTACGTCACTATACACTGAAGCAACTGCGATGCGAACACGATCCGGCTTGCACGAAGTGGTTGCTCGCGACTGACAACATCAATCCTGAGGCGATTAGTCGTGTTGTTATTGCTTCATAAAATGCACGATTTAACAATTCTTCTTGTTAACGACATAACTTTTGGCTGCATATTGTATACAAGATGCTGACAGTCGATGCCAATGACAGAGTTTGTATTTTGTATTCAAAAATAATTGATTACTGCACCCCAAAAATTTTATTTGTGAACAGTTATTTTAGTCCGGCAGCGGAACCGTGTTATTTCCCTGAAGTGAAAATTTTCGTATTAAGTTTTTTAACGGATTCTCGAAGATTTATATGTCTATTTAAAATATCCGACTGATGACAAGCTAGCATCTTTGAGCAACTTGAGATACACAGGGTGTTTCAAAACAATAAGATGATTGTATATTTTTGGCTTTAAACTTGAATACTACTTCATTATTGTATGGTTAATTGTGCGTTCACTTATTGAATTTATTGATTTTACAAGTTTCAGCCATATACAGGGTGTTTAAAAAATATGTGTTATAAAGTTTTAATAATATTAATGAATTTCTGATATGAGAATATTTGGTGTTCCAGTTCAAAATTCAGCTAAAAATAACAACGTACGTGTTTAAAAACGAAGCTACATGACAGGTACAGAGTGTCCCCAAATTTTTTTGGCTGAAACAACAAACAGACCCACAAAATTTGGAGAAGGTAGAAACCAAGCATAAATATTCCTGTATCATGGTAATACGATCTCTAATAGCGATTTCTTTTTCAGATTCGAGTATAGTGTAACGTTTAGTTAAATATGAGTGAATACAAGTGTTTTTTTAACTTTAAATTTGCTTGTGAAAAAAAAGTTAAAAACTTTCCGTTGCTGGTGCCCAGCTCATAAAAACTTATAAAGTGCAGTAAAGTGTATGAAGATCAAAAGTTTGAAAAACTTGAAGAGATGTTTATCGACAGGAAATGCTGTTACCAAAGCGGGAACATCAACAACGAAACTGCAGAGGCGATCAGAAGTGCCAAATTTCAATTTTAAAAATGACTGCCTGTATTGTGGACAAAAGTGCTAAGTGGAAAAGAATAAAAAGGACCCTCATCGATTGCGACCGTCCTTTCAATTCCTACCTTTAGAATACAAGGTAAAGAAAATTTCAAACAAGGAAGCCATTTTGCAAACGTGCGTGGAAAGAAACGATACCTGGGCTGCTGAAATTAGATTAAGATTAGCTAGCTGTGTGGCAGAACTACCTGCCGTAGATGCCAGATACCATATGGACTGACGTAATAAATTCATGGGTCAAAACGCTGTGCTTTCAGCAAAACGACAGACTAGTCAGGATACCGAGGAAGAAGATATTTCTTACGAAGAAACAGTAAAAGAAATATTGACCGATAAAGAAAGAATTTGGAATTCTATAGATATAAACAATATCGGGAGGACATAAACTTACTCGCGGTAATTTAATAAAAACCCGCAAGAAACAGTTTGATGAACTGATAGTACTTGCTGCCTCAGGATATGCAAATATAATAATAACATTCCCTAACAAAGTCGCGGCGACCTTAAGAATAAAGTCGTGTTGAGGATGACGCTGATGATATTGAGACTGCAATTGGCAAAATAACAACAGAAATAAAACTCGAAGTTGCTGATGTAAAGAGGAATAAAGAAAAATATAAGTTACATGTAAAACATGAAACAGTGTTAGCGGATTGCAGTAAAACTATTAAAATGTTGCGAATCGCTATTACCTAAATTGGACAAAACTCCACCGGCACTTTTAATTGGGAGTATCGTCTCATCGACTTTATATAATACATTTACAAATCTTCAAATAGGTGTAAGCGTTAAGTTTAGATTTTCAAAAGAACTAGCGAATATTTTGAACCAATTTAAAATATCATGCACGTATGATGAGCCGTTAAGGTTAAAAAAGACTGCCTCTTTTGAGGTGGTTAAAAATGTAAATTGAACTGGAATTATTAAAGGAAATAATGCTACACTAACTCAGGTTATTGTTAAAAATCTTATCGCGAAGTGGCAAAACCAGTACTCATTCGCTAGCTGCAAACTACGTTAGCAGGAGAATTTTTAATATAATCATATACTTTTGGAACACCCTGTATTTAATTTTTTTGCTTTTATTTTATATAAACCTTATTATGAGAAGCAACCATTTGTAAAAAACTCGTTTATTTACTGAAAATTTACAAATAATTTAAAAAGAGTGATATTTCACCTACTTTACTTATCGGACACCCCGTATCTGGAGTTGCTCAAGGATGACTCTTTGTCATCACTTGGATATCAAAACTAGGAGACCCTTAGACCACAAATCCGTTTTGAAAACAACTTAATACGAAATTGTTGGGTTTTACCTGGTGGCTGCCTGACTATTTCTGATATTTTTTACCAAACTTCGTAGTTTTTGTTCAATTTTATTATTAGACCATTAGCAACAAGCTCATCTGCTATACTAATTGCTTTGTTGTGCATAACACGCGTTGGCGTTGCAACGTAGGTATGCAGTAGTAGATACAACTACGACATACCTACGATCGCGACTGGTGTTCTCAGTCTGGTGCAAACTCTTTTCGAGTGACGATGATGATGACGTGTTAGTAGCTTACTGATACATACGAAATAAGGATAGGTAATCGAAAAGGAAGTCTACGTTCACCTCAATATATTAAAAATAACAAACAGTGCAATACCTTTATTTTATCGCAGTAAGAAAGCTCTCCCAACATGAGCAAAATCATGTTACCGAATGTCAAAAGAAAGCTTTAATGTATTAGTAAAAAAGGTTTAGTCGTCTATTGAAAGACGCATAAATACAAGGTTATTTTTGTAATAATTTGACATTCCTTGCATTTCACCCCGCAATTTCAAAGCAACTAATCGCTTCGCGATTGACACTGACAGTTGCGAGCAATTATTTTGTGCAAGTTAAATTTCGATGGCATCGCAGTCGCAGCCGTCACTTTCGTTTGTCACACAATTCAGCAGGCCGTGAAGTACATACACCCACAGAACAAACGCCACGTTATTTGATGATATCGAAAAAGAAAAGATTGTCGATAATATAATGAGAGGAATGCCAATAAGAGTAATTGCCACTCAGTTTAAGGTAAGTTAAAATACAACTCATCTTCTACATCAGGGATACCCCACCTTTCTGTCTTCTTTCAAGTCGTGTTTTCCCCATTCTGGGAAGTCGTGATTGTTCAATATTGTAAGGCATTATAACAGTTTGTCTCCATTCCTAGCGGTTTTAGGCCGCCTCTACGGCTTCTTTCAGTTGTAGTCGTGTCAACTGCTTCACCTGGTCGAGCCACTTTGTTCTATGACTAGTCTTTCTAGCTATCTTTCGGTTTTCCACATTACATGCCCAAAGTACTTTAGAAATCTCATATTGACTTTACTAGACAGTCGTTTTTGGATGTTTAGCTGATTCAAGATGGATATATTTGCTCCTCTAGCTGTCCATGGTATACGCAGCATGCGTCGCCAACAAAACATCTCAAACGTATCTATTCTTCGTCGGTCGGTTGCTTTTATTGTCCATGCCTCTGAAGCGTACATAAATATGGTGAGAATTAGTGTCTCTACTAATCGTATCTTTGTGTTCTGGGTTATTTGTCTATCCTACTTCCTCCAATTTTATTATTTTCCTTGTCTGGATCACTTGGAATACAATTCTCTTTATTCCTATTTCCAGGGCTGGCCACTGACCGTCGAGGCAACAAAAGTAGTTGGCAATCACTCCTTGATTTGCAATTAGGACTACCCACTCCCACTCGTCCAGCTGCACCCAATCGTTTTAGTTCCCAAGTATTACAATAACTGGGGTTAATTGTGAACTCCTCTCAAATCCGACACTCACGTATTTTGAACTTAAATTATTTAATTTGTACGTCCTACTACTCAGGAATGTCGGACAGAACAGTGGTTTTGGCTTTATACACGTATCACTAGAGACCCCCGCTGCTTTCTCACTCTGGACTATTTCGATAGCTTTATAGCTTCTATTTCTACCGATTGTTGAAGTGCTACTACTACCTTTCACGACTCTTCTTTCCGATTTTATTTCACTTTCCAAGGTTTCATCTGGTTGGTCTTTAAATGAGGAAATGAGCTTGACCTTGAAGTCCGAGTGGTAGGAAGAGTAAATGACTTTGATCTTGAACTCCGAGTGGTGGGAGGATAAAATGAGCTTGACCTTGCAATCTGAGTGGTGGTGGAGAATAAATATCCTTGGCCTTGAACATAAATTTTACATTGAAATCAGAGTGGCGGGGGGGGGGGGTAAATAAGCTTGACCTTGAACGTACCCTTGACCTTGACTTCCTCCTCCACAAAGTGGTAGGGGGAGGTTTTAGAACCGGCAAATGCACCGTACTGTATGCATTCATTTAATATAAGAATTTAAACAATAAGTTTTGTATGTCTTAACAGTTAAAATTACAGTTACAATTAAATATTATATCCAACTGTAAAGTTACTTTGAAAAAGTAGATGATGCCCGCTGTCCTTGGTATTTTAGAATATGATCTAGAGTACAGAAAGGCACATGGGTGTGCTTAGGCAGGCACCATGAGGAAAATCTGATACTGCTAAATAAAGTAAAAACAATACAAAAATGAAGGAAAAGAAGAGCCTAAGAAAAAACATGAAGATCGGCTGCTGGATTGTACGCGGACTAAATGCACCCGGAAAACTACATATTCTTGAACAAGAACGAAAACAACGTAACTTAAAAATGACAGCAATTAGTGAAACAAAGTGTAAAGGCAACGGAAACTTTAAAACAAACGACAGTGTAGTATATTGCTCCGGAGGAGAAGAAAGCTTACACGGCGTAGCAATAACCATATCAAAAACGCTAGAAAAATACGTCATTGGATATAACCCAATCAATAATAGACTTATGTCAATGAAAATCAACACATCGCCTTCTACAGTTAATTTATTATAACGCGCAATGTGGTATTCCCGTTTCCATAAAGATTTGATTGTTACTATTGGTTTCTAAGGGTAGGTACGCCACGCCATGTGTAAATGCGTTTATTTTAAAATGCAATATATGAACAGTAATTTTATTGAAAAAGAAGCATCAGAAAAAAACAAAAGGGCATGTAATAACCCATATACTTGCTGTAAACTGAAGTCTTTATACTATTTGACCAACAGAATTCTTTCCCCCGTACAATATATTATGTTTTTACATACTCAGTAACGTTTCCATATTGCATTTTAAAATAAACGCATTTACACATATTGCGGGTTATAATAAACTCCCTGTATATTAAACATAATTCAGGTGTATGCCCCGACAACTGAAGCGGATGATAATGAGATAGAAAACTTCTACGCTTGCAGAAACTCGTGGAAGTGCGATTTGCACGATTAAACGCATTGAACTTTGAGCGTTTCTATAAAGAAATAGTTAAGGGAGTGAAAAACCTTTCTGGGGACTGTTTAGCCAACGTAAAGTCTGTAGTGGATCAGCTGGAGGAGAACTCGGTAAAGACTGGGTGTATGGTGGAAGTGCTAACACTCGCGAGTTCTATGGTAAAGTGTGACATAGAATTCGAAGCATTGAGTCGACAGCTGGAAGTGTAGTGATGTGGATATGTTACGCAGAAGCCGCCTCGGCCAGCAGCAACAGACTTACCGAGTGCCGTTCAACGATTAGCGAGTTCGTTAGAGGATTTATCGTTTAATGCATCACATGAAGTGGTATACGGATTAGAACGTAGCGGGTTCAGTGACGAGAGTTGTATAAATAGGAAAATAAAGTACAAAATGTTGCAGCTGTTGGTCGACTATTTTTAAATGAAGCCATTAAGAAAGGTCTCCTTGTAGATTTAATGGTTAGTCTTGCCTGGAGTTTCATACGTGTGAAGTAAAATCTGAAAATTGGGCTAGTGGTACAGCTGATAAACGTTGAGTGGCATCCTTGAACAATTTTGACGGTGTGACGGTTGTTTATATTGCAGATTTGGTGGTTGTGACGGGCATAAAGCACCAGTTTTTGAAATAGGTGCCATCTGAGGGTATGTGTTGTGTGAAGGAAGGTTACTTGGTTTTTGATTGGTGTTCTATGTACGATTTTATTCGATGTTGCCAGTTGTGTTCTTCGATTTTCGATATTGCGTTCTTCGAGGATATTTTTCAATGCTTCCTGTATAGTTTTAGGATTTCTTGATCTGATGTAGCGGCTTAGATCTATCTTCAAACCAGTCAAAAATTGATTTCTTGTGAAATTTGTATACATTTCGGTTTTTAACAAAATAAGAGATTAAAGCCAAAATGAAATATCTTACTTAAAGCAAAACTTGTTTTTTGTTGGACATTATGTAGAACATTATTAATATTACAACTCTAAAATGGAAAGAAATAGGTAAACAAAATTACACCTTAAATCCCTAAAACTTGCAAAATGGAATATTTTGGTTAGTTTCAATAATACGTCACTATGTGACGCTCTCCTTGGAAGCGGACCACAATAAAGAGACAGATCTAGCATTGTGGAGAAGCCTGACCCAGGTGTAAGTATACTAATTTGTATTCTTAAATGCAAAATGTTTGGTACTCAAACCGGGAGGCGATTTGGAGGCGCGCCTAAACCATTGCTGCAGCCCGTGATTTCAAACAGGCAGCAGATTAGCTTTTATTTTAGCAGAAGTTTGTAGTATATATTTTCAGTATTACGAGCAAGATTGGGTCAACTCCGGAGCTTTGCTGCGTTAATTTCTGCTTAAATATGACTGAGATAGAGGTAAGAAGACTCTTATTGCAAATTGAGCTAGCTAGGTAACAAACAAGACATAAAGTAAAATCGTGTTACAAACCATTAAACAACGACGACGATACTAAACGCCGCACTACAAAGTCATAAGATAAGAGTTATTGAGTGTTCCTTCTTTCGTTAAAACCACTGTATCTTATTTTAGAAATTTTCGGAGAATTTTAGTTATTGCTTGGAAATTTCCAACGTCAGGTCGATTTATGGGATGAATACCTGCTGCCTTAAAACCACTAATCAGATTATGATTGCCATTTCTGAAAGAGAAGCGAGAGCGTGCGGCCGACTGGTAGAGTGCTTGCGCCAGCAGTCGGCAGGTAGTGGGCTCGAGCCCCACACCCGGACGGTTCTAGGTAAATTTCTTGAATGCAATTGCTCGAAAACGAATTGCTCGAAATCAGTTGCTCGAAAGTCAATTGCTCGAATGTGACTTTACTCGAATTGCAAGTTTCTCGAACAGCAATTTCTCGATTATCTGTTGCTAAAAAAAATAAAGTTGTGAAATAGCCTTAACTCGAATTAGTTAATATCGAATATAAAAAAACACAAATTACAAATTATAACCTTTATTAATAAAAAATAGGTATAGGTATGCATTACATTCCGATGATAATCACTTTCGTGTCTTAAGAAAAACCTATTTAACATTATATGTAATAACAACAAACCCATTATCCTGATTATGAATACCCGTAATTACATTCCAATGACAATCACTTTCCTGTTACAAAAACATAATACTGTCATTGACCACTTACTACAAAAGATTTTGAAGATTTTAGTATTGAAGCATTATTTGTGACCATATAAATTCGAGCAAAACATTTTCGAGAAACTGCGGTTTCTAGGAACTGGTATTTCGAGAAAAGTTACATTCGAGCAATTTGATTTTCGAGCAGCTGATTTCGAGCAATTGATTTCGAGCAATTGATTTCGAGCAATTGCATTCGAGGAATTTGCCAGAGACGCACCCGGACATTGGAAACATCGAACGCTCTCCAGCCATTATACGAACATCTTTGGTAGTCGTGACCGCTGTGAGCACATTCTTCCCTCATTCAAGAGGTTTGGCTAGCCACCTACCCCGGCCGCGGTTAAGATGGCACTCAATGTGCGGAAATAACAGGCTCTCAGCCTATATTAAGAGAAGAAAAAGAAGAAAGAGAACGGCAGCCTTTTTAGAAGCCGAGAAAAATTATATACTGAATTTTACTGGGCAAATCACTTTCACAATTAGCCAAAAAAAAATCCATTCCAACTTTAAGGCTCTGAAATAAGCAACGCAACTGATTGTGTAGTCTGTGTAGTATTTGTCGGTAAACAGATACCTTTGGTGTTGTCTTCTGCACAATAACGTAAGATATAAACACTATGTGTGAAAATAAATAGCATCAGGCAAAAGCGTCTGGACCGTCTATATTTTTACCGTTGGTTGCATAGCCGCATGCTCCAAGGACTGGTTAAAAAGTTTCTAAAATTAAGCAACGTTAGCGTCGGTCGGCACTCGAACGGTAGCCTGACCTATAAAATTACAGCATCGGAGAGCACGTTAAGCCGTGGATCCCGGTAGTCATTTCGGTGACAATCGTCAGATTACGTAAGAGGCGCTCGCGCAACCTGTAAAATTTCGACTTTTGTTGCAAGCCGAAATCGACTTTATGACACGAACGACACAAAATCGGGAAATTCTCGGATCAATTGCCCCAATTATGATACGATGGGCTGTAACAAAGGTTGCCGGTTCACTCAGTGGAGAAGGAGGAGTTCCTTACGACCTTAATTAGGGCTACGATCCGGCAAACGAAATAAAGATGTTAAATGCCAGACGCCACCACTTTACTTATTAAATCGGGAAGAGCACAGGTGGGCTCATTGAGATAGAGGAAGCAATGGCCCAACCTTTCTGATTCAACCTTGGCAGTGCTTAAACAACGATCCACGAATAAGTGGATCGGACTTACCTTAACTTGCATTTGCTTACAGTTGTCTGAATCTCTTTACATCACAAAATAACACATGCAAACATCATAAATCTACTAAAGAAAAGCACAACTAATTGAAAATGACCTATATTAATGTAGACATATGTATATAAACCATAAACTTCAAATGGATTACTCAAAAAAGGTTAGTGTTGTTAATTGTGCAACATTTAATCTAAATACAGGCTGTAAACTTGACAGCAAACGATCTAACTGCGTCAAAATCGGTTACAACTTTAATTACACAATTGAACTAAATACAAACGATAGTTCTTGACCGTAACCAAGCAAATATGACACAATGACGGTAATTACTTTAATCTCACAACGTGAAGCAAAATACAAATATTAAAACTTGACGGTAAAGACGCAAATCGACGAGAATAACGAGAACAGTTCAAACGATTACTTTTAAATTAACAACAATGCTGCGTAAAATGACGACACTTCAGAAATCAATTCACTGCACATTGTGCGCTCGTTAAAATTAGTACAAAATGATACAATAAATACCTTTTGAGGGATTTAGATGCTACGATGATGATGTCAACGGAGCTGCAGGTCGGGCTCAAGCGACTGCTTGGAGAAACTGCGTGAAACGGCATAAAGCGAAGCTTCCAATTAAAAATCCGCACTTTTTGCACAAAATAAACGGAGTAGTAAATATTAGCTACATGATTAATCTTAAGGTGACCAATCGTCCTCCTTTAGGAAGACAGTCCGTCTTTTGTAGGTTCTAGCCTATCCTTCCTCGAAAAGTGTCCTCCTACCTGTCCTCCTTTTCGATTTGAAGGAAAATGTATTCCTTTAATAATAAAAAGAAAATTGTCAAACTTAGAGGAATCAAATCCGGACATAATGGAAAAGTTTACCAAAGAAGTGCAGAATTTTTACCAAACATGTTTCGAATATGTCGAAGAATGGCCTGAAACAAATATCACAGGAAATAACAGTTTTCAATGGTGTTTTTTGAATTCATCGCAAGTAAATTGGGCAGATATTGAAAATTGTGTTGAGTTTTTATCGAAAGAAATGCCTGATATTAAAATCGATGACAATTGTCTGTTTGAAGGAATTTGAAGACTGAATGTATATGTAAATTGATAAAAGATGGGTGGAAATATTTAACCATTTCAAAAATGAACACATTCCATATGAAAATGTAATTATTCTTGTTGAATTAAATTGTGCTGCCCTGGAACTAATGCAGCAGTTGAAAGAGTTTTTTCAATTGGTAATGATTTTTGGACAAGTGGGAAATCAAGATTGAATGTTGATACTCTAGGTGCAGCACTTACCGTAAAATTCAATATGAAGGATATTTCTTGCTCTGAAATTCCCAATATATTATTAGAAAATGATATATTGACAAAAAATATTCATTCAATGGAAAAATACTCATTTAATTATAGCTATTAAGGCAACTAGTGTTTTACAGAGGATTTAAAAATCGAGGTCGATCATGTTAAAATTCGAGCGAAGCGAGAATTTTATGATCGACCGAGATTTTTAAACTGTAAAACACGAGTTGGCTTCAATATTTTTTCTACAGCCGAGGAGTTTGTTAGCTTAAATGCCCTTGGGGCTTCGCCCCTCTCCAAAGCGGCCCATGGGGCTTCACCCCTCTCCAAGGGGGCCCTCGGGACTCCGTTCCTCTCCAAGGGGGCCCTTGGTGCTCGGCCCCTCTCCAAGGGGGCCCTCGGGGCTCGGCCCCTCTCCAAGGGGGCTCTTGCAGCTCCACCCCTCTCCAAGGGTGCCCTCGGGGCTCCGCCCCTCTTCAAGGGGGCAATCGGGCTCCGCCCCTCTCCAAGGGGGCCATCGGGGCTCGGCCCCTCACCAAGGGGGCCCTCAGGGCTCGGTCCCTCTTCAAGGGGGCTCTTGGAGCTCCACCCCTCTCCAACGGGGCCCTCGGGGCTTCGCCCCTCTCCAAAGGGGCCATCGGGCTGCGCCCCTCTCCAATCGGGCACTCGGGGCTCCGCATACAAATCGGTCCGATATAATAATTGTACTTTTAATCTTCACAAATAAGGTTTTATAAACTCTTAAAGTACTCCGTGCTTTAAATGGAATGGCGTGTTTTATAGACAACATAAAGCACGCCGCATATGACCCTTGGAAACAGTTTAAAATCACGGCTGTAGAAAAAATAATTAAAAGGAATGTAAGCATAATTAGTGTATTTTTGTTTAAATTAATAAAATCTTTCATTTATTTACGTTGTACCGTTTTCTTAAATTTTTTCGTCCTCCTTTTCATTGTATAAAAATTGGCCACCTTGTTAATCTGTAAATATGGCTAAATATAACAACGTTGAGGTCCTTATCGAGACTCATGGATGCAGTTAAACTTTCTAATTATATAGTTTGACTTTTGAGACAATTGAAAAGTGAACAAAGCTTGTTTAAAACGTGATAATAAGGAAGCTAATAGATATCATGTTTCTTAAGCGGTTAACTTCCACTGTACCAATATCCCAGAATGTCAACCTAAGGAATCAGAATCGACACTAGTCACATCTAATGTAGGTAACTCATTTTCACGGCGCATGCGGCTGTCAACCATGTTGGCGTACAGTAAATTTTAAATTACTCAATACGGTACAGCACTTTATCGTTAGCAGAGGGTGCATATTTGCTTAAGATTTGAAGGTTACTCTACGAAATTATAATTAATTACAATAAGTGTGAATTGTGAGCATTCTAATAAATATGAGAAAAGGTGGAAACTGGTGTTCAGCATTTAATTGCACCAGTAACTCTAATACTGACAAAAACGTCAGTTTGCCTCATTTTCCTAAAGATAAAGAAAGGTTAGTTCATTTTTAATTAATAGTGTTGCTCTTAATTCATTTTCTTCTTTTAATTTAGATAGGGTTATTTACAATCGACAAATTAAAATGTGTGTTTCTTAAAGGTCAAAACGTTGGGTCATAAACTGCAGGAGCGAAGATTTATTAAACAGGGACGCGAATTATTTGTACATAAATTGTAAAATATGCAGCATTTTCTTAAAAATAGACTGAAAGAAAATGCTGTGTCAACATTATTTGAAATCTCCAATCCTGATCCTATTGTAGCGTCAAAAAGCAAAAACAAGCTGAGCGAAACCAACCTTCGAAAAAACAACGAACTAATGAAAGTAATAACGTGTTCTTATCTGATGCAAGCTGTAGTACTAATCTTCCTACACAAACATTCATAGAAACGCCAGTATGTAGTAAATGTAAGTATTGTAACATTATTTTATTCCGTAGGTAATTCCAACACTACTCTTGAAAATGAATGCATTAAAATGCTCCTAATGTAATCGATAAAGTAAACGCCACAGTGCAGTCGTAACTTTTTCATTCTAATAAAACTTTAGAAAACTCCTATAAATATTCAAAGAACTGTTCAGGCCTTTTTAATGCTTTGAAGCTTTATTTATATATCTCATTTATCGAATGCCATCAGAAATTTTCTGAGAATTTTAAAAAAATTTGTATTGTCCTAAACAGATAAGAAAAACAGTAACACAATTTTTCATTAGAATTGCTACCTAAAATGTAGATAACGCAATTATTTATAACTGATTAAAATAATTAAATTCTACATTAATGGCATGCTAACGTAAAATCATTTTCTTTATAGACGCTGATGCTGAAAGTCAAACACCGAAGTCGTTGACTAGATTCTCCCCCAGAAAAGAAAAATGAAGGGAAAATTTAATAGCAAAAAACCGCATTATTAGAAAACTATTTTTACAAACAAATCCAACGATTTTAAAATAATATGCAGTCAATTCTTACCGGAAAATTTGGCAA
This sequence comes from Agriotes lineatus, assembly GCA_940337035.1. NCBI lineage: Eukaryota > Metazoa > Arthropoda > Insecta > Coleoptera > Elateridae > Agriotes > Agriotes lineatus. The sequence goes on along the minus strand of OW679201.1, from coordinate 56,020,394 downwards.
ATTTTATTATAACCCAGGCCAGACTTTAAAACAGGATACAAAAAAGGAAATAGGTATTCGATCGAATTTAAACAGTTTTATTGAAAATACCTTTTGTTTGCCGTCAAAACGCAGTTTACAGAGAATCACTCAAAGTCTTCAGTATTTACCAGGACTACACGACGAGGTACTTTCGGTAATTAAATTTAAAATTGATGGTTTAGATGACAAAGCTTATATTGTACTATTTGCATAGATGAAATGTCACTGAAATCACATTTATTTTATAATATCTCTAATGATACCTTGATTGGCATACATGATACAGGTAAAATAAAAAAAAATTGCAGCAGCCAAATCGGTTATGGTAATTATGGCAAGAGGAATTTTTGTAAACTGGAAACAACCTGTTGCTTATTTTTTAGTTAATACAACCTGTTCCGGAATAGACCGCTTTAATATTGTAACATAATCTATTACCAAGCTTGATGATATTGGATTAAATGTATTGAAACCATTTTTCGGCTTCGCTCGAATAGTTTCTCCACATACCAGTTATTTCAGGACCAGCCTGTATATTGTCTTCGCATAATAATCAATTGTGTTTTGAAATATTTCAATTTACCAATGCAATTTTTTCGTACCGATTCTGGAAAGCCCCAAAAACATTCGCTGGCGCGAGGTCGCAGCGTTCAGCTGTCTTTGTTAGTTGGCCGAATGCTCGAGGATTCTTTTCCTGCACCTCGACGAAGTAACTTGCTTCTAAAAAGGTCCCGTTCGTGCTTTATTACGCCACTACAATTAATTTTGAAAGGCTGACTATAATCAGGTACCATGGCGTTTTTCTGTTTGTTATTCTCCTATTAATTATGTTTCTTTAGCTCTTAATCGACAGTTTTTCCCGAGAATTTAATCTTGGAAGTAAGGTTGCCGTCCGATTTAATTTTCAACACCTGCTAACGTCCTACCTAGCTCCTGCGGCTTGTGAATGGCTTTTCTGCAATTACGGACGCATCCCCGGCGCTTCCTCCCCCGGGTATAGCAACCCTGGCCAGCCTTTGGTTAACAACAGCCTTGGGCGTCGGAGGTTAGTGTTTCTTGGTGTTATATCATACTACTTTAAAAGTGGACGGTCTTCCTGCTTTTAAGCAGATTCGGGCAGTTTAAATTTGTACTTTCCGTTGTTATTGACATATAAAGTTTAATCTCATACAGTCAATCTATTTTAATACTTGAAGCTTAATGCGTATACTTAATTACGATTAATATTTAAAGCTACAATTTATGTGTGTAATTGAACCTTTGTAAAAGGAGCATTCACGCTTTTTGCTTTCAATAGCCTAAACAGAAAGGTTTTGTTAAGTGACAGCGGTATGCATACCACTCGATTTATTTGTGGTTACAATTAATTGAATAACCCAAAAAGGGATTTCTTGGTGAGTGTCGCAACCTTCATTTAACTTGCACAGCTCTACTATGATATTATTTGTGATCAAATTGTTTTGATTATTTATTATTGAATTACTTTTGAAGACTTTGCAGGGTACACAGCTGGTGGTTTGAACCCACGACCATATAGCCGAATTTGAGTTAGCTCGGCCATCGCGGTAAGTGAAGATTTTTAGAGCTTCCGTGTAGTACGAACTTTAAGGGGGTTAATCTGCGATTATTTTATACATTTATACTTACCTAGCAACTTAATGGCCACCAGTTTATACTATTAACAAAATCAGGAAACATAGCAGAAATAAAAGAGTAAAATATATGTGCTGTTATACTCCATCCTGTTTAAATTTATACAGTACGCTTTGTTTAAGCAATTTCTGTAACATTTGTTTAAAATAATTTCAAGATCAATTTGACATCATCTAAATCTAGAAAGAATAAGCTTTCCACTCGTTTAAGAATCATTGAGAAATATTAAAAACTAAGCTTATAAATGCGATGTACGCATAAAGTTCATCAAATTTTAGTAATAAAAAAACTGAAAATATTTTTTTCTGGTTTCTTGCAATCGCAAAAAGAATAGAGCCCTCCACATTTAGATCCGCAAGGTAATTCCACATATTGTACATTTATTTTTAAAACTATATCTTTGAATGTACACCCAATAATCGAATTTATGCTGCCTGATTCCTGACTATACTGTACGATTGTACTGTACGCCAATATGGCAAACGGCAAGCGTCGAGTCCAAACTATGCTACAAGAACTTCAAAGGCGCCGCCAGTAGTGTCGCTTCTGTATCCGTAGGTTGATATTGCATGAAATTAGTAGATAACCTTTTACCATAAAAGTTATGCAACATATGATTCCGACGCAAAAGGTGAACATCTCTTTCTATATCTACTTACTTGACTTGTAAAACTGTAAAATAACTTGTAAATATGCAGTACTGTACTAAACATTTACACTAAATATTAAGATTTTATTGTCAATAAAGAATATCACATAATTTACAATATTAAAGGGAAGTTTACATTAAAATTTATTTTACAAATTCCAACTAGAGGGCACAAAATGTATGCCTTAGCTAGAGTCCCTGTATATAGGTTACTAAGAGTTGGGCAAACAGCGGGATACATTTTGATTGGTTTGGATCACTTTTTACAAGGCATGTGTGATAAAAGTGCGTTTTTTACATATTTTGCAACATGTTGCGACCGATAAGATTCACACATGCTAATCTAAATCTTAACTAAATTGGCAGTATGTTCCTAATAGTCGCTTCTAGAGATCCTAAAAATGATCAATACTTTGAAAACTCTCTCATCAAAAGGAAGTTAGCAAGATTGGTTCCCATAACCTCTTTATTCGACATATGTCAAATATCTAATTTGGATCAAAAATGTATGTCAAATCAGGCTGTTTGCCCAACTCTTAGTAAACTATATACACGATCACTAGCCTTTAGCTAGAGTCCCTGTATATTAATCTTACTTTTTATACAGGGACTCTAGCCTTAGCCAGAGCCAGTAGATATAGGATAGTACCGCCACGTCCGCCATGTTTATTCCTCTGACATATGCGTCACTTTGAGGTTTGTAACACAATTCCGTCAACGTGACGTTTGTTGGCAATCCAAAATTTTTCTTAAAATTGGCAAGACTGTAAGTCTATGTCAAATTTGAGGTTAACAGGTTAGGTTTTACGTCAGTTTTGACACAGACTGACGGAAAACATAACCTGCTAACCTGTAATTTGACATAGACTTACAGTCTTGCCAATTTGAAGTAAAATTTTAGACATAACTCAATCAGTTATTGCTGATGGGAACAAAAATGGCGGCGATGGCGGCATTTTCACGGATCAAAGAATGGCGGTACTCTCCTTTCTCCTATATACACTGGCTCTGCCCTTAGCCAGAGCCAGTAGATATAGGAGAGTACCGCCACGTCCGCCATGTTTATTCCTTTGACATATGCGTCACTTTGAGGTGTGTGACACAATTCCGTCAACGTGACGTTTGTTGGCAATCCAAAACTTTACTTAAAATTGGCAAGACTGTAAGTCTACGTCAAATTCAATGTTAGTAGGTTAGGTTTTGCGTCAGTTCTGACACAAACTGACGCACAACATAACCTGCTAACCTCGAATTTGACAGACTTACAGTCTTGCCAATTTCAAGTAAAATTTTAGACATAACTCAACCAGTTATTGCTGGTGGGAACAAAAATGGCGGCGATGGCGGCATTTTCACGGATCAAAGAATGGCGGTACTCTCCTATATACACTGGCTCTAGCCTTAGCAAGCCCTTGTTTGTTACATAAGCTAGAAGTGAGGTATAATGGTTGCAAAGTAAGCTGCAAACACATCACGAATAGCACCATGTATGATTCTAGAAAAGTATATTTAATTCTTAATCTTGAGCTCCAACACAACTTATGTATACCTGTAACAGCAGATTTAAGTATGACAGTAGAATCGCTGGTGTAGTTATTGTAGTAAACGAAAAATATGAGAATAGTGAGCATGCTTTTTTTTTATTCCCATCAATTTACTTATAGCTGGTGAGAACACAGTGAGTGCTTGCAAGTGTGAGCACGATAAATCAATAGTCAGGCCTACGCGTCATAGATGTCCTTATTTGTGAATATTCGCGATGTGTCTGACACCTACTTTTAAGACATCATTGTTCAATTTTCTCACTCTTGATCAATTCTAATATTATTCCATGACTCATATCATTCCAAAGTTATCTTTTCTATTTTAACTTAATTTCAGTGCTTCTAATTGTTATACGTATATGTTTTCATATGTGTAACAAAAGGAATTTTACGACCAGCTTTATATTTGCAAATAGAACACGAATAAAGTTCGTCTCGTTTGTGTATTTTCATGTGCTTCAGTAAAGCATCTTTTTCTGATCTTTTATACTCGAAAATAAAACATGATTAAGGTTTAACTCCTGTATGTGTTTTCATATGTGTAACTAAATAACTTTTCTGAACTGCTTCATATTTGCAAATATAACATGAATAAGGTTTTTCTACTGTATGCGTTTTCATATGTCTAACTAAACTACTTTTAAGTGCTGTTTTATACTGGCAAATAGAACATGAATAAGGTTTTTCTACTGTATGCGTTTTCATATGTCTAACTAAACTACTTTTATGTGCCGTTTTATATTTGCAAATAGAACATGAATAAGGTTTTTCTCCTGTATGCGTTTTCATATGTGTAACTAAACTACTTTTATGTGCTGTTTTATATTTGCAAATAAAACATGAATAAGGTTTTTCTCCTGTATGCGTTATCATATGTTTAACCAAATCCCGTTTATGACCTACTTTATACTGGCAAATACAACATGAATGAGGTTTTTCTCCTGTATGCATTTTTATATGTTTAACGAAACTACTTTTATGTGCTGTTTTATACTGGCAAATAGAACATGAAAGAGGTTTTTCTTCTGTATGAGTTTGAATATGTGTAACTAAATTACTTTTGTGAGCTGCTTTATATTTGCAAGTGAAACATGAATAAGGCTTTTCTCCTGTATGCGATATCATATGTCTAACTAAACTCTTTTTATGTGCTGTTTTATAATTGCAATAGAACATGAATAAGGTTTTTCTCCTGTATGCGTTTTCATATGTCTAACGAAACTACTTTTATGTGCCGTTTTAAACTGGCAAATAGAACATGAATGAGATTTTTCTCCTCTATGCGTTTGAATATGTGTAACTAGTTACTTTTGTAAGCTGCTTCATATTTGCAAATAAAACATGAAAAAGGTTTTTCTCCTGTATGCGTTTTCATATGTTTAACCAAATCCCGTTTATGACCTACTTTATACTGGCAAATACAACATGAATGAGGTTTTTCTCCTGTATGCATTTTTATATGTTTAACGAAACTACTTTTATGTGCTGTTTTATACTGGCAAATAGAACATGAAAGAGGTTTTTCTTCTGTATGAGTTTGAATATGTGTAACTAAATTACTTTTGTGAGCTGCTTTATATTTGCAAGTGAAACATGAATAAGGCTTTTCTCCTGTATGCGATATCATATGTCTAACTAAACTCTTTTTATGTGCTGTTTTATAATTGCAAATAGAACATGAATAAGGTTTTTCTCCTGTATGCGTTTTCATATGTCTAACGAAACTACTTTTATGTGCCGTTTTAAACTGGCAAATAGAACATGAATGAGATTTTTCTCCTCTATGCGTTTGAATATGTGTAACTAAGTTACTTTGTAAGCTGCTTCATATTGCAAATAAAACATGAAAAGGTTTTTCTCCTGTATGCGTTTTCATATGTTTAACGAAACTACTTTTAAGTGCTGTTTTATACTGGCAAATAGAACATGAATAAGGTTTTTCTCCTGTATGCGTTTTCATATGTGTATCTAACTACTTTATGTGCTGTTTTATATTTGCAAATAGAACATGAATGAGGTTTTTCTCCTGTATGCGTTTTCATATGTCTATCTAAACTACTTTTATGTGCTGTTTTATATTTGCAAATAAAACATGAATAAGGTTTTTTTTCCTGTATGCGTTATCATATGTTTAACCAAATCCCGTTTATGACCTACTTATACTGGCAAATACAACATGAATGAGGTTTTTCTCCTGTAGGCATTTTTATATGTTTAACGAAACTACTTTTATGTGCTGTTTTATACTGGCAAATAGAACATGAAAGAGGTTTTCTTCTGTATGAGTTTGAATATGTGTAACTAAATTACTTTTGTGAGCTGCTTTATATTTGCAAGTGAAACATGAATAAGGCTTTTCTCCTGTATGCGATATCATATGTCTAACTAAACTCTTTTTATGTGCTGTTTTATAATTGCAAATAGAACATGAATAAGGTTTTTCTCCTGTATGCGTTTTCATATGTCTAACGAAACTACTTTTATGTGCCGTTTTAAACTGGCAATAGAACATGAATGAGATTTTTCTCCTCTATGCGTTTGAATATGTGTAACTAAGTTACTTTTGTAAGCTGCTTCATATTTGCAAATAAAACATGAAAAAGGTTTTTCTCCTGTATGCGTTTTCATATGTTTAACGAAACTACTTTTAAGTGCTGTTTTATACTGGCAAATAGAACATGAATAAGGTTTTTCTCCTGTATGCGTTTTCATATGTGTATCTAACTACTTTTATGTGCTGTTTTATATTTGCAAATAGAACATGAATGAGGTTTTTCTCCTGTATGCGTTTTCATATGTCTATCTAAACTACTTTTATGTGCTGTTTTATATTTGCAAATAAACATGAATAAGGTTTTTTTCCTGTATGCGTTATCATATGTTTAACCAAATCCCGTTTATGACCTACTTTATACTGGCAAATACAACATGAATGAGGTTTTTCTCCTGTATGCATTTTTATATGTTTAACAAAACTACTTTTATGTGCTGTTTTATACTGGCAAATAGAACATGAATGAGGTTTTTCTCCTGTATGCGTTTTCATGTGTGTAACTAAATTACTTTTGTGAGCTGCTTTGTATTTGCAAGTGAAACATGAATAAGGTTTTTCTCCTGTATGCGTTTTCATATGTGTAACTAAATTACTTTTGTGAGCTGCTTTATATTTGCAAGTGAAACATGAATAAGGTTTTTCTCCTGTAAGCGTTTTCATATGTCTAACTAAACTCTTTTATGTGCTGTTTTATAATCGCAAATAGAACATAGAATAAGGTTTTTCTCCTGTATGCGTTCCATATGTCTAACAAAACTACTTTTATGTGCTGTTTTATACTGGCACATAGAACATGAATGAGGTTTTTCTCCTCTATGTGTTTGAATATGTATAACTAAATTACTTTTGTGAGCTGCTTCATATTTGCAAATAAAACATGAATAAGGTTTTTCTCCTGTATGCGTTTTCATATGTCTAACTAAACTACTTTTATGTGCTGTTTGATTTTGCAAATAGAACATGTATAAGATTTTGCTCCTGTATGCGTCTTCATACGGTTCACTAATCATCTAGAAAATAATAAAAATTTTCACTTGTACGGGTCTCCAAACGGTTAACTAACTTACATTTCCCTGCAGTTTACCTTCATAAATGGAAGATGTATGAAATTGTCTCGTTTGAGTTATCGTACATTCCAAGAAATTACTCTCGTCTTTTGCTTCATATTCACGGAGCTCGCAACCTGATTGTTCTTCTAGGTAGTTTTCATTTTTTGCACACATATCAAACAATTCATCTTTTAAATCAACTTCCTCTTGTTTAATATCCAATTTGTGATAAGTGGTGTTTTCAATAGTATCTTGAACGATCTGTTGCTGAACATGTAAGTTAGCCAATACTTTACTTTCATTTTTTGTCAGTGGTTCATGTAACATGCTGGTTACTGCATTAGGCAAACTATATTCAACTGATTCATGTTCCACGTCCATTATTGTAAACAATCCGAGTGTAATACATTCAATATCTAAAATACAATATACAACGAAGTTCGGTAGGTGAATTTGGTTATGCTTATTTAAAAATATTCCTATTCTGAGTCTTACTTACATGGAGTAACATGAAATTGTACGAAGTAACTCGTTTAGAGGATGGGTTAGCAACAAAGGCAACATCGAATTACTGCACAAACACCATCGCCGGCCATTACAGTTCGACAACATCGATTAAATAAAATTGAATCCAAAAGAACTACTGTGGTATACAGGGTGTCCCGCAACATGATCGCCGTTACGTGCCGCGATGTTCTTGGTACATATTATTTTACATAAAACATTTCTACAGACACATATATTCGGCTGTTTTCTCAAAATATCTGTCAAGTCTGAAATACGGATGTCGCAAAAAAAATAGTGACCCGTATTTTCCCAATGTAAACTCAAAGTTTAGAATAATATCTTCGTAACCATCTTCTTCTTTCTCTTCTTCCTCTCATTTTAGGCTTTCAGCCTGTTTTTCCAACCATTTAATTTTCTTGGGAGGTGGATGTCCAACTTTTTACCCATCTTTTAGGTGATCCTCCTACTGGATTGCCTGGTCTGGGTGTTTCATCACGTGCAATTCTCACTATTCTTTCTGGAGTAATCCTGAATACGTGCTGACTCCGTTCTTGCCTTCGTTGCCTCGACCATCTTACAATATCCGGAAAGCCACATTGTTGTCTGATATCGTTGTTTCTTGTTCTGTCTGCCGGCGGATTTCCTGTTATTTAAATTTCGGTTGTTCGTAACAGTGGTTTAGTTTTCTTGGTTTCCGCTCTGGTTTCCACGATGTCAGTCATGATGGGTCGGACGCAGGGCCGCGCCAAGCCAGTGTGCAATGTGTGCACCGCACACGGGCGGCCAAATTCAGGGGCGACCAAAAAGGTTTAAAAATTATATACAAATTACAAAAAAAAAAAAAAATGTACAATTTTTTTACTTTACAAATTTTAGAAGTTCAAAAATATGTACCTATATAGGTATAAAAAATGTTTATTGTGTAAATGAACACCTGATAATATGGTTACATGGATTATTGTTTATGTAAATTCTCGAAGTTAGTTTTTATTCCGTGGCGGCTAATTATTAAAAGAAGCCAACTTGAAGGAACGCTTTCCATGCATCTTTATGCAATGATTACAAAAAAGCCGGATATTTATCAGAAGCAACAAAACGTGACTTTTCAGAAAACTGGCGGCTGGCGGCTTTTATTGACTGTGAAACATATCGTATTTATGAAGTAGGTATTTATATTATTTTTGATCGGGGTGTCGGCGATCTCTTTTGTCGGTAAGTACCTAATTGTTTAAAACTGATTTTAAGAAATATAATATTATATGCTGCTTACATTAATGCTGTGGTAATATGGGTGCAATGATAATTATTTGGTCATTTAATTTTTGAATTGGCTGCAGAGAAGATCGAGTAGAGAAAATTAATTTTGTTAGTGATTGTGTTATAAATATGGTAAGTACCTACATACATATCAATCATATATCAATCAATACACAGATAGTTACTTACATATTCTTAAATTGTATTAAGTAATAAAATTGTTATAATTTTTCTAGAACAGAAAAACGAAAAGGTGGTCGGGTTTTCAGTATCGAAAATAAAGTCTACAAAAAAAAGAAGAAAAGAAAAAGAAAATGTGTCAGCGGAAGCATTAGAATCAAGCTCTAGTTCTCTTTCCGGGCCACTGAATGAGCCGTGCGTCCAAGAAGTCGAAATGGAAATTATGAGGAAAGATTCCGAATCTGGGGAAGAGAAAGTGACTTCATCTGACTCAGAGTCTCCAAAAGCAGAGAGAAGAGAAGTTGGTGACGCTGAGGAAGCCAGCACGTCATCCTCATCAAGGCTTTCTGAACTAAAGAAATTTGGCTGCTCATCAGATTCACAGCAGTCGCAGCAGGACACAGCAACCTCAGATGATCCTGGAGAGTGGCCTGAGATAATATCAACAACATTAACAAAAATTTTAGTAGAAAGAGGGCCTGTTCAGGTAACGCAATTTAATTTCCCAACTAATGAAAATGGTCGAAGGTTTTCGAAAAAATATTTCTACCGTTCTCTTCCAAATGGAGAAGAAATTAATAGACCGTGGTTAGTTTATTCAATAAAAAATAATGCAGTTTATTGCTTTTGTTGTACAATATTTGGCAAAATTAAAAACAATTTTTCGCAAAAGGAAGGTGTTTCTGACTGGCAGCATTTGTCACTATTGATTTCAAGGCACGAAAAAAGTGATACTCACAATGCAAATGTTAAAAATCAGTTAGAACTTATAAAATTGTTATCAAAAGAACAAACTGTAAACCACACGCAACTACGTTTGTTGAATGCAGAAGCAAAGCACTGGCATGCTGTGATTGAGAGAATAATTTTAATAATACAATATTTGTCACGACAGTGTCTTGTTTTACGCGGGCAATCTAATAAATTATTTGAAAGCAATAACGGTAATTTTTTAAAAGCTGTTGAGATGATCTCAAAATTTGATTCTGTTATGTCAGAACATGTGCTTCGGACTCAAAAGTCACAAAAAGATGAAACACGAATGATAAATTATTTAGGGGACAAAATTCAGAATGAAATAATAGATGTCATTGGTAACAAAATTAGAAATAAAATTTTTGATTTAATTAGAAAATGTAAATACTATTCTATCATTCTTGACTGTACACCGGATATTAGTCATATCGAACAAATGACTATAATTTTTAGATTTACAATGTTGAATGAATCCTCAAAAAAAATTTAAATACGCGAGCATTTTATAGAATTTTGTCCTATTAATGATTCAACTGGAGTGGGATTAAGTGAATTTTTAATGAATTTACTTTCAAAGTTGAATTTAAATATTTACGACATGCGTGGCCAAGGGTACGATAATGGGGCAAATATGCGCAGCAAACATAATGGTTTGCAAAGAAAAATTTTGGAAATAAATCCGCGAGCATTTTTTGTGCCGTGCACAGCCCATACATTAAATTTAGTAGTGAACGATGCTGCTAAAGTTTCTTTTGACACTTCTGGTTATTTTGATATAGTTCAAGAATTATTTGTTTTTTTTTCTGCGTCGGTAAAAAGATGGTCAATTCTGAAAAAACACACAACAAATTTAAATTTAAAACCACTTAGTGATACACGGTGGTCTAGTAGAATAGACTCTGTGAAGCCCCTGCGTTACCAAATTGGGCAAATATATGATGCATTGGTAGAAGTAATTGAAGATCGTTTATCCGTACAAGACCACAGTGCTTCACATCAAGCCAAATCTTTGGCATTAAAAATTCAGAGTTATAAATTTTTGTGCTCAACAATTATTTGGTACAATATTTTAATCAAAATTAATGTTTTGAGCACGATGATGCAAAATCCTACTATAAATATAAAAACTTGCTTAGAGCATTTTAAAAATTTGTTAGATTTTTTCTTAGCTCTTCGATTAGATGAAGAATTCAATAATGTTCTTACTGACGTTAATACACCTTCGGATGAACTCGGTATTGAACCTAATTTCCCTGCTGTTCAGTCTGTTAGACCACGAAGAAAACCCAGACAATTTGATTATGAACACAGTGATGAACCAATTATTGATCAAAAAAATTATTATAAAGTTAACGTTTATTTTAATATATTAGATCAAACTTTGTCATCTTTAAGAGACAGATTTGAGGGAATAACAAGATATGATACTATGTTTGGATTTCTCTATAATATGTTTGATTTAACGGAAAACGAGCTATTACAATGTTGTAAAGATTTATATCTTCATCTAACTGATGATTCTAGAAAGGAATCAGATGTAGATGGAATAGAATTATTTGAAGAGATAAAATCTTTAAAATTACATCTTAAACCTACTTCAGCTGAAAAGCATCAGTTAGAGCCCCAGTCCATTCTTGAATATATTTTTGAAAATCAGCTCATAGCATCATTTTCAAATATGTCAATAGCTCTTAGAATATTACTCACGTTACCAGTTTCAGTTGCGTCTGGTGAGAGATCTTTCTCCAAACTAAAAATTATTAAAAATTATATGCGATCCACAATGTCACAAAACAGATTAAATAATCTGTCTATAATAGCAATAGAAAGCGACACGATGGATTTCATAGATTTAGAATTAGTAATTAAAGAATTTGCGGAGAAAAAAGCTAGGAAAGTTGCTTTTTTATAATTTTCTAAAATTTTGTTGTTTATTTATTAATTTTATTCCACTATTTTTTTTGTAAATTTTATTGTTAATAAAACACTTTTAAAATTTTAGTTTTCAATTAAATTAATTTGATTTGTTACAGTTAAACTAGGTATGTACTACATAAAATTTATATTTTACAACAAAAATGTAAATTTTGGGGAGGCAAATTTGGCTCTGCACACAGACGGTCATTGATGCTGGCGCGTTCCTGGCCGGACGCATGTTTTGCATATTCTAACCTTTGCCTCCCGTTTCAGGTATTTGTTATTCCATATTGTTTCGTTTAAACAACCTACGACCCTTTTGACGTTTTCTGTTTGTGTCTTTGTTTCTTTTACTCTGTTTTCGTAGGCTGTTATGTCTGTTCCTAACTAATTAAATGTCATTACTTGCTCTACCACTTTATCGTTAACTGCGAGTTTGCATCGGATAGGTTGTTTAGAAACTACTAGCGATGTTGTTTTTTCCACAGATATTTCCAAGTTATATTGTAGGTATACCAGATTAAATGAGTGGAGCAATATTCGGAGTTTATCCTTATGTTCCGCTATTAAAACGGCGTCGTCAGCATAACTCATAAAATACTATTTTTCATTGCCCTTTATTTGTAATGTTTCCTCGGCCTGCTGTTTTGGTTGTTTGTATTATGCTATCCATGATTGTGTTAAAAAGAGAAACGGGCTTAGCGAATCTCCTTGTTTAGTTCCGGTCTGTATTTGAATTTCTTCTGTCAAGTTGTGGTTTACCATTATGCGTGTTGTCGTACCAGTATTTAGTTGTACTATCGCTCTGATTACCTCTTGAGGTACATAATGTTCTCTAAGTATATGTCAGATAGTCTCACTTTCTCAAATGTTTTTCTGAGAATGACAAAGCACATAAAGGCTGGTTTCTCAAATTTAGTTGCTTTTTCAACAATTTTTCGTAACGTGAAGATGGAGTCTACAGTAGATCAATTCTTGCAAAATCCTTGTTGTTCGTCGTTCATGTCGATATAGTTGTTTAAGCAAGTTTTCAAGATACCAGTAAATAGTTTCATGCTTTAATTAAGAACTGTTATTCCTCTGGAAGTTTTTTACAGCCTTTTTTGAAGATGGGTACTGTGATGCTTTTTTTCCATTCCTTCGGTATTGTTTCACTAAGTATCTATAATTTTTTAAAATATCATTGTTAGTTGTGGATGTAGATCTTTGCCGCCGGATTTCCAAAGTTCGTTATTTATGCCATCGTTACCTGGTGATTTTTTGTATCCTAGTTGTTTTATATGTGACGCTACTTGGTGGTCTTCTATCTTTATTGTTATTTCAATCTTCCTGTACTTCGTCTACTATTATGTTTTGATTTTCAACATATAATTTATTGAAATATGTCACCCAGCTTCTTTCTGTAATAGTACTGGGTTGTACAAATTCATTGGTTTCTTTTTTTCTTCTCCTTAATAGTCCCCATATTTTTTCTGAAAACCGTATAGGTCATGTTGCATTTCGCTAGTGAAGTTTTCCCAATATTCTTCTTTGAGTCGTAGCATTTCTGCTGAAGTTAACGATTTAACATCTAATATTTGTGAGAGGTGGAAATGTTTGTGATTATGTAGTCTGTAGTAGACTAATGTCCTCTTGAGTTGAACCATGTCATCTTATGTTACTTTTTGTGATTAAAGAATGTATTATTAATTCTAAGCTCGTTCAATGTGTAAAAGGATATTAATATTTCGCCACTGTTGTTTATGAACGGATTGTTATATTTCTTCTTGTGGTTTTCCGGTGTCGGGAGCATATACGTTGATAATGTTAAATTTATCATTTTCTAATTTTAGAGCAACTAGAATTATTCTTTCGCTTGCGTAATGTACTTCTTCTATTGAATGTTTATAACCGTTTTTAACTAGCAATCCCACTCACGCTTTTGCTCTTTTATGTTTTTCGTTACCGCTATACAGCAGAACATAGTCAGGATATGTAATGCTACCTTTTCCTCTTTTCATCATTTCGGAGAGCGCACAAATATCTGTATTATGTTTCTGCATTTTTAGTAGTATTTCTTGGTCTTTTGATCGCACGTTCCAGCATGCGCATCTTATTACCTTTTTCCTCTATTTTTGCTTCTTCTCCCTTTTCAATCCTATTCCGAGGCTCCTTATTATTTCTTGTATCCATAATTATTTCCTTATTGTTTGTGTTCTGATTGCTTCTCTTCCTTAATCGCAGTTCGAAAATCGTGTGCTTTTCTTTGCCTTAATTGTTATAGTATGGTATGGTACTGTGAGGGTCACTTACCAGCATACCGAAACCACAAATTTATTAATTTACTCAAATTTGTTTTTGATTCTACATATTTTTCATTCAATAATAAATTCTACAAACAGATTGTCCGTTCCCCAATGGGTTCAACCGTCTCACCCATTCTGGCTGAAATCATTGTTAACACCATCATAAAGGAATGTGCCCCAAAGCTGGTTTATCAATTTCTATTCCTGTACCGGTACGTTGACGACATAGTCTGCGCAGTACCGGGTAACGGGGTCGATAATGTGCCTTCAACAGCTTCGACCAGCACATTAAATTCACAGTGGAGTGAGAAAAGGAAAGGTCAGTGCAATTTTTGGATACTTTGGTCATCAGAACTGTCTCTAATGTGATCAAACTAGATCGGCACTTCAAACCCACCAGTTCCTGTCGTTTTTTGAATTTCTATTCATTACATAACATTCGTCATAAACTGAATGCCGTGAGAGGTCTCAAACACACAATCCTCACAATATCATACCCAGATTTCCAGACGACCAATCTTAATAAATTAATCAACTTTCTTAAATTAAATAATTATTCAATTTCCTTATTGAATTCCATTCTTTTCTCTAATACGACCAATAGGTTCACGCCTCCTAATATGTCTGTAAACACTGAAGGCAAATCTCCTGTGTACATAATTCTTATTTAGCAAGGGATTATCTTACATCATTAAAAGATTTTTCCGCAAGTCTAACCATATAATAAGAGCGGATAAACATCATCATGTCATAAAATACCCCAACTTTATTAATCCCTAATGTCGTTTACCAGATAAACTGTAATGGCTGTGACTCCACCTACATTGGGCAAACATCACAAAGGTTGAAAGCTAGGTTTACACAACACAAGAGTGACTCGTGACTCCCGTATAAAACCTAAGGCTTGCGCTTTGGATAGTCATGTTAATAATACTGGTTATGGGATGAATTTTGATAATACCAACATCATCACAACAGAATCTAATATGAATCATCGTAATATCATTGAATTGAGTTTTGGTACTAATTACACTCTATACTCGAAGACAGACATTGGCAACCTTAACGTTTCATATCATCTGCTGTTAGCTATGTCTAACCATAATTTCTCTTTAGAATTTCTTCAACCAGCTGCTGATTATGTAAATCAGTGATACAGCCTTAGTAACAAAACGTGTAAGTCGGTGATTATATTTGTTTGCTGCTTTCCCGTAACAGCGTAAATTAATATCATTATTAAGTTCCTAGGATAATAAAATTAGTAACGCAAAATGCAGACTTAGACGTTTTGTTTACAATTGCAAGTGTTTATGTGACATGTGACACTAACAGATAACACGACTCAAAAAAAATTATCCTGGTGACAGATGACAAACCCAACAATTTTTTCAAAAATCTAGAAAAATTTCGATAAACAGCGGGAAAATAAATATTTATGAATTAAGGGAGATACGAATATGTTTTTCCCTGAGGTTGACATGTCAACCAAAGGTAAAGAACATGTATATCTCCCGTGGTGAATACAATATTTTATCTACTAGCATATTCGTAAAATAGTATAAAATTTCAAAATGTCATAATGACATTTAAAATTAGAATATGTAAGTCACATCAAGGATTGCCTCATTGTATGGTTGCTAAGACGTTAATTGTAGTTGCATTGTTACCATGAGTTTGAGGGAGAAATAATTTGACAAGGCCCTTGGGAGTTATAAGTAGATTTTCATATTTTGTTTCTATGACGCAAATGTACAATATCATGTTGCTAGTAGATAAATATAATAAGATAACTCGGAATGCATCGCCTATTAACATTTTCGACAGGCAACAAGCCCCGGCTTCGCCTTGGCTTGTACTTGCCTACCTCAAATGTTAATAGGTCCTTACATTCCTTTTTACTTAAATAGCTATTAAACTACTCTCTTCCCATTTTCTCAAAATAAAATTTTAAACAATAATTTTTCTTTTTAATCTTCGTTTCTGACTCTTTCTAATCGATTAGAAAGAGTCAGAAACGAAGATATACGTAATTGCATGGAAATAGGCCGAAATATCACAGAACAAATCGAAAAACGTCAACTAACTTGGTTCGGGCATACAAAAAGGATGGACGAAGACAGATGGCTGAGAAAAATATTAGAGTGGGTGCCTCCGGAAAGAAGGAAAAAAGGAAGGCCTAGGAGAAGTTGGAGAGATGAGATAGACGAAGCAATGAGAGCTAGAGATATAAATGAAGAGGATTGCTATAATAGAAGAACCTGGAAACTGGGGACGGAGAAACGGCGACAGCTGTAAAAAATTCCGTATATATATATGTGTAATCCGTGTTCAGCCTCATCGCAAATTCTATATGTAATGTTGGTTTTTGCCTCAAAAGATTTATCATGGTGACAAACCATTTCACTATACTGCTACTACTATAGGGCAAAGCGAAACAAGGATGTTCCATTATTATTTATCATAATATAGTAAACCAGTATCATTAAATTAAATCTATTATAAGTTGAATTCTTAAATGTATATAAATTGTTCTCAAAGTCACTATAAAATTCATATTTATCATTTTATCAGTATGAGAATAGCATCCATGAATTGGATGTGTTTAGTATTTTACTTTTATTTAATACCTGTTATAAATACATAATTTAAACATGTAATAAATATTACAAACGCTTGAGACACATCTTAATGTTATCTAATTAATTTCATTAGTCCCTACCAGCTTAAAATTAGTAACAAATCTAAGTTCCTTTACTTCTGTATTTTTCCATTGCAAGGTGTCGATCATTTAATTTAGTAAAAAAAAAACACTTGAAAAATAAAACACAAAGTGGTAAAGTTTTTTAAATCTTTTATTTTAGTATCCATTAAGTATGATTGCTTTCGTATTTATTTAGGTAATGTTTACAAAAACTACTTGTCTATGTTAATAAGAAGAAAAGCATAAATGAATGTTAAATATTTTAAGTACCTACTATAAAAGATGACACTTCTGCACGTTTTAAATAAACAAATACTCCTAACACATTTTTGTTCAATAAACATTTTGACATTACTTTTTTAATTGTATTTATTAACAACTATGCGCACAACAAAATGAAATTATATTGAATATCTAATATATTAAAAGGTTTTACAATACATACGTTTTCAGAATGTTTTGTCTTTGCTTTAAAAAGCATTTGAATTAATTCGTTATCGCAATAAAATTATCCAAGTGTGTATTATAAATTCAACCAAAAGCACATAAGCAAATCAGTAAGAATTACAATAACATTAAAACAATTTTTGTAGAGGATTTTAAAACACAGTTACCATAGCCATAGAACGAGACACCATTTCTTTGATTAATTATTGATTAATAATTAATAAACATAAGAAATGTTTTAATTAAAATATTCATATAGGACACTACCGGACTACTCATTGATGGGGATTGGATACCGTCACGCACTGATCGCGTTTTTAAGACTTCGAAAATTCCATTACGTACAATTTAATTATTACAGAAAAATGTAATTACTTGTTAAGCACGTCGTATAGGAGCTTTTCTGCTTAATTAGTCAAAACAGCATTATCAACATTTTTTTATACAAATACTAATATTTCATTCTACTTTAAGAACTTCCTCAGGTTGAGACTCTGAAGATAATATACTTGCACAAGGACATATAATTATTTGTTATAATACATTAGTTAGTTATTTGATAATTGAGACTAAGCATGATTGGTATTTTTTTAAAAGCTCTAAAAGTAGAGCGAAATATTCATGTTTGAATAATAGCTATTTATGACATTAGGCCATAAACGCGAATACCGAACGTGTATCGTATAATTTTTTTTTTGTATACTGACAAAGAACAAGAACCATTTTGATTGTATTAAAGAATTATACCAAACTATTTGCTTTAAAATTGCTGTGATTCTTGTTATACGGTTGGCAGAAATGTATTGTTGGTGACGCTGTCTATGTTAAATTCGAGGTTAAGTTTTGCGTCAGTTTGTGTCAGACTGATGAAAAATCTAACCTGCTAACTTCGAGTTTGACATCGACTGACAGTGTCAACAACAATACATTTCAGTATTGCCAAACCTATAACACGAATCACAGGTGTTGTTAGTATTACCGGCCTAGGCCATAAAAACGTACCTACCGGACTCGTTGCTAAGCTGGTAGATAGTTGCTATCAGATCAGTATACAAAAAGATTGTTTATAGTACTGTTTTGCCTAATTAATAAAAAAAAACTTATAGACTACAAAAAAATAAATATTTTAATAAGGTCTCAATGTTGGAAATTTTCCAGAGGGTGCTCAAATTTTCGCAGAAGGTGTCAGGTACTATGCAAGACAAAAAAACTGGGACAGTAAGTATGGTCTGTTGTGAATGTGACTGCCATAAAATGTACAGTTGCTAGGTATTTCTAACTTAATCGTCAAATTGTTTAGACGTTGCTATGAATACAATACGTGTAATTGCTCAAAGCCTCGTTTTAGTTAATCACGTTATGCTAAAATTTCTATCAAGAGTTGTCCCAGTTTTTTTTGTCTTGCATAGTACCTCCGTAGCTACAGGCTTGCAATCTTCTTCGAAAACCTTCGTTTATCATGCTGGGTTGTATAGACGCTTAGTAGCATGCTGAATAAGACTTTATGGTTAAGACCGCTTTTCACTTAGTTCTGGGTAAGTGGTTATTGCGTCACTACATTCACTTGATGACGGATAAGTACCATTTGCAATATGGCCCCCAAATAGTTGGCGAACTCTATGTTTCTGTGGTGTAGTCCAGGGACGTTTTATTCTTGATGGACGTGCTGTAATAATACCAACATTATTACTGATCTACATAAAATGTATTTATCATTACGGATAGATTGGCTCCTAATTTGGTGCGATACCCACGTTCTAATTTGTACAGGAGTTTTATTCTTTAAATCAGGATCTTCCTGTAACGCTTTTAGACAAAAACCTATTGGGGGTATTGCATGCTTTTGGATATTATCTGCAAACTGTCTTCGTGTTGCATATTTTTCGGGTGTGTTCCAACGAGCTTCAAAATAGAAAAAAAATGAGATCTACATTAACGAATTAATCATAAAACTTACATTTCTTTTTAGCTGCCCTGACTACTCTACCTTCACAGTCGTCAGAGGTTTCGTTGTATTGTTCGTTCTCCACATTGAAGCTTTCTCCACAACCTTGAAATTCGTCTGGTTCTCGATTCTCATCTTTGCCTTGTTCGCTATAATTTATAATTTGTCTACATCCTTTTTTTGTAGGTGCAATACTTAATGGTTAGCAGGTTAGGTTTTCCGTCAGTTTTGACACAGACTGACGCAAAACCTAACCTGCTAACCTCGAATTTGACATAGAATTACAGTGACATATCATTTCAAGGCTAACTGTGTTTATATAAATCTGCTTAGTTTCTTGGCTAGCCAACAAAATTTTGTTTCTTGGCTAACCGGGAATAACTACCCTTTCTCGTTTCCATAGAGCCGAGAAAATTTAGCTTCTGATAGTGTAGGATAAAAAAAACATTCCGCAATAAAGAAAAATACTTCAATTGCTACTTTCTAAAATGTTTGAGTAATATTTAAATATAAATAGCTTTTATAAGAATAAATAGCAATGTATCAACCAGGATAAAGTTAACTACAATTATATTAATATTATTACATTGTTATTGGATTGTTGGCAAAATATATAAAATAAACGGGTCACATATTTTGCCAGTGCTCTCTATAATGTTCAAATTAAATATTAAATGTTTCAAGTAGCAATGACAAAACACAGTTAAATACTGCTTGAAAAAATTATTTTTCGAACCGCCAAAAGAACTGGTAACGTTCCCATTAGAGATACCAACAAACAAATCGGCAATAATATGAAATTTCACAGGTAGAGCATTAAATTGTCTGATGTTACTGATTAATTAATAACATTGACTACTTACCAATTATATTATTCATTCGTTCTGCACTACACTTACAAGTACACTGGTTAACGAGAGTAACGCAACTAAATACTGCAAATTTGTCAACGGCAACACCCGCGAATCGCGAAAACTGATAACGCTGCGTTACTAATAGACATAACAAACACCATATTTAGCTTCTCATACTTTGGGATTTTTATAGTGTACGGGTACTCCAGTCCGAACAGTATGAAGTACTTACTTAAAACCTAATGAAACCAATTCTTGTAATCCCATTTATGTTGTAATTGCATTTCAATATAACAAATATTTTTTTAATTTGAAACGTCAGGTCAAATCGGACTTGACGTGGGTCGAGTTAGTCAACTAAAGCATATTCTGGGCTCATAGCTTCTAATAATGCATGCTTTGGCTTCTCGTTTTCAAGTATATTCTAAGTTTAAGGTTAGTCCAAACTATACAATGCGCTTAAAACTTAATAAAAGTATTTCTTCTGATTTTCATTTAAAATTGCAGGTGTATTATACAAATTGTAACAGCTATTTTCAAAATTTGTAGTGCGAGGTCAATATGAGACTTATGTGTGGAGCTAAGTCCTTATATAAAGTATTACTTGGCCTCATGGCTTTATGTAATGCAGAGAATGGCCTCACGCGTTTATATAATTTAATAATAATCGATTTTATAGAACTAATGTTAGTTAGTATTATAGCTTATTAGAATAGATTATCTATCGATGTGTTAGCTGAAAAGCGAAGAGTTTGTCTTAAAACCACCCCGAACTAGAAAAAATAGCCCATTAGCATGTAATGATAACACATTTGGATACTTTTCGGTTCATTTACTCAATTTTTTTTACGCTGGAGCGTAGTCCTACAAATTTGGTAAAATCTACTTGCATTAAAAATTGCATTTCAACAATGGAATATATAAAATATTTTTCAGTTTTTTACGGTGAGGTCAATATGTGTTTTATAAGTGAAGCTAACTCCTTAGCTAAAGTACCATTTGGGCTCATGGCTATATATAATGTAGCGATTGCCTTCGCGTGTTACAATTTCATTATTAATTGCTAAACATTTTATCAATAAAACCAACGATAGTTAGCTCATGCAGAACAGGCCCTCTATCAACGTTCTCGCTGGAAAGCTAAAAGTTCGTCTCAAAACCGCCCGAAATTTAAAATTAAAAAAAAAGTTTATTAGTATGCAACGATAATACCTTTCGATGTTTTTCGGTATACTGCAATTTCTTAAACTTAACGTTCTAAAGAAAGTCACGCATTTAAAATTGCATTTCAACAATGAAATATATAATATATATATATATATATTTTAGCACTTCAGGCCCCAAAGGCCCATGGCTTTAAAACAGACAATACATAGTCAGTTAAATTAACTAAAGTAAACATTCCATTCTCTTCCAATTAACTAATTATTACATAATACACAATAGGCTTTACACTACAAATAACTATTACAGTTTCCACGATTTTTTTACATGATTTTTAATACGCTTCTTATATAATTACTAGCACTGCAAGCCTAACAGGTCCTTAGCTTGATTGACCAGCACCCTCCATTCATTTTTATTTCTTGCTTTCAGACTCCAGTCTTGCACGCTGAGCTGCCTTAAATCATTCATTACTTCCTCCTTCCATCGTGACCTAGGCCGTCCTCGCCGTTTCCTACCCCCTATGGTACTTTGAAATACCCTTTTTGGTACCCTACTTTCATTCATTCTCGCTAAATGGCCCAACCATCTAAGTCTCTGGGATCCCACTAGCCCCACTATATCCGGCTCTTGAAACAATTCCTTTACTTCGTGATTAGTTCGCCTCACCCACATCCCATTTACTTTTTTTCCCCCAAATACCCTCCTCAGCACTTTTCTCTCCCAGACTCCTAACATTTTACGTTCAACTGTTCCTAAAATCCATACCTCACTCCCAAATGTAACAATTGGTCTTATCATAGTTTTATAAATTCTTAGTTTTAATTTCCTTGATATTACTCTACTTCTTAAAAGATTCGTAAGTGAATATAAACGACGATTTCCTGACATTATTCTTTGTTGCATTTCTTTCCTTGTGTCTGGTTTCCTACTAAACATAGTCCCAAGATATGTGAAACTCTCAACTTCTTCAAAACTATAACTTTTATCATTTACGCCTTCTATTTTAAGGTCTCCACTTTCTCCCATCTCTTTATCGGTCCACGTCATAAATTTTGTTTTTTGCTCATTAATTAGTAATCCCATTTGTCTTGCTGCCCTCTCTAATCTCACCATTACCTTCTGTAGTTCTCGTTTGCTTCTCGTTAATAGTACAATATCGTCCGCGAACGCGATGCACTGGTGAAGTTTACCATATACCAAGCCCGACCTATTTATATTAGCTTCTCTTATTACCTTCTCTAATGCACAGTTGAATAAAATAGTTGCTAGTGGATCGCCTTGCCGTACTCCTTCGTTCGTTTTGAACATTTCTGTCGTATTATTTCTTACTCTTACTCTATTTTCCGTTTCGTTTAGTGTTAGCTTGATCATATTTATGAGTTTAACGGCCTACCCCTAACTCCTTTAGCGCCTTGTATAACTCAGATCTTTTTATCCTATCGTAGGCCTGCTTGAAGTCTACGAAGATGACGTAGGTGTCTTTTTTATATTCATAGCTTTCCGCTTGGATCTCACGTAACGTATAAATTTGATCAACATGGATCTCCCTTCCCTAAACCCACCCTGATACTCTCCCAATTCGCTTTCCATTTTTCGTACCAGCCTGTTTTTTAAGCATGTTGCAAGTATTTTATAAGCAACATTAAGCAGAGATATACCCCTATAGTTCGTTAGTTCCATTTTATCTCCTTTCTTGTACAGCGGATGTATTAATGCTTCGTTCCAGGTTTGTGGCATCTTTTCTTGCACCCAAATCTCTTCTAACAATTTATGCATATATCGAGCTAATTCGTTCCCTCCATATTTAAACATTTCAGCTGATATCTCATCGCTTCCAGGACTCCTATTCCTTTTCAAATTTCTAATTGTATCTTCCACTTCCTTAAGATCTGGAGGTTCTTCAGCTCCATTGCTGCCGTTCTGCTCATTTTCCTCATTAATTTCCCCCCCTATTTCCTCGTTTTGTTCTTCCTCTCCATTTAATAGGTCATTAAAATAGGTTCTCCACAAATCCAGTATCTCCTGCTCCCCTCCCGTTATTTCTCCAAGTTTATTTTTGTAGAATACTGACTCCACTTGATACCCTTTTCTTTCTCGCATTAATCCTCTATAAAGACTTCTCACTTCCTTATTTCTAAAATTTTGTTCCAATTCTATGATTACCCTTTCACTGTACTCCCTCTTCTTCTCCCTCAATAGCTGTTTACATTTTTTCCGTTGCCTCTCGTATTCTGTCTTCGTATCTTCCGTTTCCTTCCTTAACATTTGTAATCGTAGTTCGTTCCTCTTGGTAAGTTCTATTTCACACTCTTTATCAAACCATTTCTTTTTATATTGTATTGATCCTTCTTCTGCAACTTGTATGCACTCTTTCATCCCTTCACTTATGGCTCTCCATAGCGTTTCTATGTTATTAGTTTCATTCACAGAATTTAAACTTCTTTCTAATTTTTCTTGGTAGAGCGCTATTTCAGCTTCATTCTTTAATTCCCTTAGCTTGCCTTTACCTTTTGATTTGTTCTTATTTTGGTTTCTTGCTACTGGTATAATTTGTTTCATCTTCACCCCTAACATAAAATGATCCGAATCTACATCCAGCCCCCTATAACTGCGAATGTTACTTATACTGTTTTCTTCATCTCTCTCTACTAGCACATGATCTATTTGGTTTACATAGGAGCCACCCGGCGATCTCCACGTTCCTTTGTAAATATCTTTTCTCTGGAAGTAAGTACTTTTAATGATCATGTTTTTTTCTTTGGCAAAGTCTATCAATAATTGTCCGTTTTCGTTTGTTATCGCATGTTTGCTGAATTTTCCTATTGTAGGTCGGAAGATACTCTCCCTGCCAATCTTCGCATTTGCGTCACCTAACACAATTTTTAGATCGTACTTTGGTACTTTCTCGAATTCCTCATTTAATCTATCGTAGAAGTCTTCCTTTTCCTCAATACCTGACTCCTCCGTTGGTGCATGGATATTTATAAACGTTAATTTCTGATATATACCTTTTAGCCTTAAAACACACATTCTTCCAGATATCGGCTTAAATTGTACTACTCTTGGCTTAAGATTCTTGTTTATCACGAAACCCGTTCCCAATATTCTATCTACTCCTCCACTATTAAAGAATACGAAATTGTCCATCTCCACTATGTCATTCCCTTTTTGCTTAGTCTCTTGTATTGCTGTCACATCATATTTATATTTATCCAATTCTTTAATTAAATTTTTTAGCTCCCCTTCCGCGTACGTACCCCTGACATTCATCGTTCCCACCCGCAGATATTTGGTACTATCAACATTTTTATTTTCCGTTTTCTCCTCACATTAGAGTAGTCCTGTTTGTTATTTTCAGTTTTATTGTATAATCTTAGTTTTTCCATTTCTTTGTCCTCAATCTTTGCCCAGTTCGTCATCGTACAATCCCCATTACTTCCATTCACTTTTTTGATTCTTGCTTTTTAAGCTTTTCTTGTCCTCTATCCCATTTCCACTCAACTCCCTCAATCACTAATTTACTATACCCAATTTTGACCATTTTCCCATTGTTCCTTTCCTCTTGTGCCCTCCTTCTAATTTCCATTTGCATGTCCCGCTCTTTTTTTGTTAGATCGTGGTTGACGTAAATTTTTTCGCCTTTAATCTCTTTTAATTTACTTTTGTTTTGCATAACTTTCTCCTTGTCTTGCTCGTTTTCGAGTTCTATTAAACAGACTCGTGTACCTATTTTACGCACTCCTTTAGCTTTTAGTTCAACTCGCAAATGCTCTTTTATAAAGTGAGTTATCGTTTCACTCATTAGTTTTGGATCATCTGTGTCCATTTTCAACCCGTTCAATACTATGTTATTCTTTCTTTTTTGTTTATCTAACCATTCAACATTACTCCTTACCTCTTCAAGTTCCTTTTTAATTTCTTGGTTTTCTTTTTGAGATCTTCACTTTCCCTTTTCAACAATTTATTTTCTTTTTGCAACCTTTTAATTTCATCACTAAAATCACGTTGCTCCCTTCTAATAGTCTGCAATTCTGTTTTCATCTCCGTGAGCATCTTAAGCACCTTATCCATTTTATCCTCATGTTTTGCAGGCGTCTTCGTTGGACTTCTCCCCATCTTCTTACTTCTTTGAATGCTCCTAAATATATAATATAATTACGAAATTCTTTAGTGGGAGGTCAATATGGGTTTTACGTGTGGAGCCAAGTCTCCAGCAAAAGTACTATTTGGCTTCAATGGCTTCATATAATGCAAGGATTGGCCTCATGTGTTTAAAATTATTTAACGATACTTAAACGTTTTTTTCAATATAATGCAGGGTAGTTACCATCATTGATTATTACAATAGGTCCTATAGGAACGATTTAGCTAAGAAGCTAAAATTTTATCCTAAAGCCGCCCCGAACTCGAAAAAATTGCCCATCAACATGTAACGCAATCACCTCTGGATATTTTGGGATTTACTGAAATTTTTTAAACTTAACGACCGTTTTAGTACTAGAAAGTAATAAAAAAATATGATAGTCTTTATAGCAATGTACTTTCATTTAAACGTGCAGTTCAATAATAGAGAATGTAAAATATTTAAATTTTTTTAAGGGGAGGTCAATAGGGGTTTTACGTGTAGAGACCAGTCTCCATCTAAAGTACTATTCGGCTTCATAGCTTTGCACAATGCAAGGATTGGCCTCGCGTGTTTGAAATTATTTAATGATTCTTAAACGTCTTTTTTCAATAAAATAAATGTTAATTACGGTCATTGACTATTACAATAGGTCCTATATGAACGATTTAGCTGAAAACCTAAAATTGCATCTTTAGCCGCCCAGAACTCGAAAAAATTTCCCGTTAACATGTAAGGAAAGCACCTCTGTCTATTTTTCGATTTACTCAATTTTCTAAGCTTAACAGTGTTTTTAATACTAGAAAGTCATAAATAAGTAAATAGTTACCCGTTATCATGTAACGAAATCACCGCTGGCTATTTCGATTTACTAATTTTTTTAAGTTTAACAGTGTTTTTAATACTAGAAAGTCATAAATAAGTAAATAGTTGCTCATTAACATGCAACGAAAACACCGCTGGCTATTTTCGATTTACTAATTTTTTTTAATTTAACAGTGTTTTTAATACTAGAAAGTCATAAATAAGTAAATAGTTGCTCATTAACATGCAACGAAAACACCGCTGGCTATTTTCGATTTACTAATTTTTTTAAATTTAACAGTGTTTTTAATACTAGAAAGTCATAAATAAGTAAATAGTTGCTCATTAACATGTAACGAAAACACGCTGGCTATTTCGATTTACATTTTTTTTTAATTTAACAGTGTTTTTAATACTAGAAAGTCATAAATAAGTAAATAGTTGCTCATTAACATGTAACGAAAACACCTCTGGCTATTTTTCGATTTACTGAAATCTGTTAAACTTAACGACAGTTTTAGTACTAGAAAGTCATAAAAAATATGAAAGTCTTTATAGCAATGTACTTTCATTTAAACATGCAGTTCAACAATAGAGAATGTAAACTATTTAAAAAAAATTTACGGGGAGGTCAATAAGGGTTTTACGTGTGGAGACAAGTCTCCATCTAAAGTACTATTCGGCTTCATAGCTTTGCACAATGCAAGGATTGGCCTCGCGTGTTTAAAATTATTTAATGATTCTTAAACGTTTTTTTTTCAATAAAATGAATGTTAGTTACGGTCATTGATTATTACAATAGGTCCTATATGAACGATTTAGCTGAAAAGCTAAAATTGCATCTTCAGCCGCCCAGAACTCGAAAAAATTTCCCATTAACATGTAAGGAATGCACCTCTGTCTATTTTTCGATTTACTCAATTTCTAAGCTTAACAGTGTTTTTAATACTAGAAAGTCATAAATAAGTAAATAGTTGCCCATTATCATGTAACGAAATCACCGCTGGCTATTTTCGATTTACTAATTTTTTAAGTTTAACAGTGTTTTTAATACTAGAAAGTCATAAATAAATAAGTAAATAGTTGCTCATTAACATGTAACGAAAACACCCCTGGCTATTTTTCGATTTACTAAAATCTTTTAAACTTAACGACAGTTTTAGTACTAGAGAGTCATAAAAAAATATGAAAGTCTTTATAGCAATGTACTTTCATTTAAACATGCCGTTTAACAATAGAGAATGTAAAATATTTAAAAAAAATTTACGGGGAGGTCAATAAGGGTTTTACGTGTGGAGACAAGTCTCCATCTAAAGTACTATTCGGCTTCATAGCTTTGCACAATGCAAGGATTGGCCTCGCGTGTTTAAAATTGTTTAATGATTCTTAAACGTTTTTTTTCATTAAAATGAATGTTAATTACGGTCATTGATTATTACAATAGGTCCTATATGAACGAATTAGCTGGAAAGCTACAATTGCATCTTCAGCCGCCCAGAACTCGAAAAAATTTCCCATTAACATGTAAGGAAAGCACCTCTGTCTATTTTTCGATTTACTCAATTTTCTAAGCTTAACAGTGTTTTTAATACTAGAAAGTCATAAATAAGTAAATAGTTGCCCATTATCATGTAACGAAATCACCGCTGGCTATTTTCGATTTACTAATTTTTTTAAGTTTAACAGTGTTTTTAATACTAGAAAGTCATAAATAAGTAAATAGTTGCTCATTAACATGTAACCAAAACACCGCTGGCTATTTTCGATTTAATAATTTTTTTTAATTTAACAGTGTTTTTAATACTAGAAAGTCATAAATAAGTAAATAGTTGCTCATTAACATGTAACGAAAACACCGCTGGCTATTTTCGATTTACTAATTTTTTTAAGTTTAACAGTGTTTTTAATACTAGAAAGTCATAAATAAGTAAATAGTTGCTCATTAACATGCAACGAAAACACCGCTGGCTATTTTCGATTTACTAATTTTTTTAATTTAACAGTGTTTTTAATACTAGAAAGTCATAAATAAGTAAATAGTTGCTCATTAACATGCAACGAAAACACCGCTGGCTATTTTCGATTTACTAATTTTTTTAAGTTTAACAGTGTTTTTAATACTACAAAGTCATAAATAAGTAAATAGTTGCTCATTAACATGCAACGAAAACACCGCTGGCTATTTTCGATTTACTAATTTTTTTAAGTTTAACAGTGTTTTTAATACTAGAAAGTCATAAATAAGTAAATAGTTGCTCATTAACATGCAACGAAAACACCGCTGGCTATTTTCGATTTACTAATTTTTTTAAGTTAACAGTGTTTTTAATACTAGAAAGTCATAAATAAGTAAATAGTTGCTCATTAACATGCAACGAAAACACCGCTGGCTATTTTCGATTTACTAATTTTTTTAAGTTTAACAGTGTTTTTAATACTAGAAAGTCATAAAAAAGTAAATAGTTGCTCATTAACATGCAACGAAAACACCGCTGGCTATTTTCGATTTACTAATTTTTTTAAGTTTAACAGTGTTTTTAATACTACAAAGTCATAAATAAGTAAATAGTTGCTCATTAACATGCAACGAAAACACCGCTGGCTATTTTCGATTTACTAATTTTTTTAAGTTTAACAGTGTTTTTAATACTAGAAAAGTCATAAATAAGTAAATAGTTGCTCACTAACATGTAACGAAAACACCGCTGGCTATTTTCGATTTACTAATTTTTTTTAAATTTAACAGTGTTTTTAATACTAGAAAGTCATAAATAAGTAAATAGTTGCTCATTAACATGTAACGAAAACACCTCTGGCTATTTTTCGATTTACTAATTTTTTTTAATTTAACAGTGTTTTTAATACTAGAAAGTCATAAATAAGTAAATAGTTGCTCATTAACATGCAACGAAAACACCGCTGGCTATTTTCGATTTACTATTTTTTTAAAGTTTAAACAGTGTTTTTAATACCACAAAGTCATAAATAAGTAAATAGTTGCTCATTAACATGTAACGAAAACACCTCTGGCTATTTTTCGATTTACTAATTTTTTTTAATTTAACAGTGTTTTTAATACTAGAAAGTCATAAATAAGTAAATAGTTGCTCATTAACATGCAACGAAAACACCGCTGGCTATTTTCGATTTACTATTTTTTTAAAGTTTAACAGTGTTTTTAATACCACAAAGTCATAAATAAGTAAATAGTTGCTCATTAACATGCAACGAAAACACCGCTGGCTATTTTCGATTTACTAATTTTTTTAAATTTAACAGTGTTTTTAATACTAGAAGGTCATAAATAAGTAAATAGTTGCTCACTAACATGTAACGAAAACACCGCTGGCTATTTTCGATTTACTAATTTTTTTTAATTTAACAGTGTTTTTAATACTAGAAAGTCATAAATAAGTAAATAGTTGCTCATTAACATGTAACGAAAACACCTCTGGCTATTTTTCGATTTACTGAAATCTGTTAAACTTAACGACAGTTTTAGTACTAGAAAGTCATAAAAAATATGAAAGTCTTTATAGCAATGTACTTTCATTTAAACATGCAGTTCAACAATAGAGAATGTAAACTATTTAAAAAAAATTTACGGGGAGGTCAATAAGGGTTTCACGTGTGGAGACAAGTCTCCATCTAAAGTACTATTCGGCTTCATAGCTTTGCACAATGCAAGGATTGGCCTCGCGTGTTTAAAATTATTTAATGATTCTTAAACGTTTTTTTTCAATAAAATGAATGTTAGTTACGGTTATTGATTATTACAATAGGTCCTATATGAACGATTTAGCTGAAAAGCTAAAATTGCATCTTCAGCCGCCCAGAACT
The DNA here is from genome assembly GCA_940337035.1 of Agriotes lineatus. NCBI lineage: Eukaryota > Metazoa > Arthropoda > Insecta > Coleoptera > Elateridae > Agriotes > Agriotes lineatus. The sequence continues at coordinate 55,990,141 of OW679201.1, read as the reverse complement.
CGAAAAAATTTCCCATTAACATGTAAGGAATGCACCTCTGTCTATTTTTCGATTTACTCAATTTTCTAAGCATAACAGTGTTTTTAATACTAGAAAGTCATAAATAAGTAAATAGTTGCTATTAAAATGTAACGAAATCACCACTGGCTATTTTCGATTTACTAATTTTTTTAAGTTTAACAGTGTTTTTAATACTAGAAAGTCATAAATAAGTAAATAGTTGCTCATTAACATGTAACGAAAACACCGCTGGCTATTTTCGATTTACTAATTTTTTTTAATTTAACAGTGTTTTTAATACTAGAAAGTCATAAATAAGTAAATAGTTGCTCATTAACATGCAACGAAAACACCGCTGGCTATTTTCGATTTACTATTTTTTTAAAGTTTAACAGTGTTTTTAATACCACAAAGTCATAAATAAGTAAATAGTTGCTCATTAACATGTAACGAAAACACCTCTGGCTATTTTTCGATTTACTAATTTTTTTTAATTTAACAGTGTTTTTAATACTAGAAAGTCATAAATAAGTAAATAGTTGCTCATTAACATGCAACGAAAACACCGCTGGCTATTTTCGATTTACTATTTTTTTAAAGTTTAACAGTGTTTTTAATACCACAAAGTCATAAATAAGTAAATAGTTGCTCATTAACATGCAACGAAAACACCGCTGGCTATTTTCGATTTACTAATTTTTTTAAATTTAACAGTGTTTTTAATACTAGAAAGTCATAAATAAGTAAATAGTTGCTCACTAACATGTAACGAAAACACCGCTGGCTATTTTCGATTTACTAATTTTTTTTAATTTAACAGTGTTTTTAATACTAGAAAGTCATAAATAAGTAAATAGTTGCTCATTAACATGTAACGAAAACACCTCTGGCTATTTTTCGATTTACTGAAATCTGTTAAACTTAACGACAGTTTTAGTACTAGAAAGTCATAAAAAATATGAAAGTCTTTATAGCAATGTACTTTCATTTAAACATGCAGTTCAACAATAGAGAATGTAAACTATTTAAAAAAAATTTACGGGGAGGTCAATAAGGGTTTCACGTGTGGAGACAAGTCTCCATCTAAAGTACTATTCGGCTTCATAGCTTTGCACAATGCAAGGATTGGCCTCGCGTGTTTAAAATTATTTAATGATTCTTAAACGTTTTTTTTCAATAAAATGAATGTTAGTTACGGTTATTGATTATTACAATAGGTCCTATATGAACGATTTAGCTGAAAAGCTAAAATTGCATCTTCAGCCGCCCAGAACTCGAAAAAATTTCCCATTAACATGTAAGGAATGCACCTCTGTCTATTTTTCGATTTACTCAATTTTCTAACATAACAGTGTTTTTAATACTAGAAAGTCATAAATAAGTAAATAGTTGCCTATTAAAATGTAACGAAATCACCACTGGCTATTTTCGATTTACTAATTTTTTTAAGTTTAACAGTGTTTTTAATACTAGAAAGTCATAAATAAGTAAATAGTTGCTCACTAACATGTAACGAAAACACCGCTGGCTATTTTCGATTTACTAATTTTTTTTTAATTTAACAGTGTTTTTAATACTAGAAAGTCATAAATAAGTAAATAGTTGCTCATTAACATGTAACGAAAACACCTCTGGCTATTTTTCGATTTACTAATTTTTTTTAATTTAACAGTGTTTTTAATACTAGAAAGTCATAAATAAGTAAATAGTTGCTCATTAACATGCAACGAAAACACCGCTGGCTATTTTCGATTTACTATTTTTTTAAAGTTTAACAGTGTTTTTAATACCACAAAGTCATAAATAAGTAAATAGTTGCTCATTAACATGTAACGAAAACACCTCTGGCTATTTTTCGATTTACTAATTTTTTTTAATTTAACAGTGTTTTTAATACTAGAAAGTCATAAATAAGTAAATAGTTGCTCATTAACATGCAACGAAAACACCGCTGGCTATTTTCGATTTACTATTTTTTTAAAGTTTAACAGTGTTTTTAATACCACAAAGTCATAAATAAGTAAATAGTTGCTCATTAACATGCAACGAAAACACCGCTGGCTATTTTCGATTTACTAATTTTTTTAAATTTAACAGTGTTTTTAATACTAGAAAGTCATAAATAAGTAAATAGTTGCTCACTAACATGTAACGAAAACACCGCTGGCTATTTTCGATTTACTAATTTTTTTTAATTTAACAGTGTTTTTAATACTAGAAAGTCATAAATAAGTAAATAGTTGCTCATTAACATGTAACGAAAACACCTCTGGCTATTTTTCGATTTACTGAAATCTGTTAAACTTAACGACAGTTTTAGTACTAGAAAGTCATAAAAAATATGAAAGTCTTTATAGCAATGTACTTTCATTTAAACATGCAGTTCAACAATAGAGAATGTAAACTATTTAAAAAAAATTTACGGGGAGGTCAATAAGGGTTTCACGTGTGGAGACAAGTCTCCATCTAAAGTACTATTCGGCTTCATAGCTTTGCACAATGCAAGGATTGGCCTCGCGTGTTTAAAATTATTTAATGATTCTTAAACGTTTTTTTTCAATAAAATGAATGTTAGTTACGGTTATTGATTATTACAATAGGTCCTATATGAACGATTTAGCTGAAAAGCTAAAATTGCATCTTCAGCCGCCCAGAACTCGAAAAAATTTCCCATTAACATGTAAGGAATGCACCTCTGTCTATTTTTCGATTTACTCAATTTTCTAAGCATAACAGTGTTTTTAATACTAGAAAGTCATAAATAAGTAAATAGTTGCCTATTAAAATGTAACGAAATCACCACTGGCTATTTTCGATTTACTAATTTTTTTAAGTTTAACAGTGTTTTTAATACCACAAAGTCATAAATAAGTAAATAGTTGCTCATTAACATGCAACGAAAACACCGCTGGCTATTTTCGATTTACTAATTTTTTTAAATTTAACAGTGTTTTTAATACTAGAAAGTCATAAATAAGTAAATAGTTGCTCACTAACATGTAACGAAAACACCGCTGGCTATTTTCGATTTACTAATTTTTTTTAATTTAACAGTGTTTTTAATACTAGAAAGTCATAAATAAGTAAATAGTTGCTCATTAACATGTAACGAAAACACCTCTGGCTATTTTTCGATTTACTGAAATCTGTTAAACTTAACGACAGTTTTAGTACTAGAAAGTCATAAAAAATATGAAAGTCTTTATAGCAATGTACTTTCATTTAAACATGCAGTTCAACAATAGAGAATGTAAACTATTTAAAAAAAATTTACGGGGAGGTCAATAAGGGTTTCACGTGTGGAGACAAGTCTCCATCTAAAGTACTATTCGGCTTCATAGCTTTGCACAATGCAAGGATTGGCCTCGCGTGTTTAAAATTATTTAATGATTCTTAAACGTTTTTTTTCAATAAAATGAATGTTAGTTACGGTTATTGATTATTACAATAGGTCCTATATGAACGATTTAGCTGAAAAGCTAAAATTGCATCTTCAGCCGCCCAGAACTCGAAAAAATTTCCCATTAACATGTAAGGAATGCACCTCTGTCTATTTTTCGATTTACTCAATTTTCTAAGCATAACAGTGTTTTTAATACTAGAAAGTCATAAATAAGTAAATAGTTGCCCATTATCATGTAACGAAATCACCGCTGGCTATTTTCGATTTACTAATTTTTTTAAGTTTAACAGTGTTTTTAATACTAGAAAGTCATAAATAAATAAGTAAATAGTTGCTCATTAACATGTAACGAAAACACCCCTGGCTATTTTTCGATTTACTAAAATCTTTTAAACTTAACGACAGTTTTAGTACTAGAAAGTCATAAAAAAATATGAAAGTCTTTATAGCAATGTACTTTCATTTAAACATGCCGTTTAACAATAGAGAATGTAAAATATTTAAAAAAAATTTACGGGGAGGTCAATAAGGGTTTTACGTGTGGAGACAAGTCTCCATCTAAAGTACTATTCGGCTTCATAGCTTTGCACAATGCAAGGATTGGCCTCGCGTGTTTAAAATTGTTTAATGATTCTTAAACGTTTTTTTTTTCAATAAAATGAATGTTAATTACGGTCATTGATTATTACAATAGGTCCTATATGAACGATTTAGCTGAAAAGCTAAAATTGCATCTTCAGCCGCCCAGAACTCGAAAAAATTTCCCATTAACATGTAAGGAAAGCACCTCTGTCTATTTTTCGATTTACTCAATTTTCTAAGCTTAACAGTGTTTTTAATACTAGAAAGTCATAAATAAGTAAATAGTTGCCTATTAAAATGTAACGAAATCACCACTGGCTATTTTCGATTTACTAATTTTTTTAAGTTTAACAGTGTTTTTAATACTAGAAAGTGATACATAAATAAATAATTCCGCATTACATGTTACGAAATGACCTTTGACTATTTTTCGTTTTCGATTTACTGAATTTTTTTAAGCTAACGGCAGTTTTAATACTAGAAAGTCAGAAAAAATTATGAAAGTCTATAGCAATGTAATTTTATTTAAACTTGCAGTTCAACAATAGAGTATGTAACATATCTAAATAAAAATGACCAGGAGGTCAGTAGGGGTGTTACGTGTGCAGCCAAGTCTCCAGCTAAAGTACTATTCGGCTTCATAGCTTTATATAATGCAGGGATTGGCCTCACGTGTTCAAAATTATTTAATGAATCTTAAACGTTTTTTCAATAAAATGAATGTTAGTTACCGTCTTTGATTATTAAAATAGGTCCTATATGAACTCATTAACACGTAACGAAACCACCTCTGGTTATTTTTCGATTTACTAAATTTTTTAAGCTTAACGGTATTTTTAATACTAAAAAGTCATAAAATATATCAACGTTTTTACAGCAATGCACTTTTATTTAAACTAGGTGTTACTTGTGCAGTTATGTTTTTACCTAAAATAGTATTTGGCTTCATAGCTTATATAATGCAATGATTGGCCTCGCCTGTTCAAAATTATTTAATGATTCTAAAACGTTTGTTCAATGAAATGGTTAGTTAGCGTTATTGGCTATTAAAATAGGTCCTCCATCAATATTTTAAAAATTTGATCCTACAGGTTAGGCAAACTCTTTAGCAATCCCACAGTTTGTAGACAAACCTTTCAGCTTACTCAGTTTGCCGCCAGGTGTCCCCATAAATATCCATGAGCCTGATGAAGGGAGTAGCTAACATTCCATCTTTGGCCTCAGAGGCCAAACTGGCATTTTGAGGCCAAAGTATATTTTATATGCTTATTTTTGAGGTTAAACAGGCTTTTGCACATATATATATATATATATATATATATATATATATATTTCCTTTTATGGTAGCCTGATTCAAACCATACATTCGCTTTTGCACTCCTTTTTTCAATTTATACCATTAAATTTTCACACACTATTCCAAGTATGCAGTCTCGTGACTTTACAATAAGTCTTAGCAGCTCAGTAGACCAACTTCTAATTGTTAGTCCCCGTTTGGGTTCTCTATCAAACAACACGAAACTAATTTTTGGTTGATTTCTTAAATCATCTTATGTTACAAGCGAACTGAAATCCGAGTTTCTCCAACGGTTTTCCCAGTCTAAATTTCATCTTGTATAGTATATATACAGTGTGTCCCAGGATTGATGTTACAAGAGGTGAGATGCACTAAAAATTTTTGATTTTTATTTTAAGATTGTGGGATTAGGACCTACTTAGTCTGGAGAGAATTTTAAGAATATCTTCAGTTTTTGAAAAAAAAAACAAATCGGCCTTGACAGTGAAGCGAAAACTATTTTCTTTTCAGGTAAACTACCCTTTTTGTTCATGGTTCATGATACGGCAGAATTTTACCTAAAAAATTTGTTCAGAATGATAAATTGTGACCCTACACAAAATTTTAGGAAGATCTAGTTAGAAACTCAGATTAAACTGTATTTTTTGAAATTAAACAAAATAAATTGAATTTATTAAAAATTATCTAATTGGGGAACAAGATAAAAAAGGAGAATTTGCTGAAGAAAATGGTATTTGTTACAATGTTTTAGCACAATCCAGTCCAAAGATATTTAAGTTAACGGTAATGTCTCCAAAGTCAAAAATTGGCATTCATTGCTCAACGAAAATGACCGCCGCGCATAAGCCGGTTCGGATAAAAATAAAATAAGACCTGCTTTGAACTGCCAACCATCATTGGATTACTTCAAATGGATTGACCCATTAGGATGTACAGAAAAGGATGATCCAAAATACTTAATTGGCTCATTAGAATCAGCTACAAATATAAATAAATCTGAAGGATCCCAGGAACAAGTATGTGAAGAACCCATTGAAGACGATGAGGTACCTGAAACACCGAGCAGCAGCTGTAATTCGTCTGTAAGTGGAAATTTCTATTAAAAGACAAGTACGTCCATAATCGCGGAATGTTTTACTTTTAAAAACATTGCAAGTATTTCATGTAGACGATAAAAAACACTTCATGAAAATAGAAGGCTTACTTACCCAACAAAATGGAACAGAAGGAACGGTTGCTCGAATGTTTTGAACAACTGATAGCAAAAAGGCAAACACTTGATTTATCAGATAATACCTGCTTATAATGTTTTTGGGAGTTATTTCAAATTTTTACCATTTTTAAATGTTTAGAAGTTTTTGAATAGTTTCTCTTTTGAAATTCAAAAATTATTGAGTAAGAGTAGTTTTTACTTTGTATTTTTTCAAATTTCAGTTTCATTTTCATTTTATTTAGAAGTATATTTTAATAACTACTACAATTTTGCACTAAAACATATTACTTGTAATGAGTAAGTTGTGCATATTTTTTTTTAACTTATTTGTATATTTTAACAAAAAACTACAGTAATTTTTTCCTGTTTAAATACAGTTCTCTGTAGTGTCTGCATTATTATTTTCTTTATGTTGTACTTTTGGTATTTCATCCCATTCGTCCTTACTCAAGTAACAAAAACTGTGTAAAATGCAGCATGTTGTAACAATTGCAATGGTTTTTAAGAAAATAGACATTTACGAACTCCAGTATACTCCATGTTTGTTTTAAAATACCAAATGCATTTTCGATTACAACACGACTGGATGACAAACAGTAATTATGGTATTTCTGCATTTGACTTACATTTTGATTTTTTTTTGTAAGGTGTCATAAGCCATGCTTCATTTGCAAAAGCAGAATCTTGAATTAAATGGTGCTTTTCACTAGCTAAATAAGCATTTGCACATCTCTACAGGTATGCATTCTTAAAAACCTGAAAACAAAAAGTAGTATTTAATAATTTTACAGTATTTTTATTATATTGATACTAGCAACCCACTGAGACAAATGTCTCATTTAAAAAAACAAAAAAGGGCCGTTTTGCAAATAGAACGCGTATTCACCACATGTACGTATGTGACGTCATTGTTGGTAGCAAACTACCAGTCGCATTCGCCTTGATAAAATTTGCCTAGAATCTAACCTAAAAAGTTAGGGTTAGGATAATTAAGATAATAATTAGTGTTAGAGACTGAAATTCGGTTCCTGACCTGACATGACCATTCCAAACATATAACTTTAATAACTTTTTTCTCTATCTCTTACGGTTTGGCTGCTGAAACAGCGTCCCGGACAGACACGTCTATTAGATAAAGGATATTAATATTATTATAAAGTTATCATGGTTTTGAGGTAAATTCTAAGCACTTAGGTACTCTAGCATCCTGAGCTGAACCAGGATATCCAACATTAATAAAAGTAAACAGTTTTTCAGATGTCCAAATTGTCATTAAATTTATTAAATGATTACAATAACGATCTATGTAACTATACTGTTGTTCAGAAGGAACTTTCACGTTAATATGTGATTCGTCAACTGCACCTATTATATCTGCAATGAACAACTTTTTGACTGCATGACGTCTGTAAATTAATAACTTTTAGAATTGATACCTGGATATGTCTTACTTAAATCCTTCTGCAATTTTTGAATATTCTACACTGTTCAGCCAAACTATAAATTTATTCTGCATTTTCAATATGAATTGTAAGAAATTGTTGACTATATGCATTCCTGTGGAATCTGCAATGTTGAAACGATCCCCAATTGAAATTAGAGTGTTCCATTTTCCAAGGTACCTACCATAGAAAAACTAGTAACCCTTTTTTTACGTTCTACTGGTTAATTTCCACCGTTTTTTTCGAGTAAAAGAGAACTTTGTGGTTTTTTCATTATAGTTAATAAAAGTTTTTCATAAGTGCTTTTGGTCATACGGAAATGTCGGAAAAGTCATAATCCAAATACTTATCCATCAATTCCTCAAAACTTGTTTAGGATTTAAAATGTTTTTCTCTAACTTTTGCAAGAAGCGTCACTCGTTCTTTATGAATATGTGATGTAATTGTCTCTAAAAGTCCTCCTTCAAAAAACTCATTATATAAGCAGCGTGTTAAAAGTGAAAGCAGGTGTTGAATTTAGAATTTTAAACAGGAAGTGAGGTTATAAAGTTATTCCAGTTACTTTTTTCGTTAGAGGTAAAGTGTTTTTTAAATAATTAAATCATCATGTAATGAATAAAATAAAATGTGTACCACCTTTGATGACTAACTTTGACAGCTACCGACTGCAGAAACAGTCACCTGCGCCGTCACGGCCATCTCTGTACTATGACATAATTTATAACTGTCATAAATGCAAACCTTTGTTAAATCGACATTTATGGAAAATATTGTGTACAAGCTCGTGTATAAACATCCACTTTTAGCACTTGTTGCACAAATAGCTATTATTATTGTGAGGTTATTAGCGAAAACAACGAACCAACAGATGACGCTGCGATATTTCTATAAAGGTGAACAATAAACCGGCTATAGAGGTTACAAAGCAGTTTTGGCGTTCTTTGAATACGTTTAAAAGTTGGGGTTTTGTTTTTTAATTTAGAAAAACAGTCTTTTATGACATGATGATGTTTATCCACTCTTATTATATGGTTAGACTTGCGAAAAAATCTTTTAATAATATAAGATAATCCCTTGATGTAAATAAGAATTATGTACACAGGAGGTTTGCCTTCAGTGTTTACAGACATACTAGAAGGCGTGAACCTATTGGTCGTATTAGAGAAAAGAATGGCATTCAATAAGGAAATTGAATAATTATTTAATTTAAGAAAGTTGATTAATTTATTAAGATTGATCGTCTGGAAATCTGGGTATGATATTGTGAGGATTCTGTGTTTAAGACCTCTCACGGCATTCAGTTTATGACGAATGTTATGTAATGAATAGAAATTCAAAAAACGACCGGAACTGGTGGGTTTAAAGTACCGATCTAGTTTGATCACGTTAGAGACAGTTCTGATGACCGAAGTATCCAAAAATTGAACTGACCTTTTCTTTTCTCGCTCCACTGTGAATTGAATGTGCTGGTCGAAGCTGTTGAAGGCACATTATCGACCCCGTTACCCGGTACTGCGCAGACTATGTCGTCAACGTACCGGTACAGGAATGGAAATTGATAAACCAGCTTTGGGGCACATTCCTTTATGATGGTGTTAACAATGATTTCAGCCAGATTGGGTGAGAGGGTTGAACCCATTGAGGAACGGAAAATCTGTCTGTAGAATTTATTATTGGATGAAAAATATGTAGAATCAACAACAAATTTGAGTAAATTAATAAATTTGTGGTTTCGGTATGCTGGTAATCAGATTCCAATTATCTTCGACTACCGGTATGACTCAATCCAAAGGGACATTGGTGAAGAATGACACCACATCTAGTGAAATAACTTCAAAGTTCGGAGGCAACTGGAAATTTTTTTTTTCGCTGAAGGCGAAGCTATCTTTGATTTGATAATTATTATATTCGAGAAAGGCTTTCCCTAGAATTTCTGCCAGATATTTGCAATAGCGGTATTTCTACCCGATGGGACCTTGAATATTTAATGGTGGTTTCCTGGTCTGGACAGTACATAAAAACAGGCCCAAAATTTTAATTAAGTTGTTGATGTCCAAGCAATTAACACTGTCGCCGACGTAAAGTATAATTTCCCTCCTAGACCACCCTCAGAGCAAAATCTTAATTACGCCACTTAATGGACTTCTTTTTCGGATTCCCTGTCCTTATTTATTATGCATCAATAAGCTCTGATGTGCATAACGTAAGTTGTAGTCGCGATCGCATTTAGGTAGGGTATGTCGTAGTGGCATCGTCATTGCATCGCAGTCGCGTCGGGCTATTATATCGTTAACAAGAAGAATAGTTAAATCGTGAATTTTATGAAGCAACTCCAACACGACTACTCGCCTCACGATTGACATTGTCAGTCGCGAGGAACCATTTCGTGCAAGCTGCATCGTGTTCGCATCGCAGTTGATTTAGTGTGCAGTGAAGTACCATCGACTGCATAGAAAACTGGTACAGCTAGTTTTAGGTTGGTTATACAACGTATGAATAATATGTTGGTGGCACTGTAAATCTATGTAAAATTCGAAGTTATCAGGTTAGGTTTTTCGTCAATTTTGACACAAACTGACACAAAACCTAACCTGCTAACCACGAATTTGGCATAGACTTACAGTGCCACCAACATATTATTTATACGTTGTAAAACCAACCTAAAACTAGCCAGTTTTCTATGCAACCGATGGTACATAAACCCATAGAACAATTGCCACGCGATTATCGCTTATAAGTTTCTTGTCAGTTGCGTCTTAATCGCTTCTTCTCAGTGAGTGGGCCGCCTTAATTGAAGGGCATTGCCGGTCCCAAGCCCGGAACAGAAAGGAGGCGAGTTCGTAGACGCGGTTAGCGGCCTGTCGGCGGTAAAACAATAAGACCCTCACTGTACCATACCATACTATAACGATTAAGGCAAAGAAAATCACATGATTTTTGGACTGCGATTAAGGAAGAGAAGCAATCAGAACACAAACAATAAGGAAATAATCATGGATACAAGAAATAATAAGGAGCCTCGGAATAGGATTGAAAAGGGAGAAGAAGCAAAAATAGAGGAAAAAGGTAATAAGATGCGCATGCTGGAACGTGCGATCAAAAGACCAGGAAATACTACTAGACATGCAGAAACATAATATAGATATTTGTGCGCTCTCCGAAATGATGAAAAGAGGAAAAGGTAGCACTACATATTTTGACTATGTTCTGCTGTATAGCGGTAACGAAAAACATAAAAGAGCAAAAGCGTGAGTGGGATTGCTAGTTAAACACGGTTATGAACATTCCATAGAAGAAGTACATTACGCAAACGAAAGGATAATTCTAGTTGCTCTAAAATTAGACAATGATAAATTTAACATTATCGGCGTATATGCTCCCGACACCGGAAAACCACAAGAAGAAATATAACAATCCGTTCATAAACAACAGTGGCGAAATATTAACATCCTTTTACACATTGAATGAGCTTAGAATTAATAATACATTCATTAATCACAAAAAGTAACATAAAATAACATGGTTCAACTCAAGTGGACTACAGTCTACTACAGACTACATAATCACAAATATTTCCACCCCTCACAAATATTAGACGTTAAATTGTTAACTTCAGCAGAAATGCGACGACTCAAAATAGAATATTAGGAAAACTTCACGAGCGAAATGCAACATGACCTATACGGTTTTCCGAAAAAATATGGGGACTATTAAGGAGAAGAAAGAAACCAATCAATTTGTACAATCTAGTACTATTACAGAGAAAAGCTGAGTGACATATTTCAATAAATTATATGTTGAAAATCAAAACATAATAGTAGACGAAGTACAGGAAGATTGAAATAACAATAAAGATAGAAAAACACCAAGTAGCGTCACATATAAAACAACTAGGATACAGAAAATCACCAGGTAACGATGGCATAAATAACGAACTTTGGAAATCCGGCGGCAAAGATCTACATCCACAACTAACAATGATATTTTAAAAAATTATAAATAGTGGAACAATACCGAAAGAATGAAAAAAAGCATCACAGTACCCATCTTCAAAAAAGGCTGTACACAACTTCCACATTAATAACAATTCTTAATTCCAGCATGAAATTTTTTACTGGTATCTTGAAAACTTGCTTAAAGAACTATATCGACATGAACGACGAACAACCAGGATTTTGAAAGAATTAATCTACTGTAGACGCCATCTTCATGTTACGACAAATTGTTGAAAAAGCAATTAAATTTGAGAAACCAGACCTTTTTGTGCTTTGCCGATCTCAGAAAAACATTCGAGAAAATGAGACTATCTGACATAATAGAAATACTTAGAGAACATTACGTATCTCAAGAGATAATCAGAGCGATAGTACAACTAAATACTGGTACGACAACTTGCATAATGGTAAACAACAACTTGACAGAAGAAATTCAAATACAGACCGGAATTAGACAAGGCGATTCGCTAAGTAGCCCAGAGAAATTAGACAAAATAAAAGCAAAACTTCGGAAAAATTCCCGGAAGCTGGATTTTGGTATGAGCCTTGATATTGTAGTTCTAAACAAAATGTCAAAAGTCCTCGTCGATGCGAGTGCCGCTAAAAATTTTAAGGGGGGGCAAACGTCACCAAAAACGGTATTTCGTGAATATCTCGTTAACGGTCACTTTACAGAAAAAATATTGATTATTACATTTGTAGCTTATGACATTTCTAACAGTAAAGATATTATAACTTTTATTCGCAAAAGTAACCGTTTTGGAGATAATTCGATTTACAGGGTTGTAACGAATAGATGCACTCCTCAATGGCATGTATATCTCATTGGAGTTGCGACTTGAAACATTCCAGAATTTCAGCGCCCATCAAAATAGAAACAAACACATATATAGTACACTGTAGTCTAGATAGAGAAGGAATGTGCTCCGAAAAGTTCCCTTCCGTTGTCATCAAGCCTCAAGGGACATCATCAAAAAATTATTATGAACTTGTTCATTAATCAATTTTGGATTCAAAACAGGAGTTATTAATATTCATCTTCAGACTCCATTTCAATCGGTATGCTTTCCTCTTCATCATCTTCTTCTTCTTCTTGTTCTTCTGCTGTCTTCTCTATTTCCATAGATTCAGTCAGGCAATGTGATGGATCTACGTCTTCAGTGGAGTCGCAAGTATCGACGACATTTATATCAGGTGTTACATTTAAGCAAGACTGACTAGATAAAGTATTTTTTTTCGGATTTTGTTCACAACGTTGTTTATAGTGTAGTCATAGTGACGCTCTCCAAAGCATATATGTTATTCGGAACAAAAGTATCTTTATGTGGCTCGTCCAACCACGCCAAATAAAGTATAATTTTTGCTCCTAATAACATAATATGCTATTATGCTCCTACACGAATAGCAAGCAGATGTCCCTTGAGGTTTTACAACAAGGGGAACTTTTGAGGCACATTCCTTCTCTATCTAGACTCTCTGTCTATCATAACGTCATTATTGACGTGTTGTGATCCTTAATGGACGTTTATCACATTATCTGTAACAAGAGTTCTCCATGCGCTTCTATCTTGTGCTTTTTGGATGGCCGACCGCGGTGTTTCCTGCAATACTTTTTCGGTTATGTCTAACCAGCGTTGTGGCGATCTTCCTCGCCTCCGTTTTCCGTTGGCTTTACCCATGACGATGTTTTTCTCTAGACTATCAGTTCGACGTGCTATGTGTCCTAGGAATCGTAGTATCCGCTGGTATACTAATTGAGAAAGGTGAATTGACGGTTGTATTTCCTGCAGCACTGAGGTGTTTGTGCGTTTTGCTGTCCACGGTATGCGGAGCATACGACGCCAGCAATACATTTCAAATGCGTCTATTCTTTGTTGGTCGATTTTTTTAACTGTCCAAGTTTCTGAAGCGTATAGAGCTATTGGGAAGACTAAGGTTTCTACCAGCCTTATCTTTACTTCTTTACGAACGTTTCTGTCTGCCCATATCTTTGTCAGTTGACTCATGGCGACTCTGCCAAGTTGAATCCTTCGTTTGATTTCTTGCGAACAGTCTCCTGTTCCACTGATTACAGAGCCAAGGTATATAAACTCTGGTACTACATCGCATCCTGCGACTTGTGTTATTGTTGGATGGTTATTATTTTCCCGGTCAACAATTAGGACTTTCGTTTTTTGACGGTTTATCTGGAGTCCGTATTCGGTGCTTGTTTGCTCCAGCTTTTCTAGGAGATTCTGTAGTTCTTCGATGTTGCCTGCAACTAACGTGGTGTCATCTGCATACCTCAGGTTAGTTATTTTATGTCCTCCTATGATTGCGCCACCTTCCCACTCTTCTAGAACTAATCTCATAACATGTTCTGTATATGCGTTGAATAAGAGTGGGGAGAGGACACAACCTTGTCTAACGCCTTTCATGATAGCACAGTTTTCTGAGACTACTCCGTTTAGTCTAACCACTGCTTTGGTGCTTTTATATAATATCTAGACTACAGTGTACTATATATGTGTTTATTTCTATTTTTATGGGCTGAAATTCTGGAATATTTCAAGTCGCAACTCCAATGAGATATACATGCCATTGAGGAGTGCATATATTCGTTACAACCCTGTAAATCGAATTATCTCCAAAACGGTTACTTTTAGGAATAAAACTTATAATATTTTTATTGTTAGAAATGTCATAAGCTACAAATTTGATAATCAATATTTTTTCTGTAAAAGTGACCGTTAACGAGATATTCACGAAATACCGTTTTTGGTGAGGTTTGCCCCCCCCCCCCATTAAAATTTTTAACGGCACTCGGATCGATGAGGACTTTTGACATTTTGTTTAGAACCACAATATCAAGGCTCATACCAAAATCCAGCTTTCCGGGAATTTTTCCGAAGAGCGATGTGTAATTTCTCTGGACTAAAGCCCGTTTCTCTTTTTAACAGAATCATGGATAGCATAATACAAAAAACCAAAACAGTAGGCCGAGGAAACATTACAAATAAAGGGCAATGAAACATCTGTGGAAAAGACAACATCCGATGCAAACTCGCAGTTAACGATAAAGTAGTAGAGCAAGTAATGACATTTTTGTAATACCTACTTGTTAAATATTTCTTTAAGGACTGTTTACTACTGCGTAAGCAACCTCTTTACGGCCCGGCCGTAAAAAGTGTCCGTAAAGACCACGGCCTGCTAAATCCAGCAGCAAGCAAGCCTTCAACTCCACATAGAAGAAGGCGCAAAAGACTGCTATAGCTCCTGAACATACGCTAAAATAACTTGCTCATTCAGAATCTTATCGTCTTTAGGAATATCTTCATCATTTTCTGCAGATGTCATAAGTTACGAGCTGGTTACAACTTAAAACTGCTTACAACCATACACGAAATTGGAAATAACTGACATTTATAAACAACAGTTGCAACGTTCTACGCACTCTCAACCATTCTAAAATGTCATTACACAAACCTAGCGTTTTGATGAAAATAAATTAGAAAAATATAGATATGACCGAATTGTGTGTAGGTATTACAAAAACTATTGTACAATACACGTCCGTTAGGGCCTTTTTTACTGCCTCGCTAGTATTATTTGACTCGCTCTACGAGCTCGTCTCACAAATTCTCTGGCTCGGCAGTAAAGGCTATCCTAACGGACTTCTACTGTAAAATACTATTAAATACTTAGGAACAGACATAACAGCCTACGAAAACAGAGTAAAAGAAACAAAGACACAAACAGAAAACGTCAAAAAGGTCGTAGGTTGTTTAAACGAAACAATATGGAATAACAAATACCTGAAACGGGAGGCAAAGGTTAGAATATACAAAACATGCATCCGACCCATCATGACTTACGCCGTGGAAGCCAGAGCGGAAACTAAGAAAACTAAACCACTGTTAAGAACAACCGAAATGCAAGTACT
>OW679201.1:55524296-55974187 GCA_940337035.1 Agriotes lineatus | reverse complement strand
TTAAGTAGTTTTTATTTGTATTTTTGAAAGTTTTGCCCGAGGGGTATTCCGCGGGGGAATTTTGGTGTACAAGCTCTAGGAATTAGTAAGGAATTAGAGGAATTAGAGGGATTAGTTGGGGAATTAGAGAAATTAGTTGGGGAATAAGGGAAATTAGTGGAAGAATTAGGGGAATTGGTTGAGGAATTAGGGGAATTAGTTAAGGAATTAGGGAAATTGGTTAAGGAATTAGAGGAATTAGGGGTGAATATGAGGAAGTGCAGCGCAGAGCACGCAACTTTAGACATAACTCTACATCTTTAGCAACGAATGTAAACATCTCCCACACTACAGTACTCCTCTAGAAACTTTCCTTAGGGTAAATAAGTGCATTGTTAAATTGGTTCAGTGATTCGCACGTGTACCTATTATTCTAATTAAATAGAATCTGTTTTTATTACCTTTTTCAGGGCTGTAGCTCTCTTAGAACGCTTTTCGAAAGTATGTTTACTGAAAAATTTATCTGATTTTGTTGAGTATTATCACCCCTTGAAGTTTATTAACCTATTTTCAAACACCCTGTTCTTTGAGGGTGCCTCCAAAAATAATGCTTTACTTTATTATTTAATTGAGCGACCCTGATTTTTTTACAATACAATTCTACAATTAAAAAAGACAATTGAAACTTATTTGTAACCTTTTCAATCTATGTTATTATTGTTATATTTTTAAATGTATACGTTGAACTTAGTTTATGTATGTCTGGATGCATTATCAGTAACCTCTTTGTACCTACTGGTATAAAGGCTGGTGATTTGTACGCATGCGTCTGGCGGTGCAGTGCTGCACTTGGCCTAGTTTCCGAGTTACAAAGTTGGAGCTCGGTTTTGTGCTTTCGTAGCAACCATTGTGTCAGGTGTGTATCTTGGTGATGTGCTGACCTTGTTATTCTGTCTCTTAGGTCTGTGGTTCTAAGAAGAGCATAATTAATTTGATGCCCAAATGTCAATGGTCTCACCTTGATGTCAATTTGACGTATCTGTTAAATAACAGAGTGCGGACACAATAGCTTCCTCTTTGTTTCAATCGCATAGTAAATTAATAATTGTCAAATTGGCATTAATTTTCAATTGATATATCTATAAAAGTTTCCGAAAAAAAATATTCGGAGGTACTTTATCGTATTATATTAAAGAAAACTATTTGCTATGCTCTACATTTCTGGATCTGCATGATGGAAAAGTGATGGGCCTTAGCATGTACAAATAAATTAGGCGGAATTGTTATCATGTTTATTTAACCAATAATGAAGTTATTTTATACCTATCTTACTCCAATATACGCGAATCACGATGAAACATAACCTATAATTTAGCAATGTCAATACTGTAGTTATTGTTACTAAAACTGAACAAAGAGATAAAGTATATATTCTATTCAGAAGTACTTTAGAGTGATAGGGGTCAATGATCTGTCCGTACCCTGGTAAGGAGAAATACGTCAAATTAACATCAAGTCACCCTAGTCTCACCGGACTTGATATCAACGGCCAAGGTGGAAAAATTACGCCCACCGTGGATTCGAATGGAGGACTTGTTTATGCCAGCCTAACGTTCTACCAACTGCTCTATTCGGCTTTTCATTTTATTTATTTACTCAAAATAAACTTTTACTAAACTATTTCTTACTTTTCTATTATTGCTATGAATAGGGATTTCCAAACAGAAGTATTTAATTTAAAACCTATATTTATTGAAAAATAGTGGCAGGTATACAAAAAATGTGCAGTTTGAAAATAATTGAATGTGTTTCCACAGAGTGAGGACGCTGTGGCTTACCTTAACATATGCACTATATTGAGTGGTCTTCTTTGGGTCCCTATATAGAATTGAGTATCAGATTATATCACATCTGGTATGTTGTATTTTTACTAGAATATGGAGAGCCAGCATTATAGGTAGCGTAAACTACCAAACAAGATACAACTCTGGTCCAGCAATTGCCACCTTTGCATTGAGCTGAACAGATACGCCTTGATTAAACTTATATTGACTCTCAAAAGCAGTAAACTAAAACCTAATATGTCCAGACCTGTGGTTGCATCAAACACGTCAATCTCTATTTAAGGCTGTCAGATCAATGACCTCCACTTATTCCACAGTAACCAATTTTAGTATAAAGAACATGCTGAATCAAATTGAGAGATTAAAAACAATGAATGATATGAGTACCACCAACGATTTATGGAGACGTTTACCTTTCCAAGAGAAGACAAAAATAAAAGAAAAAAACTGAAGAAAAAATTCTTAATTTGGATATAAAGCCCGAAGTCGAAAAAGCTTTTCAGAATGCTTTAGCTTACAGGAAACAACTTGGTATCGATGCAAAAGACAATGATTAGAAATACATAGATGTTCCTTTCCTGAAATTTCATTAGAATTCTGGACGTACAAAGGACAACATCATAGGCACGAACAAGAACGACGCTGCGAGCGAGAACGAAGTCGAAAATGAAGAAAACGAAATTGACATAGATCTAGTAAAAACAAATCTAAATAATGGGGATGGTATGCTTTTGGAATTAATTGTTAATGAAAGCAATTCAACTTAAACTTCTTCTGAAACATCACCTTGAAAGATTTCTCCGAAAATGTGGGTAGCCAACGATTATTCGAAAAATCACCATAGTTAAAATTCATCGTCCATAGTGAGTCGTCAATAATTAAAAAAATAATTTATGCTACTGGCTTTTAATCGATCAAACGCAAGAGTTAGTATCGATCGATTGAACCTCAACCTCTAAAATCACCAACAAGAAGCAACAGAAAAAGAATAAAACAAATGACACTGACTCGACTTCAACCCTTGACTTAAAAGACATATATGGCACTCGACGATTCCGACTCGGTTAATAGTATGGGAGAATTTTTTCAGTCCGGATCTAAAGACGTCTTAGGTAAAACAGGACTAGAAGTGAAATTAGATAGAATAGAACTATTACGAAGTTTTCAACGACCAGTCATTTTTCATTGGTCACATAATTTAGTATAGTGGAGACGAGCAATACAAAATAAAGTTTTTAAAAGCCCAGCTCAACTTTTTTATTTGGCATCGAAAGGAAGACGTTGATAATACACATAAGATTTAATCTTCAACGGTCCTATCAATCTAATTTGAATCAGGCCATTTTAATTAAAAAGGCTTGACTTCCTCAATATTAACCGTAGATATACACTCTCACGCTGTATTTTATGTGAATAAAATATTCATTTTTCATGGGGTATTATTGCGAACATTTCCACAATTTCTAATTATTTCAAGATTTTGTTTTAACAATCATGTAGTTCAACGTAGAAGTAGTACTTTGAGAACTGGGGTCAGGATTTTGAAAAAATTTGGTTGAAATCTATATGGTCGACGGTTTGACAATCTTATTTCGCCATCCGCAAGGTTATTTACATAAACAAACAAAACAGTATTAACAAAAAATATCGAGTTATAACTACGATAGCTAATTGTACATTTAAGCGATTATAGGACTGGTGTTTTGGCGGTTTTAGGAATGACCCATGTATGCATGTATGTATGTATTATTTTTGGGGAGACTTACGTCTAGCAAGTAGGCCTTTATAGGCCCTTTTTTCCAACCCCATGAACAAGGTCTAGGCATGCAGAGTACCAGGTACCTTTGTCCTACTTAGCATTTTGCCGAGACTAAGGAGTTCCAACCTTAGCAAGGGATCTTTTACATGCTACACATCGTAGTAACATGGGACCCACGGCTTTACATCACTTCCGAATGATGGCATTCTGTAGAGGCTTTCATCCGCATTTTTTTATTTTTAAAAACCTCACCGGGATCGGGGATCGAACTCTCGACCCTTAGATCAGTAGCCAGAATACTTACCACTGAGCTATGGAGCCCGGCAGGAATGACCCATACTTAGTCTGTATGTATAGACTTAGGAATTCTTGTTTGCTTATCTTCAGAATCCTGATGATGACAAAAATAAAATTGTCGAAACTTCGACCACATAGAAATTGGTTTACTTCGAAATTCTAACCTCTATTTCCAACATACATCTTCTAGATCTAACTATCTTACTTATAATTTTTTTTATTTAATTGAGGAGTAGATATTAATATGGTCACTTTGGTGTTATTATCTTAGAATAACTAGTATTATACTAAGGGTGTTACTAGTTATCGTTGTGGAGATTTAGGAGAATTACTAAGGAATTAGTAGGGAATTAGAAAATTACAAGGGAATTGGTAGGAAATTAGGAGAATTAGTAAGGAATTAGAAGAATTACTGGGGAATTAGTAGGGAATTAGAAAATTACAAGAGAATTAGGGGAATTAGTAAGGAATTAGGAGAATTACTAGGGAATTAGTATGGAATTAGAGGAATTACTAACAATCTTGGGAATTAGTGTACATAATATTTTTTGGCGGAATACCCCTCGAGAATATATTTCTCGACTTAAAGTTCTCTTGTTATAGATCGTATAACCTTGAAAAAATAAAACATTTTTCCACAGGTATTTTAGGGGCCTTTTCCAAAATATCAATGCCCGGGCCCTCTGCAAAGTCCCAGCACGCGCCTGGGCACAAGTGATTTGCGCAGGCATTTCGATTGTCGGCAGCATGTCGAAAATACATTGTAACAGCTACGATTCATTTTGTCTTCGCAATGAGGCTCAGAGCAGTAGCCGCGACAGCGGGCCACGGTAGAATGCGGTCCTGTGTCAGGACATATATGACTTCCAGTTGAAATGCTACCATATCTGTCATAAATTGTACAGCAGAAAGCAGAGGCGTATCAAGGTCGAAAAGCATTATTTTGTTGACGCATCATTATCTTTCGTTTTTTTTAAATGTCAATCTTTGTAAATGGATTTTGCTTGTTCCGAGTTTAAAGTGACAATCTAGGCGTAGTTTTACTTAACGTCACATGTTCTGGCAAACCCGGGAGTGAAGCCACGTGTTTTGTAAATGCAACTGAGATAAGTACCTATAAATTATGTTTGTTAAATACGAATTAACCTCAAGATATTATTACTGGAGTACCGCTATTTTAATTTAGTTTTGTCGTGTTTTGCCTTTCATGTAGTTGTTTGTTGGAGTTAGCGTGTGTAACTGATATTACACGAATAAACATTTTGATTTACTTCTATTTCATTTTCTTTACTTTCAGTTTTATTAAGGACTAGCTTTTGCCTGCGGCTTCGCTCGCGCAGGAAACCTACCTAAGAAAGTGTTTAATATTGTTCAATACAAACTCTGAAACCCCGTTTCACCACTATAGTGTTTTAATTTTATGTTATGCCCACCGTCTTGGAATTAAAAATAAACAAGCAATCCAGTGAGACAAATGTCTCATTTAAAAAAAACAAAAAAGACCGTTTTTCACATAGAACGCGTATTAAATAAAAATTGTACCCAGACCTGGAAGGTGTCAAAGTGGTTGCCTAACCGATCGACGTTTTAAGGCGCAGAGGGTCGCAGCTCCGTTTGGCTGCTGAAACATTTTTATTTAATACGCGTTCTATTTGAAAAACGGTCTTTTTTGTGATTTCTTGAAAACAAGAAGTGTCACGTGACTGAAATTCGGTTCCTGAGCTGACATGATCATTCCAAACATATAACTTTAATAACTTTTTTCTCTATCTCTTACGGTTTGGCTGCTGAAACAGCGTCCCGGACGAACGGACAGACAAGTCTATTAGATAAAGGATGCCATTTTCGCAATCAACGTCCCAAAAAACCTCAATAACGACACCCATATCGATTTTTAGGTTTATTTATTATTATTATTTTACCCTCTAAGGGGAAAATCACGAAATACGTGTTTGCTTATTTATTTTTAGGAGTACTCCTTCAAGTCGAAATGTCTATTTAATATTATTTTTCCATACAAAATGGGAACCGCAATTTTACCCCTTTAGAGGTAGAATTTCGAAATATCCTTCCTTATTCCTTGTATAGATCATAAAGGGAACTTCTGTGCAAAATTTCAGCTGGGTCCAAGGGTTTGGGCTGGATGTTGATGAGTCAGTGAGTGAGGCAGGTTGCAAGGGTAAGGAATCTAAGAAGCCCCTCATAAAAGTGGGTGAAGCGTCGAGTTCTTCTATCTTAACGATAACGCGGTCCAATCCCGGAAGCTGTTCATTCCATAATGACAATGGGCGCGGTAGCCTTCGTAATCACCATCCCTTCTAATTTAAAATGGGAACGAAAGCAAAGTTGTTAATAACTATTGGCCCAAATTAAACAAACTTTACATTAATGTATGTTGCATTTATTCATCAAAATAACAGTACCGCCTCAT
This sequence comes from Agriotes lineatus, assembly GCA_940337035.1. Taxonomy (NCBI): domain Eukaryota; kingdom Metazoa; phylum Arthropoda; class Insecta; order Coleoptera; family Elateridae; genus Agriotes; species Agriotes lineatus. The sequence continues at coordinate 55,967,877 of OW679201.1, read as the reverse complement.
TTGAAACAACTAACTCTAACAACATTTTCAGCCTCTACTTAATATCACACAGAAGGGCGACTCCTCTAAGAGTCCAATGCCGAGAGTTGTAATCCGTTTCGAAGTCTATAGACCCAACATACTTCTGATCAGTCCTCTGAGGTTTTCTATAAATGGGGCACTCGTACAGTTTCGGGTCTTTTCCAGCAGTAGTATTGATGGCATAAATGTAAATAACCGGCATCTGCTCATAGAGAACCTTTGGCTTGCTTTCTATAAGCTTGCCCGTGCGCCTGTCCAGACTTGCCCCCTCCAAGAACAGGCCATATATGTACACACCCTCTGCCGGCCCCTCTTTTATGTCTTCCCTGTTGTAGCGGGTAATGAGGTTCTGCAACACCACCGAGTCGAGAGCCCAGCCTTTATGCGCCCTCGTTACGTCCTGTAATTAGAAGTTATCAAGTAAGTGGAAGAAAATTCCTTAAACTTACAGTCACTTCGTAGACGTATAATAATGCTTACAAGCACAAGCCTTCTAATTCAGTGCAAAATGCAAGCATACTGTCCTTCCAGCTACAATGTTAGCAAAATATAAAAACTACCTGTCGCATGGCTGTTAGAAATCCTTGCGGATTAAAGAATCCGGTCATCCAGAACACATTGGGCTTTCCCGTGTTGCACCAAGTGCGGAACTGATGATCCCGTTCGAGGAGTTCTGTGTACCAGAAACCCAGGGTTGCTGATTCCCAGGATACCTTTATTACATATTAAGAGTTAGTAAAATGAATCCAATCAATTTCGCTTGAGCGACCTTTAGCCAACGTTCGGGAATTCTTGCGTCAAACATGGAGTCCAAAGCCATTCGTAAGTCGTTGCTCATGACAATGGTGCCATCTATTGCCAGCTTTAGATCCAATAGCGTTGATTGGACCTGAAATAGGGTTTATATCATACTATTTACTAAATATAGATATGTTAAAAATAGTATAAAAGTTTTAAAGGTACATGGTAATTTATATAATAAAAGTTACTTTTAACAAAATTTTTACTAATTTATTATAAATTTTACTGTTTTACTTAAATTAGGCATCGCGGGTTTGTTGTTTTATTCGACGATGCTGAACTTCCATGCAGCTCCTATTTTGTATTAATGTTTGTTTGCATATTTTCTACCTTTCCGTTTTGTAAAAAAACTTGGAAAGTAATATAATAATTAAATCGGACAGACTATAGGCGACCCCTAAAACCCCGGCATCTACATATCTGCTTTACAACAGAATGATAATAGAAATACAAAATAATTTTAAAACCCTATAATGAGCACTCCAGGTTACACGAATTTCTTGTTGAGTAATAATGAGACTAATTTTCTTTATGTGACGTCACAAAATACGAGTGATTTATGCCATCCGAACCCTCTGAATGGGCTACTAACAGCAGTACACAAATGTACTATACATATGGAACAGTCAAGAGAGCCGTGTCGTCGCCAGGTCGGAGAAAGATGGTCCTAGCTGTCGAGAAAGCACCTAGGAACGAGAGATGTAAAAGAAAAGAGCCGGCGGCGTTGGAATGCATAAACCTCGCGGATGTGTAATATTTCAATCCGATATAACGTAGATCGGAAACCCAAAGATTTATATACACAGCAAAACTGGTAAATCCGAATAAACCCAGCATCTTACGGCCGGTAATGTTATACTTGCAAATATTATACCCACGAGATCACATTAGCCTTATCATTTGCGGCAACCTCCACCCTGGCGAAGGTTCGTATCGCCACGTAAAACTGTCGCTCAAGCAGCGTCACTCTGCCTTCGAGGCCAAACCTTAACTATTGATATACCGTTCCCGCCCGCGCTGGAGGAAACGGCAGTGGTAAATTCCATTGCAAACATCGACTGCCTGAGCGGACAGAACTGAGTTCACTCACGACAACTTTAGGGCACAAGAAAAGTTTAGCACCGAAAATTAACATAACAATCATCTTTTATGAAATGTGTAAGGACAATTTTTGCATTTAACGCTTTTCCGACTTTTTCCCCATTTTTAGCTTAGATTTTAGTCCTTTTCCTGGTTCGTTTACGTTCAAATTAAAAGGTCAGTGAGGTTTGAAAATCCAACTCCGTTCATTTCAAATACTAACGTCTCCCAGCCTAGTTAATATCAGCGTTTTAAATTTATATTCAGCTCTGTTTTTCACAAGAGTGACCCAATGTGTCTTTATCGTTTTGTAATGCGTTCTCGACGCCAGAGAGGCGATTGCTTTGCTTACAGGTGGTTCCTCTTTGTAAGCGAAAATATGTTGGACAATTCGACGTCATTCGTATGCTTCCATAAGTTGAACAGAGTACAAAATTAAGTAACACCTGAGCGGTGTTATTTGGCTTTAGGATTTTAACCCGGAGCATTGAATCAGCGTCCTGCACTAAGAGCGTCAAGACAAGTGTTGGTTGTTTCCGCGGCGGGGCATCTGCCTCGCCGCGTAGGTCGAAATTAAAATAGTGAAGCTATGTAGTTGCTATCGGTCGAGCCCTGTGTCGTTTGAGTGGTGTTTTGATACATTTTTAGCCGAGAAATTGTGAATCGTGGAGTAGGCATCTCCAATTACGCTTGAAGCGGATTTTAAATCGAAACCTCGTTTGTGTGCTAAACTGTTGTTTGTTGAAGTCATGTATCGTAACCCTGCCTTCCGTACGTGCTTAATGTTTAATCTTTGGGGGATATAATGCCGTTCAGACCCGCTTGACTATCGCCCATATGCAGTTTTCAATAGTTTTTCCCGTATTTTGGAAGCAATAGATTGGACGCGACTCGCAGCTTGGTTGGACAACGTCACCGGAGTATCTAAAACCTTCATAAGGTATTGTGTTAGTTTATAATAATTGTAACGAGCGTAAATATACAGTGAAGTGATCTTCAAAGTACCAACATGCTACGCAGCGTTGTAAATAGTACGATTTTGAATAGGAATTACCAACTTGAAGTTAATTTTCAGCATTTACCTTCAAGTTTTTAGGTCTGTATATAGTTTTGCGTTGTGTGATCAAGTAATTACTATCGTTGTGTCATATATTAGTATTTTTTGTCAATTTTGATTGTTGTAAAGTGGTTTCTTTGTGTAAATTTAAAGTTGTCACCATTTTTAAAGTAATTATGTCGTTTGTTGACACGTTTACCGCCTATATTTAGAATACACGTTGCGCCCTTAACCTCATTAACCTTTTTCGAGTATTTTTAACTGTAACGAGTAATTCTTTTAATGTTCGTGGTTACCTACATATTTTCTTACATTAATATAGTTCATGTGCTTCATTAATAGATTGATGATATTTGCATGTGTATTTTGTGTATTTTTTCGATGTACAGGGATTCAGACAGCCGTAAGAGGATGTAAATCAAGGTAAGTTGGACTCAGCTGTTTGTGTCCGCCGCTCAAGCATTACCAAGGTAGAATTAAGAAGGTGGGCCATTTCTTCCACTTTCTGGATGAGACTACCAGTAGTGTTGTTTTCGATTTCGACTGAAAAGTGGTGGCGCTTAGTAATTAGCATCTGTATTTTGTTTACTGTGTTGTAGCCCTAATTTCAGGTCGTAAAGAATCCTGCTTCTCATTCCGAGTGAACCGGCAACCTTTGTTACAGCCCATCGTAACGGGATTGGGACAATCGATCCGAGAATTTCCCAATTTTGTAATGTAACAAACTGGCGCTTTATCGTAAAAACCATTGCTTATTGTAACAAATGCATATAACGTTTTCCATTTAAAACGAATTGAAATCAGATAAAATTCACCATTAGCTAACTTTGGGCGCTGGCCTGTCACGAACATCATGTAATTGAAGTTATTAAGGTCAAACATAAACTCGAAAAACGTCAAATAAATCTATTATTTCTAGACCCAGCTCAAAGCAGCAATAATAAAGAGACTTAAAGGATTTAAAATAACCAATTTTTTTATGCTGCCCCCAAATGTGAAGGTCCTCACAATTCAAAGAGAATTGCACAATGAAAAACGTGTCGAAAAAATGGCCACACGCAAAATGATTGTGCACGACCTTATCGTTACGTAAAATAAGCTGGAAATTACACCTACAAAACATATTTCAACACAAAAATAGATATAATATAACCAAAATGTGATTCATGTAAAGGGGAACATCCTGAAAATTACAAAAGGTACCTAGTGTTCTAACCGATAAGAGATTTTACTGCCTAGAGAAAGACAATTTCTAATACCCAAAGCCCTACAGATAAACCCACATTCAAAACATAGGACTGAAGTCGCTGAGAAGGAACCAGAAGCAAAACCCACTATTGCAAGTCCAAAAGATACAATATAATTACAACGTGCCGGTAAATTGAGTTGACTATATGAATAATTTACCGAAAGCTCTATATCCGTAGAAAATACTTGTATTTCTATCTGACACTCGAATACGTTTATCTGCTCTATCTAATTATTAAATCTGATCCAATAAAATTATTTTGTCGGTGTAAATTATTATCTAAGCTGCACATTGGTAAACAACCTTCTTACTGCAACATGGACAAAGCAGTAATGATTAACTGAAAATTGTAATAAAAAATACTAAACATCTTTAAAAATAACCAGATGATACTATTTATGACACAAACAAACTAGAATCTGAGTAATGACACAAAAAACTAGAGCACTTACCGCTTTAATGACTCTTTGAATCCTGTCTATCTCTTGCCTCAGAAATATATTTATGGGTAGCAGAGCCCCCATTCGCTGCAGAGCTTCCTTCACCTCAAAACTTACGTAGGGCTTAGGCAGCTTCTCCAGCATATCTTCGGCCAAGCAATACACAATGCTCTCCCTTGTTTCCCCACCCCCACCACCTCCTTCTTTTGGTTGCACGTTTATGATCGTATCCAAAATACCTGCATTTTTAAATAATTACATTTTAGATGACAGCTGAGAATAGCAAAATACCTTTTATTGTGTTTATTTGGTATGTGATATCAGCATTGCCGTGCAGACCGAAAACTTCGGGAATATCGGATACTGGGAGCCCATTAATGTAGTCAATGTAACCCTGTAAGTTCCTCGTCTGGGGCACCTTGTAGCCCTTGTAAAACTCAAACCCTGGCCGGAGCAGAATATCGCAGAACCATACCTATATAAGAAAGTTTAGTATGTGCTCATTACAGTGATTAATCAGAACCTGGGTGAAGGTCGTTAGTAGGCGTTTGTCAAAATCGTCAGTCACTCGTCCACCATACTGTACTTCCCCCAGCATGTAGCAGACTGTGGGCCAAGACACGCCCTTTTTGGGATCCATGTCATCTAGATGGTTTTGGATGAACTGCACGCTGGCAGCAAAGTCGGCTTGGTTAAATTCATACGGCACATTCCAACCTGCAATTATTTAAGGTTTAAGTGATAAATTATAGTAGATTCTCTCTAGGGAAAAAGAGGAAAGAGCGACAAGCTAAAGATCAAGAGGAGAAGGAAAAAGAAGTTTAATAATTAACCCAACATTCAAAAGAGCAAAGATGAAAAGGAAAACAAAAGAAATATCAGGTTCAATTTGAAGCTCAGGGCAAACATGAAAAAGGGCAAAATGGAAAGTCTCTAATTCAAAGTGATGCTCTGAAATAGAAAACAAAACAGGGCAAATGAACAAAAAAGAAAACTGCAGATTTAATTTGAAACTCTAACAGGTAAAAGCAAAGGAAGAAACATGAAAAGCTTCAGATTTATACAGAACCTCTAAATGACACAATGGGAAATAAAAGAAGAAAAAAGGCTCAAATTTAAGCTAAATTTCTAACCAACAAACAATCAAGAAGAAGAGAAAGGGCTAAATTGAATACAAAAGAAGAACAAAATAGAAAAAGAAGTGTCAGATCATCAAAAACAAAAGAGCAAGGAAAAGAAGAAAAAGTCTCAAATTTAATTCAACTTTCTAACGGACAAAAAGAAAAAATAAACAGTAGAAGTCCCAGATTCATCACTCTAAATCGAAAGTGCAAATGAAGAAGCCCTACATCTAAACCAAAGCATTATAGAGCAAAAGGGAAGGAAATATGAAAAAGTCTTACATTTAACCCGAAACTCTAAAGGGATAAACGGTAAGTGTAGAAAATGAAGTGTTTGACTTTACTGTCATTGTAAAGATTAAAAAAAAAAACAAGTAACGTAAAAGTCATACATGGAATTGCAAGTTTTAAGGATCAAATAGAAAAAGGTTTCAGATTGTAGCTAAAGCTCTAAAAGGCGGGAGATGGGAAAAAATAAGAAGTCTTGCATTTAATTAATTGCTCTAAAGGATAAAAGCAAAAGGAGTATTCCTGATGCCCTAAACGTTAAAACAAAGAAAACAATTTAACCTGAAGCTCTAAAAGTCAAGATAAAAAGAAAAAATTACATGAAATCGAAGAGTTAGTCCTACCCTCTAAAGAACAAGACGAAAAGAAAAGAAGCAGAACAACCCATCAACGTTTGAAAGATGAAGGTCAATGTAAAGACAAAGATAATCTCAAATTAAGCCCAAAGCCCTGCAAAGCAAAACAAGAAGAAGAATGTAGAAGAAATATTTTACTCATCTTAGAGGTCAAAAGGGTAAATGGAAAAGAAACATCCAAAAAAGTACCTATCAAATTTAGATTGAAACTATAGAGTACAAAAGAAAAAGAAAAACAGAAAGTTTTAGATTTAATCTGACGGGCCACAGAACGAAAGAAGAATGAAAAATGGAAACGTCTTCAATTTAACTAAAAGACGAAATCCTATTGGGTAAAAGTTGAAATAGAAATTACAAGTTCGTGAGTCCACCATTCAAAAGTAAAAAAAAGGAATAACAGAAGAAGTCTCAAATTAAATCCAGAGATCTATAGAGAAAAAAGAGAAAGTAAACTGAAGGTCTCAAATTAATCCGCAATTGTAGATGGCAAACGGGGAATCCCTGATTTAGCGAGACGCTGTAGTAGATGAAAAAGGAAGAAGATTCAATTGGAAGCTTTAAATGAGGAAACTTAGAAAAAAGTCAAGAGAACACGGAATAAGAAAGAAGAATCAGACTCAATGAAAGAAAATCAAATGTACATATTCTCAGATTTAACTCTAAACTTTAAAGAACAAAACGGGAAGGAAACTTGAAGAAGTCTTTCAAGAAAGGCAAGAGGCTAAGAGAGAAGCAAAAAGGAAGTTTAACAGAAGGACGAAAGACTAATGGGTAAATGCAAATAACAGCAGTCGCAGATTTAATCTGAAGCTCGAAAGAGCAAGGGGGTGTAGAAAACAAAAGTCTAAAATTTAACTCTACACTGCAAAAACAAAACGGGAAGAAAACAAGATGCAGTCTTGCAAGAAAAGGTTAAAAGACTATTAAAAAACTTCCAGACTTAGACGGACACCGTAATGGGTAAATAGGGTAGAAATAACAGAAGTCCCAGAGCTAATCTGAAGCTTTAAACAGTAAAAACGGCTAGAAAACAAATATCTCAGATTTAAAACTAAACTCAAGAACAAAACGGGAAGGAAACATAGAGGAGTCTTGCAAGAAAGTAGTAAAGGACAATTGAAAAAGTCCTTGACTTAAACTGACGCTGTAATGGATGAATAGGGTAGAACTAACAGAAATTTCAGATTTAATCTGGAGTTCTAAAGAGCAAAAGGGGATGGAAAAGAGTAGTTTCAAAGTAAGATTGGAAGAAATAAAGAAAAGGTCTCAAATTTAGCCTAGCGTCCTAAAGACTAAACAGGAAAGCAATAACAAAAAATGTCATAATTAACCTGAAGCTCTAAAAAAAAAGAAGAAAACGAAAAGAAAAGCTTTCTAAACATTTAAATAACATTATCTACCCAAAGGCCCAAATTTCCGGCGTTCCTGTACAATGGTATGTAGAAAAGCAACGGCATACAAAAGTGGTGGCCATTGCGGCTGTGACGAATAATCCAGGAAATCCTGAGTGATGTTCTGATACGTCCGCTTCATGCTAGCGCGGATGCCCTGCGGGGGCTCATTTGTAAACTTAATAGACATTTGGAGCAGCCCTATGGGGAACTGCTCGTGCACTTCTGTCGTGAGCCACAGCCGGAAGGACTCGTTGATGTTCTCCCCATCTGTCACCATGGTCATGGCTTCAGTAGCAAATGGCAGGGACAGGTGGACGTTCTGCAGGAGCACCCAGCCTCCATTCAGCATGGAAGACTCGATCATGTCCCTAGCCACGATTTCCTGACCTTGACCCATCGATACTGCTTTTAGAGCTAGAATCATAAATTAATTTATAAGGCTGTGTAGGCTTCTAACTTGCTCTTACGGATTTCCTTAGTTTTGGCAAGCGCCTGGATTTGAGGAGAAGGGTCGGATCCGATCGACAGAATACAAATTAATGGTATTTCTGGCTCTGACTCACTCCAGGTGACCTCCAGATCCAAGATGGGGGGTTCTCCGTACCTATTTCCTAAAGAATCTAGAATATTTTTAAAGTAGAGGTTTGAAAATGATTAAGTGGACAGGTCGGTACCCATTATGTATCTGCGAGCCTGGGATAAAGTACGATCCGGGCTCCAGGATCTTACGAGTAGGAGCTTCCTGAAGACATCCAGTGACTTTTGATATCCACACGGAATTTCCTCCTCTTCAGGCTTCTCTTTTTCATACCAAGTTCTCCATTCTTTTTCGTTTTGTTCAATCTGGTTAAGCAATTAAATGTTATTGCAAATATGACCCATCAGGAGACTTACGTTAAAGGAAAAATAATTGAAATTCAACAAAGAAGTTCTTACCTTAGTCAAAATTTCAGAAAACGTGGCCAACTTCTGGATTTCCACTAAATTCAACCAAGTGATGTCCAGAATCCAGCGAAAGGGTTTTGGAGTGACTGCGTTCAAATCCAAAGAAGCCCCACCTTTAATAAAGCACATAAACTCTTCGTGTGTAATGACTGCTTTGTGAAGATCTATTTTAATTGCCATCATTAATGTGAACAGTGCTTTGTGCCTCTCATACAGACTTCGTTGAGTAAAAGCCCATACCTAAAAAAGTCCAGTGAGAGGAGCAACTAAACGCAGTCACTATTTAAGCCTACCTCGTACGTTAAGTATTGCAAAATAATATTAATTCTTTCCTCTGTGTCGGGACTCTTAGTCGACTTGGTAATCGAGTTGTCAAAAATACTCAAAAACTGCTTCAGAGAGTTTTGATACATGACATTAACGTTGCTCATTTCCACGATCAGGAAGTACAGGATGGAGCCCCGTGCTGCCACAGCACGAAACTCCTCACGGGCGATGTTAATTTTCTTTTCAGTGACCACGGACACGGACAGCTTCTGGTTAACCTCTTCCGATGTCACCTTGGTTACCTCCAAAACGCTGATTAACTCCTCGTCGTCGACCAAGGAGCCCTGGGTGGAATTCAACCGGCTTAACAAGTTGCTCTCCAGCTCCTTCATCCTGCACTGGTTTTGCATCACGGACTCAAACAGAGCGACTCGTTCTGCTTCCAGATCGGATTTTTCCATAAGGATCACCCTGCCTAAGAGCTGGTCTTCCAGACCTGTAAATTGATTTATTATGGTGAATAAGAAGGAAGAACTTGATTTACACATACATTTGAGTTTAGAGGATCAAATCTATAGATAACTATTGTAACAGCCGAATTCGTGTCACCTTGAAATGTAATAATCATCTTGCTATTTAACCATTATTCTGCTAGGAATAATACTAAACTGTCTGCCTTACGTTGTAGTAATTAGATTAAAACGTATTGTGTATTTAAAACTTGCAACGAATATTTCGCGCTCTCGAATAGTGAAGTGAAAGCCAGCGAAATGCTGATTCCTGCGGGGGGCAGTCGCTTGGCAATAAGCGAGGTGTGCCGCCCGAGGCAAAAGGGACGCCATGCGAAGTATTATGAGTGCTAGCTTGGGGAAGTATTTCCGAGATACAGCAGTTCATAGCCAGAAGCTGCTATTCCAGCTGCCATTCGAGCTTTGAGAAAGTCAGCCAACTTTGATAACGCCAGAGCCTGTGGGAACAACTACAGCCACGGAGTTGAACTTTTCGTTATCTTGCAACAAGATAAAGGCAAATTTAATTATCATAAATAAAACACACGCTTGAATGCCCGGAACTTGAAACTGGGAGCCGACCCATAATAGCTATTCACGTAGGAATTGCAGCAAATTACGCAATACGAGCGCGCTGTTGATTCAGCCCGCCAGAACAAAGCGCTGGCATTATCTTGTTGACACATCGTTTCAGCTGATTTCAAGGTACTGACTTCAAGGCCGTATTCAGTGAATTCGAGTGCAAAATTTAACCATTGCATGTAGATTTAGCATTAACCTCCTAGGCTGTTCCGTACTACTATTAATAGTGCATATAACAGTTATACCCTACCATTGTGTATTCTTTTTATGTATTTCCATGCATGTACGTTTTTCTACAGAGTATATATTTTTTCATGTAAACTGTTTGACTTTCATTTCCGGCAGGGTTGCACGTATAATTACAGCATTATGGGTCATCACGAGCAGGCCGGTAAGAGCAATATTGGCATTTTCTTTAGCTGCACTGAAGTAAGCGCAGATCTTGTGCTTTTACGACTGAGTTAACTAGCAAACAAAGGGCAATCTAAATTCACAGTAAGGTGGAGTATAGGGCACGGAAAAACGGCATTACACTATTTAAGTAGATATAGAAGTAACACTGAGTTGAGTAGCATCGAGGACCATTATGTTTAATCCGCCACTGTGTGGACACTTACCAAGAATAGTTACAGTGAAGTCAATAATCGAGGTCTTTGCGCTTACTTCCGGAGAGTATGGTGGATTGGGCAGTTTTGTAGTTATGTACAGCATGAAGCCTTTAAGCACGTCGCATTCCTTGTCGCCCACGATAACTTTTTCAATGGAGCCGGATTTGATGAAATTCTTCTCCAAGACGTTGTCCAGCACGGGATCTAAGTCAACGTCGATGTCTTCGATAAGCAGGGGTCTCCCTAAAAGACATGTTGCTTTTACTCGCTTTTCGAATACCGTAATATGGGGTGACTTGAAAACATATGGGTGACTTGAAAAATGTTGCCGCTTCATTTTAAAAAATTCGGTGTCATCTAGTGGTCAACAGTGGAACCACCAAATTTCTGCGACAAGCTTTATAGGTATGTTTCATCGATATAATGCAAGTTTTACCGCGAAAGTGTTGTTAGGTTCGTTGAGAAAAATAATTTAAAAAAAGGTAAGAAAATAGCAATTTTTTGAATGTTGATTACTTTGTACTGTGCAGATTATACTATGAGAATGAAAATGATATTATATATATTTTTTAAATAACTAATTGTTTAACAACAATATCCCAACCTCAAATTATTTTTTCCGATTTTATTGTACCAGTGGCGCACCATTTTATTTTTGCGTGTTGTTTCAGGGGCTACTTGAAAAATGGTTCGGAATTACAAACGAACGCCAGGAACCCGAAAATATAAGGACTATGACGCAGAAACGTTAACTAAGGCAGTGGAAAAATATAAAAGAGGGGAAGGGACCTTACAAGATATTTCAGAAGAATAAGGCATACCGTATATTACTATTTATAGGAAAGTAAAAAAGAAGCATATGAAGAAGCCAGGTGGACAACAAATTTTATCAAATGCTAATGAAAATGCTATAGTAAACGGTATTCTTTGCGCCGCAGATTGGGGATTCCCCTTTGAAAGAGATGATGTAAGGGAATTAGTTAGAAATTATTTGAACCGAAAAGATGTACACCTATCTGTCTTTAAAGACAACAAACCTGGCTTGAACTAGTATTTTTCATTTCTCAAAAGACATAATAATAAGTTATCACAGCGAACATCACAGTCAATAAAGGAAAGTAGAGCTAAGATCAATTATAGCATGATAAATAAATATTTCGATAATTTAGCTGTAGCTTTAGAAAATGCCTCACCAGCAGCCATTGTGAATTACGATGAAACCATTTTCACAGACGACCCAGGCAGGGTGAAAATTGTCGTTCGTCGCAATTGTAAACGGGCTGAAAAGGTACTGGACCCATCAAAAGCTGCTACATCTGTTATGTTTTCATGTGCAGCTTCTGGCGCAATGCTGCCCCCCTACATTGTTTATAAGTCGGAAAACCTTTGAAAAACTTGGACCGAAAACGGGCCAGAAAAAGCGAGATACAATCGAAGTGCATCGGGTTGGTTCGACACAAACCTTTTTGAGGAATGGTTCAATAGTATTGCATTACCATATTTTAGAGCACTGCCCGCTGGACCAAAAGTTCTGCTCGGTGACAATTTGGCCAGCCATATTTCGGTCAATGTCATATACACGTGCCAAGAAAATAACATAAGATTTGTTCTGCTACCACCAAACAGCACTCATCTAACCCAGCCGTTGGATGTAAGCTGGTTTAGACCAATTAATAATGCTTGGCGAAAGATTCTGCGAACTTGGAAAAAAAACAATAAGGGTGTAATTCGAAAAGATATATTTCCCTTTTTATTAAAAAAAAGCCCTAAAAGAAATAGAGGCACATAGTATGGCCAATATTAAAGCAGGGCTTGAGGCTACTGGGTTAGTACCTTTAAATAGACAGAAGGTCCTCGACAAATTACCTAAAGAAAAGGACGAAGATGTAGAAGACAACGTCTCCAAATGTATCAAAGATATGTTTCAGGAAGCCAGGTATGGCAAAGCAGGAACTTCATCAAGGGGAAAACGAAAAAAAGTAAATGTTGAACCTAGTAAAAGTATTTCCTGTGACGATCTTTTAAACTCATCCGAAGTGCTAGAAACCAAATCTAAAACCAAAGAAAAACAAAAATCAAAGACGAGCAAAAAAAATAAGATCGTAATTGATACTGACTCCGAAGAAGATGATTTCTATGAAGAACAGAGCCAAACAAACAATTCTCTCATCCTAGATAGTAACTTAGAAGGCAACAAAGAAATTTCTGAACCAGATAGTGAAATAGAAAGAGAGCTGGAGAATACAACTATAAGCAACAAAAATTATGTAGACGTTACTAGAGCAGCGAAATTAAACAAAAATGATTTCGTAACAGTAGAGCTGAAAACTGTAGAAGGATCAATAAAAAAATACGTGGCTAAAATATTATCTTCTCATCTGGAAAATTCGTATTTTTGTTCATTTTTGAGGCCAAGTGCCAAAATGACTGATGTCTTTGTATTCCCTGCAGTAGAAGATACAGGAATTGTAAAAAAAGATGAAATAAAAAAACACCTGAGAAATCCAGAAATTTTAAGAAGAGGGGGAATTCGATTCAGGAGTTTGAAGCTATGAAATTTATAGGCAGCTGCCAAAGAATTTGTTTCTTTTAATATAGCGATCTCGCAAAGATTAGTTTAAGTTGGAGTATAATACAATTATTTTTTATTTTCAGAATTTATGTTTTTTGTTCAAATGCAATTCTATTTATATTGTTTATGTATACTTTTATAAAATAAAGGCTGTTTTATCACTGTTGGCTTCATTTTTCCTGTTTTTTTTCGGGTTAAATTACAAATGCATGATACAAAAAAAATTTAAAAAGTATATTTCTTTTTCAAGACTCCCCACGAATGGTCAAATTTGAAAAAATCGACGAATTTACCTTGTTTTTCAAGTCGCATTTGAATTTTTTTTATGAGAAAACTAAAATACCTACAAAAAAAATAAATCCTGGAAATGCATCCTTAGGGTCCAAAGTTAAGTTGGCAATTTTTTATTTTTTTGCAAAACATTTTGTTTAGCTCAGGGACCAGCGGATATCTCAAAATACTGATCAAGTCACCCCATTTTACGGTATATAAAATGAATTGCGTTTAATAAATGTATTTACACGACCTATTAACAAAATTTTGAACTTTCATTCGCAGATTTTCATAAGCCGACAAGGCAATGAATCAGTCTTTATACTTCATGTATTCTTTTAGAAATCTCAATTGCACGATCTGCCGCCTCTGCTAAATGTTCAAGTGATCAGAATTCTAGAAGGTCATTCGCCCGTATTAAAACTAACCTAGCGACAAACATTCTTCCAAATGGGTTCTAAAGTACTTGTGATCCAAGGAGGTTATCTGCAGGTTATTGTTCGCCTCTTTATTCTTGATCCACATCTTCCCCTGTGTTTGAGGGTCGATTAGCAGCGGATACGACCTGGCTTTGGTAACTATCAGGGCGTTTTGCACGGATAATTCGTCATTCGGTAGTCCTTGGAGCGTCCACTGAGACAGAGTGGCGCTCTCAAGCAGCATGTTGATGATATTCAGGTTGACGGTGTACGGGATTTGTCGTGATTCGAGTATCTGCATCCACTTGACCACCAAGTTGGCTCGGTACTCCTGGTTGTAAGGGCCGCAGTAGGAGAGGAAGCCGGTTGCTAGCAGGACATCTCCCACCAAGCGACCTAAACAACGTAAATTTAGTGAAATAAAATTTTGTTCATGAAAATAATCTTAATTGGGAAAAAAACGCTACTACTTCAACGTAGCATTTGCACAAATATAACAAATACAGCAATGTGTGGTTTCTTTTCTGCTTATTGACTGTTCTTCGTAATATGCAAAATACTAACAAAATAATTTAATTTTATCACAACAGTCGTACCTAGCTGTTCCTTAAATTCTTTGCTCTGCTGTGTCCACCGCACCTTTTCGCCTCCAAGTCCATTAATTAATGTAGTGGCTGTGTTCATTTTCCTCAGGCAAAGATTGGCTGCGTCGGTGAGTCGCTGCTTTTCCATTACGGCGGTGTCGTACTGTTCCTTCACTTGCCTTAATGATTGCTCCCTTTCCTCTAACTGTTGCTCGGCTCCTGCCAAGTCTTCCATCGCCACCTGAAAGTAATTTTAATGTATAGATTTATATAGTGAGTGGATGTCCAGCGAACAAATTCTCGACTCTCAGGCGGCTGGCTCGGGTTCAATTTCCGGCGACTGTAAGGTTTTTAAAAATCTTATGTTACCCGGCTGCCAAGCTAACACCTGTGGTAGTCATTAACCCCTAACAGGAGAACTCTTCCTTGATTTCAACGGGCAAGGCTAGACACCTACCCGGCTACAATCAAAGAGGGCTTATAGAATCAGACTGGAACTGGAACTGGAACTAAACAGGCCACTGAGCCAACGTAAGAGCACGAAAGAAAACAAGAAGATTTATATAATATGATGTAATAATTATATTAATACAATTAAAAATTACAAGAAGTTTAGTACTTCTCCCTCGTTTATGTTAGTATGTCCACATATGTTAGGAGCATCCCGTATATACAGAAACGATACTACGAAATGAGTATAGCAAAGCAGTGGGGGGAACTAATGTTTTCGGAACGGGTGGTATGTACTTGGTGGTAGATGCCATTTCAGTTGCCATTAGGTATTGTTCTGTGGTTGCCGCGGACAGTAGGAGATCGTGTGTTTGCTTACTACACATTTATTGAAACGGTCATTCCGTGGTTGCCACAGAACGCAGGTTTCGAATTCATTTTAATGTTGAACGTCACGGTCGTGTTCCTACACGAAACATGATTAGGAAATGGGTAAACAACTTTCGCACAACTGGATTGTTGAAACCTGGAACAGCTCGTGGAGGAGCTCGAACAGTCACGACTCCTGAAAACTTTTCAACTCATCTACGGCAGTGCTTGCAAAAGGACGGCCACCACTTAGATAACGTTATTTTTCGCTCTTAAGTCAAATTTCTTAATGTTTTTTATGCAATAACAAAATGGCATAATGTAATTTATCTTTGAAAAAAATTAAAATAAAATTTTGTTTAATACAAAATGATTTATTGATTTTTGAAAATCGTCATACTTCCCTGCCGGACCCTGTACTTTAAACAGTCTTAGCCGCTTCTCTCACACTAAACACCAACGAGCATTGTTCAACCATTCGTCTTCGGTCTCATATCTTTTAGCCATTGATTTTCGAATAGTTTGCTTATCCGAGTCACGATCCTCTTCTCTTTCGTCGTCCACAAGGTATTCATTCATTTATCCGTCTTGGCCATTTTCTCGGAATCCCTTTCATGTGTTACTTTCTTTGCTAGTACATCTATACAGCCTACCCAGATATAACGCTGGTGTTCCTGTAAGTTTCGTAGATCTTCTTGTTGTGTTTTTTATAAACTGATTTTGTGTACAGTCTCTTCCATTGCGAAAATAGTTGCCATTCTAGTAAACCTTTTATGAAGAGATCTGGTGTAAGTTCAAGTGTAATTAATAGGGTACAAATTTTAGGAATTGTATGAGTATTTCTCCAGGACAACAAGATTTGTTATTCTTCTTCGTGTTGCTCAAGTTCTGTAAATATATCGTAACCTGCAGCGTGGTATTTAACTATTTCATAGTAATACCTTTCCTAATTTCGTACTCCAGTTATGTTAAAGTTGTTGACTCTTCGAATTATTTGCTCTAGGGATCTTAGTACTCCCCAGAGCTCCCTAGATCTTCTGGCAATAAGCACACTATCTACTCCAGTGCATTTCTTGATTCAAAATGTTGTCTTGCGTAGTTTCTCCCATCTTTAGGGCGGTCACCAGACAGTCAAGATCTGATACGAGGTTCCATTTCAACTACCAAATCACATTTTTCTTGATTTCATCAATAACTCCGATGTCGTTTTCCAGCATTTCTTCAACTGTTTCTGTAGCAGATTCTGTTTAAGTGTGTTGCAACTTTCTTCAATAGTATCTTCCAAGCCATCTGGCATATTCTCAGTTCATAGAGAAACGTTGTCAATTTATTATGGAAACTGTTCAGATTACACTTACATTGCTGAGTACATAAATACTAGAACTTTGTAATCTGGTCCACAAGGGCTCTTTGAACTTGAGATCTCGCCGATGTGGATAAATTGTCAGGTCATTTTGGTATTTTAAGTAGCCACCTAGGCTTTACGGCAGCGTGCCCGTATGCTAAACCCTTTTAGTTACTTATTTGGCTTCATCGCCTAATTCTACAATAATGATTTTGCACATATTTGACCCCAAACGCAGTATTTCTCGTCAGTTGGAGCACCCCTTTGCTGCTACTTTGGCAGCCGGGTGTTATCACTCGCAAAAATTCCGAAACTTCTAGAAGTCATTCCGTTGAGACGCTTCGCCATTGGCTGCCTTTGATACCGGAATTAATTTGTTTTGTGGAGCGCATCGCCATTGGCTGTCGAGAGTCACGTGGCAACGCCGTTTGGCTCACGCCACTTCAAGCGTCCTAACGCTTTGTGCTTTGAGGAGTTCAGCTCTGGCCGTTGATCGAAGGAGGTCGCGTGTGGTTGTGTGAGTGGCACGTCTTTACGTCGAGGCGTAGGTGTGTGAAGGGCTTCTTGGGGCCAGTTCTGCGTTGGTGAGAAACGGGGGCTTTCCCCTTGCAACTCGCTGTTTCGAGCATCTTTCTAGGCAGGACGAAGTAGGCCTTTTTGTCGCTGTAGCGTGCTCTCAGGAGAGCGTCCTAACGTCGCCATCTTGGCGGATTCCAGCCCGTTTACCCCTAATGCCGTGTTTTGGCGATTGAGCTGCTACTGACTGCCGCCTTCTACCAAATGACTGCACGCCACTCTCATGGACCGTCTGCGGACTAAGGTATTTTGTAATTGCAACCATTTAAACATAGTAACTGTCACTTGTGCGAGCGTTGGTGCTTTGTGCTCAACTTTATGTGGGCGGATGCATGCCCCTTGCTTGCTTGTAGCGGCTTTTAATGCCGGTTTGAGGCCACCATGCTGCAAGACGCTACTTTGGTAGCCTGCTAGTAAGTTCATGTGCGCGAGTTTCGCGTTTCATCGCCTAAATAACTAAAGAACTCTGCGATCATGATTTGGTGTTACGTTTGTGCTAATTTTTTAATTCAGTAACGTTAGGTGCGCGAGCTTCGCTATATTGTACCGATTAATACCTAAATAGAATTAACGCCTCGCCGTGCTGGGCCTGGCGCGCCCTAAGCTGTTCGAGTTTTTCTTTGTTTATGTTTGCGAGGGCTTTGTGCTTTGCTTCCTAGGTGTTAACCGCAGGTCGGCGACTGTTATCGGGCACTAACGCGCCCTTTTGCCGGAGCGCGTATTTCTCAACTGTACTCTAATATGTTCATTAGCATAGCGCGTCCATCAGCTGATGCTTAACGTAAGTAGTAACATAAGCTTGGCGGCACGATTTGTTGCCCAGATGTAATTAGCGATCAATAGACGCATATTTAGTTAAGGGACGTATTATTCCTATTCGACCTGTGCATGCTTTGTTTCAGATAGCGCCTTTTACAATGTAAAGATTGGTGTACGGCGAGACGTGAGAGATCAGAGCGTGCAGGTAGGTCCAGTGATTGCGCAGTCTCGGCCAAAGAGTGCCAATATTACCATTCCAGTACGAAATTGTTATTTGAGCTTGCAGCTCATGAGAATTCTTATCGAGGGAGTATCTTGAATACTTCGCTCCCGTTTAACCGCCCAGGCCCGGTTATTCGAGTTAAGACAGGCTTGGTGGCGCCCTCATAATTTTGACGTACCCTATATATATGCCTCAACACGCTTTCCCAGAACGTATCGTGTGACTCAAGCCCGACTCCCTGAGCGTTCCAGCCGTGGCCCTTTAGCCTGTTTCTAGCAAATCTCAGGGCAAGTGTGCCAGTTTTCCAGGACTGATTCCGTGGTGCGATGCTCACCTTGGGTGGGTGTCGTAAAGTTGTTTTAATACCGTAACAGGCTAATTTTGGCGGCCCAATCGCGTGGGGCTTGTTGTTTGTTGTTGTTGTTGGACTGGAGTAGTCTCGTTAAGCCCATCCGTTGTGCGTCTTAATTTTGGCCAACATCTGGGGCCTTGTATGCTTGTTTTGGCACAGAACTGTCTGTAACCATTGTTGGTCGGTAGTAGGCTCGTTAAGCCATTCGTTGACCGCTTAGTTTTGGGATTTGTCCTTTTTAGTTTGTATTCGGTCTTTTCTCAAAGAATGTGGACAGATAGTCCCGTTAAGCCATCGGTCGTGTGAAAGGTAGCAAACCCTTTTTTTCCGATTTCTCCCGTCTTGACCGCCTACGATTCGGTTTGGATACCTGACGTGATTGACTTACCAAACACGCGCTAACGTTTCCCTTTTATACGACGTATAATATAAGTCGTTCCTTTTCCGTTTGTAAACATGGTGCTAAAGCTACATATTGAACGTCTGCTTCGCGCGGAAGCTGAATACGAGTTGAGAATCAGAGGCCGTGATGCTTCCGGCGCGGTTACCTTGTTGCGCTCCCGGTTACGCGACGTATTGAGAGAGGAGAGACGCGCAGATATGGATACGCGACCGACGTACCCTATACATTCGAGGAGGATCTCACGGCCGTGACAACATTGATCAGCGAATTAGAGGAAAAGATCCAGATATATTTAGCTAACCCGACTAAAGAAGTAGCGGCTACGATTGAAACGAAATTTTATCACGGAATGAACCGTTTGACGAATAGTTTAGCTACAACTGAGGAAGAGCGAGCGCTCAAACAAAAAGCATTCGCGGAATTATCACTCATACGTTCAACCTACGAACTTAACCAAGTAAAGCTAGGGTCGTCTACGACTACGGCTGAGGAGGAAAGCGCCGTAACGCTGCCATCGACGTCCGGTGTCGCACCTATCATTACCGTCGCGACGACGACTACGACTACGACGCCGGCAACTATGTCGACTCCGAGTTTTGTTTCGCCGATGTCGCGTACGATCTCATTTAAGGCAACCCCTGTTTCGAAATGAAACATACAATTCTCAGGTGACCCGAAAGGTCTATCGGTCAACGCTTTCATTGAGCGTGTTAACGAACTCAGAGTGGCCAGAAACCTTACCGAAGAAGAGTTGTTTATGCAGGCCATCGATTTGTTTTCGGGCAACGCATTGCTATGGTATCGCGCGAATAGAGCGACCCCTAACACGTGGCAACAGTTAGTCGATTTATTGCGTCTAGAGTTTCAACCTGCTAATTATGATGAACGGTTGTTGGACGAAATTAGACGTCGCACGCAAGGCCCTACGGAAAGTATGGGCATTTATATCGCTATCATGCGCACAATGTTTTCGCGCCTGACTGAAGCGATTCCCGAGGAGAGACAGCATTGACGTAACTAGTGGGGGGGCCAGGGGGGCCAGGCCCTCCCCAGAGTGCCTCTGGCCCACCCCAGAAAAAGAGAAGTTAAATAAATTTAAAAATTTGCTTTTATTATTAACCCATTTAAACTAAGGGGTTGGTTATCGACCCCCACACGTTCTTACATTTTGTGGTTTTATTACCTTTTTGGCTTAAAAACATTATAGTATAAATACCATTTGTTGGACGGATGGCTCGAATCCGACATAATAATAATTTTCATTGCTTGCTTGCTTGACGCCACTTTGAGAGCGAACCCGTGGGCCGAATTGGCTGATTTTTGGTGTCAATCGACTCAGGGCGACGCAAGTAAGCCAGTTGTAGGGGTTTCAAATTTTTATAAGTGACTTTTTTATGTGGATTTTTTTGTTAATAGCTAACCTCAAAATTAACTCGACACAAAATGGATCACTCGTGTACAAATTGCATTAAATGAATTATTTCGCGCCCAATTTGGGTGCAGAACGCTAGTGAATAATAATATGCAAGAGAAAACATTATTAGTTAGCTAATAATTACTTTGAAAAGACTGTTTTCGTCTGAATATTTTTTTTTAGTTAATTGTGCACGATTTTAGTTATTTTCTCTTAAGTTTTCTATAAATAAAAAACCAATTTATGTGCACATACAAATATAATTGCAATTATTTCATATGCAGGTAAGTAAATGAGCTAAAACTTGAGTGCATCGCTAACTACTCCCTGGGCACATACAGCTAGCTACCTATTATAGGCTCATCCAGTTCAGACTTACGGTGACTTGCTATTTGGAGGTTTGCCTTGCCTAAAGAGTTGAGTTTATAGCTTTGAAGAGTACGATCCAGAATTTTATGTTTAATAGTGTTCTATGTAAACAAAGTAAATTTTGTGATGTTTGAATTTCCACAGTTGCTAGCCCAAGACAGAACAAAGAGAAATCACAATAACAATTAAGAGGATATTGATATTTTCAAGAAAGTATTTGCTTCGACGATACTGAAAAAAACTAAAAATTGTGACTCAAAAACGTGTAAATGAAAACCAAGTGATGTTTCCCAAAAAAATCTGTTTCTCCTGGAATAATATTTTTACTGCCAAATTCATTTAGTTGCAAGAAGTAATCTATAAATTTTTAATGTTGTTTATGAACCGAGAAATAATTTATTAATATGCTACTCAGACAAATAGTATTACGAGGGTAGCACCCATAATTTCTGCAAAGCAACAGATCAAGTGCACCATGGAAATCAAACTTGACATAAAACCAATGTTTGTTGTTTTTTAGTTTAACAGTCCAAATTTAGTTTTGATCATTGCAACAGTTATTACATAGTTAATTTTGAAATAAGTGTTGTGCAGCAAAAATAAATGTAACGAGAGAAAATTTTAGAGCCATAATTTACTATGCCTTTAAAAGTTCCATATCTCCGAAAGAAAGTTTTGGATGGCTTCGTGCTGCTTTGGTGATCAAGTGCCTTCGCATCAGAGGACTGTCTATTGTTGGTTTAATGAATTTAAATTTGAACGAGTGTCAGTTAGTGACGATTTTTGCGAAGGAGAACCAATTTCTGCAGTTACCGATACGAACATAAACGCTGTGAGAAGAATAATTCAGTAGGACAATCGAGTCACGTATATAATTATTGAAAGCGTCTTGGACATTGACATGACTGCAATAAATAAGATTTTACATAATCATTTGGGTGTAAGAAAAGTCTGTTGTGGGTGGATACTGTTGTATTGAGAACTCTAATTGGTTATTAATAATTTATTTGGTTTCAACTTACATGATGTGACTAAAAAATACGTCTCGACATTACGGGCTACGATGGCAGACGTGTCCTTGTACGCACTGGTATTTTGGTCTGTTTACCTATTGTCCTATAAAGGTGTACTCACTACAGATACCACACAGTTTAACAGAAACACAACAACAGCATGTGGATTGGTAAAAGAAATATAATGAAGGTAGATATAAAGCAGTTTACATCATAACTGGTGACGAAAGCTGGATATATGCATTTGAACTAGAACCTAAGTTACAGTCTGCCCAATGGATGTTTCCAACAGATCATAAGCTAGTTAAAATGAGGAGATCTCGAAGAGTTGGTAAGAAAATGATTGCTTGCTTCTTCTCAAAATCACGACCTATCGCAACTGTCGTGCTTGAAAATAGACGTACGGTTACTGCAGAATGGTACACAACAGTATGGCTGCCAGGCGTTCTTCAAAAAGCTCGTTTACAGCGCCCAAGGAATGAGATCGTTCTGCACCATAACAATGCTTTTAGTCATACCGCATATCAAACAAAATAACTTTTAGAGACTTCCGGATTAAAATTGCGAAGTTATCCCCCATACAGTTCCGACCTATTACCTTCCGATTACTTTCTATTTCCTCCATTAAAGGATAAAATGCGTGGTGTGCGATTTTGAACTCCCGAAGATGCTGTGGAAAGCTTCAAAAACCTTGTTTCTCTAGTGACTCAAGAAGAGTGGAATTTGTTTTGAAGATTGGTTTTACCGAATGCGAGTTTAAGGACAAATATTTTGAGAAACAATAATAAAAACAAATTTTGGCTACAAAACTTTTGTTTTATTAGATTGCAGAAATTTACGCGGCTACCCTCGTATAACAGCGTCAAAGAATATGCAAATAAATGTATGCGAAAAAGTTATGTATGTACGTAAATTCATGTCTTCATAGGTATACATAGGTATTGACGATGGTTGGTTAGGGGCCTGGCCCTCCCCAGCCAAAAATCCTAGTTACGCCAATGAGAGACAGTTGCGTATTTTGTTGCATAATATTTCACCATTATACCAAACCCAGTTGGGATTGACGGAAGTCCGGTCGATAGACGAGCTAGCGCTATACGGACGGAAGATCGAAGAACGGCGCTACGCCATTGAAACTTACGTGCCACCATCTAGAAAGAAGTCTGACTTAGAAACAGACTTGGCATGTGTCGAGGTCGCGCCTGTCGCGGAAACGTGCCCAGTTGATGTTGTCGAAACGCTTGACGTTAATACTCCCGAGAGGAGGAACCGAGAATCGGCACCCAAGTCAAGCATGCGGTGTTGGAACTGTAACGAACCAGGCCATAGAGCCAGTAGGTGTCCGCGACCCCGCGGCAAGAAATTCTGTTACCGTTGCGGCAGACCTGAAGTGACCGTAAACACTTGTCCTCGTTGTCGAACAAGAGATAGGGGACAGAGAAACGACCCCGCGAGACGCTGAACAGTCGAGCATTGTCCTCGCGCGTGTTTAGCAATTCGACTAAATTTATGAAGGGACTTATCGAGGAGCGCGAGACCAAATTTAAGAAAAATAAAGGCATTCTTGATTACGTATTAGAAAGGTCATCTGATGACCGTCGACCGCATGTGACCGTTGAAATTATGGGCTTTGAGTTGTTAGCTTTGTTGGACTCAGGAGCGAATCGAACAATCTTAGGAGCCAAGGGTTGGGACGTGTTGCGTACTGTAGGCCTGCGCGTGAATAAGAAGCTGAGACCCGTTTGTTCAGTGGCGAATGGACAGACCGTAACCAGTCTAGGTACCCTGCACTAACCTATCCGTTTAAATAACAGAGTGGTAGCTATCGAAGTTTTAATAGTTCCGGAGGTTCCGCACACCCTAATCCTAGGTATAGACTTCTGGAAGTCAGTGGGAATAGTCCCAGACGTGTTTCGAGGGGAGTGGGAATTCTCAAAACCCGGCTTAGCGGCCATTGATACTCCTACCGGTAATTTGCAGTCTATGTTCGACCTGAACTCGGATCAACAAACCCAATTAGACACTCTCGTGAACCGACATTTTACTATCGCTAAACCCGAACTCGGCTGCGCCAAGTACGTTCAACATAAAATCACTACTGAGGCGGCACCGATTAAACAAAGGTACTATCCGGTCTCTCCCGCGATGCAGGCGCATATCGATGCTGAGTTGGACAGTATGCTTAAATCAGGCGTGGTAGAACGTTCTCGTTCAGCCTGGTCGAGCCCGATTTTACTAGTTAAAAAGAAAGATGGAACCTATCGTTTCTGCGTTGACTTTCGTAAATTAAATAGCGTCACCGAGAAGGACGCCTACCCGATACCTTACGTGTCTTCGATTTTGGATCGCTTACGCGATGCCCGGTTCATGACGTCGCTTGATATCAAATCCGCGTACTGGCAAATTGAAATGGAAGAGAAATCTAAGGAACTAACGGCCTTTACAGTACCCGGGCGCGGTTTGTTTCAATTTACTCGCATGCCCTTTGGGCTCCATAACGCGTCAGCGACTTGGCAACGTTTCGTCGACCATGTGTTGGGTCCCGAATTGGAACCTTACGTCTTTGTCTATTTAGATGACGTGATTATTTGTACCCCGACTTTCGAAAAACACGTCGAGATTCTAGACGAAGTATTGCAGCGACTGAACGACGCTGGTTTAACACTGGGACGTGATAAATGTCATTTTTGCCAACCGGAATTACGATACCTGGGCTATGTCGTCAACGCCCAAGGACTTTTAGTCGACCCCGATAAAGTTTCGGCGATTCTTAACTTGCCGCGACCTAGAAACGTTTCAGAAATACGGCGAGTAGTCGGCATGGCATCGTGGTACCGGCGTATCATACCAAATTTTTCAGCCATTATTGCTCCGCTGACGTCGTTATTGAAAAAGTTTCAGAAATTTGAGTGGACCGAGTCATGCGAAGTCGCATTTACAACCATCAAAAATTGCCTAGTTTCGGCACCCATTTTGTCGTGTCCCGATTTTTCTCTCCCGTTTATCGTACAGACGGACGCTTCCAATGTGGGTATCGGCGCCGTGCTGACTCAGACCGTTGATGGCCAAGAACAGGTCATCTGTTACATTAGTCGGACTCTTACGAAGTCTGAGCGTAATTTTTCGGTTACGGAACGCGAATGTTTGGCCGTCCTTTGGGCCATAGAGAAGTTCCGTCCGTATTTAGAAGGCACTCACTTCACAGTCATTACTGACCATCATTCACTTATCTGGCTAAATAATCTTAAGGAACCCACCGGGAGACTCGCTCGTTGGGCTGTTCGTATCCAACAATACGACTTTACGATCAAACACCGGAAGGGAAAAGACCACGTTGTCCCGGATGCGCTATCCCGCGCTATACCCGAGATAGATGTAGTCTCAGTCGTCGATTCTGGAGAACCCGAGGCCGGCGTTCGGACTCCGAGTGACAGTCGGACTGACCGTTGGTATAGGCGCATGTGTACGCGCGTCGTGGAAAAACCGTTCAAGTATTCGGCGTGGAAACTATCGTGAGGGAAATTGTTTAAACATGTTAACGTAAAATACCCCGAATTGGACGAAGGCACGAGCTGGAAAGAGGTGGTTCCGAAGCCTCAACGTGCCGAGATTCTTTGCAAAAACCATGATAAACCTACCGCAGGCCATTTAGGCATTTATAAGACCTACGGCCGTATTGCTCAGCAGTATTACTGGCCTAAACTTAAGGTGGATGTGACCCGTTACGTTAACCGTTGCGCGACGTGCCTAGCGCAGAAACCCGAGCAAAAACGCCAGGCCGGCTTGATGTGTCGTCACCCCGTGGTGGATAAGCCGTGGCAAATCATATCTATCGACATTGTAGGGCCGTTGCCCCGTTCAAAGAAAGGCTACGTGTATATTCTATCCGTGGCTGACTACTTGACTAAATTTACCCTTTTCTTCCCGTTGCGTACAGCCACCGCGACCGCGGTGACCCAGAAAATTGAGAACGACGTTTTCTTGCTCTTTGGAGCACCTCAGTACGTCTTGGTTGACAACGGCGTACAGTTTCGCAGTAGAGAATTCCGACAACTTACCGATACGTATAAATCACGAATTATCTTTAACGCACATTACCATACGCAGGCCAAACCCGTAGAACGCGTTAATCGAGTATTAAAAACTATGCTAGCGTCGTACGTGAAAGACAACCACCGGGAGTGGGATAAATATTTGTCGAAAGTCGCTTGCGCAGTGCGTACCGCAGTACACGAAGTCACCGGCATGACCCCATATTTCGCCAATTTCGGCAGAGAGATACAGTTAGAGGGGACGCGCGCCAATAACCCCGAGGAGGTAGATGTTTCGGAACAAATACGAATAGACAGTCGCGAAGACTTGTTACGACGGACTCCCGCGTTAAGGTCGGTATATGAAGACATAGTCAAACGACTAGACGTGGCGTACAAAGCCTCCAAGGCGACATACGATTTGCGACGACGCCCGGCTCAGTTTGCCGTTGGCGATACCGTCTGGCGACGAAATTACGTACTTTCCGATGCGGCGAAATATTTTAACGCCAAGCTGGCTCCGAAATTTGTAGGGCCGTTTTATATCAATCGGCAAGTCTTGCTTGCCACTTACGAGTTGTCCGACGAGACCGGTGCCCCGAAAGGCACGTGGCACGCGAAAGACCTAAAACCCAATCCCACGGACGTTTAGTCTTCTAGCGCCCGTTTTCCTTACCCCCCCCTTTTTTTTGTTGGTAGGCCTTGACGGCCATACTGCCGGCTTAGAGCCGTATCTTCAGTAACACCTGCCTTTCCGCGAGCTTCCTTGTTGTGGGAACCCCACAATGCGCCGTTCCGTGACGCGCAACGTGCCCTCTTCATGTGGCTCGTGGGATAGGTTGTGACGGACTTATCCCTTACCCCCCCCCATGTTCTTTTGGAATGGTTGGTCGGAAGTGTGCATGGGAGTAAGACGTTCTATTGACCCGATTTTGACGAGGGCTAACCGCGCGTTTTTTTTAACGGTTTCAATTTGGAACCCCAAACCCTCCTTCTTTATGTTCTATTTTTACCTTTCTTTTCCCCTTATCATTACTATCTACCGTGTCCCGGCGACAACTACCCAACCCCTTTGTTCTCTTTCTTTTTCCACCTTCCAAAACCGCACTGTTAGGCGACCGTCATGGACCCGGTGTTAAGGTCCACTCGGCGTTTCGTGGCCGTCGCCGCAGTGCGTGCCACACCCGTTTCGGGTCTGGTCGGTTACCTTTTTTTTTGTTTTTGTCGTTTTGGTGGTCGATTATCGACGTGGTTTTGTTAACCGTTGTTGTGGCACTCCTATTTTGGGAGGGGCAGTCGAGCCGGATCGGCAAGACTGTCCCCAGTCTGCCTAGTCTTAGCCCGTTTGGTTCCCCGAGGGAGCCAGACACAAACCGTTTTGTGGACCCCTGGCGGGGTACCACTCCTTTAGGACAGCTAGTTTTTTTGTCGCCCGTCTTCCGTGGTCCGGGGAGTGAGTGCTAGCCATCAGCGAACCGCCAGGTCCTACCCAATTTTTGTATTTCCACTGGCGTATCCAGTCTTTCTTCTTCCTCTTCTCTCTTCCCTCCTGTCGTACCCTATCTGGTGGCCAGTGTGCGTAATTCCTTTGGGGGTACAGCTATCGTATCAGCGGTTCCGGTCGTTTGAGTTCTCGTGGCGCCGCAGCCAAAATGCCCCGGTGATTTTAAGAGACTTCGGGGAACTCTCTTTCAAGTAAGGGGAGTGTCAGGTCAGTTTGGTATTTTAAGTAGCCACCTAGGCTTTAGGGCAGCGTGCCCGTATGCTAAACCCTTTTAGTTACTTATTTGGCTCCATCGCCTAATTCTACAATAATGATTTTGCACATATTTGACCCCAAACGCAGTATTTCTCGTCAGTTGGAGCACCCCTTTGCTGCTACTTTGGCAGCCCGGTGGTATCACTCGCAAGAATTCCGAAACTTCTAGAAGTCATTCCGTTGAGGCGCTTCGCCATTGGCTGCCTTTGATACCGGAATTAATTTGTTTTGTGGAGCGCATCGCCATTGGCTGTCGAGAATCACGTGGCAACGCCGTTTGGCTCACGCCACTTCAAGCGTCCTAACGCTTTGTGCTTTGAGGAGTTCAGCTCTGGCCGTTGATCGAAGGAGGTCGCGTGTGGTTGTGTGAGTGGCACGTCTTTACGTCGAGGCGTAGGTGTGTGAAGGGCTTCTTGGGGCCAGTTCTGCGTTGGTGAGAAAGGGGGGCTTTCCCCTTGCAACTCGCTGTTTCGAGGATCTTTCTAGGCAAGACGAAGTAGGCCTTTTTGTCGCTGTAGCGTGCTCTCAGGAGAGCGTCCTAACGTCGCCATCTTGACGGATTCCAGCCCGTTTACCCCTAATGCCGTGTTTTGGCGATTGAGCTGCCACTGACTGCCGCCTTCTACCAAATGACTGCACGCCACTCTCATAGACCGTCTGCGGACTAAGGTATTTTGTAATTGCAACCATTTAAACATAGTAACTGTCACTTGTGCGAGCGTTGGTGCTTTGTGCTCAACTTTATGTGGGCGGATGCATGCCCCTTGCTTGCTTGTCGCGGCTTTTAATGCCAGTTTGAGGCCACCATGCTGCAAGACGCTACTTTGGTAGCCTGCTAGTAAGTTCATGTGCGCGAGTTTCGCGTTTCATCGCCTAAATAACTAAAGAACTCTGCGATCATGATTTGGTGTTACGTTTGTGCTAATTTTTTAATTCAGTAACGTTAGGTGCGCGAGCTTCGCTATATTGTACCGATTAATACCTAAATAGAATTAACGCCTCGCCGTGCTGGGCCTGGCGCGCCCTCAGCTGTTTGAGTTTTTCTTTGTTTATGTTTGCGAGGGCTTTGTGCTTTGCTTCCTAGGTGTTAACCGCAGATCGGCGACTGTTATCGCGCACTAACGCGCCCTTTTGCCGGAGCGCGTATTTCTCAACTGTACTCTAATATGTTCATTAGCATAGCGCGTCCATCAGCTGATGCTTAACGTAAGTAGTAACATAAGCTTGGCGGCACGATTTGTTGCCCAGATGTAATTAGCGATCAATAGACGCATATTTAGTTAAGGGACGTATTATTCCTATTCGACCTGTGCATGCTTTGTTTCAGATAGCGCCTTTTACAATGTAAAGATTGGTGTACGGCGAGACGTGAGAGATCAGAGCGTGCAGGTAGGTCCAGTGATTGCGTAGTCTCGGCCAAAGAGTCCCAATATTACCATTCCAGTACGAAATTGTTATTTGAGCTTGCAGCTCATGAGAATTCTTATCGACGGAGTATCTTGAATACTTCGCTCCCGTTTAACCGCCCAGGCCCGGTTATTCGAGTTAAGACAGGCTTGGTGGCGCCCTCATAATTTTGACGTACCCTATATATATGCCTCAACACGCTTGCCCAGAACGTATCGTGTGACTCACGCCCGACTCCCTGAGCGTTCCAGCCGTGTCCCTTTAGCCTGTTTCTAGCAAATCTCAGGGCAAGTGTGCCAGTTTTCCAGGACTGATTCCGTGGTGCGATGCTCACCTTGGGTGGGTGTCGTAAAGTTGTTTTAATACCGTAACAAAATCTAGAGACAAAGGAAATGATTTTGAATATCAGAATGTACCTGCCTTCTATTCTTAGCTTCTCTATATGCTCTTCAACACACTATATCCACTTCCTCTTAGGTCTGACTTTCTTTCTTCTTCCTTCCGGCAACTCGGTGTATGTTTTCCTTGATCTCCTATCCATCTTAGTGTCATTTTTTTTTAATATTGTGGTGGTGTCTGGTTCTTCCTTATAGAATTGTTTTAATTCCCGGTTTGGCCTTCTTTACCATTCAGCTTATTCCTTTTTCTGTCAATATTTTCCGTAGCATTCTTCTCTCACACACCTCCACTTTTACACTGCTCACAATTGCTTTGTAAATTTTTAAGTTTGTTTTCCTGAATACATTATTGCATTTCAGGATATTGTGGAATGTCCCTGCACTTTTATTCCTGACACAATCCTATTATCTAGGTCGCTATCTAGGTTGCTGTCAGCTGTTATTGATAACCGTAAATATTTAATGCTGTCTACTTCCTTCCAAGTTAAGGTCCTTTCCGTTCGCTAAGACAGAAGGGGAGTTCACTCGCAATAGTCGAAGTAGCTGTACTTGGCAAGATACTGTCATGTAATTTAAGGGGGCACGTAGTGTGAGCTACGAGATTTGGACATAACTTGTTTGGTGGTCTAAACTAGCGTATTTGACTTCAAAATACGCGAAACTGCACTGCGCTTTACAAATGAAAATCATACAATAAATTTAAAACATGTATTTAAATGGGTCAGTCTTGCAACTGCAACCGCAACAAAAAAGGTTAATCAAAACAAGTTTAAAGAAGAACTGTTTCTCCTATCGTCACGTCGCGTGATAAGAAAAACCTTCACATGTGTTCACCTGAGCAAAAATTCCACGTGGGTAAGCAATATTAATACACTGTGCACTTCTAATGGGGATACGCCCCAAAACTTATTTCGTAACTTCCTTACTTATTTATGAAAACACATCTACTGTAATTTATGCATGCAGAATCTTCTCTTAACTACGTTTTCGAAAGTTACGGTAAATCACACATTTTGAGAAAATTAAAAAAGGTACAAGATTCTCAACGGACGAAATTTTGGCGTTCTACATGTCATATGACGAGAGACCTTAGTTCAAAGAGCGCTAAGAGTGTTGGCATCGATCTTTACGCTGAAAGGAGATGTTTTGCAGGGTCTGGTCGGGACGATGCAATACCATTTTTAAATTTATCCGAACGGAGATTGGTATGGAATTCGGCGATATTCAAATGAGATGAAATTAAAATGTCAGATATTAAACAGCGGTTGTAATTTTCCAAAATTAGCACGATATGGGGCTTCCCAAACAGCTACATTTACGGAACAACAACTCTCACATCGCAGAAACAACCGCTTTGTTTGACTGTGTCGCGATCTTCTCTACCACGTGCATTTAAAAACCGGTGGCGGCGTGTATCCTCATTGGTATCTAACAGCTTGAATTCGTGTCCAATGAGCTCTTTTTTAAATAGCTTCATGTATGTGACTAGTCTATATAGTGCCTTTAGTGCTTGCTGTGTCCATATGTTATTATTGTTATCATCAGCATAGGCTAATCAATGATGTGGATATCTGAATATTGTTTCTTTTCGCATTTAGTTTGCTCTCAGTTACGATTTCAAACACCAATGAATTAAACATAGTTTGAAAATAATTAACTTGGTCGTGTTATCAAATGTAAAGAAAGAATAAAGTGAAAAGATGGTTCAAAACTATGTATTTTTTTAGTATTTCAAAAACTAACACTAATGACAGAAGAATTTATTGCAATACATAAACAGTTCTCAATAATGACAGCAAAGACGTAATTAAATAAAATTTCTTCAAAACAATGACTACTCTAAATGTAATATCGGAAATTCTTTTAATGGGTACTTTTAATAGACCAGTTAGGAGTAAATAAGATGATGCTGTAGTTGGAGAAAAAGTACTAAACAAAAATGGTAACGGGTTAATAGAATTCTGCAAACAATTTGTATGTCTGTATGTATAATCTGTAACCTCATTTACCTTGCGGTGTAGAGGCTGGGTGCTTTATGCGCTGGCATCTGGCGGTACAATGCTCAACTTGCCCCGGATTCGGGATACAGAGTTGGAGCGCGCCTTTAGTGCTTGAGCAGCAACCATTGTGTGAGTTGTGTATTTTTGGTGATGTGTTGACCTTGTTACTCTATCTCTTAGGTCTGTGGTTCTGAGTAGAGCACAGTTAATTTGGTGCCCAACTGTGAATGGTTTCACTGAGCCTGATTCTAATCGCCAAGGATACGGAAAAATTCGGACCCCAGCGGATTCGAAGCGAGGACTTGCTTAATGCAAGCCTGCGCTTACCCATCTGCGCCACGCAGCTTCTTCTGCAAACAATTTAATTTAAAAAATCTTACTTCTGCAGGAACGAAGGTGTTTTTCACAAGGGTCCACTAGAAATCCCAAAAGCGATGGTACCATCAAATTTCGAATCAAAACCATGTTAACCAGGAGCAATGGATTTGGTTTGAAGGCGACGCTATTGGAAGATTGTATCCATGTTATGATGACGGATTAGTTTAGCTGCATATCTGGAAGCCGAAGTTTCTCTTAGCAGTATTAATTCTACCTACTGGGTAAATCACATGATCAATCATACCCGTTTTGTCGCTTTGGCAACTGTTTTAAATTATCTTCTTCAGCTATTTCTTCTACGTCAATGCTTTTTGTTGGCCCTGATTTGGTAATATAATCTCACTTCTCGTTGGGCCACGTTGTACTTCATCTGAGCATTTAGTGGCCTCCTGGACGCCTACCAATACGTTTGCTATCCCTTTCATGTGCTCTGGCACCACTCTGCGCCTGTGGTTAAAAGCTTTGAGGTCCGATAACCTTCTGTGGGAGGTCCAGTTTCACAACCGTTTTGGTGCATCGAGCCACTGCAGGTGCGTTATGACCATTTAGAGCTTTTTAGCCTTGGAGCCAAATTCGATTGCTGTTAGTTGTAAACACCATTAAACTTTGCCTTGTGATCATAGTAAGAGTGTCTCGCTGGATATTGGTGATTTGCGTAACTTCGCCGAATAGTATTGCTCTCGATAGAGGCTGTTCAGGTCCCCTCGCGTTTTTATTGCTTAAACGTAATTTACTGTTATTTATTAATTTTGTCCATTTAATTGGGTGCTGATGGTATTTACAATTATTTGTTACCGACGTTTGCTGTTTTGTCGGCCGGCTATTGCTGGTTTACAGTAGTATTAATTTAAAATATTTTATACCGGGTACGCCCTATTATGTAAGTATTTGTGGCTTTTAAGCTGTATACATTTGGTAATATATTCCTTATACCAATTATTATTTATTATACATATTTTACCCTAAAGTCTGTGTTTTACTTACTGCAAACCTTGTATGACCTAGCCGATATGTGCGTTTGTTCCAGATTATACCTACAGCTACCGACTATATTTTTGAGTTTATTCTAAAATAACCCACGCCGCCTCCGGTGAACTAGCCAGCCCTCAGATATGCCCAGGTAGTAACGATAATTTTAAATTAATTAAAAACTCTCCTACCTCTTTTCTATTTTAAGTTTAACACACAGCCTTTTTATTAAACGCTTACCCGCAGACCCGACCCTTTAATCGTCTAGGTTCGTTCGAACCATTCAGTAGCTTCTTGCAAGAACTGACTTTCTATACAAAGTACATTTCTAAATTGCATTTATTCTAGACATTTTGAAAATCTGGACAATTCTTTTGGCGAGTCATTACAAATTCATGTATATAGAAACGTATGTTGTGACTGCGTCTTTGCGTCTGTGCGTCTCTGCGTCTGTCAACTCTTCCATCGGCACCAATCGGGCGCAGTTTGTCCGCGATCGGTCCTCTCCTCACAGTGTGCTTTATGACGCACCTATACTCAACTATGGCAGACAGAAGAACTTAGTATAGCGTATAAAGCGTCTCTCTACAAATCAGATTCTCTCTGGGAGGGGGGTTGGAAGTTGGAATCCCACCGGTGGTATTATTTTTTATGCAAATTAATGTAGTTCACATTACTAAGTGTTTGCTTTTACTGTTTCAGTATTAAAATATGTTTTACCTACTTAGTACACAATTTTGAAGTTTGAATACTTTTCAACCGCAATTCTATGTAACAAAGGCTGTTTTTCTAGCTTTATTAAAGACGTTAAAAACATTTTCTTCTGTAACTTTTGATTTATAATTCAATTTTAAAAATGCAGAATGTATTTTTAATAGAATAAGATCACCTATGTGGTGGGCTCAAAAACTAGTAAACAAATAAACTCATGTTGTTGCCTATTAAAATGCGATGTTCTAAAAACAACTACTAAGTATCCTCACAGTAATCTTTACTTTCGATCAAATAAAGCAAATGCTCAGTCTTTCAAAATATTTATATATTTCCACTGGTTCCCTTAAAATTGTTTTAAGACTTGATACAAGCAAAACGGAGATTATTACAATCATAACGTCACAAGCTAATTAAAAATGCAATGTGATAACACAGTTTCTTTTAATTTAGATACAGCTATCATTGCATTAAAACTCTAGCTGGTACAAATATTATCAGAAATATTTTATTATTCACACTGACGTTCAATCAGTGCATAAGTATCCAACAAGATTATTGAGACCAGGCGCGTAGGAGCCGCGGGGGCCACGGGGGCCAATGGCCCCCTCAAATAATTTTCAGAGGGGCCTGGCCCCCTCAAAAATATCTGTTTCTAGTTTCATCATAATTTATAATTTTACGTATTTCTTGCAACCACTAACATGAACATATATGAACTTGAACTTTTTATTGCCGCCGAGTGAACGATATTAAATTTCACTATTCCAGAAAGTAATCGGTGTCGTCGGATATAATTGAAATGGGACTACTATAACAACACTTTTCTTATAGGGTATTTGCCGTGCAACTGCAAGGTTGTTTCCAAAAGATGCCTGCTATTAAGATTTTAACCGCCTTTTTGAATAACCGATTGGCGCGGGTTTGATAATAGATAGTTATTTACTATACAAGTGGGATAACAGCATCATTAATATACGTGTGTGTAAGTTACAAACGAGTGCGTAGCACGAGTTATGTAAGCACACAAGTAAATTAATGATGCATTATCACACATGTATTGTACAAAATTTTATCTACGACTGCCTAAAATTGAGAAAAGTGCATTAAGAGAAATGTCAGATCTGTCATTTTCAAAAATATTTTAGTAGGCAAATGTCATTATTCTCCTTAGCATAGAATTTCGGCTTAGACCGCGTAGTATTTGTATATGAACACCCAGCATTTTCTGGCTTAATGTGCCTTGCACCTTGTGAAGTCGAGCAAAAACCCGCGCGATGGCCATGCTCTTTGGTGGCTCGTGTTGTTTGAGTATCTTGAGAACGAGGATACTTAGGCAGATTTGGCCGTTTTGCTGTTTGTGCATCCATATTTACTAACGTTTCGCAAGACCTTGCAGCTTGCATCATCAGAGTGAAAGTCGCACTAAGAACCGAAGGTTGGTATGGAGCTATTTATAGTCCTCTGTGCCAGGCGCGCGGAGTGGCGTAACGCTGGTTGGTCATCCGAGTGCAACGTAATCCGTGGGGCGTGGGCGTATGACGCAGAGTGGTTGTAATGCTTTAGATCGTGTATCACATGGATCGGTTCTTAGTGCGACTTTCACTCTGGTGATGCAAGCTGCAAGGTCTTGCAAAACGTTAGTGAATATGGATGCACAAACAGCAAAACGGCCAAATCTGCCTAAGTATCCTCGTTCTCAAGATACTCAAACAACACGAGCCACCAAAGAGCATGGCCATCGCGCGGGTTTTTGCTCGACTTCACAAGGTACAAGGCACATTAAGTCACAAAATGCTGGGTATTCATATACAAATACTACGCGGTCTAAGCCGAAATTCTATGCTAAGGAGAATAATTCGAGTAACCGCGAAAGCCTCAAACAATACATAAATGTCATTGTCATTCATTTAGTAGGCAAATGTCATTATGTCATTCATTTGACACTATTTCAGTTACGTAATGAAGTCATTACACAACTGAGTTGCGTAATGAAACCATTACATAACTGAGTGGTGTAATGAGCTTCATTACCTAACTGAAATAGTGTCAAATGAGTGACGTAATGCGTTACTTATCCCGCTGGAGTAGATAAAATACATTTATTGATTTATTATGTGGAACATTAGTAGGTGCTTTACCAACTAGAATTTCTGATTTGGGTACAGGTTTCTAAATGATAGTTTCTTAATTGAATTTATTTTTGTATTTGTGTTTTATTATTTTTAATCTTTATTTATACCCTTTTTATTTTTCGGAAACTCGTTTCTATATTTATTTAAGTTTGCTTATTCATGTGTATTCTTTGCTTATGTGAAAATCTGATAATAAACATTGTTCATTGTTTAATTATTTTTTTTATGGTACAGTGTTTTTTTTTAAATAAAATAGCACTTATTAAGTAACCAGTGACTACAATATACTATTATAGTATAAAAATAAAAATTGATAATCAGGAAATCAGAAAATTATAGCTCGTATTAATGGATCAAGTTAGAAGTATGTCTTTATTGAAAATAGAATGGCCCCCGCAGTCTAGAAAACGCTCCTACGCGCCTGATTGAGACAATATTTTAAACATAACATCCTGCATTGCTTTTAAAAACTATACAAGCTACTATAGAAGTAAAAAAATATTCTCTTTGAATGTTTGCTATATAATTGGTTTAAATATAATATGTCAAAAATCAGCTATGAGTTATAATGATCTAAAACGCTATTTCAGTCGTGAAAAAATAAAAGTCTACGTTGCACCGTTGGAAAATAATCAATTTAATGGCAGTCATCTTATTGGTATCGCCGCTTTGACCTATGCCCCTGGTTATTAAA
This sequence comes from Agriotes lineatus, assembly GCA_940337035.1. Lineage (NCBI taxonomy): Eukaryota > Metazoa > Arthropoda > Insecta > Coleoptera > Elateridae > Agriotes > Agriotes lineatus. The sequence goes on along the minus strand of OW679201.1, from coordinate 55,931,556 downwards.
TTAAGATAATTTTTTTAATTGCCTTTAGATTAATGTTAGGAATATGCCTTGTTTGCTTACTACTACTACACAATAACTTCTACAAAAAAATATTTTATATTCATGTTGACATTTCAAACGTCTATATTTATTTATTGTATTGTTTCAATTAAACTTCAGTTGCACCTCTAAAAATGGCAGTAACGTAAAAACTCCCATCTCCTTCTTCGCTATATTATTTAAAGACAATACTTTAACTCACCTTCAGTCTTGCTTCTTGCATTGTTAAGTTGGCTTTCAGGGGCAGAACCTCCTTATTAACACCGTGGAAGAAGGCCATGGCTTTGGTCCAGGACAGCAGACCGGCAACGTCCCCGCATACCCTCTTGGCTGTGTCCATGTGGTAGTCCTCCATATCGAAATAGGGCTGCAGGAACTCTATCATCTCGTCGTTTATAATATCCTTGGGGTAGTTCTGGAGCTGCAGCAAGAACGTCGTGGATGCCATCATCTGAATATAAAAAATGCTTTTTAGATTTGATATTAGTAATACACAAGTTTCTTTTGCTATGAACATTGAGAAACAAAAGCAGAGCAAAACGTTTAGTTTGTTCTTATTTGTTGATTTTAAGAGTGGTAATAACTTACATTCGGGTGAATAGGAGAGATATATGTACTGAAGTATCTGTATAAATTTGACACAGTGAGTGATCATAGACTATTACGATAACTCTACAAATAACAATTCATAAAGAAAGAAAAATGTTGATGTAAATAAGGCAAAAATAGACTCGAGATACACAACGCTATTGACGACATGATAATTCAATATTGCAAGTAAAACTTGACGACGATATCAAGACAATAAAGTTAATGCTAAAAGAGATTCGTCTTCCTGGCTCTGTTTCCACAAAACTATTTACTCTGGTGTTGAAAACCTTTTCAAGGCTCTAAGGTGGGAAACTACTAAAAGGTAAAGGTTCAGGGTTATTTCAATTTCCCCAACTGTGTGCGGGCTGCTATAGGGCCCTTGCGTCCCTCTTCAGCCAAGAACGAGAATTATAGGATAAAAGAAAGGAGGAGCGGAGAATAAAAGATAGGCCAGGAAAGGTGGAGAAGTACTGCCCCAGCATTCGCCTCAGAGAAGGTCTCGGCCAGGTCCCCTCTGGTAATTTTTTCCGCTTCCTGTAGCTCCCCGGCGATGATCTGAAAGTTGCTGGCTGCTCGAACTGCCCACTGGTAATCCCTGCTTGCTTCTCAAGATCTCGTACGGTGCTCGTTGTGGTGTCCGGAAGGTCCCCGATGCCAACGTCGAAGAGCAGCCGAAAGAAATTTATTTTTATGACGTGGAAACTCCTGCCTTTATTGGTGTCGATGCTCTGCAGCCTTGTGAACACGATGGTGTACTTTATTTTTACCCGAATTTATGTTCAACACCCAAAAAGATTAATTAAAACTCGAGCAATTTTCAACGTGTCTGCATCATTTTATTGTTAAAAACAAGCGCGCGTCTGGTTGCTATGCAACTACCATCAAACATTGATTTTAACAGGAAGTAAGTAACTCAATTACATTAATTTAAAATTCTAAAACTAACAAATGTGATAATTAGGTACAATAACCTTAACCTAAAATAATTGTTCTTTGATTTTCATAGAATTGTCCATCTAGGAATGCGCCACAATGTTTATTTAAAAAGCACTTTTAAGTTTAACTTGGTCACTGCACTGATTATTTATGTGTTCACCAAAATTTTATCACTGGCCTGCTTGGATCTTTATTTCTGTACTTTTGCCTGCTATCCTTCAAATTCCTCGGTTTTCCTTCTGTATGTAAATGTGGCTGGCTTTGTGCTCTTTTGCACGCTACAATCGTTAATCCTCCTCTTACCACTTATTATTTTAAACTGCTCATTATAAGACCTTTTGTAATTTACTTTAGATTGCTACGCACCTTTGTGACTTTGCATGTTTTAAATTTTACTGTGCCAGCTCTATTAAATTGGCTTTTGCTGGTATAATACTTCAACCTTTTTATATTTTACAAATTTACATTGCTACCTACAACCTATGAAATTTGAGTTTCATTCTGTTCAAGCCTATTCAAGTAAATTCGAATGTTACTGGCTACATTTTACAGTGCAACTTTCAATTGACAAATTATGTGATTTTATTCAGATATGCAAATCATCAACTCTGTGTTTTTTATGACTTTAATATTTAATTGTTTGGCATGACTACCAGAGCTGATTTAAGGATCAAATACCATTTCAATATATTGTAGTAATATAATTTTCCCCACTTGTAGACGATAAGTTTGTAATAATAATATTATAAATAAATAAAATGAGATATCACAAAGATTACTAGTTTTAACATGATTAATGGCTCACTCAGAACTTATTAAAAATCATGATTATTTGAATTGAGCTTTAATAGCAATAATAAATAGTATGTTGCCCTTTTATATTTTATTTATTGGCAACTAATTTAAAATTAATGCGCCGGCCAGCATATGAGAACTCAAATCAAAGGGTTGGATTGTTACATCAATTTGAAATTTATTCTTGTATAGCAAATGCCCACTTTTAAACGAGTGACAGATAACCTCTAAAATTGAGGGTAAACACAGAGCTGATCGAACACATAAAATTCAGCGTAATATGATCGCAAATCTACCAACAATTAATAATTGTTTCTTTTGACGTCACAGAAGACGCCAGCCTGGCAACTGTTTTGTTTACTGGCCAAATTCTTCTCTGCTTCCTGCACAATTTGGTGACGTCAACGTTGTAACTTCCTTCTGGAACATGCCCGCGGGTCCTGCTTGTCTCTGGACTACGAACGATGTCTGCCCCAGCCGGATCACGTTGCTGTAAACCTTTCCGAGCTTCCTGCCTTTTCAAATCGAGCTCGAAAAGTGGACCTCGTACCTGGATTACTCTTCTAAGGGACGCTAAGCTCGTAATTTTATTCTGGAATACTTTCCGCTGCTGCTGTCTTTTTGTATGGCAAAAGCAAGGGCCAATCTACACGCTGCAGACTGTTATCTGTTTGCTGCAGCCTCAAAACTAGCCGAAATATAGCCCTAAAGTCGAACACAAATGGGCGAAGCTTCCGGTTCAATTTCCTCTTGGGTACTTTATAACTTTGTGAAATTAACTACAACTCACTCTGTACACTGACAATAAACTAAAAACCAACAACTGGCACAAATATTAACTTTTAATTTACGAATTTAATTAAAACTTAGGAGCCAATAGTGTAAAGAGCTTCTGGCTTGGCTTTCTTTATAAACAATAGCAATTAAACATCTAGGTATCATAGCAACAAGTTAACAATTGTTTTTACAAAGTTTTTCGTCACTGCTAAACTGTTTTGCATAAATGTCAATTCTGGAACACACTAACCTCACTTTGATTGCTTTTAGCACTTTTAGGTTTATAAGCACTAGTTCATAAGTTATTTAGCACTCTATTGTAGCTTTTTAAAATTATTTTCAGGTTGCTATTCACATGCTCTTTGCATTCCGTTGCACTGTTTTGTAACCCTTTAGCTGCGTTATCAATTGCTGGCATAATGATATTAATACCGAACGCTGTATAAACTTTTGTAATGCCTCGAAACAGCTCTGTCCTTATGTAAATCCACTACCATGTCTTGACGTTACAAAATTAACCTGTCAGTCATCATAAATTGGATGCATTTGCCACACCGAGCACAAATCATTAAAAATAAGTTGAACGCCACCCCGCCGATACTGTTCTACTTAAATACCAGCCCCTGTTAATTAATCTACAATAATTCCTAATCATTTCTTCTGTAATTACCAATGTTTATCAGTGACTTATTGTTGCAATAACTAGAATACCCATTCTGGGCCTATTTGAATCTTTTTTTCAAGTTTGTACGTTTGCAACGCCACCAGAATTTTTGTAAGCAATATACCATTGCAGAATATCTGCGGCAAGATAGATTCCGAAACAAAGAAATCAGACAAATAACGAAAGTAAGGATATAGTTCAAATAATTTCCCAATTAAAATGGCATTAGGTGGGGCTACGTGCTGGGTAAAACAATAACAGGTGAACATCATGGATCTATTCAATGGAGACTAAAAACATCAAATAGAAGCAAAGGAATGTCTCAACAGAGATGGCTTGAAGATATTAAGGAGAAGGATAAAGAAAGGTGGTGTAAACTGGAACAGAATAAAAAAATCTGTAAAGGGGTTTGCACGAAACTTCCCGCGCGCTAATTATAGCAATTTTCAAATTAAAAAAAACATTGCAATCGCTGGGATTCATCCGCCGCTTTAGCCACTAACCCACGCCGGCACAGCTATATTTTCAAGGGCGCGTTGATAGCTGCACATTTCTGTACATTTTACGGTATTCACCCTGTATCATTTTCATCAAAAGTAAAAACCCGAGCTATTACTTTTATCTATTTTTGAATTAAAACAAAAATTGACAATATTTTATGTTTTTAATGTGACCACCGTATAAATATTTGACTAAAAGTATATTCGGCGTCCTTCGTCTTTTACCAGAGGGACGTAAAAACATAGAAACGGATGGAACAGGCGTACATCTACGAGTGAATAGATAAAGACTGAAAAGAAGAGAAAAAGAATACTTTCAGATAAAACTTCATATTTATATTTGGCATTATTCTAGAGAATGATGTAGTTTTCACAACATGAAGAAATTCACAGAATTTTACTCAAGGAAATTGTTTGTTTTGCATATGCATGAAATGTTTACCAATTGAAACTACTAGATAAGTAAGATATTTACAAGAAATCTAATAATAGTCCTGTTTCGACCATTTCAAATCAGATTCTCGCTAAGTATCTGTTGGATTTGATTTAGCCAAATTTTTTAACCTAAAGCACAAGCAATTGTTTAAATTCTCGTGATATGCACATTGTAAACAGTGTTCCTTTGATATGGTATCGAAGGTTTAATTACAGCATATAAGACCAAGTTTAACAGCGAAAGTCAACAGTTATAAAACAGTTCTGATAAAATGTAGGACCAGTGTCAAGGCTGATATTTGCTTGGAATTGCTGTATTTAATCTAATTTAAAAGGCAAAAAAGTGTTTCACAAGCATAACGATATATCTATAAGCAAGAATTCGGCTACCCACTCTCTTTCCTTCCATGACGTGATGTGAATAAGTTTCGGTTTGTTTGTTGTTAAATTACAACGCTACAAGGTAAGTAGTTGACTACCTTTATGTCCTAGACTGACTTACCATATCTTAGTTGTATTCTTATCGTAGTTTTAGCCCGGTTATTGTTCATTTTCAATTAATATTTATTTTTTCTTTTAAAACTGCTGTTGCTATGCTCGATTTGGAAGTTCAAGTGCACGCTGGCCTGTTATCGTTTAACTGGGTCAGATAGTTTTTGAATACGTTAGCCAGTAAAATTACTACTTCTAATTATAATGAATTATTTTTCGATAATTCAAAGATATTTAAAGATGTAGACTGAGTAACCTGACGTTTTTAACGAAATTATTTTTTATAGTATTCAACTACCATATAGCATTTCCTAAATATTGAAAAATTATATATTAATTTTAAGGGTGTCTTAACAATGCATTTATTTAGACAAGAACAAAACTTTCTTACAAAATTTAACCTTAAAATTTGAAGATTAAAGAGCAAACCTAAATCTATAGAATTTCTTTTCAACTAAATCTTACTACTTGATTTTCTTACACTAAGTAAGTTTTGACCTAAATAATGTCGACACAATTGAACGTTAACAGCAGTAAAGAAATTTTCCAGTATGCATAAATAAAGTATAAACTGTCAATGTGTATGCAGAAAATAATCGCAGTGAAAAAATTGTTTTCAACTTTTTGCCTACTATATGAACTTTGAATCTCAGTTTTCAATGGCATTGAATTTGTAGGCCATGCAGGGCAAATAAATAAATTATTCATACTCTCATGGGGCAAATCTTGCAGATACGTTTGGTGGCCTCGGTTATATTATTGGACATTTTGGTGTACTAATATTGTAAACATGTAAATCTGTTTAAGTTCTTCAGAAATACTATTGGAGTATTAGGAGTTTCCAAGTCTTAACTGTCATTATCTATAGTAACATGTAAAAAATCAATGGTTTTATAACGTCTTACATAAACACAATTATATTTTATTTTTGTTTTTACATCATGCACGAGTGTCTCGTAAACAGAAATTAAATAAACAACTGCAAATTATTTTTAAAAATAATGAAGTAAACACCATCTCAATTATAATGATGTTTTAGTTCAAGTTTCTGTTAGAAAAGGTTGCAATGCTGCTTCTCTCTTCAATTATATTAATTTTAAAAATCGTTTCTGGTTCTCGAACTGTTTAATAAAGAAACTGTGATGAAGCCATTGTAAAAAATAGTGCTATGGATACAAAAAACAATTGAATAACCTCTGCTACAATACAATTCAAACGAAAATAGAATTAAAAATACTATTTTGTCAGTTTATATTGCTTCACTGTTATTATAATCGCACCGTAGAAATATTCATATTATTATTTGATGTTAAAAACTGTACCAAAATATGGTGGTGAAGCAGATTGCTTCTTCTTGTGGTTCTACAGTCTTTTTTAGACCATCACCCTTCGCAGCCTTCACCATTAACCGTTTCTTTTCTGCTGCTGACATCTGCCTAGCACTTTTCTTAATGTTGTCTCTCCGACATGCTTGCATCTTCTTCAACCTATTCGTCCTTAAATTTTTGCCTTTGAAAATTCTTCCTGGTATTCTATCCTTGTGTATTGGTCCCACAAGCTCTTCTTCTTTTTCCGGTGGTTCTGCAATCTGTTACAGACCATCACCTATCGCAGTATTCAGCACCAACAGTTTTTATCGCCTGCTGGTTGCACCGCTAACATCTGCTTACCACCTTTCATGATGGTGTTTTTCCGTTTTACTTTTCCTTACGTTTCCAAACCTTGACCTTTCACAGCCTTCATCTTCAATTGTTTTTATTTTCTGCTTCCTGTACTTCTAACACCTGCCTAGCATCTTTCTGATGTTATCCCTCCATTATACTTTGAGTCTTCTCCATTCTCTTCGTCCTTGAAAATTCTTGTCGGTATTTTATTCTTGTCCATTAGTTCCACAAGATCCCCTTCTTCTTCGTCTAGTTCTGCAGTCTTTTTCAGGCCATGTGCTCTCGTAGTCGTCACTTTTAATCATTTCCATCTGCTGCCGGTTGCACTCCTAACATCTGACAAGCATATTTTTTAATGTTTTACTGAGAGTCTTCCTCCATGACTTCTTTATTCCATTTAGCATTTGAAAATTCTTGCTAGTACTCTATTCTTGTCGAATAGTTCCACCAGCTCTTTTTGTTCGTCTGGTTCTACAGTCATTTTCAAACCACGTCCTCTCGCAGCCTTTACTGTCAATCATTTTTATCTTCTACTGCCTGCACTTCTAACATCTCCCTAGCATATTTCTTGATGTTGTCCCTCCGTTTCACGTCGAGCATTCCGCATTCTCTTCATCATTCCATTTGGTCTTTGAAAACCCTTTCTGGTATTCTACTTTTGTCCATTAATACCACAAGCTTTTTGCTCGTCCTGTGGAACTACAGTCTTTTTCCAACCATGACTCCTCTCAGCCTTCACCTTCAACTGTTTCTATCTGCTAATATCTGCTTATTACTTTTTTTATGTGGTTTCTTCATTTTATTTTGAGTTTTCCCCATTCTCTTCGTCCCTCCATTTGCCTTTGAAATTCTTCCTAGTATTCCATTCTTGTCATTTAATTCCACAAGATTTTCTTACTCTTCCTATGGAGCTATAGTATTTTTCAAACCATGACTTTCCGCAGCTTTTGCTGCCTTCACTATTACTATCTGACTAGCATATTTTTTATGTTGTAGCTCCGTTTTATTGAGTATTCCCCATTCTTTTCGTCCTTCCATTTGGCCTTTGTAAATTCTTTTTCCTGTATTCTATTTTTGTCCATTAGTTTCACAAGTTCTTCTTCTTCCGGCGGTTCTGCAGTGTTTTTAAGATTATCACCTTTAGTAGCCTTTACCATCACCCGCTTCTTTCTTCTGTTGTCTGCACTGTTGACATCTGGCTAACTTTTTTCTTAATGCTGTCTCTCGGTTTTACTTTGAGACCTCCCCATTCCTTTCGTCTTTTTATTTGGCCTTTGAGAAACTTTATTCCAGATTTTCTATTCTTATACATTAGTTCCACAAGCTTTTGTTCTTTCTGTCGAGCTGCAGTGTTTTTAGACCATGTCTTCACTTTCAATCCTTTCAATCTTCTGCTGCGTGCACTCCTCACATCTGCCTAGCTTATTTCTTGATGTTTCTTCACTTTACTTGAGTCTTTTTCTTCGCTTCTTTCTTCTATTTGGCCTTTAAAAATTTTTCCTGGCGTTCCATTCTTGTCCAATAGCTCCACAAGCTCTTCTTCGCCTTCTTGTGTTTTTGCAGTATTTTTCAGACCAGTCTTCACCTGCAATCGTTTCTATCTCATTCTGCCTGCACTTCTAAAATCTGCCTAGCATTTTTTTATGTGGTCCCTCCGTTTTGCGTTGTCTTCTCCATCTTCTTCGTCCCTCAATTTAGTCTTTAAGAATCCTTCCTGGCATTCTATTCTTGTCCTTTATTTCTACAACCTCGTTTTCTTCTTTCTGTGAAGTTTTTTTAAACCATGATCTCTTGCTGCCTTTACTTTCAATCCTTTCTATCTCTTACTGCATGCACTCCTAACATCTACCTAGCGTATTTTTGTATGTTGTTTCTTCGTCTTACTTTGAATCTTTCTCATTCATTAGTTCCACAAACTCTTTTTCGTCTTACTGTGTTTCTCCATTATTTTTCAAACAATGTCCTCTCGCAGCGTTCACCTGCAATCCTATGTATCTCCTTCTGCGTGCACTCCTCACATTTACCTAGCATTTTTCTTGATGTTGTTCCCCTATCCTACTTTTGGTCTTTTCCATTCTCTTCGCCCTTTAATGCGGCATTTAAAAATTATTCCTGGAATTTTACTGTTGTCCATTATTTCATCTTCCTGTTTATGTGGTTCTGCAGTCTTTTTCCACCCATGACTTTTCGTAGCTTTCAACTTCAATCGTTTCTATTTTCTGCTGCCTGCACTACTAACATCTGACCATCCGTATTACTTTGGGTTTTTCAAATCTTATTGGTCCTTCTATTGGGCTTTTGAAACTCCTTCCTGGTATGTTACTCTTGTCCATTCATTCCACATGCTCTTCTTCTTCTTCCTGTTGTTTTATAATCTTTTTCTGACCATGACTTCTAGCAGCATTCGCTTCTATTCGTTTCGATCACCTGCTGTCAGCCTCCAGTTTTGCACTCCTAACTTCTGCCTAGTATATTTCTTGATGTAACTTATTCGCCTTACTTTGGGTTTTTGTCATTCTTTCCGTCTTTCCGTTTGACATTTGAAAATTCTTCCTGGCGTTCTAGTCTTTAAATACCACAAACTCTTCATTTTTTTCCTGGATCACTGCAGTATTTTTCATACCATGACCTGTAACAGCTTTACCTCTAATCGTTTCTATCTCCTGCAGCTTGTCTCTAGTTTGCACTCCTAACATGGGTCTTTCCCTGTTCGTCATGAGGCATTTGAAAATTCCTTCCGATATTCTATTCTTGTCATTCATGTCACCACATACTGACTGCCTCCAATTATGCACTCCTGACGTCTGGATATCTTTCTTGATGTTGTCCTACCGTCTTGTTTTCGATTCTTCTGAATGCCTTCGTTTGTCTATTTGGCTTATAAGAATTCTTCCTGGTATTCTGTTCTTGTCATTCGGATCGCATGCTCTTCTCCTGATTTAGGTGTTTCTACAATCGTTTTCAGACCTTTGCCTCTCGTAGCCTTTGCCACGAATAGACTCTACCACATACTGCCTGCCTCCAATTATGCACTCCTGACGTCCGGCTGATATCTTTCTCGATGTTGTACCGCCGCCTTATTTTTGATCCTTCTCAATTTCTCCGTTTTTCTATTTGGCCTGTAAGAATTCTTCCTGGTATTCTATTCTTGTCATTCGTGTCACATGCTCTTCTCATTCGTTAGGTGTTTCTACAATATATTTCAGACGCAGCCTTTGCCTCCAATAGACTCTATCGCATACTGCCTGCTTCCAATTGTGCACTCCTGACATGTGCCTAATATCTTTCTCAATGGTATCCCACCGACTTACTTTGGGTCCTCCTCATTGTCTTCGCCGTTTCATTTGGCCTATGAGATCTTTGTTCTGGTATGCTATCCTTGTTATTCCTTATGCATGCTCTTCTTCTTTTACATTTGTTTTTAAAATATTTTTTATACCATAACCTCTAACATTCTGGGCCCCCAATGGTTTATATCTCTTGCAGCTTGCTTTTAGTTTTTCATTCCTAACATCTGTCTACCATATTTCTTGATGTTCTCCTTTCGTGTGATTTTTGGGTCTTCCCCATTCTTTCATCCTTCCACCAGGCCTTTGAAAATTCTTCCTGATATTCTATTCTTGCCCATTCATTCTACATGCTCTTCTTCTTCTTTCTGTGATTATACAATCTAGTTCAGACAATGACCTTTCGCAGCCTTCACATTGAATCCCTTCTATCTAGTGCTGTCTACACTTCTAACTTTTCTCTCTGTCTTAGTTTGGATCATCCCTATTTTCTTCGTGCTTCCATTAGACGTTTAAAAAGTTTTCGTGGTATTATACCCTTGTTCCTTGGTTCCACTTGCTCTTCTCCTTTCTTCTGAAGTTTTTAAGGTATTTTTAGACCATTGCCTCTCGCAGTCTTCAGCTCCAATCGTTTCTATTTTCTGCTGCCTGCATTTCTAACATCTACCTAGCATATTTCTTGATGTTGTCCCTCCGTTTTACTTTAGGTCTTATTCATTCTCTTTTCATTTGGCGTTCCTGGTATTCTATTCTTGTCCATTCATTCCGAATGTCTGCTCACCTTAATGTATGTAATCCAGTATACATATAGTATACTATGCTCTCTGTACCTATATGTTGTCTAATTTGTGTTAGCGTCTTATACGCCACTCTTGTCTTTTTTTTTCATGAAACAGTAAATCTTCCCACTGGTGACTAATGAGTCTCTCATGCATCATATATATGCAGAAGTACAAGTTTTATTAACGTCTTGTATTAAAATGTGGCGTCCTGACTTGCAGTAACTTAAACAATAAAAGAGATCAAACAAAACCAACGCTTCTTATTTGTTTGTTTCTTCTAAGACGTATTAACGTTGCTCGATGTGTGTTGATTCTATAGTTTTATTTAAAAATTTGGTTCATAACAATAATTTTCACAAACCTATAACTGAAGACGATCATATTGCCTTCTAACGGATGGTTGAATAGTCTCAGTCTAATTTTGACTCCCGCGTTGTATATTCTCCATTATCCTACATTTTTCCTTCTAATATCCGTACTGTGGTCGCTTATACCAACATAACCTCTTTTTGTCACGTACGAACACATTCTCTCTCTCCCTTCTTGATAGAACCAGATTCGATTATCACTATCTACTGTCAGTAACTGTGACTTATTATCAACATAAAGGCATTAATAAGACAATATTTAACAATTTTTAAAATGTAACCATTAATCAACGTTTTCTGTTGGTCATAAAGTTGTACGACGTTTCCATTTCATCCACAACGTCAAACCCCGTTTGGGTCAGTAAGTGATTATCTATGGTTTCTTTTGAACACCACTTGAATAATCTAATCTAGCTTATATTCTTTAAGTTTGGGTACGTTTGTTGTGCCTAGGCAATTATTTTTCACTTTCATTACAAAAAAATTTTTGTAGTCTTGACAAGTGCAATTGCTTCAAATTATGCCAAATATACAGAACCCACAATATTCTCTAAGACAAGATTTCAAATTGCTTTGGAATGGCCGCAAGTTGTTTTAGTGTAGTTTTTTATAAAGCAATACCAGACCCACTACCTAATTTTATTGGTTTTACAGCACTACAATGATTACCACGGGATGGCCAGTGTTCATCTGCGCCCTGCTCTTGGTCCCGTCATCCTTCGCCTTCGAGCCATCCCGCTGCTTCTGGCAAAGCACCGCATCCTGCCGCAAGCTTAAATGCGTCAGCGCCAGCAGCGAGGTTCTGGAGTCGCAGCTTCCAACCATCCTTCGAGAAGACAGGCTGGCTCCTGCCTTGGTGAACAATCCTTCTGCAGATGACACATGCTTAATCCTGGAGGTCACCCGCTCCTCAGTGGGAACACTTAAGAAGCTGGGCATCGATAACCACCACCAGTACCAAGAAGTGCGCTTGTCGAATATAAACTTGACGAAGGTAGATAAGGGCGTTTTCATCAATTTCAACAAACTAGACAGGCTGTTCTTGGACCATAATGAATTGGAGGAGATACAACTGTCGAGCGGCTTGCAGCAGCTGAGAGAGCTACACTTGAACAACAATAAGCTGAAGAAACTTCAGGGCGGAGACCTGCCCAATTCTGACGGTTTAAAGGTTTTGAACTTGGAGGACAATCGATTAGACACAATGGAGGATTTGACATGCAAATTTTTGGCGCTAGAAGAACTTATTGTTAGAAACAACAATTTAACATCTGTAGGCGGCTGTATCAAGCTAAACAAGAAGCTTAAGGCTTTGGACATGGCTTTCAACCAAATAAGCCAGCTCAGTAAAGATGGCCTAGGAGCCTTGAAGAATTTGGAGACGATGTATTTGAATCATAATCAGTTAGAGTCGATAGAACCAGGGACATTCGAAGGTTTGAGTGCATTGCGCTTTCTATATTTGCAAGAAAACAAAATAAATGCAATTCATTCTGAAAGCTTCAAGGCCCTGACCAAGCTTAAGTACTTGTCATTGCAAGATAACAATATCACCGCAATAGAAGAAGGCACGTTTAACGACTTGGGGCTGTTAACAGCACTAAACTTGCAGAAAAATCACATACACATATTAGCTAATGGTGCGTTTAAAGGATTGAAAAGTTTGGAATTCCTAGACTTCACTAATCTGGACATTCGGGAGATCAAGGAGAATGCTTTTGAGGGCTTGGAAAACCTTGTCTACTTAGACTTAAGAAACAACCTGATCTGGAAGGTGGAATCCAAGGCGTTTGTTGGAGTACCGCATCTACGGTCACTTTCTCTGAGGAACAACAGCTTTCCAATTCGCCCAGATACGTTTTACGGATTGAAAAAGCTATGGAGGTTAAGCTTGCAGTCAAACAGCTTCGATTCATTACCGTTGGGTGCTTTCAACGGCTTGGAAAGCGTCAGCTCCCTCGACTTGTCCACTTTGAACATATCCACTATATCATCGGGAGCCTTCAACAGTCTTGGTAAATTATACTTCCTCAATTTAAGCCACAATAACATCGAAACCGTACACGAAGAGAGGTTTGTAGGTATGCCGAACTTAAAAGTGCTGGATTTGAGCAGCAGCCACATAAAAGACATACGGGCTAATGCATTTTACGAGCTGACTAATGTGGATACTTTCGATATATCCATGAATGAAATTGAGGTGCTGCGCAAAAACGCTTTCATGGGGCTAGCAAAACTTAAGGAACTATCTTTGTCTTCTCAGTCAATTCGTATCATCGCACCCGGGTCCTTCAACGGCCTTACGAGCTTAGAAAAGTTGTCCTTGGCCTACAACCAACTCGACAAGCTCGATGTGGAAAGCTTCCGCGGCCTGTCCGATCTACTTTCCTTGGATTTGAGCCACAATAAAATTGTTAACATACAATCGAAAATATTCAATGATATCCCCTTTTTAACCGACCTAAATGTAGGTGAGAATCAACTATCAGAAATCGAGCCCTATGCGTTTTCCAGTCTCAGCAATGTGAAGTCGCTAGAAATAAGTGGCAGCAGCATCAGTTTATTGAAAAGCAACACGTTTGTTGGTTTGTCTGAATTGGAGTCTTTAAATCTCACCAATTTAAACATCCATGATATAGAGAAGGGCGCTTTCAAAGGCCTTGATGAGCTTCGAACCTTGGACTTGACTAAAAATCCAATCGCAAAACTAAAAAGTGGAACTTTCAGTGGCGCTCCAAAATTGGATCAGCTCCATTTGAACCATAAAATTAACTCTGTGGACGAGGGGGCTTTTGAAGGGCTTGTCGGTTTGGAACGACTCACTTTCAGTTATGCTACTCTAACGGAATTAAAAAGTAAGACATTTAGTGAGCTCACCAACTTGACTGATTTGGTTGTGGAGTATTCAAGCATTGGCACCATCAGGGGCGACGCTTTTGAAGGTGCATCCAACTTGGTACATCTACGTTTCGAACATAGCACCATCAATACCATTCAAGCGGGTGCCTTTTTGGGCCTAAGCAATCTGCGAAATGTTAAATCATATAATCACGAGTGCACTAGCGACAGACTGTTCTGGTTTCACGGCCATTACAACTTCTGCAAGTTATCTATTAGCGTAATCGAACCTGGTGCATTTAAAGGCATTTATACTAAGAAAGCGACGGATTTAAACCACGTATGGGTGCTAGATCTCACCCACAACAAATTAACAGTCATCTTTACAAACAACTTCCTGGGGATGGAGCATTTGGAGAAGCTTACGTTAGATAAGAACAAGATTCGCTCCATTGAATCGAGTGCTTTTAATTCCTTAAATATGCTAAAAACTTTAATTTTATCCAATAATGAAATAGATAGCTTGCCGAGCGACGTTTTCAACGGACTGGAGAAACTGGCTCTTTTGGACTTGGGAAACAACAAGTTGAATTCGATACATTCCCATCCATTCAGAGTACTAAAAACTCTTCATTATTTAGATTTGGGTGAAAATGAGCTCACCGAACTGCCGGCTGACGCGTTCAAATCCCTTCAATTAAAAATCTTGGATCTGAGCAGCAACAACATTTCTAAAATATACGACGGAGCTTTTTCCAATCAGAGCTCTTTGGAATTTTTCAACATCTCCCAGAACAGCCTTTCCAGTTTTGACATCAAGCTTCTGTCTTCGCTTACTAAATTGTACAACCTCGAATTAAATTCAAATAGTCTGCAGAGTTTCGACAGTGAATTGCTGGTAAAGACGGTTCCATCCCTAACGATTTTCAATATAAACAATAACGCTATACCCTGTGACAAACTACCCCACATTTTGCTAACGCTGAAGAAGCATAATGTGCACTACGTACACAAACCCAATGTCAAAGGCTACGGTTATTACGATGGGGTCACCTGCCTCCACACATTTCAACAAGCGGCTCCTCAAATTGTCCAGTGCAACTACACCGTGGAATCTGTAGACTTATCAAACTTGGAACATCTGCTGCATCACGCCAACAAAAAATTGGACGCGCTATCCCTCATCGCTACGCACATGGAGCTTCCAAAAATCCCAGAGCACATCCTCGCAAAGCTGGTACATCTGTCGGAAAAGATACACTCAAAGGTAGACGCGCTCAATGCGACCACCCATATCGAAAAGCAAAAGAACTTGAAGGTTTACAAGGAAGCCCCTGTAGAACATGAGGGCGGCCTGAACGTGTTTGAAGTTCTGCTGATAATAGTGTGCGTGATTGTCTGTGTCGGGCAGCTGATAGGAATTTACAGGCAGTTTTTTGGAGTGGGCAACGTTTTCAAAATAAAGCGAGGGCAGTCTGAGATGGAACTAATCAACGGACATGGTTCCTCAAGGCTGAATAACGTTTGAACGAAAATGTTGGGAACTGGTGTACTTAACTTCATTGAATAAACTTGTCGCTTACTTTTCATAAGTTTAAGGGTTGATAACATGTCAAATGTATATTAAATACAGGCTATGTTTATATTATATTCTTATACCACTGTTATTATTTAATCACATCGCACTGACTGACTGAATTGTTTACCCAACTAGCGGATGGTTCTAAAACACACGCTTCCTTTAGAACTGTGCAAGTGTAGGTACATGTATGGATATGTATATTTGAATAAAACTAATATATAACTAAATAATAAATTATGTTTGCCTGCCATCATCATCATAAAATTTACTATCCTTCAAAATCTACCCGTCCAAAATTGTATATAATTATTTATGTAGGGCGAATCTATGACCAAATAAGATATACCACAAATATAATAACAAAGGGAAGATACAATATTATGTTTAGCTGTAGTAGGTCCTTCATGGCACTCTCGTTTTTCCCATCCATTGACCCCGATTTCACTATCCGCTATGTTCCTTAACAGTCGCTCCCCCATCGTCCTAGTTATCCATCTAACTATTTGCATCTCTACTATTCCTATTATACAGTATTGGGTTTGTTGTATAGCACATTCACACCTTTATATGTTCTTCGTTACTACCTGTTGTTCACCTTATTGCCTCCCAGAATTTCCCTTTCTCTTCCATACATTTAGAGGTTTTTTTATCAACCTTAGCTAGAATCGACACTTTTCTGACATATAATATTTACAACTGGTCTCACTGTTTCAGAAATTTGAATTTTTGTCGTTAATTACACCACTTTATCTTAGAGCAAATGATCATTCACTTCCTTCCATTATCCTTCCTGCGACTTCCTCCTTACTTTCTGGTCGCTTTGATACACAGAGCCTTCCACTTCTTCGGGTTTATACAGTTTTACTGCAAAGTGATTGCGTCTCAAACCACCTATTTTCTTGACGTTCTTCTTCCTGTAACACCGTATGTTTGGTCTTTCTCTCGTTCATTTGCAACCACTGGCAGTTCTCCTTTATGTCTTATAATAAGTAACCTTTTCGGATTTGGTCCATACTCGCAATGAGGTTAAATGGTAAGTAAATTTTGAACGTTTCTATGGCTTCCTGCGTTTGTCTTGTTTTGTCGATTTTAATATATTTTAATTGTTTATTCGTCTA
The DNA here is from genome assembly GCA_940337035.1 of Agriotes lineatus. Taxonomy (NCBI): domain Eukaryota; kingdom Metazoa; phylum Arthropoda; class Insecta; order Coleoptera; family Elateridae; genus Agriotes; species Agriotes lineatus. The sequence continues at coordinate 55,914,688 of OW679201.1, read as the reverse complement.
TGGCGTAACTTTTATTGCTCCCCGTCCTTAGCTTGTAGATGGCTTTATAATTTGTTAAACCGAAACATGTACCCACATCACTTGTTAATTTGGTATTACAATTTTATGAGGAAAACTGTGTTGTTTATGACATTTTTTAATCAGTAACCGTATCACTGTTTTAGAAATTAAATTTGTATCGCCCGTGGCTCCACTTTACCTTTAACATTTACTTTCAACCATTTTTTTTTGCTACTTCCTCCTTGTTTTCTGATCGCTTTGATATACAGAGTTATTTGCTTGACGTTCTTCCTCCTGTTTGGTCTTTCTCTCGTTCATTTGCAAACACAGGAACTTTTTGGAGTTCTTCTTTATATCCTATAATAAATGCCAAATTAGCAGCCTTATCTCTGCTTTACAACTTTGAATTTGTACCGCTCACTACTTTATCTTTAGCATTTTCCTTAGAGCAAATTAACATATACTCTCAACAATTATCCTTGCTGATATTTCCTTTTGCTTCTTCCTATGACACCTTATGTTTGGTCGTTTTTCCGTTCATTTGTAAATACTGCCACTTCTTCGAATTCTGTTTTATGTCTCATTATAGATGCCACATCATCAACCTTTACACTGTTTTAGAAATGTGAAATTTGGTCGCTCGTGGCAACACTTTACCTTTAGCACTTCCCGTAGAGTAAATTAATATTTGCTTTCAACCATTTTCTTACTGCTACTTCCTTTATGCTTTCTTGTCGCGTTGATATCGTAATAGCCAAATATACAGAGCTTTCCACTTCTTCAATTTTATACAGTTTACTGCGAGGTCATTGCATATGCAACCACCTGTTTGCTTGACATTCTTCATCAGCAGCCTTATTACTATTTTAGAAATGCGATATTTTGTCACTTGCGGCACCACGTTACCTTTAGCACTTCCCTAAGAGCAAAGAGACGTTTACTTTCAACCATTATTTTTGCTGCTATTTCGTCCTTTCTTCATGGTCGCTTTGATATCACAATAACCATATTATGGTATAGACTTATACTGCTTTAATTTTATACAGTTTACTACGAGGTGATTGCATCTCCAACCACCTATTTGCTTGACGTTCTTCTTCCTGTGACACCTAATGTTTGGTCTTTATCGCTTTCATTTACAAATACTGACACTTTTTTTATTCCTTTTTTATGTCCCATAATAAGACAGGTGAAAGAGGACCATCTTGCCTGCCTCCGTGTCGTATTTCCTTAGTTGCTTGTCGTAACTGATGCAATATTGTCTTTGTTAATATCTTCTATAATTTTCACCTATGTATTGTGAGGAAGGGTGGCCTTATCTGTTGACAAAAGTTATATTTGGTATTTGGTTAGTTTGTAAACATCGGCCTAGGTGGGTAGCTCTGTATGAGGGGCCAACTATGCCTAAAAAGAAACGAGATAATGGGCACCAGGTCTTAAGCGCTTTAATAGTCCTTGGTTAGGACCTTCTCAAAGTCGTGATACACCAAAAATCCAATAATAATAACACTTGGTCAAGCCGTCAAGCTGATATCGAGATTTATTTCAACAAGTTTTACTAATAACAACATGCTTATATGGCCGGGCTCCGTAGCTCAGTGGTCAAGCATTCTGGCTACTGATCTAAGGGTCGATCGAGAGTTCGATTCTCGATCCCGGTGAGGTTTAAAAAAAATAAAAAATTAGGATGAAAAGCTCTGCAGAATGCCATCATTCGGAAGTGATATAAAGCCGTGGATTCCATGTTGCTACAAAGTGTAGCATGTAAAAGAGTCCTTGCTAGGGCTGGAACTCCTTAGTCTCGGCAAAATTTTAAGTAGGACTTTGATCATGTGATCAAAGCAGTCGGTGTCTAAAGTACCTGGTACTCCGCATGCTTAGACCTTGTCCTTTACAAATAAATAAACAAATATACTTATCTAAGTCCAGATATCATCTGGAATTATATGGTGCAGCAATACTATTAGCACGAGTAGAAGGCATTCTTTTTTCCCATTTAAACTAAACTGATCATAATTCAACCGGATCACAACGTCAACTGAACCATACATGAGAGATGACTAAGCACAAAAACTAGTCAACGTTACAGCTAGGTTCGCACAGGCACACAAACATACAAAAATCCGCGCAAAACCATTCAAAATACACAGTGGTACCCAGGTACCACCTCTCGCCATGTACGCTGTATTATTTTTGCCGCCACATAAGGGTTAATAGTGCAGCCGGCATTAAAATAAACAACATCAAAAACAATATATATAAGGCAATGTAACAATCGGCCGACAAAATCAATGAAAACGTATAGAAAGCAAATAGTTTGTTTACCTGGATAAATACAAGTTAGCGAAGGGGACTAGAATAATATCGTGAACAGCGAGGAAGTATGCGCATGCTATCTCAACACCGATAGTTAGCTCATAAGCTGAGTTTACCCACCCAAAATTTAGAACAGGCGGGAAACATCAGATTATAACGCCTTGTTATAGTAATTAACATTCGAGCATATTTTTACCACTCGAGCGAGCGTAGCGAAGCAAGAGTGGTAATTTATGTGAGAAATGTTAAGACGGTTACCCTCAAAATGCGTTCATTAGTTTATTGTTCATTGAGGCAATAATTTTGAATCAATAATAATTACTAAAAACTGCCAAATCGAAATCTGACTATCATGAATAGGTGTGATGTTGCTATAGTGCCTGTCGTAAACAAAATAAGAATCTTAAAATGAAAACCCAAAACGAGGTCCTTGTCATCCCGGAAGAAATTAAAAAGATTACCGCCTCCGCCACGGAGGAAATTGTCCCTTCGAGTGGATGCATGTTAAATGTCTCTTAACATTCGACGACTCGATCATGTTAAACACTGATTAACATTTCAATGAACAATAAAAATATGTTATTACCCTTTGATACATTCATGTATGAGCAGCTGACTAGATAAGATCTATTTGCGTGCATACCTAACAATATAATTGGAATTTTCGGATCAAGGGAATATCGCAGCAAATCGAAAGTTCAGGTAACCAAGGTTCGAGACATAATTTTGACACAAAAGTGACTATTTTCGTTGACCACGTCGAAAACTAATTCAAGTGATAATTATTCATGTATATCAGCAACCAGGTAAGTAAATATGCAAATAATTCTGTATAAAGTTTCCCACGAATAGTACTAAATAGTGAGTTATAGTATACATTTTAAAAATAAAGTACCTTACAACTCTGGACAAACGGAGAAGGTTTACGACGAAACCAGATGCGACCTCGCTGGCGAAGGCAGCTACCTACAGGCCAAGGGTTACCCAGCGAACTACTGGAGGCTCTCAAGACATAGAACCATCAAGTCTCCCGAACGTGATCTAGACTGGCTATCAGGAAGGCCTGCATTCTACAGGTAATAGATATGTAGCTTACAGCAGACCTAACCTTATCTGTGAGATGCCTGCAGGCAAAGCAATGAGGTAGAGGACGTCTCCGTCGAAGCAAGGTAAACCAGGGAGGGTCTCGAGGACCTCGTTGCGGCCAGACAGGTTATATGAGAGCTGGAGTTCCACCCAAATAAATCATGTTTAGACGGTGGTTTGTACAAAACAGGGCTACTGCATAGCTCGCACTCAGTAGCCAAAGCTGATAGATGGCCAAAGGAAATCATGTGGTTGATGAGGTTGCGCCAATAAATCCGCGAAAAGCAAAAAAAAACAAAGGTTAGTTTAAATACCATTAATACAACTCCCAAAATACCAGAATGATAATAGGATTTGTTGTTCCCAGATCCCCAAAAAACGGACAAGCTATGTAAGAGCTTGAAATGGACCAACGATCCTCTGCGCTACAAAACTCTTATGAAGCTAACGTGGAACAGCCCAAGGAATGCAGAGAATAAATTTAGATTTTCCAGGGCTATCAGGACTAATAAATACATTCCCAAAAACTCTATAATTCCGACTGTTACAAAATATAAGGAGTTTAAATGTAAATATCCAGCTGCAATTCATATGTAACTAAAGTTGCCTAAGCTATAGGAATTTTAAAGACCAATTACACTGTTCAACACAGTTTGGTTTTCTTATACATCAATACGTGTAGTTTATGTCTTTTGTCATGTTGATTCTGAATCTGATTTCAAATTTGCTTCATCACTTCAGAATTTTGAGAAAAGTTCTTAAATTTTTTTTTCAAAAAACGCATTTAATTTTACACAATTTCAAAGTTACTTTTATATAATAAAGATAGTACAAGAAATATTGTTCTGCCGAACATTGAGTGGACATGTCTGAACATGTCCTAGCATGTTTCCTAAATCAGAGCACTTAAACCACGCCCATTTTTGTTCTGGAACCAATCAAATTAAGAATTGGTCGATTCCTGGCTATGTGGGTATATAAAGAGCTACACCGGCTCTTTCGATTCAATGTAAATCAGTTTGCGATAGCTGAATGTGTATAAATAATCCAAACAGCTTCTGTTATGTATGTGGAGAATTCACTACCCACCAGCATAAGCGGAATTACACCTTTAATAGAAAACTCATATTTTCACTATTTTGGCTTAACTATTAAACATCAAGACAAGCCATGGGCTCCCAGCATTTGCTGCACACACTGTGGTGTTACTCTGAGGGGCCGGTCAAATGGTAAGAACATCGCTATGCCATTTGCAAGACCTATGATTTGGCGTGAACAAACGTACCATTCGACTGATTGCTACTTTTGCTAAATGAAAACTTTCGGGTTTTCCAACAAAAACAAGGAAACTAATAGTTATGCTAGTCTTACCTCTGCTATTCGTCCAGTACCTCATTCGAAAGCCTTGCCAGTACCAAGACCCATAGGTGTTTCAAGTGAAGTATATGCTGTTACCGAACCAGAAGAACCAATGTCGAGTCAGTATTATTATCGACCAGCGATGATGAATATTTGCTATCTCAATGGACCACACCTAATAAATCAGTTAGAATTAAATGATCTTATTCGAGATCTGAATTTGTCAAAAACTAAAGCAGCAATACTAGGATCTAGACTCCACAGATGGAAACTGTTAGCTCCAGGCACACATATCTCTGTGTATCGTAATCGTGCACTAATGTGGACGATTTGATGCTGGCGTTAGGTCACCAACACCATCCAGAAGAATGGCGTCTTTTTATCAATGCTTTGAAATTGAGTTTGAAAGCTGTCCTTCTTCACATAGGAAATGTTTATCCATCCATCCCCGTTGGCCACGCAATCCACATGAAAAAACGTATGAAAATATGACTCGTCTTCTCGACAGAATTAATTACAAAACGTACAAATAGCATATCAGCGCAGACCTCAAAGTTGTAGCAATTCTACTCGATTTACAACTAGGGTATACAAAGTACTACTGTTTTCTTTGTGAGTGGGACAGTTGATCAACAAATTCCCACTACATTGTTAAAGACTGGCCAGTCAGAGCTCAGTATATTCCTGGACAAAAGAATATACTTCATAAGCCACTAGTGGAACCTGATAAAATATTTCTACCGCCATTACACATAAAATTAGGTTTGATGAAAAATTTCGTCAAAGTGATAGATAAAGATGACCGTGGATTCCAATACCTTAAACAAAAATTTCCCAATATCTCAAATGCAAACTTATACAACCCCAAATTAATCTTCTGCAACAAGATACAATATTTGAAGAAAACTAGTGACTTGGAGCGTGTTGCTTGGAATGCTTTTAAAAGTGTGCCCCAAAATTTTCTAAGAAACACAAAATCTGACAATTATATAACACTTGTTAATAAACTTTTTAGAAGTTACCATAAATTGGGCTGTAACATGAGCCTTAAAATACATTTTTGCACTCGCACCTGGATTTCTTTCCCCCGAACCTCGGCGACGTCAGTGATGAACACGGTGAAAGGTTTCATCAAGACATTTCTGTTATTGAAAAACGTTATAAAGGCAACTGGAACAGTGAAATGCTTGCTGATGATTGTTGGACATTGCTATCAGAAAGTACCGAAGAACAGTATAAAAGAACCATAAAAAGAAAAACATTTTAAACAGGACGATAGCATACAGCTCCATGTAATGTACACAGGTACTAATTAATATTGTTTCATTTAATTTTATTTTCCAAAACCTGAGGTGCCAGAATAAATTTGTCTTTATTACTATTATTAGAACTATAAAAGAAACGAAAATTGTACATAGTTTCTAGAGAAAAATTAAAAAATGAAGATTTGTTGTCTAATGTTATCTAGATAAATCGGATAAAATGTATCCGAACTAGCGAATTCTAATAAAGTCTGCAATAAATACAAATTAATCGTAACAGTACATTATAATGAATGTGAGCTTAAATTTTTGTAATTATTTGCTTATTTATTTTAAAATTTATATTTTTGTACCCACTAAAAATGCTTATATAAATATAAAGTTTACATTTAATTGAATAGCCAAGTGTTTTGCCCTTTATATTAATTGTTAATTATTTATATTAATTGACTAGCACGGTAGACATGTATAACTAAATCAGGGTCGAGTCTCTACACTTGGGAAATATTATAATTTGATTAACTTGCCATTAGATCCAATGCAAAATTGGTTAAATGATATTACTGCACCAGCGTTGTTTACACTTTCAAATAACATCAACTATATTTTTACTATTGTACAAAGCAAACAATTACAAAGTGTTTATTCACCACACCAATACAGCCCCAGCATCGGCCCTTCTTAATTAAACTCAATTCAAATCAATAAAAGGTGTATTATACGGTTTCTTTACATAAAATCAGCTCTCAACAATTTTTTTTAGTTGTTGTAACTCGAATATTTTTCCAGCTTGTTTTTTCTTAATTAATTAATTACCTAGCATTTGACATTTTATATGTTTATATATCTACTTATTACTAGATTCTACAATAGTTGTCAAATGTCACAATTTAACAACGCACTTAAACACATGATTTTTTTCAGTTATCGCTTCCATTATAGTTTGGAGGTATCTTATTTCTTATTTTTTATATTCGACTACACATTGTTCGTCATTTATGTGCAAATATCCTTGCATTCCTTTACATGCATTATTATCATTACCTTCTTTTAAACAACTTGTAATTCATGATTACTTTTAGCAGTTATTATTAATTACTAAGCATTACTAAGGTAATTTCACAGTAAACTTCTGCATAATTATGTTACGTTAGCATATTAAATGTAACATCGTCTTGCATTGATCTAAAGCAATCTTAACATTTCTGTTTAGGTACTAGTCTCTCAAATAATTTTACTCGGAATTTAAGTGAAACATGTTCACCAAAAACCTCATGCACCTCTTATTTTAACATAGCATTCTTTATTTTATCTAATATTAACATTTTTTACGATAAATCCATAACAAATTCTCTAGTTGTTTTTATTTAATTATTTTTAAAACATAACTGATGGATTAAATGTAACGTTTCGCCCAGCGCGAACGCGATTCTAGAAATTAAAAATTAATTAGAGCGTTCTCCCTTGTCGTGCACCACGTTAGAGACCGAAGCTCCGCGCCGAGAGGACGACGTGACGTCACCGCAAGCGATAGCCCTATAACCACTGCGCACCTAGACCACGAATCCCCTCTCCAACGACCTCCGATTACGCTCGCACCAGGTATAAAAGCAGAATCCGGAGCGCAGACAAGACAGAATTTCCTAGAATTTCCTAGATCTTCCCACTCCTCTAGTCTCGCCTGTACTCTCAGGAGTGTCCCCCAGGACTCTTCGAGGGTATCCCGACCAGCTACCTGAACCCCTGAACGTTTGGATTGTTACTTTACTTTCCAACGTTATTTCCTCCAATTCCTGCACGTTTGGATTGTTATTTTACTTTCCAACGTTATTCTCTTGAACTCCTGCACGTTTGGATTGTTGTTATACTTTCCAGCGTCATTTCCCGAGCACCTAGCGACCTAGAGAACCGCCCCAGGTCCGACGGCGACGACGTCAGACACCTGGATATAAGCAGAGTAACTCGCTGACGACGCCCTCCAAAGTTTAGGCACTCCGGAGGCCAAGTCGTGCTCGCCGGTAACGACGCCGTCCGCGAAGCAAATTTCCCGGCACCAGGACAGCGACGCAGACGTAATTAGGCCCGATAATTGCGTCTGGAGCGGCTTTTGCATCTCCGAGGCCGAGGAGCGTGCACCGGGGGTTTCTGCGGAGTAAGCCCGAGGCCGCCGCCCATAGGCACGCACCCCTGGAGCTAGGGTAACTCGGCGGCCACCTCCGCCAACGGGAAACGGCGTTTAATCAATCAAAGTCCACTCACCTTTTGCGGCGTGACAGCTGGCAAGTAAATCAAATTAAATACGGCGTCCATCACTCGAACGTTGGGAATTTCACTGTCAGAGTTCCAGACGCCCTAGGTATGCACACAATTTAATTTTACATTGACCACAGTTTTGTTTATTTAACGATTTCAAGACCAAATGTATTGTTGTCGTCCGCCATCACTGGCGGCCTACTAATCTGTCATATTACCTGTTCAGGGCCGGCGTGTTGCCAACGTGACGAGAGGACTGACGTACATACAGGCTGTCCCGCAATAGTGTGCCACTGCTCGACTGCCGACGAACGAACGCCCCGTTAGAAGAGTTATTTTATTTTTATGTCATTACATTCTATTATTTCGTGTTGTTTTAATACAGTTTAATTTAATGTATCCAGTTAAATATTATTATATAATAGTAAGAAGTTATTCTGTGTTTCTATTCCACGTTACTATCTGAGTTTATTATTTGGATCTTGGCTTTTTGAGCTAACCTTGGGCAACCAGTTTTCAGGCTGGTGATTGTAGCATTTAAATTAAATTAAACTAGCCCGTCAGGCTACATAAACACAACCCTTGCCGGCACATTATCATAGCAATATCCGCCCACACAACACAATATTTTTTTTTCTACTGTACACTTCGTAAATGAAAAGTATTACCTTAGCAGCCCATCTATAATGGTACGTAAAACGTGCAAGGACCAATCGCTGATAATTACATAAGTGGCGCTTGTTATATTATGAATAGACAATGGTCTCCTGTGTAAAACTGCAAGCTTGCAACCTTGAACGATAAATAGCTTCTTTATATGAATTGCAAGTCTGCAACCTTGAACGCACGTGGCTTCCTGTCTCACGCTCCCTTTTAGAGATAACGCTTATCTTAGCTGATTAGGCATAGTATATATACTAGTAGCTTGCACTTCTAAGTTAAGCTCCAGTCAGTCGATAAGTTCCATTGTGTTCGTATCATAGCTAGATGTAAGAAATTGTCCGGCGGCTAGCTGTGTGCTTCCAATGTTATATTTCATTGTAAAATAAAAATAAACGTTTTTTAAAAAGTCGTTTCGGCGGCCTTTTAATAAAACTGGCGCAGTCGTTCGGATTTGTGGAGGAAAACCTGGAAAACTACAAACATCGAGTCGACCAGCAACTTTCCTTGAGGTTCAGCTCTTTGCCGCAAATCGACACCTACCACCCAGCGGATCTTCGGACATCTCCAACAGGGACAAACATCGCCCGATCGTGAGAAGCGCCCGTCGACCCAGCTCCTGCTCCTCCGTGGTTATTGGAACCATCTGGTCATTGGGACCACTCTTGATCATTGGGATCAGTCTCTGGTATTGGCAACGTCAACAACGACGACCCCAGGACAACTTTTGGATAACGCTCTAGCGCAAAGCTGGACTATCCAAGTCGGACTTCAGGACCTCTGTGCAGGCCAGCCGACATCAATAGGATCGACGCATCCTTTTTGAAGACAACAGGACGTAGCTTGATCGCACGCCGTTCGTCAATTTTAACGCACAATGTAAGTGCATATTTTTATAATAATTTTCAAGCTTTAGAGAAAAAGCAAAGGTATATTTTTAAAAATAATAATTTTCAAGCTTTAGAGAAAAAGCAAAGGTATATTTTAAAGGCAACAAAGTAACGACTATTAAAGCGTTCGCCTAAGTAATAATTTACAAGTTTTAAAGAAAAAGCAAAATAATTAATTTTAAAGGCAACAAAGTAACGTAATATAATTTTCAAAAGTGATAATTATTAAAGCGTTCGCCTAAAACAACAAAGTTAACTAATATAAAGTTTTAAAAATTATACTAACATAGTTTTAAATATTTATTTATAAGTTCAGGCAAAACGTAGTAAGCCAGACCAATTGCTGCACATACTAGGTGTGCTTAATTTGCATTTGTGCTTGCGTTCTTGCGCGTAGGGCTCCTACCCCCTGTTAAGCATCCCCTAGTCATACAAATTGTTTACTAACATAAAACAAAATTAAAAATCAAGTGAAACAAATAAAGTAAAATTAATTTTTGTCAACAAAATTTTTATGTTAAAGGAAATCTTGAATCATTACGTAAAACACTTATAATTATATTTTGAAACAATTGTAAAAATTTTATGTCACGAGATAGATCACGCTCACCAAGGAATTCTATCCCTAGAATTTTATTTTTAAATAATTGTAACAACATTAGCAACCCAAATATGGTTGAACAAAACGCATCATTGTTTCCCTCACATTTTAATGTAGCTTTACTAAATGAAATTCCCACATATGATGGTAATCAAGCCACTCTTTCGGAATTTATCAGATCCGCAGAAATCATTGCAACTAAATTTTGTACAGAAAATTTAAACGATTATATCAACCAAGTAATTTTAAATTCGATAAGGAATAAATTAAAAGGTCAAGCGTTAGAAGTCATCACAGGTTACGAGTATGATACTTGGAAAGACTTAAAAAATGTCTTAATTGAAAATTTTGGCGACCAAAGGTCAGAATTGAATCTCTTAATTGATTTAACTAAATTAAAACAGAATAAAGACTCTCCCATAGAATTTTTCAATAAAGTTAGAACTCATTTAGCTATTTATAATTCAAAAGTTTCTCTGAGTCAAGAATCAAAAGATATTATCACTTATAAATTAAAGGCTAACAAAGATTTAGCACTTCGCACTTTTACAAGTGGACTAAATGAAAATTTAGGAAGCTTCGTAAGAAGTAGAAACCCAACTTCACTAGAACAAGCCTTAAGCATAGTAAAAGAAGAAATTGATATCAGATATTCTCAAAATCAAAATAATTTTCAAAGTCAAAAATTAAACAAACCAAATTTAACTTCCAATATTCAAACACGAAATTCATATGAACCTAAATTTAATAACCCAAATTTTATGCAAAGACCATTCCAACAAAGTCGAAATAATTTTAATCAAAATCCCAACTATTTTAAAAGTCCAACAAATTTTAATAATCCTAATAATTCTAGAATAACTCAAAATTCAAGCTTTAATGCATTTGCACCAAAACCAAATTTTTCACCAACAAATAAACCAGAACCTATGGACTTTAGCACTATAAAAAGACCAGCTACTCAACAATCAAATTTCCCCAATAAATATCAAGCAAACTCTCAAAACGTTAATAGAAATTTTAATCATTTAAATTACCATCAAGAAAAACCTCCGGATGAGTATGAAAACTTAGCCGAAAATTTATTTGAAAATGGAGAATTTTCAACTCCAGAAAATTTTAACGAAAACCCTCAGGAATATTTTGACCCTGACAATTTTCAGGATACAACTGAAAATTACGAATCACAAGATTTAGACCATACTTACGATTATTTCGAATATCCAGATCCAAACGATACTGTAAATTTTCATTAAGAGCCTCGGAAAAGAATATTTTAACTTTTAATATAAATCCAAAATCAAACCTTCCTTATATTATAATTCCCGCCACCGGCGATAAACTTTTAATAGATACAGGTAGCTCACAAACAATAATTTCTCCAGAATTTGTACAACAACATTTTCCAAATTATATTTATGAAACAGAATTTGAGATAGTTACATCTCATGGAATTTCTCAACATAACTTAATTGCAGATTTACCCATTCCTAATCTTTTTTATAAAAACGGAACACATACGTGTTATTTATTCAATTTTCACCAAGACTATATAGGACTTATTGGATCCGACTTACTTTCAAAATTATCCGCACGAATAGATTATAAATGGATGCACATTCAGACAGAAAGAGCTACGATACCATTTTATTACAACCCGTAAAAATTAAACAAAAAAAGTGAAACTAATGTAATTTTTCAAAACCTAAAAATTAAGATTTTTATTTTTCTCAACAAAACCTACAGTTAACCCTGTGTACAGAACTTTTCGTAAAATTTATCAGCATAAAAAAAATGTAACTAAAATAACTCCAAAATTAAAATTTAATGAAAAAGGCATGACTAAGCCTTCAGCAATTGAAACCATACAATAATCAATTTAAAACAAGCGTAATTAATACTTTAAATGAAATACAAGAAATTAATATTTATAATCCTTAATCTTATAAAAATAAAAATTATGAGCTCAACAAAAATCAGTCTATCAGATTTAACAACTTTAATATAAAAGCTTCAAACATTAAAAGTATTTTAGATAATTAATTTAAATAACAATTTTTTAACAACTTTAATATAAAAACTTCAAACATTAAAAGTATTTTAGATAATTAATTTAAATAACAATTTTTTAACAACTTTAATATAAAAACTCCAAACATTAAAAGTATCTTGGATAATTATTTTAAATAACAATTTAAAAAAAACAATTTAAGACTAAAACCAATGCACATATAATTTCAAAACTGACGAAAAGTCAACTCATAAGGTTTAGTAATTCAAACATAAATTTGTAAAATATTTGGATTATATAGCTCCTTCTAAAGTAGGAATAAAATCAGATTCATCTAAAAATTCAATAATCAAAATTTCCCAGCACTTAAAAATCTAAATAAAATAATTTTTAACCAAATAGTCTACTAAAGAACATTTATCAAAAATTTTGCCAAAATAACTAAATCTTTAACCGTGTGTTTAAAGAAAAAAATAAGATTGTTCACACCCTTGAATTTTTGAAAAACTTTAAGTATTGCAAATAAATTCTAATAAATAAATCAGTAACTTTAAGTATCAAAAGTATTTAAAAAAAAAAAATAACATCTTAAGAAAAAACTTAAGACTAAAATCATTTAAATCAGAAAAAACTCAAATAAAAATTATACTTAACAAACAAACAAGACCTAAGCTTGTATTAATCTAGTATTTACAATTTTAATAATCACAATATTTCTCGCGTTAAAACTAAAATGTTCACAGCAACATACCTTTATAATTGATATTGCTAAAGAAAAACAAAGAAAAACCTTTACAATTTAAAATTAAATTCAAATTCAGAAAAGTCAAACATTTCAATTAAATGAAAAAGCATTTGTTAAAACAAACCTCAGAAGTAAAGATTAAATTTAAAATTAAAACTAATTCGGAAAAATCATACATTTCAATTAAATAAAAAAATATTTGTTAAAACAAATTTCAGAAGTAAAATTGAAATTCAAAATTAAATCTAATTTTTTTTTTAAAAAGAAAATATAAAACACCCTGACTAAAAGGAATTATTGCTCCCCCTTTTTTCAGGATTACTACCATCTTCATCGCCTGTACCCTGCTGACTCAATCACCAGTCATACAGAGCGACATTATTATTAAAAATTTAAAAGATAAACCTGGATTATATCCCTTAAACTTAGGAAACGTAGTGCTTAAACAAAGCGAATGGACGCTTATTAGAAATATAGACTATACCCCTATATTTGTTAATTATGACACACTTAGAACTAATTTAATGAAAATAATACCGTTACTTGAAAATAAAAGTTACGTTATTGAATATACAAAATTTAAAAGGATTGATGATGTTATTATCAATCATAACAATTTACTCATAATATTAAAACAATATCTTGAAAAAACAGATAAACTCTTAAGTCAATTATTTCCTGATGTTAAACACAAAATTAATAAAAGAGGACTTTTCGATGGACTTGGATCCGCTTTCAAATTTTTAACTGGAAACCTCGACGCCAACGATGGAGTCAGATATGAATCTATGATTACTAAATTGCAAGAAAGCAATAAAATTCAAAATGACGTTATATTAGAACAAACTAAAATTTTAAATGATACCATCTCAGTAATCAATGATATAGCAAAGAGTCAAGAATTATTAGACAGAAATATAAATAAAATAATTTTACAAAATGAGGAATTAGGCAAAAATCTCGCTACATACTCCTTAAAAACAGTCTTGCTAGAAGCAATTCAATTTTTGCAACTACTTATTAACACTTGTTTGGAACTAGAAAATGCATTAACTTTTGCCCAAAATCAACAGATGCATATGTCATTAATTGATAATGACGATTTAATTGAAAATCTAAATGAAATTTCGACGTATCTCAATAGCATATCAGAAAAAGCTTTAACTATTCCATATCCTGCAGAGTTACAGTATTTACATTTATACGAGTCAATTATCATTACAAAAGTTTATCAAGTTAAAAACAGAATTACATTTATATTCGAAATACCTCTTACTTCCAAAACTAACGATTATCAAATGATACAATTAATACCATTTCCGATTTTTATCCAAAATTATCAATTTCGTATGATTATACCTACTTATAGTACTTTATTATTTAACGTTAAAAACAGCATTCCCATTGAAATAAGTCATTGTAAACTTATAACTTTAGACACCTACTTTTGTAATCAAAATAACTACTTTGAAATCCCCAACGACAAATTGTGCGAAACACAACTTCTGTCATTTAATAAAAATAAAACATGTATCCCTTATTTATTCAATTTAACAGAAATCAAAATATCACAAATAAATCCTGCGACATGGTTAATATCTTCCCCATCTGAAGCAATATTGGACGTCAAATGTAAAAATCAGAATTTTAGAAAAGGAATATCTGGCACTAACCTCTTACACCTCAGTTCAGACTGTCTTGTTTCAATAAATCAAAAACACATGTTATTCACCGCAAAAAGAACCTCAAATGAAATTGTTAATTTAAAAATTTCAAACATTGACCGCTTAATAATTCCTGAATCAAACCACATAAATGTTTCAAAGATTGACTTGATACCTCTTGACACCCAGAAATTGGTTGAGGACCGAATTAAACTTAATAAATATGAAAATTTGTTAAAACCTGTTAATTATATTAAATCTGATAATTTAAGTGTGTCTGCAATTATATTTACTCTGTGTACTATTCTTATGTTAATAATTTTTATATTGTATTTGTATTATAATAGAAACACAATGAAGATTAAACTTATTAGATTTTTAAATAAAGATTTTGAACCGGTTAACGTAAATGCATAAGTTTAATTTTCTTTTCTCTTTGTAAGTTCAATGGAGGCATATTTGAATACCACCCATTGAACATTTTATCGGCGGACGTGTTATATTATGAATAGACAATGGTCTCCTGTGTAAAACTGCAAGCTTGCAACCTTGAACGATAAATAGCTTCTTTATATGAATTGCAAGTCTGCAACCTTGAACGCACGTGGCTTCCTGTCTCACGCTCCCTTTTAGAGATAACGCTTATCTTAGCTGATTAGGCATAGTATATATACTAGTAGCTTGCACTTCTAAGTTAAGCTCCAGTCAGTCGATAAGTTCCATTGTGTTCGTATCATAGCTAGATGTAAGAAATTGTCCGGCGGCTAGCTGTGTGCTTCCAATGTTATATTTCATTGTAAAATAAAAATAAACGTTTTTTAAAAAGTCGTTTCGGCGGCCTTTTAATAAAACTCGCTAAGCGGGTAAGTGCTATTTACGCAGATAAATCAATAAAGTAACAGTCTACACGGTTTTTTATTGAAAAACTAGAGGTAAAAGACACATGCTTATTAAATCATAGAATATTCACACTAGCATAACACTTACAACTATTGCAATGTCTTAAATCGTACGGTCAGTAATAAACGAATGTAAACATTTTTTTTAAATTTATATGAATGCCATGTTTTTATGCATAAACGAAATATCGTCAGGTTATTATTGTAAAACATCTATAATTATTATTTAACTGGTGCGTAAGTTTTTATTTGTCGAGGCAGTAGTTTAAGGGCCGAGGCTCGTGAACCTCAAACTAGTGTTTTTCTATAATAATGAATTAAAATTAGATAAAATTCGAATAGTTTTGTATAAATTGGTTGGTTAACTTTTAAAGTGCGCTTTGACCATTCTAAAATAATGATGTATACAACTTCGAAGTGAGTGATTTGGGCCAGTAGTTTTTGTCGCCTTTTAGCATTGTATTTCATGTGTCGACTCATTTAATTCCAGTTGCAGCTATAATGTTGAGGTTTCATACAAAGATGCTTATTTCAAACAGCTTGACGTTGCAACTTTACAACATATTCCGTCGCTGTAACTGTGTTAAAACCAAATTATAAAATCACATTTCAAGTTTCAGAAATAATAACCAGAAGTTTATGTACCAACACAATTCTATCTAATGACAATGCTTGTTGCCAATACTGTCTCTAGATTTCATTTCCATATGAAAAATAAAAATTGTCTGTAATGTTAAACTTATATTTAAATATGTAGTCGCTGCAAGAACTTCAAATTCATCAATTTTTGAAATTTTTCTATAACAACAACAATGTGCTACAACTTTGTTTTTAATGTCAGATAAATTTGTCATTTGTCAGCGTTTCTAGCAAGGTTAGATTGATGCATTATTAGAATTTTCAAACTGTGTACCAACTGCTTTTTAGTCGAGCTACGAATATATGAATTCACCTTCGTACGTACACTTGAATATCTGTAACTATAAGAGATCATAAAGTAAACTTTGCAAAAGCTTCTTGGAAATACATACAGATGATTAGTACACTATAAAATGCTAGTTTTTTCCAACTGTTTTCAATATTCTACTTTAGTGATATAGTTACATTTCAAACTGTTTGTGGGTAACTTGAAGAAATACTCATTACATCGCGGCGTGGGCTTACAGTTTTTATTCCAACAATAAAAATTCAAATTTTCAAATCGCTTGTCCCATTTCTTCAATTTCGCTTTATAACTATTGCAGCTCTAATCAGTCTGCATAATCGGCAATGCTGTTGTGAATCATTGTTCACGAGTTAACATCCTCACTAGATAAAAGAGTGGAATAGCAGGCATTAGATAAAGATATCACCAAGGCAGGAACTTTCAAGTTTAACCGTAAATGTAGTATAACATTGCTTCTAATAAGAATTTTAATAATTCGTTTAGAAAAAGGCAAAGATTTGCTCAAGTCTGTTAGGAAATCGTATTGCCAGAATATTTCTTTTGTTCAAAGAATCGGATTAAATATAGTTGGAAATAACGACTATTTCGTAAAAGACTATTTAAGACAACGTTCTTTACATACTTTTACAGTTGCCATAATTAATAATCCACAACCCCGCAATATATAGAAACGTTTATCTAAATGGACACGTATAATTGATGTTCAAGATTTTACATGTTTCAATCATACCACCACGTAACTTCCGTTTACCGACGAAGACTTAATTTTTTAGTAATTTTGTTACATACGAGCTCCTGTAAAAAACAAAATAGTAGGAGAAACCATATTCCTCATCAATAAAATTATATCAAAAAGAACTAATTAGGGGAGAAGTATCGACCAAAATCAAGCAGAAAGAAGCAGTATGGAACAAGTTTCAAAGACAAATACAAAAAGATACTAAAATTATGTACAAAAACAATCAATAGAAAGAAGCAGCTGTAACGCAAGCAAAGGAAGCCTCATGGGAAGAGGTTTTGAGAATAAAGAACCAAACTATATCTAATATGAGAAATAATTCTAGAATGTAATAAAAAGGTGAAAGCAAACCAAACAAAACACATATCAAACCTTAAAAAATTAATGGAGGACTGGAAACTGCGACCGAAGAAGTCTTGAGAGCTTGACAAAGCTACCACTCAGATAAGTTTTTAAAGTGAATCAGGAACAGAAGAAAAAAGGAAAGAAAATGAGGATATAACTGAAGAAAAGGTAAAAGCAGCACTAGAAACAAAGCTAAACGAAAGAGCCACCGGAGGAGAATTGGTAACGAAAGACGAAGAACCAATCGTAAGGACTGACAAAGAATATCATTGTGCGCATGCCCAGAAAAGGAGAAATTATAATTTGCGACAACTACAATATGCTTACCATCGGTTGCGAGTAAGATACAAAGTTACAGAAAATATTAAAGAACGAAATTGAAGATAAACTAAAAAATGAACAGGTGGAGCTGCAACGTGGAAGACGCACGCAGGGCCACATCTTTCCAATCAGAAATATAAAAGAGAAGGAAATGGATACAAACAGATATAACCTGTACTTCCTACATCTTAAGGATGTTTTCAATGGAACACCACGAAAACACACATGGAAAGCATTAGATGAACTGCAAACCAACCAAAACTGAATAAGGATAATTAACGTCAACAACAATCCGGCTCAATGGACAAACAAGGAAACAGGCTTAATCCAATTACTCTTCGTAGTTTACATAAATAGTATAGCAGCAACCGCCATGTAGCTTACGAATATCGTTAGTTTGGGGCCTTGCAATGAGCTCGCAATAATTCGTAATTG
Organism: Agriotes lineatus; assembly: GCA_940337035.1. Lineage (NCBI taxonomy): Eukaryota > Metazoa > Arthropoda > Insecta > Coleoptera > Elateridae > Agriotes > Agriotes lineatus. The sequence goes on along the minus strand of OW679201.1, from coordinate 55,896,156 downwards.
CTCATTGTCTGGAAAGTCTGGAAAACCAAGACGCTTAAGGCGTATCAAATTTCCAGGATGCATAAAACATAAAAGGCTTGGCGAAGTTAAGCTCTCTCTTACTAAATAGGCAATCGCGTTAGCTTTGCTGTGGTTGTTTCTACCAATTTGAGCAATCTCTCAGTTCTTTTAATTTATTTGTTTCAGTAAAGCAACAAATTTAAAGTAAACGTGCTAGTCTAGAATACTACAACTTAACCATGATAATGACTTAGGATTTAATCTACGCTACAACTACAACATGACATATACGTCTGGAAGGTTAACCTAAAAAAAGAATGAAGATTAACCTCAATAAAAGCAAAATATTATACATTAAGAAAGAAGGGAAAGTAGCAGATATAGCCATTCGAAAAGCCGACAAACAACTAGTATACGTGGACAACGCATCTATAATGGAATTATTGAATAACCTGGAATCGTCTAAGGAAAAGCTGCATGAATAGAAAACGTAGCCGACAAGAATGCTGACTATAAAGGATGAATAGGATTGGTCCCAACACTGAACCTTGTGGTTGGCAGCTAAGCAAATTGCTTGAAGAGAACACCTTCAACACACACGTGGAATGTTTCCTCCCTTACAAACACAAACTGCGCTATCCACTGTAACACATCCCCACGAATTTCAAGGTATTCCAATTGTAAAATCAAATTTCCAAATTTCTTTGCGTAATGCAAATAAGTCGCATCTATGTTGGTACCACCTCTAAAGATTCGACAGTAAATTCGAAGACACTGATAGTTTTACTACAAATCCATGTTGGATTTATTGCCGAAATTATTTTATTCATACATTTACATGGTTTCAATTTCAGGTTTACCGGTGACAATTTTGAATTGGTTTCGTTTTTATGGATTGGGTTTTACTGCTAGTTTTCTGCTTGAATCGGTTGTAAGAACATGCCTACCGCATATTATTATAATAAATACATTTTAAAATAGTTTGGTGTATAGTGAAGTTATAGTGTTGTGGTAAAAGCAGTAACAGTAATATTAAAATGGAAAATACCAAATATAAACATAAATCCGGTGCACAGAAAAAACGCAAAAAAGATAAGCTTAAGGTGCAATTGGCTGCACAAGATGTGAAGCAAAGTAGTTTGTTTTCTTTCTTTCCCCGTAATAAAAGTGACGATTCGACACAATTGATTAAAAAGCCTGTGTCCGAAAGCGAGACTTTGCTATTTACCCATTGCCATGCTCATGTACTTAATTGAATTATTGGAAATACATATTACTATTATGTGTTCCATAAAATCTCAAGACTTATTTGGGTTGCTACAAAATGTAACAACTTTTACAAAACAATCGCATAAACGAAATAATTTGTGGATTGAAATTTTGGGAAAACAACACAGAATGGATAAATTAGGACAAAAAATTGGTGAAACAAGATGGAATAGCAAACACGCAGCTCTCTTAGCAAGATTTCATCAAGTTAATGACATACATTCTGAGAGGCACCGTATATTAATTTGATACAAATTCTACATACTCTTGGATACGACAAAGGCGTTGATGTTTTAATGAAGAATTCAAATGTTTCAGCAATAAATATGAATCAATTTATGATTTTGTCCAAAAATTTTCAATAGAAATAGAATCACAATTAAATGACCTTAAATTAGATGATATCGAAATTAAGCATAAACTTGATATTCACCAAAGAAGGTTTAAAAAAAGAATGGTTGGTGAAACTGCAATGGACGACTCTTATACGGCCCAAAGCATTTTCGGGACTCACCCGGCCCACCAAGCTCAACATTGTCAACATTTCTTCTTTAAGCGCGGATGTGTTCGGCGGGTTGCCTACCTTGGTGGCTATAGAAATCGTGGCATCGGACATCAGAGAAGTTCAGCCGGGTGCTTTGAAGGGTTTAGGTAATTGAATAACGCTAGTTTTGGGGCAACTATAAAATAGAAAACAGTGGATTTATAAAACGGTACTGTGGGCGAGGTGCACAAGCTGAGAGTTCTTTGCCTTTGCCTTTGAAGAACTTGCGCTTAGGGACTAACAGCTGTTTTTAGTACACTGTGCTTAAATAACAACAACCTAAAATTTTTAAATGGTGGTGGCCTCGGGAAGATATAGTATTTGGAAGTTCTAAGATTGGATGATAATTTTATAGAAAAAATAGAACCTATATCGTTTCATAGCTTAAACTTTCAACTGGCTTTCGATACAGAAACGGAGAAAACAGAAATCAGCATTTATCTAGACAGCCTGTCTGTCCGTAATTTTGAACAACACCTTCCATGGAATAAAACATATTGCAATGCTCCAACTCGATAACAACTACATTAGAAGGATAGCACCAGGAGGATTTAATGGCTTGCAGTTCTGTAGCTTCGTTCGTAGCTTAAAGGCAAACAAATAAAACTTTAATTAAGCATTTTAGGAACGTACGAGTTTTTTGTGTTCAATACAACGACAGAACATTCAGAAAAAAAAACGTGGATGGACTTTTATACACAAAAGGAGAAGGCACTTCGAAGGATGAAAAATGCGAAGAGTATAAAAGGTAGACGAATCAAATGATGCAATCCTTGGACCTGCTAAACAATATGAACAGCAAGATCGATGAACTATTTCTCTGAAGCATGAGAATTATATGTCTACCTGACTCGAAACCGCATATACTTGCGGTCAAATATATACACGGTGAGCACCTTAAAAAAATATAATGTTGTATATTTTTGCTTTAACTGAGGAAAATATAAAACTAATAGTTTGCGCATAGCTCAGACTTTACTCTTGACGAAAATGGGACTCAAAAAATACAGGGTAAATGTTGTAAATGTGGGCAACAATCAGCTCGTCGTATATAATCCAGCCGCTAAACCAAATGCGAGGTGGTCTTTTGTAGTCGATTCGGACTACGGTTCAGGTTGCGCCCGGGCTGCTGCCAAAAGTTGAAATCGCTCTTCCGGGCACTGAAATTGAGCTGAATTCGAATCCCACCACCTGCAATGTTTTTTTATTTGAAAATTGATGTAATTCGCATTGCCAAGTGTTTCCTTTTATTGTTTCAGTGTTATTAAGAATGTAAAGATATTACACTAAACAACAAGTGTTCATTTTTTGTATTTTTCTTTAGAAACTATGTACAATTTTGATTGGTTCCAGAGCAAAAATGGGCTTGGTTTAAGTGCTCTGACGTAGGAAACATGCAAGGACATGTTCAAACATGTCCACCCAATGTTCGGCAGAACAATATTTCTTGTACCCTCTTTATTATATAAAAGTAACTTTGAAATTGGATAAAATGTAATGCGTTTTTTGAAAAAAAAACTATTTAAGAACATTTCTCAAAATTCTGACGTGATGGAGCAAATTTGAAATCAGATTCAGAATAAGCATGACAAAAGACATAAACTACACGTATTGATGTATAAGAAAACCAAACTGTGTTGACCAGTGCTATTAGCCTTAGTTTCTTTCGATTTTTAAAATGTTTAGTTTCATAACTTCCACTTCTCAGGGAAGTTCTGAATAAAAGCCATTGCAGATTTCTTTCGATTAATTTGAAAATAATTATAGAAATCAGTAAATTTTGTAAAGATATACAGTTTTATATCTGCGGAGAGAAAAAATAACAATTATTTTGACGTTTTATATTTTTAAAGTAATTGTTACTGTTAACTGCAATTTGTGTGTGTAAGTTACGCAGCAAAAGAAAGTCAATTTTTATGTAGGAGGCATAAATAAATGACAAAAATTTTGAAATTCCTCTAAGAGAAGATAAAAAGGTATGTTCCTAAAAGCTATGACAAATCTCAACATGCGATTTTTGTAATATTGAGTGCCTTGCAGAGTAAATTACTAATCAACACATTGTTAGCCAACGTAGCTTAAATATAGACTATATTTCAGTTTTCAAGGGCTCGTATTTATCTGAGTAGACAAATATATAATATTCGAGTCAGTATATCAGCTTCCGCTGAGATAAGTACTACTATAAATGCAACGGTAGATAGACAGTGGCATCAGTTAGTTAGCTGCCATATTATTACTGGTAAGTGGTAGTAATATCTTCTACACTAATTCATATTGGAAATACTACAGTGATTTTAATAAGTATTTGTATTACTAGGGAGAAAATTGTAATCATTCTCTCCCGTGGATGTAAGCGATGGCAGTAATAATTGAAGGGAGATAATGATACTTTACTTCAGAGTAATATATATGATGGGTTTGACACTTTTACATTTTATGGTAAGACTATCTTTTGTATTCAGCTGCATTCAAAAATATTTAAATATAAAAAGCAGAGTGCTAGGTTTGTTTAATATTATGTTATTAATCACATTGCCTCCCGTATCTAATAGCACCCAGAGCTAATGTATATATTCCCTCCCGCTGCCATTGGAAACCAACAAGCGAACCCAACGTCAATTTTCGCTAACAGAAAATTTCCTAACAAGCGACAGAAGATGTCGATTTCGGATCATTCGGAATTAGTTTTATTTGGGAGATGTTTATAGTCTTTCACCGTCCCTTTTTGATAATTCTCATCTTTTGTACCTAACGCTAAGATTTAATAGATTTTATTGCTTAATAATACGAAAATCGTTGTCGTGAACCATTTTAAATATTAATAAAACTAAAGGTTTTGTCTTGATCCACATATATTTTTTAAAAAATTCTCGAACGTTTTCGGCTTATGCCATCTTCAGGGGACGTTAGTTAACAAACAAACCGTGGCAATTGCAACGAGCTTGTGCTGTTTATTTGTGATTTTGTTTGTTTGTTAACTAACGTCCCCTGAAGATGGCATAAGCCGAAAACGTTCGGGAATTTTTTAAAAAATATATGTGGATCAAGACAAAACCTTTAGTTTTATTAAGATTTTATTGCTGTTTCTATAGAATTTTTGGTTACTGTAGTTGTGGCATGGCACCAGACGCCTATTCAATGCATCAGTTTGTTCTAATAATAAAAATTTCTACAATAGATGCAACTTTGTAAAATTTTAGAGGGGCGCTTTTCATAGACTTCACAGAACCAGAGGCAAAAATAAAATGTCTGCATGTCCTTAAACCTATAAAACTTGCAATAAGCAAAGTTTAACGAAAATTATAATTTAAAACGTTGATATAATGGTAGTCATTTTCAATGACATCGCAAACCGTCAAATATTATTAGAAAATTAGCTAAATTGAAAAAAATAGGCTTTGTCTACTCAAGGCTATTTATATTTTTGTTAATAAGACAATTCAGTTCGTATAACATTAAATGCAAGCGTGGAATTTTCATTAAAATCTTGAATGCTCATTCTGAATGATATACATATACCTAAATGAAAATAGGGTATACTTAACAAATGACAGGGTCCAACGTAATATGATATTGAAGACTGGGACTGCAAGGATAACAATTTAAAATACAAGCAAACTTACAAAACGAAAAAGTCATTATTATCTATTCCTGTATTATTTTCGTTTAGTTATTAAATTTCCAAATTATTAGACATTTTTCTAATATACAGGGTGTAGAATTGGTTCACGCACCATAGGGATTTCCATGTTAAATTCTTAATGTTCAAATATTGGCTCCGCAAATGATTTTAGAGAAAAAGTGTAAATATGTTTCTTGTAGAGAAAAAAATACTGTATACTACCATATCATTACTTATTTTTTTACTTTTCATACAAGGGTTAAAATTAAGGAAATTAAAACTACTATTTTAGCAAAAATAGGTAGTGCCTTGGAATCGTTGAAACAAAAAACAATTGTTAGTTAGCTGTCATGTTAGCGTCTTGATAATAAATGTAGAAGTGTTTTAAGTAATTCTGAGATAATATCATGTATTCGTTGAATGAAAAGATCCTAATGGTGAAATGGTACTATTCTGGTAATAGTGCACGTGCAGTGAGTGATATGTTTGCTGCAGAATATCCGAATCGACCAATTCCAAGCCACACTACTGTTGACAGAATGATCCGCAAATTTCAAGCAACTGGTACTGTAAATAATAAGTGTAAATGTAATGAAAACGCTTTGCAAAATGTAAGACATCAAGAAAATGCAAACGCTGTCGACGTATTACTTTCAGTAACTGAAAATCCTAATGTAAGTGTACGTCAAATGGGAGAAAATATTGGGATACACTACACTACAGTGCACAAAATTTTGAAAAAGCACCAGTACCGTTCCTATAAATATCAGTGCCACCAAGAGTTGCTTCCGAATGATATGGAGAGAAGGGCTGAGTTTTGCTACACCATTATGGAAAAAGCAAACGAAGATAAAAGTTTTTTAAGGAATGTCTGTTTTACAGATGAGTGCACGTTTACGCTTAACAATGAGCCAAACGTGCAAAACTGTAGAATTTGGGCTACACAAAATCCTCATAATTAATTATTTAGCAACGAGAACCCAATATCCTCAAAAATTAAATGTTTGGGCCGGTATCTTAGGGCATCATATTATTGGACCCTTTTTACTTGATGGAAATTTAACGTCTGAACGTTTTTTACAAGTATTATCCGAAGAAATAACACCAGCTATAAATGAGGTTGCACCGGAAAATGAAGAAGTTTGGTTTCAAATGGATGGATGTCCTGCACATAACAGTCGTGTCCTCCGGGAATATTTAAATCAAAGCTTCAATGGCAAAGTTATTGGTACAGGATACGAAATTTGTTGGTCTGCTCGGAGTCCTGACATTTCTCCTAATGATTTCTATTTATGGGGAAATTTGAAATCAAAGATTTACAGTGGTAACCGTTTTGAAAATTTGCAACAATTGAAAACTAGTATTCAAGATCACTGCGCAAGAATTTCGCCAAATCGGTTGGCAAATGTCAGACGAGAATTTTATGATAGACTGGGTTATTGTTTAACAGTGGCTGGAGGCTTATTTGAACATTTATTATAGTAACTGTTTTTTTTGTGTTAATTCGTTAAATAAAATTTACTTGTTCTATTGCAGATTATTATTCTCATTATTTTAAATTTTCAATATGCAAGAAAAACGAGATTCAGCTTGTTAAAATGACAGTGGCCTTGTTTGAACAGTTTATCAAAGCATCGCTGGTTTTTGTTAAGGGGGCAGTTTAAGTTTCTCTATTTTGTAAGAAAGGAAAATAAATTTTCGGTACTAGAATGCATTGTCTAAACGCAAAATTACTTTTTGTAATACCTACTTGTTAAATATTTCTTTAAGGACTGTTTACTACTGCGTAAGCAACCTCTTTACGACCCGGCCGTAAAAAGTGTCCGTAAAGACCACGGCCTCCCTTGTGTGACAAACGTCACTTTGACGTTTGTCACACAAATCCAGCAGCAAGCTAGCCTTCAACTCCACATATAAGAAGGCGCAAAAAACTGCTATAACTCCCTAAACATACGCTAAAATAACTTGCTCATTCAGAATCTTAACGTCTTTAGGAATATCTTCATCATTTTCTACAGATGTCATAAGTTACGAGCTGGTTACAACTTAAAACTGCTTACAACCATACACGAAATTGGAAATAACTGACATTTAAAAACAACAGTTGCAACGTTCTACGCACTCTCAATCATTTTAAAATGTCATTACACAAACCTAGCGTTTGGATGAAAATAAATTAGAAAAATATAGATATGACCGAATTGTATGTAGGTATTACAAAAACTATTGTACAATACACGTCCGTTAGGGCCTTTACTGCTTCGCCAGTATTATTCGACTCGCTCTTCGAGCTCGTCTCACAAATTCTCTGGCTCGGCAGTAAAGGCTATCCTAACGGACTTCTACTGTAAAATACTATAAAACACTTCTACATTTATTATCAAGACGCTAACATGACAGCTAACTAACAATTGTTTTTTGTTTCAACGATTCCAAGGCACTACCTATTTTTGCTAAAATAGTAGTTTTAATTTCCTTAATTTTAACCCTTGTATGAAAAGTAAAAAAATAAGTAATGATATGGTAGTATACAGTATTTTTTTCTCTACAAGAAACATATTTACACTTTTTCTCTAAAAGCATTTGCGGAGCCAATATTTGAACATTAAGAATTTAACATGGAAATCCCTATGGTGCGTGAACCAATTCTACACACTGTATAAGATTTATACATACCAATGATTGTTGTTTATTTTAGGTTAATACGATGTTAAACCCAATAGCCCTCAAATCAATATGGATTTTATTTCTTATAAATTTCAAACATGGACATGCACAAGATATATGTTATGAAAAATGTGAGTGCTCCTTCGATAATTGGAGCAGAATTACAGCGTTGGCATGCACAGACGTGCCTTTTCAAGCTATTAAAAAAGATTTGGAAAATTTGCAACACTGCTATACCTGGAAGATACAAAAATCTAATATGTCAATAATTGATAACAACACATTTTCTAATTTTTGTAAAAGTAACTACTTGCAAAATATTACCTTATCCAACAACAGTATTAAGAGTATATCAAGTCATGCATTTAGCAATTACATTAACTTAAATATGTTAGATATCAGTTACAATAATCTAACTGATATACGTAACTTCGTTCAGCATCAACATCTTAAAGTCCTGAATATAGGTTTTAATAGAATAGAATATCTTAACAGTAGCAATACTTTTAACTATTTAAGAAATTTACACAGTCTTTGCTTGAACAACAATCTTTTGAAACACATTAACGGTGCTTTCGCAAGTTTGTCAAATTTAATTTATCTTAACCTCAATAATAACCTCCTACAAAGCTTATCGAAAAATGCGCTGCAGGGATTAACGTCCCTTCAGCGCTTGCACTTACAAGGGAATCTTATAACAAAAATAGAGCCAGAAACATTTACCGGACTCGAAACATTACGACTACTAAAACTAAATAGCAATAAACTGCACGTCATACCGGAAAATGCGTTTGAAAACCTTAACTACTTAGAGGTTCTCGATATCAGTTTTAATGAAATATTTGCCTTATACCCAGAATCGTTTTCGGGACTAAACAGTCTTCAGAATTTGTTACTTACTAATAACCAAATCAAGGAATTGTCCCTCGGAACTTTAAAAAATTTCCCTTCATTACAAAGCCTGCAGCTGGGAGAAAACAGTTTGGGACTATTCAGAACAGGAAGCGTTTCAAATTTAGGAAATTTGAAACTTTTGAATATCTCTAAGAACCACTTCTCTGCGCTCAATGAAACGGTTCTCTTTCCCTTACAAAATTTAGAATTGTTGGATTTGGATGCGAATAGATTTTCCTACATAAATTATACTTCTTTGTTAATGCATCTTCCACGTCTTAATCGTATTAGTGTTAACGATAATGCTTGGGAGTGTGGGCTACTAACTCATATGTTGAATACGTTCAGAGGAAGGGGTGTCCATTATTTGTTTAACGCAACTTCACGATATACAGTGGAAAATGTAGATGGAATTTTCTGCTCTGAAAGTCATGTATCTGAAATCAATACTTATGATTCTGAAAATAACACCGATAAAAATTCTTCTCGTTTCAAATCTAGCTCAACACCAAATTCAAAAGAAAATGTTGACACCCTAATTCCATTAATACAAAATATTTCCCATGTTTTGAATAGCTTGGAACTAGATATAAATAGCTCCAAACAAGATAAAGTTTCATTGCAAAGTTATCATGCTGAAAAGAATTGTTCCAGTATTTCTGATACTATTAAGTGTTTTGAAAATAATTCACAATCGAATACATTCACTATGCTTATTTTAATTTTCGCAGCACTTGTATGTATTTGTATATTGTATGGCATGGCACTTTATAAAAAATATTACCAAGCAAGTAATAAGAAAACCAACAAAGAGGGTGCTCATTCTGAAATTGAGTTGTTAAATGCACCGACTTGAAATACATTCAAGTCGTAATTGTACAATATAATTTTAGGTATATGTAATCTTGAAATATTTGTAAATTTTAAGTTATATTAAAATATTATTGTATATTGTTTCAAATATGTATCTAATACATTTTAAGAATGTAAATTAAAATAAGTTACATTATAATTGTACTTATGTACCCTACTACATAATTAATTAATTTTTTTTATTATTTACGTATATATTGTACTAATGTTTAATTCAATTTTCCAAAAGCAAAAAATACAAATTAACACATTATACTATTTACAGATTGTATTTTATGAAGTGATTGTGTTTAGTGTTGTCATCTTTTGACTTGTATAATTTTTTAGTGCTAATAAATTTTATATTGATAATCGCAAGAACGAGGAATATTAAATCCAATTCTTACAACTCAAAATGGAACTTTAACGCATCAAATGTGATCAATAAATTTTTCGTAATCATAATAACCTTAATCAAAGACTTGACGCAACTTTCAGCTACTTGTAACAGCTTTAAATTTTATAAATAAATAAAAAATAATACAGATAATTTATTTTTTATTAAAATACCTACTGCTGAGTGTTGCATAATATTTCTAATTAAATGGTGGTTTATTATTTTAAGTACACAATATTACATCTTTTATATTTGTTTCATAAGCAAATAAAAATTGGAAATCATGCAACCAGTTCGTCCAATTAACTAAATATTTTATATTTGCATTATCTTGTAAACCAACACATCGAGCAACTTTCAAGTATTGTTCTATTTAGTTCCGTTCTGTGAAAAATTATACAGTAGCATTAATACATTTAAATCTTCTATTGAATGCACGCCTACTCCCTTTTGTTACTAGCTCCATTGATCTTTCTGCTATCCTTCGATTAAATCGATGCTTTGCTTCGAAGTGATCGAGTGCTAGGAAGTATTCCCAGCTTTCTTAAAATCGGTGGCGCAATCATTTCAACCAAAATGCAAGCCGTGCAAATTTAATTTTTAACTGCACGCGTTAATTAGGCAGCTATCAACCTTGAAGGTAGGCTTATTTCCCTTTGTCTTAGCGTAAGTGATTCAGCAATTTTCGTTGCAAGTCTGCTTCGCTGCATTCGGCTAATGCTTGGCACAGGCAAGCTAAAATATGGCCTGGAACATTTTATCTGCCACATGGATCACCCCCGCTTGTTATAGTTGAAATTTGTTTTGCAGAAGCCTAATGATTCTTGCTTCTGAAGGATCCATTGAGACGTCGTACGCAGCTGGAGGCGTCAGAGCAGTTCGGAGTTTTCTGCGGCCTTGCTAACTTCTCTGAAATGCATTCCGGTGAAACGCTAGATATCCAGATGGTCATGGCTGAGTTTGGACATTAGTTGTATTTTATAACACTACATTTAATTTTCAGTTGTGGGTAAGAATAGTACGAAGGGAAGTGTTCTTAGTGCTAAGGTGATCAGCAAAAATTACAATTTTTGTTTGATTAAGCATTTCTTATGTTTATTCTTGTGTACTTGTTTTATCGCAGTTCGGTCGACAAACACGCATTGCTATAAGAGGTTAGCTTTTTGCAAGCGCCCACATACTGCTTATCAAGTAGGATATTTTTTCGCTGTTCAGTTTCTGCTGCTGAGCTTCACCCTATTAAATGGTTTTGACGCCTATGTACTATTAAAAACGCACAATTTCATATTGAATCAAATTTATTCATTTTCCTCGCCATTTACCTTTAACTAATTATTTTCTTGCTTAAGATTGCAATACAGCTTCATGACTTCACTATTTAACTTTGTTTAATTATTTTCATTTGTCTAATGTAGCTTCTGTATATAATAACATATACCTATTTGGGTCGTTTTTTTAAACCAGGTTTTTTTGAATTGCTGAGACCGGCTTAATATTCATGCGCCCAGAACGCTAGTAATTTTCATATTGTTTTATACAACTGTACCTCACAGTTTAGCAATTAAAGCCTCGTTATTGTTCCTTACTACTGGTATATGTTTTATTTGACCTACCGATACCTCGCTTTTTTAAAGTATAGGTTAGACTGTTTTTGTTGTTGTCGTGGTTGACGACTGAAGCCCTTTTGTAACTTGCTTTATTTTCATTCAATTATTAACCTTAAAAACCGTCGTCTGATCTTCACCTATGACAACAAATCGCCGATGGTTTTATGCTAGTCTGAGTTGCGAATGTCATTTGTTGAAGGGCAATACAATATCTAATGTTTTTGCTGCACTTAATAATTCAAGTAACGGCATTACCTGTTCGCATTATTTTTTATGCTGTCGACACATTTTTTTATTGTTTTAACGCCTTTATCCATTTCTATACTATTGTTTTCAGCGTATATAAAAAATGTAATGCGATTCAGAGCATTGAAATTACTTGCTCAGATATGCAACTCACAAATGAGTTCATTCATTTTATTATTAACTGTAATTAAGATAATAAATCTTATACATATGAATTTCTAAGACCACATTTATAGCAACTTAATATTATCATCACAGCACCTCAAGAATTAGCTATTGTGGACACTACTCCGGAGCCGCCCCGCATCTCACTAAAGGTAACATAATAATATGACACTTTGAGCGGATTATTGTTACTGGCTGTATCCTAAGCTACAAAAATAATAAAAAATTAGGAGACTAGAAGTTGTCAACTAAATTGTACACTCCCCGGCCAATTCTATTTAAAACGATCAAACTGTTTGCTGCGATGTCCCTGCTGCTGAACTTTCAATACACCCAGAAACCACCCAACATATACAATTTAAACATTTAATTAAGAATGTGATATAATCACACGTTTGAAATAGAAGTTCTTGGGGATCTACCTTGGTTCTCATTGGTTCTTTTTACCTAATTGACTTGATCCTAGACATAATAGCTGAGAAAACGATACTATTTGCTGATGATGCAACCTTTTTAATATCAATAAATCGCCAATGAAATAAAATATAGAAAAAAATATAGTTTATTGTTCAAAGAAACAAAATAGTATATTATATCATGAGGGACTAAAGTCACCATTTAATCCCGCGAGTGGAGTTTGTTGCCTCGAGGGCGAAGCCCGAGGGCAACAACTACTCAAGGGATTTAGGCACTTTAGTCCAGAGGTATATACGCTATTTTTTTGCACTTTTGGGAACATTATCATCAAACATTTCCAAAATTTGGAATCTGTCGATTTGGAAACTGGCAGTTACAATTTAAAAAAACTGAATTGCTGCAGGTCCTGGATAGCCTGAATCAGTTGGCAGTACTGAAGTGTATTGTCAGTATATGTCAAATTCGAGATTTGCAGGTTAAGTTTTGCGTCAGCGTGTGTCAAATGACAAACAAAACCTAACCTACTAACCTCGTGTGTACATAAATTTACCATAGTTACGGTATCATTTTTACTTTAGTCCCTAGGGATTAAATGAGCTACTTTAGTCCCTGTTTATGGTGACTAAAGTATCAACTTTAGTCCCGAAAGTGCAAAAACGATCTTTACAATTCTAGTAGCTAAAAGATAAACTTCTCCAGACTTTCTCCGTTAATCATTAAACATGGGCCCACTCATGCTACGGTTATGGTATTCTCTTCTCCACACGACAGACACCGATTTTATTATATCATCCTTTTAGTCCATGGATGAACGTTCATATATGGCCTTTTTGAAATATATATGTTAGCAAGATCAATTCACAAAACACTATACAGGCTGTATCTAGTTGTCGGACATGTAGTTAGCACTAATTGTCAATTTTTAAGTAGAGAAAATGGCCGCCTTTAACGAATCTTCAACCAGATAGTCAAAATTTTTGATTTCTGGTAAATTGTCTTGCGTATCAATTAATCACTTGCACTACTAGATGACATAAATATGTCTCATGGTAGTTTCATTTGAAGTATGTATGTATGTATGTAGGAATAGTTCCGACGTGATGAATCGCTCCTGAACATTAGGGTTCGAGGTAAATTGCTCGAATGCAATTGCTCGAAAACGAATTGCTCGAAATCAGTTGCTCGAAAGTCAATTGCTCGAATGTGACTTTGCTCGAATTGCAAGTTCCTCGAACAGCAATTTCTCGATTATCTATTGCTCGAAAAAATAAAGTTGTGAAATAGCCTTAACTCGAATCAGTTAATATCAAATATAAAATAAAAACACAAATTACAAATTATAACCTTTATTAATAATAAATAGGTATAGGTGTATTACATTCCGATGATAATCACTTTCGTGTCCCAAGAAAAACCTATTTAACATTATTTGTAATAACAACAAACCCATTATCCTGATTATGAATACCCGTAATTACATTCCAATGATAATTACTTTCCTGTTACAAGAACATAATACTGTCTTTAGCCAGTTACTACAAAAGATTTTGAAGATTTTAGTATTGATGCATTATTTAAGACCACATAAATTCGAGAAAAACATTTTCGAGAAATTGCGGTTCGAGGAACTTGTATTTCGAGTCTTTCTCGATTTTTTGCGTTACTAACACACGGCGATTGATTTTTATATATATAGAAGATCTTAAAAGGCCCTGTGCACTATCACGATATATTTTTCGACTTATGGTGTGTTGTTGACCGCTGACATATTGTTCTATCCGTAATTCGTTCAAACTCTGCTCCCTCTTTAATGCCGAAATAAATTTCCAGATGTTAAGACAGCATAAATTCGAGCAAAACATTTTCGAGATATTGCGATTCGAGGAACTTGTATTTCGAGAAAAGATACATTCGAGCAATTTGTTTTCGAGCAATTGATTTCGAGCAATTGATTTCGAGCAATTGCATTCGAGGAATTTGCCGGAGACGGAACATTAGTATGGTATAAAGAAACTTTTTAATTAATTTCAATATAAATTAACGAATTGTAGGTAAGTCTGGTTCATGATAGATCTGGCTACTACGTACGTACTTACCATTAAGCGTTCAGGACTATGCGTAGACGTTGTAATTTGTCAATATTTGTCCTGCTTAGGATTACCGTATGTTAAGATGGGTAACGCAATTGATTTATAAATTAATAGTGACCACTGGAGTTTTAGTGTTGTTTAGATAAAGTAAGCCACAGGAAAGAACTAATATTAGCAGGAGATATCAATGCTCATATAGAAGGTAAAATCAACAACGCTACCATAGAAAGATATGGCGAAAATAAACTTAATGATAATGGTGAAATATAAGTACATCCAAGTGAACCACTTTCTTCAAAGATTTTAAATGGAGTATATAAACATGAAAACAGACATCTATATACTTGTACACAATTCACTGGATAATTAAAATCCATTGTTGACTATACTATCTGCAGACAGTAGACTTATTTGCATGTAAACGATGTAAGGTCGGATCAAAAATATGTTTTGTTTGACATACGTCGACTAACTGTCTGTAAATGATGCGTCTTTCTATAAAGTTAAATGAGGTATCCTCTGCTTCTGCCCTATACAGATGTATAATAACGCTTTGGAAAAATTCATGAAGCCTCTAACGAAGTACTTGGAAATGTGCAAAAACATAAACATCATTACGACAACACATGGTGCTAGAACGATGAATTACCAAATACAATGAAACAAACGAAAATATTATATCAGAAATTATTAGCCACTAATGATATACAAGATCGACAACAGTATGTTAGCAAAGATAGACAAAATGGAGGCAGCAATATAAAAAACAAAAAATTAAGCACGACAACGCAGATGTCAACCGATCGACACCCATCTAGGTAGGACAAGATCTAGCAAAACCTGGAGAATAAAAAACATGAAATTGGATACAAAAGAGCGAACTAAACTGCAATTAATACCAGCAAAAAAAAAATACTATGAAGATCTACTGAAGAAGAAGGGACCTGAATTTATTGAAAAGTTTGCTACCACCAGTAACGAAAGCGACAGATTAATTTCTGAAAATAAACTCGCAGTGAAGCAAGTAAAGAAAGCCCTCAACAACTTTAAAAATGGGAGAGCCCATAGAATTGCAATAGAACTAATCAAGCAAGGCCCTGAAATTCTATTTGAACTCTTCGCTTACTTCATATTTAACTCGATTTTGAGAGAAGAGCAACAACTTCCGGAATGGAAGACAGCCTAGGTCAGTAATATATATAAAGGATAGAACTAGGTGTACCATCTAGAGAGAGGTAAGTATGATAAACTCTGTAACAATAATATATGAATAAACTGCTCAAGTACAGGTCTAAAGAGTAGCTTCAGCACTGCGAAAACATTAAGTATTATAGTGCACCCAGAATGTGTAGTTCAAAACGTGACCACCGAATTTCTGTAGATGGCGCCAAGTGGACAAGCCGCCACTGTGCTACAATGCTTGGAAATTTTGCAAAGTGGAAAATCGCCACCTTTCGCCAAAACCAAATAGCGCATGAAGGTGCTCGGGACCTTAGCAACAACTTTGCCCCCTTTCAAAATTTCGATATCTGTAGCCGTTCGAAAGTTACAGGCGATCCAGACAGACAGACGGACGGACGGACGGACGGACGGACGGACAAAACGTTCGCATAAGTAGGCTGAAGCTACTAATAAATACTGAAAAACAGACTAGCAGCACATATGGAAAACATGGAAGAACAGGGTGGCTCACTAGCATTTCCTAGAATAGTCATTATCGATAATTCATAATGGCCCCGAGTTCCCGGTGTGACAGATGGGCTAAGAATTCCCAGGAAAAAAATAAAAGACAGCTGCAAGATAGCAATTTGGAACATGAAAACCGTTTAAGAAGCAGGAAAATCGAAGAATCTATTATTACAACTCGAGGAGCTAAATATTTCACTACTAGGAGTATGTGAAACAAGATGACCAAAAAATGTAACTTTATGGCAAATGGATACGCAAAATACAAAAATAGATACTTCGCAAAGGCGTCGCAAAAAGTATTTAGGGTCAAAGAGGATGGCTTTGAAACTTCTAAAATGATCTGAAATAACGATGAAAGTCTAGCAAGATATAAATAACAAATTTCATCAACTACACTTC
Source organism: Agriotes lineatus (assembly GCA_940337035.1). Lineage (NCBI taxonomy): Eukaryota > Metazoa > Arthropoda > Insecta > Coleoptera > Elateridae > Agriotes > Agriotes lineatus. Next base: position 55,879,295 of record OW679201.1, on the reverse strand, counting down.
TGAACCATTTGAACGAGAACTGAGTCAACATGAAATCATCGATACTAACTAAAAGTAAAAACACATTGGAAGAAACAACAGGTCTGGCAAAGAATGACTGGATGACCAACAAAATGCTAGATTTGATAGAAAAAAAACTATTATAAAACAACTTTTCCGCCATTTCGATTGCCAAAACTATCCACCTACTCGGCTCATAGAACCATAACTTTGTGGAACTAAACAGGCTGCTGGCCTAATATAAGAGGGGGGAGAAGAAGGGGATTTTGATATTCATAAAACCTATAAAAAATTACACAAATGGCTTAAGGAAACAAAAGACATTTTAGTATATTAAACAAACGTTGCAAAGAATGGGAAAATTACATTTCGGTTCTTTTGACCATCCAAATGGAGAATATCAGGAAAGACACTTAGGAGAAGATGATTTGAGACAACGTCTAGTTATCTATATTAAAATCTAAAGTTGAAAGGGCTATACATCAAGTAAAAACCAAGAAGGCTACAGGACTTGACGAAACCCTAGCTGAATTATTTCTTAGACGATGATAGAATTGAACTTTTAGCATTATTTTTCAATCCAATTTGCTAAACGTGTCAAACTAAATGCTTGGGGAAATGCTAGTCACTATTTATAATGCTGTCGAAAAACTTATTCAAAACTTCATCAAGGTGCCGACATGTTTTCTATGCCTTAAGAGATTTTGGTGCTCTTGGAACCATATGCGGACATCGGAAATTGTGAGATTACACCTAGTAGACATATTTTATTATTTTATATTATTTTATACTTTATTATTATACTGTCTAGTAATTGACAACATACAGTGTGTCCGCGGATTGAGTTCACATAAGGTGTAAATGACAAAAAAAATCGAGATAGATGTTAATATTCTAGTAATCGCCCCTGCTTGTTCTCAAACGAAGATTTTGAGGAAATCAATCAAATTAATCAATATAAAAGGTGTTTTTAGAATCGATTTTTAAAAAATGGCCAAAAGTAAACTACCTTCATTAGAAGAGATAAGAAAAAAGTATTAAGAAAAGTTGTTTAGAATTAAGAGTGATAGTATATCCTCAATTTTCAGACAAATCGGCCTACCTTGATTTTTTTTAAATTTTTGGATTTTGTGTACCAACATACCTTTTATCGTAGCTGTAGGAGACAGTCCATTATTTTTTTTAAGATCTTAGTTCATAAACCAGTTAGAGTGCTTCCTGCAGCCACGATAAAAAGTATGTTGGTATAAAAAACCAAAAATCATTTTAATAAATCAAAGTAGTCCGATTTGTCTGAAAATTGAAAGTATGTCGTTACTCTTAATTCTAAACAACTATTTTTAATACTTTTTTTGTTATCTCTTCTAATAAAGGTAGTTTACTCATGGCAATTTTTTTAAAATCAATTTGAAAAACACCCTGTATATTAATTAATTTGATTGATTTTCTCAAAGTCTTGGTTTGAAAACAAGCAGGAGCGATTCCTAAAATATTAACATCTAACTCGATAAAATTTTGTCATTTACACCTTATGTGAACTCAATCCGCGGACACACTATACAGGGTGTTTCAAAACAAATACGAAAAACTTAAGGGGCTGATTCCTTGTTCAAAATAAAGGATAGTTTATTATATAAACATTGGGTCAAAAGTCAACCATTAGGGAGATATCGCACTGCAAATATGGCGGAAAAGTAATGTTTTTATTTGTTATCTTAAAAACGAAAAGAGGTAGAACAATAAAATTATATGGAATTATTACTATTATAAAAACACACTTTTTGCATATTTCTCAACTTTTTTAAAAAGAGTAGAGGGGATTGAATTAGACTACCGCTATCATTTTTCTTAACTAAATTTAAGAAAAACTTACGCAATGACATGGAAAAATATCAATTGATAGCCTGGTTTATTTAGAAACTTTTTTGTCTCTTGCAATTTTTTCATAAAACTTACCGTTTCCAAATAAAAAAATAAAACGTAAAGCATTGCATGTCGAGAAAAAGAAATTTATTTTAGAAAAATAATCTAGTTGGCTGTTATCACTTCTTAAGACGTTTCTTATTGTTGTTTTATTTGACATTGCTCACTTAGTTTGAATACAAAATACGACTAATTTAATCAAAAATTTATTATCTGATCATTTAATTATTCAGTAATAAGAGTGCAGTGCGATATCTCCCTAATGGTTGACTTTTGACCCAATGTTTATATAATAAACTATCCTTTATTTTGAACAAGGAATCAGCCCCTTAAGTTTTTCGCATTTGTTTTGAAACACCCTGTATATTCAGCTGTATAACGATAAAAATATTCTTAAAATATATTTTGGGTTTATTTTGGGCTGATTGTAATCAATGTTTCTAGCCGAATTTCTAGCTCTTTTCACCCTTTTTATGTTTACTTCTTTTGAGAGACGCTCGAATTGAATTCCTCGCAAGATATTATAAAAGCATTAAAACGGTAAAACACTTACACCTATATAATCAATCGGTTTGTATGTACAAAGACAATGTTTGATGTTTTTCTGCTCCGATAGCTTATATTGTAAACATCATATTAAGCACGGGCATATTTCCTAATAAATTGAAACAAGCCAAAAATAATTATACCTTTACATAAATTAGGTGAAGTTGATGATAGACAAATTATAGACCCATTGCGCTTCTTCCCATTTTGGCCAAAATTATAGAAAAAATTATTGCAGTTCGAATTTTTAATTTCTTTGAAACCAACCATATCTTTACCGACAGACAGTTTGGGTTCAGAAAAGGAAGAGACACGTCGGAAGCCGTGCTGAATCTTATTAACTACTAGTGAGTCACCCGAACTACGCTTCGGTTCGCTAAATTAAGAGAGATTCATTAATATAAATTTTAAAAAAAAGTATGCTTCGGCCGGGAATCGAGCCCGGGCCGCCCCCGTGGTAGGCGGGCATTCTACCACCAGACCAAGTCGGCTTGGTTGAATGAACAGCTGCTGGAATAGGATATGAACATGTGAATCACCCGAGGCAACAACTGCCGCAGCACAGCCCACGCCCATAGACGCAATTTAATCAAATTAAAACTTTTTCGCACTTCTTTTTTAAATAAAAACCGGCCTACGATCTAAGTCATACAACGTAATCGGGCCAGTATCTTCGGAGGAGATAGCGAACAAACAAACACGCAAACATACAAAGAGAGCACCGATTTTATGTTATAAGATATTGATATAACAGAATCAGTAAACAATAAAAAAAAATCTTTTTTGCACTTTTTCTCGATTTGAGCAAGGCGTTCAATTGTGTCTCAATAAACTACTTATCTGACAGATCTCAATGTATATTTTGCAAAGATCAGTATAGCCAGATGTCTTCAATTCAACATGGCGTCCCACAAGTGTATTGGGACCGTTGCTATTTTTAATATACGTTAAGGACTTGCCTAACGCATTTCAGTTAGAGTTCCACAATTAGTTAGAAACAAATATTATTACCCAAGCCTCCGATTGGTTCAAGACAAATAGGCTTTGTTTAAACCAAAATAAAGCTACTACTTTACTATTTTAAAATAAACCAAATATCTTCGAAACCGTAAAAGTTTTTGGCCTTGCATTGGATAATAGACTAACTTGGCAAGCAGTTGACACTCTTTCTACTAACGTATCAAGAACAATTTATATAATTAGACACTTACAAAATCGAGTAAACTTAGATGCTACCATTATTGCATACCATGATACTACTACTACTATAAGATAAACCCACGCGGCGATCGAATTTCGTACTACGTTGCGCATGACGTCATTCCGTGACAAAAATCCTGCTTGACGGTATGGAAATGCATTGCTTTAAAGCGGTTTTTATTAATGTTTACTGTTTAGTATATTTTATTATAATATTGATATATTACATTTTATTCAATATTATAATAGTATAAGAGATATTTATTTTACGATTTAATGTAGGATTTATGGCCCATAATAGAATAAGCCCTTAAATAAAGTAGGTAGGTGCTAGATATAATAAATTATCTTCAAAGTTTAGCATTGTATAAAGGTTTTTTTTTGTAAAAAACGAACAATAAACGATTTTGAATACTAGAGTATTTAAATTTAAAAGTAAACGAAGATACCAACATATGAAGAGTGAAAAGTTTAAGGCTTATTCATTATCAAAAATTATTACTTTAATCCCTAGCGCAAAAAAATGTTTTTTTAAATTTAAATAAATATTGTTAATTTTAAAAGAATACTTCTGTACAAAAATATGAGTGATATATACGAGCATATGTATACTGGGTGTCCACTCTCAAAGTCCAACATAGGCAATCAACATTGTGCATATGATTTTTAGGTATTTTTCCATTATTTATATACTATATCAGTAAATATTATTATTACTAGTATCATTTGATGTGCAACAATTTTATCTTTCTATTGATACCACTATCTTTCCTGTAAGTTTAATTGGCGAGTAGGCGTCAGCAAAATCGTTTAATGCAATGTTAGATTCCTATGTTCGAGTTTGAGAACGGACACCCGGTATATATTATTAACTATTTTTTATTACAAGCTTTTTTTGGATTTTTATGGGTAGGTGTTAAAAATTTGTAGTGATAAACAATTTTGTTTAATTTATTAAGTACATATTATTTATTTACATATTATTTATTTACATATTATTTACATGTTATTTAAAAAATTTACACATTTACACAAGAAAACCAAGTTTTATTAAAACTTATTTTACAATTTTTGTCATTTTTCTCTTCCTCACTTTGGATTTTTCTTTAATATCTCTATTCAATATTATAATTTTAAAATACATTTTGCATCGAAAGAAAAGATGCTTGGCCTCTGTACTTAAATTGATAGATTCCGCTAAATCCATTAGGACTTTTAAATAATTTTTGGTCAATTTTAATGACTCCCCATTAAAATTGTTAAAAATGAAGAGAAGGTACTGCATCTCTTTTCAACTTCCATTTATTTTGCGGTAATTCCAACAGTTTCTCTTTGGAACCGTAATCACTTTCTACAAAATGATTTGAACATATTCTTGATGTTTTCACATTAAATTTGTGTTGCTGGTAACACTTTAGAATCCATTGTTCGCAAACATGTTTGTCCCTTGAAAAACTAAAGAAACGGCAATCCGAAACCTTCTTGCTCTTTTTGTTGTTGTTGCTTAAACAAACATCACTGCACAGTACACCATGGTAATAAATGTTTAATGCAATGTTTTAATTATAATTTATTAAATTTCACGCACATATATCTGTAAACAAAACTAATAACACATTAAACACCGAACCGAAACCTTTAACCGCCGTATCAAACTGCCTGCTGCTGTGGAAATTTGTCACGGAGTGACGTCAGGCGTGCGAGAGAGATGGGCTTATCCCATGCGCGTGGGTTTATCTTAGTAGTAGTAGTATCATGATTGCATACCACGCATTATTTCATAGTGACGTACGGTCTGATAAACTGGAGTACCTCTATGAATATTAAAAAGTATTATTATTGTACAAAATATAGCCTTGAGAGCGTTGGCGGGGGCGAATCAGTTAGACAGTTGTAAGGCATTGTTTAAAAATTTTACGTATTAACACTAGTGATGGGCAGAATCGAATACTTTTCAGAATCGAATTCATCGCATTCGAATACTTTTGAGAATCGAATGATCGTTCGAATGCAAGCAATTCGAATGCAAAATCGCACTTCCGAATACAGAATCGAGTTGTGCGCTCTTGCGTTCGAATGCAAGCAATTCGAATGCAAAATCGCACTTCCGAATACAGAATCGTGTTGTGCGCTCGCTCTCGTATTGGGAAGTGGTGAGGTGTGACCTCGACTCGGCGGCACGCACAACCAGGGATACCGAGACGCTGCACGTGCACAAAACAAAAATAAAAATTTGTTTTGATTGTAGGCGGTTCAGCTTACCCTATTAATAACGTATATTTGTTTTGTAATACTTAAATGTTAAATTTATAGTACCGAAAATGAATATGAGAAAGGGACCGTTTATAAAATAGTTTTTTTTATTGTTGTTACAGGCCTATATGTATTTCTTTAACATAAATTATTAAGACAACCCCAGCGTTTGTTTCTCTTTCCTTTCCATGTATCTGTTGAAATTTTTAGTAGATTTGTAGTTGCATTAGTGATTTTGGTGGTGCTATATCGTTTGAGTGTGCAATCTTCAGTCTGTGTGGTAATATTAGTCTAAACTCATATGATACGCAGCGCTGTGCTAGTGAAAACTGTATCTGAAACGATTCGAGTGCAAAACCGAGTACCAACCGCCGCCAAGCGCCGATGCATTCGAATTCAGCATTCGGAAAAAAATCGAGATCACACCGAATTCAGCATTCAGATCGGAATCGAGATCACGCCCGGCGAGATTTACAAACGCCGATTAAGTATTCGATTCGAAGCATTCGAATACATTCAAAAGAATCGAATGCATTCGAGATCTTGCAAGAATCGAATACTGTAGTAATTTGCATTCGAATAGTCCCATCACTAATTAACACTACCATCAGCAATACTATATTGGAATCGAATACACATAAAAGAACATTATGGTAATTACAGAAAAAACGGAGATGCCCATGGTTACGACACCCGCAGTTGAAGCGATATGCAGGTACTGCAGCAAAGATTAAAATCCACTAAACGACATAATATCGTAATAGGATTGTTCAATTCGCTCCATAGTGTTACTTTCAAAAATACCCCAACAAAAAACTTTAAAGCTTAAAAAACATCTTCTGGCCAATGTCTACGATGAACTCTCCGATTTGAGATTTGTAGAAAATTAAATCTTATTTCTGGGGTCGGTAGCTTAGTGGTAAGCATCCTGACTACTGATCTAAGGGTCGCGAGTTCGATTCCCGGTCCCGGTGAGGTTTTCAAAAATAAAAAAATGCTGATGCAAGCCTCTACAGAATGCCATCATTCGGAAGTGATGTAAAGCCGTGGGTCCCATGTTACTACGATGTGTAGCATGTAAAAGATCCCTTGCTAGGGTTGGAACTATAAGTAGGACTAAGGTACCTGGTACTCTGCATGCCTAGACCTTGTCCATTTACAAACAAACAAATCTATTTTGTTTTATTGATTATAGCATTTTGTTCTTATTGTATGTTTCTGTCGATAACTGTTTTATTTGTGTATATGCTTTGTATTTTTTATTTGAATCAAAAATTTTGACATATCTAAGCATTACGATGTATATTATGATGAATAAATAATACAAATACTAATACTAAAAGTTAAAACTCATTGGCGTTTTCTTCTAGTGATATAAGTTAGCTTGCACTCTTATTTCTCTCTCACTCAGTTCCCTTTGTTTTATCATATTTGAATAAAAGCCACAATATTCTAAAGGAGTTTCCAATTCACCGAGCTCTTTATTATATATGATTACCATGTTTCCAATATGTCTAATAAATTCGAAACATTTGAGCGTTGGTGTTAACGACGCATAATTGACTGTCGCACAGTATGTCGAAACAATTAGTACTTAAATATTAATGTTCGAACAAAAATTGTTAGAAAAAATCAACAAGTACGAAATTACGGGAAAACTGTTCACCTCTATAAAACAAAGTTTCTAAGTTAAAAAGGAATCCCAAAACTAAAAGTAGATGCAAAGTAGCCATTCCAATACTGAAATTTAAAAAGCAATTTTTAAACCACAGCAATTCAGAGTAACTCTATTAAGCAACATTCGAATAGGGATTTTTGGAAAAATAATATATAAATGCTATAGAGAAACATAAACTCATACACGAAACCGTACAAAGAAATTCCTGACTTGAGAGAAGACGCAACAGTCAGAAGAGTCCGCTCACATAAATTTACCAACCAAAGTACATACCTTCCATTCTCATTATAACGACACGAAGTAATAATTGACTCGTCCAAATTTTGTTGATAATATGTCTACTGAAGTAAGTTCCAAAACTGTGCCACACTGTAGGTCATTTCCCATCAATATAGCGTTTTTGTAAATGTGTTACGAAAAAAAAATGAAATTAGTCTATGTTTTGTATAACACTTGCGTATATACACAGTGGGCAAAAAAACGGTACAGATTTTATAGCCCCGTATATTCGTAGGTCGCTAATATCTTTATACGATTACTAAGTATACCATCGACCAGCTCAATCTTTATAGATGGAAATAAAGCACTTTTATTTCAAGCACATAGTACCAATTCAAGATTGTTTGTGGTTAAATCAAGCCATGCAAAAAATGTTTTTAATAAAATTATTATTTAGAACTTTAGGAAATACAACAGTAACAAGAAATACTATTTAAATAATTATTAAACATGCTAAAACAATGGTTCAATACGCGCAAAATTTTTAACAACAATCATTTGCAATTATCTGTGCAAGTGCCTAATTACAGAAGTTACTTGCTTCTCAGGCAGCTGAATCCAATACACAGTTATACGTACCTACCTTTTTCTTCAGGACTTCGATTAATCAAAAACGAAAACTAAAACCACATATACCAAGTCAGATTGACCAAACAACCAAACAAATGAAACAACAGTCATTGCCTATTAGTTTTGTTGCAGATTTTATTTGACATTATTAAAAGCTGCCGTTTTCGCATGGCCTTCATTAATGTGAAATAAAATCGAATTGAACCGTTGTATTATTGCAAAATATATTTTGTGTGTAAGCATTTCGTTTTTCCAAGAAATATTTGAATTCACTAATTATTTTTTTTTTGCCCACTGAGTATAAACACTAGCACGGGCTACAAACATTTCTTTTTCTTCTAAATCTTAAATGAATTCTAGAGTGCCTAAATGTTTTATTCATAAATTATAGCAGGTTTTCACCACTTAGGGGTGGAATTTCGAAATTTCGGAAATTCTTTCTATCCCACTTTATTCTAAACTGGATTTACAGCGAAAAATTTATCATTTTAATCTTTTACCTTTTCTCGTTTTTATTCCCTCTTTACCCCTTTTCACTTTTACCCCTTTTTATCCATTTATGGATAAAATTAAAAGAAAACGTTTAAACCACTTTTTAAAGATTTTCAGAAGACACATATATGCCAACAAACAATGGTCTGATTTAATAAACCTAGGAGAAACAAAAAGTTTTATACTTCAACCCTGAATCCAAAATGGCACCTTTAGGGGTTGATTCGTGCACACTCCTGAATTACGTTTTTAGAAACTTAGGAACCAGAGAGAGCATGTAGCTGGTAAAGTGCTTGCGTTAGCAGTTTTCAGCATCAGCTACTGCATCTGTGTCTGCATTTGGGTTGTTAAAAGTCAACAGCTTTGTATGAAGCTCCTTGTCACCTTACACTTTTTTAAAAGGAGTTATTTTTCCTTTCCTATAGATTGAAAAAACGGTATCACAACCGGTGAAAGCATAAACTGCCAAGAGAACATCTTTCATTTCTCCAATACCACGCTGAATGTCTCCAATGTAGTAGACTTTCTTCTTGGTTGCCTTTCTTCGGTACAAACGTCTTCAACTGTTTGTTAGCTGGAGCTTGAAGAACCAACAAGACCAATAAATCGGTGTCAGTGCCAATCACGAAAGCCTCTTTCTTTGATTCGTCAATTGCAGTAAAAACGATCTTGGTGTCAGCATCACCTACTGCCTGAATCACTTTGCAGCCAGCTTGCTGTAAGTGTACCGTGATGAGAGCAGATGCATCTTGTTCTTACTATTAAGTAGTTAGAAATTTTGCTTGTCCAAGAGTGACAATAATTGCACCTTTCACTTTCACTTCAACATGTGTAGTAGTGAATGATCTGCGCAAACGTCTTCTTCTTTTGTGGTGGGTTCTTCACCATAACCATCAAAAACAATAATAGCTTTTCTGTAATGAGAAGTGACGTAATTAGACCAATCTGTTTGAAGATAGCTGGGCGTTGCCATATAACACGATGAAGGAGGTGCATTCCATCAACATTCCTCCAAGATCAGTGACGCCAGATGGTTCATGTGCTGCAGACTTAAACACTTTGACCATTGAGGCCTTGCTACCCTTCCTCATCATTCCAGTATCCACGATTAACGAACATGTCATATTCTGTGTTGCACAATAAAGTGCTAAGTTGCAGACAGTCTTGGAGGTAGACGTGCGCTGATTTGGCGTAGTTGAAGTGACGCAGTAAACGTAAAGATGAAAGCCTCCGCTCGTTTCAGCCTTGATAAACATTGGAACTAATTCAACCATTTCGATGAGCTGAATTTTTAGTTTTTTGGCCAAACAGAAAAAGTTACATTTTTACCCCCTCCATATCTCCACAATCCTTTACTGGAGCTCAAAAATGCATACGACCATTTTTATTATAAATTAAATATAGATTAATTTTGTATAAGATACAGATTGGGCTAATACTCACAGTTAACGAGATATTTGCGAAAAACTGTTAAAACCTAGAATTTTTTTCTTTTATGTTTACAAAAATGCCGCGAGATAACGAATTCTCCAATGCTGAGCTGTTTGTGGCGACCTTTTTGTAAACTTAAAAGAAAAAACTCTATGTCACCAACGTCATTAATTGATATATCATTGTTGTTTACTAGATCACAACCAGTACCCATTGTTTTTGTAATCATGGCTACTTGATAAGTGTACGTCTTAATGACAACCCACAATTTTGTTAGAAAATTTAAGCTGCAACTCAGAGTGCATTATTTTTAAGCTTTTTAATTCCGTTTCAGATAATAAGCTACAATTAGAAAAATGCCACAGTTAACAAAGCTAGAGCTAAAGAAAGCATGTGTACCAAAGTTGAAATCAATATCTATAGATTTGTGAAAATTCACATAAAAAAAAACAAAATTGAACTTCAAGGTCCTATAACTTCTTACTGGAGGGACTTTGTACTAAATCCAAGGAATCTATGACTAGTAGGTGTCCCATTCTTTTTGAGACAATCTGTATAGATTATAGTAGGATATCCGTTTCAACCCCTTGGAAGTGGAATTTCGAAAAAACTTTTCTACCCCATTTTATTCTAAAACGGAACCACAGCGAAAAAATATAATATTTTAAACTTCGACCCGATTTCAGTGTTCCTCCTTTTTACCCCTTTGGGAGAAAAGTTTTTAAAAATTCGTAAACCTCTTTTTAAAGGTTTAAGGACATCTATATTCCAAAAAAGAATGTTCTAACTTAACAAACACCGGAAATACAATAGGTTCTATAATTCACTCCGAATGCAGATTAGCATCTTTAGGAGTTGATTAGAGCAAAATTCTGAAATCTGTTTTAGACGTTTGTACTAGCAACATTTTCAAGCAAATACCAAATCGATATCTTATTGGAAAATCACTTCTTAGTACTACCTTAGGTAGCAAGACAAACAACCTTCCAACCAAGTAGGGAATGTGAGTACCGATTTTAATTAAAGGGAACTTCTAGGCTTTTTAAAATAACCTTCAAACCAAGGTACCCAGATTTTTACAGTCGTACCTCATATCGGCTTTTAGAAGACTCGTTATAGCCACATGTCAATTTGTATTACTTTTTTTATTGTGCCCTTTAATATTTTATGTTGTGGATCTGCACACTACGTTGCTTTTAAAATCTTGCAAATAAATAGGGGGTATAACAGTTTGCTTCCACATATATAATTTTACGTGATTATATCTCACATGATTTTTTTTTGTTCTACTGCTTCGAAAAGCTATCAATTGCAGCAACGTTTAACAGCGACTTTTTTATACTGGTAACTTTTACTTTCCGGCAGTAATATCCATAGCAACAAAAAACTAGCAACCATTTCCATTTTTCGAAATCAAAATAGGCAGTTCATCTTGTGGTATAATCATGACCTCCTCAACTTCCTCGATTAAACTGTCATTTTATATTTAGAAGAAATACTCCCAACGCAGTATAGCAAAAAATCATGTGTGTAACTGGACGAAAGCTAACTTTTAGACTCGGCTTATTTATGTGCCAGATGTGCCACGCTCGCTGCGCGAGCTTGGCCATAAACTGCGCTCGTCCAAAAAAGGTCCGTAATTTCGTATTTGTACCATGTGTGGAAAATTGATTTAGAAACTTTTCGTCAGCAAAAGAAAATATCCTGCGTTTTGAATTCGATTTACCTTAAAACTGTTTTTTAATCTTAACATTAGTTTTATACCGGGTGTCCACTTTCAAACTGGAACATAGGGATTTAACATTGTTTTTAACACTTTTATAGATTCCTCCTCGCCAATTCAATCTATAGCAAATGTTTTGGCATCAATGGAAAGAAAAAATTATTGCGATGTCAATAATTAAACTATATTTGTCAATTTTCATTGATAAATAATAATAAAAAGTTTACATGCTTTTGAAATATGAGTTGCCTTGACTTAAAAAAAGTTGACAGCTACACTCAAATCAATTTGTTATTTGATAACATTATGAGTTAGTTCAGTAGTTTTTACTTTATAAAATGAACGTTTACTCGAACCAAGACAGAGATTCCATAAAACTGTTAAAAACAATGTTAAATCCCTATGTTCCAGTTTGAAGGTGGACACCCGGTATATTACTAGAACAAGAATTCTAACATAGTTTTCCAAACAATAAGTAGATTACATGTTACAGTCGTCTATGCCGGTCTCCATAGCTCAGTGGTTACGCATTCTGCCTGCTGATCTAACGGTCGAAAGTTCGATTCCCAACCCCGGTGAGGTTTTTAAAAATAAAAAAATGCGGATAAAAACCTCTACAGAATGCCATCATTCGGAAGTGATGTAAAGCCGTGGTTCCCATGTTACTATGATGTGTAGAATGTAAAAGATCCTTTGCTAGGGTTGGAGTTCCTTAGTCTAGGAAAAATTCTAAGTAGAACTAAGGTACCTGATACTCTGCATGCCGAGACCTTGTTTACGGGGTTGGTAAAAAGGGCTTATGAAGGCCTACTTGCTAGACATGAGTCTCCCCAAAAATACTACTACTACTACAGTCCTCTATTGTATTAAGAGAAACTGAAAATCAATTACCGAACGGAGCAAATTTATTAAACAACCGGAAATCTACTTAATTTTTATATTTCACATTGTTATAAAACGTAGCTTAAATATACGTATATTTCAGTTATTAAGGACTTTTATTTATCTGTGAAATGTGTAGACACAGATATAATATTCGAGTAAGTGTAATATTAGCTTCCGCTGAGATAACTGCTACTATAAATGCAACAGTAGATAGACAGTGGCATTTGTTAGTTAGCTGCCATATTATTACTGGTAAGTAACAGAAATGTTTTCTACACTGCGTTTAGTCTGCTTTTAATAATAATTTTTGGTAGCCTTATTCCAAATACATCTTATTTAGGATTTATTTATAGTTTTTCAAAATTGAATACTACACCTGACGCCCTTTTCATGTAATCGACTGGTAGTTTTTACTCGATTCTAAGATTTAATACATTTATATTGTTGCTTCTAGATCATTTTTCGTTACTGTAGTCGTGGCATGGCATCAGATACCTGTTAAATATATCTTTTTTCAATTTGTACCATCGAGAGGATGGAAAAGTGAACGGCTTCTGTATACATTTTATGGTCTATTTTAATGTTGTGATTCTGACTTTACAAAAATTTAAGTAAAATCTAGTGGGCGCCAAGCATACTAAGAAATGAGTTTAATCGAAACATCTAACATTTCAAGTTGAAATAAGGAATACAAAAGGTATTTTCTGAAAATTAGTGTAATGGTTAACGTTTCTCTGCTCCCGATGGTAGTAAAAATTCCTAGAAAAGGTACTTTGTAAAATTTCAGCAAGATTTCTTTTGTATATTGTATAAAACTAATTACTGGGGTTAAGTAAGTAACAATTATGAAGAATAGGTAAGAAAACTATTTTTTCTTTGCTGCACACATATTTTTTTAATGCGGTATCGAAAACTATTATTTTTTGATGATTAATTGATACTTTTGAAAATCGAGTAGCTTTTGGGCGTTCTGGAAATTTACGTAAACACTAATTGTTTGTGTGGTTGAGCTAGTGTTTTTCATTTGTTGCACTTCTCCGCACCTGCTAGGAAATAGCTATTTATGATACGAGCTCTAAAAGTAACTGTTTATTGCACGCGACATGAAAATTATCAAATGAGGCCATAGGCCGAGCTTGATAACTATAATATTTTTTTGCGATCATAACAGAAGTATAAAAAAATTTGTTCGGGGAAACTTTTTCCATCACACTGCATTAGACATTCTAGGATATGTTGACTTGCAAATTTCTTTAACACTGGTGCCATTTTTAACTCTGAAAGCAAACGTTAAAAAGCCTAACCGATATTAACGTGGAAAAATAAGAGTGTTCGATACCGAATTATACAAAATTGTTGTGATGACAACAGATCAAATAGTTCAGTGGTAGATTCATCAACACTTGGGTACTTTAAACCTACAAAAACTGCAATAAGCAAAGTTTCAGCACAGTTATAATTTAAATCGTTGATAGGATGGTAATAATATCACTATACAGGGTGTCCTAAAGAGAATGGGACACCGATTAGTCATAGATTCCTTACTTTGTAGTGCACTAATATGACAAATTTCATAAACTAGACTTGACTGTAAGGGGTACTTTATCTATCTTTCAAAACTTTTTTAGCTCTAACTTCGTTATCTGTAGCACTTTCTAAAATTTTAGATTATTGTCTGAAAGAGAATTAAAATGCACAAAAACAATGTACTCTTAGTTCCTAAGCCTAAAAGCAACCGTTTACCTTAAAATGCCCATCAAAGGTTTTTGGTTGTCATTAAGACGTGCAATTATCAAGTAGCCATGATCACAAAAACAATGGGTAATGATTGTAGTCTAGTAAACAACAACAAAAATCAATTAATGACGTTGGTGACATCAGTTTTTTGTCTTTTGTGCTTACGAAAATGCTGTGACATAACGAACCTTTCAGCATTGGAGAATTCGTTATGTAGCGGCATTTTCTTAAACATAAAAGAACAAATTCTTATGTCACTAACGTCATTAATTGTTTTATCAATGTTTTTTACTAAATGATCATTGTTTTTGTGATCATGGCTACTTGATAATTGCACGTGTTAATGACTAGCTAAAACCTTTGATGGGCATTTTAAGGTAAACGGTTGCTTTTAGACTTAAGAACTAAGAGTACATTAGTTTTGTGCTTTTTAATTCTCTTTCAGATAATAACCTAAAATTTCAAAAACATTTTACAGATAACGAAGTTCGAGTTAAAAAAAGTTTTCAAAGATAGGTAAAGTGCCTCTTACAGTCAAGTCTAATTTATGAAACAATTTTTGTTAGTGCAGTACATACTAGTAAGTATGTATACCAAAATTCAAATGTATATCTCTACACTTGGGGAAATTAACAAAAAAATAAAAAATTGAACTTCAAGGCTCTATAACTTCTTACTGAAAGGACTTTTTACTAAGGTATATTAGGTTTAATCGATTTATTATAACGTAAGAAATCTATTACTAATCGATGTCCCATTCTTTTTGAGACACCCTGTATATACCACACAATGAATATCACTAACAAACATAATCAGAAACTTAACTAAATCGCAAAAAATAGTGTAGTGTGTAGGCCTACAGCGTCTACATAAGGATACTTAACTGTTTGTTAGTGAAACCATCCAGTTCTTACAAAAATAATAATTTCTTTTCATTAAATTACACACACTAAAAATAGGTGCTTTGATTTTAACCACTTTCAGAATTTCTCTTTCTATTTGTCATTTTCCCGAAAACTCATATTCTTAATCATACCCCCTCTTCCCCAGTTTTGACGAGTCGTTTGAATTTCTTATTTATTTCTAATTCTATACAAAATATGATCTGATTAAGTTAAGAAAAACGTAGTTGCGGCACATCAAAGTGAAAGTCGGAGCGAGTAAAAAGTTCAGTGGCAAGAAAGATTTTGCTACATTATGTCAATGTCAACGGCTGAGTAAAGCTACTCAGTGACGTCTGTTTTAATGGAACATTTTTCTATTTTTTTTACAAGATAAGGCAGTGCAAGCCTTTTATCAATCCTTCAGCACACTGTTGATATGCAGTGGTTTTTGCATTCATTCTTTGGACACCCTACTTAAGACATATTTAGTCTTCGTAATTTGTTGAAACGAAGTGGTATAGTCGTTATCATATTATGTTATATACATGACCGTGTTATATGTGCGACGACTTGGGCTAAAAAGAATTCGCAAAGAAGAAAATAACTAATAATTGTGAATCCTAGTCAAAGAAATTCGGTTTAAAATCGAGTCGCCAGCGGGGATTATGAATGGGGCAGACAGCGCCCTTAATGTGGCATTTTAGATTTAAAAGTAAAAAAAGATAGGAATTTGCATCTGCATCGTTCAACAATTTAAAAAAGAACTTGCCCGTACCGAAATTCGAACTCTCCACATCAGGCTCCACAGTTCACGAGTGTTGTCGTCACCAACCTGACAGTGTAGCTAGGTGGCCGCTTAACGTCTATTATTGGTAACGCGATTTCCAATCGACAGCTTTCAAAAACTCCAAAGCGGTTGTTGTCTTCACAATAGGTATATAGTTTTATGAGACCTTTCCTATAATTTTGGGTTGGTTGCAAGAGATTGATTGGTTATCACAATATAGGTCCAGATGATTTTTGAGGCTTTCACGGCCATTGTCATTAAGTAACAAATGACTTCCGGGATTGGACCGTGTCATGATTGAGATCGAAGAATTTAACGTTTCGCCCACTTTTGTAAGGGGCTTCATCAGGAGGAAAAGAAGCAAAAGAGCACGGTAACTCAACGTGTTAACCACGCCAGAGGCGAAACTCTTTGCAAAGGGAAGGGACAGAAGAGCACGGTAACTCAACGTGTGAACCACGTCAGAGGCGAAACTCGACTGACTATCGGAAGAAGAAAAGCGAGAATTTATAGGCAATTGCCGTCGCGATTTAGCAAATGCCGTCGCGGTTCAGTGGCGGAGGGCGGGGCTTAGGAATTAGCACTTTCCACATAGAAGGAAGGGGAAAGCCTTCGTCCCGATTGATATTATTAGGGTGTTTGCAAATCTCAATGGCTTCGCGAATCTTTCTGCTAAAGAAGAATGGGGATTTGCAGATGATGGAAGTTTCATCAAAAAGGATCTTATGACCAGTATCGCGTTGGTGTTCGGCGATGGCCGATGATGACACGAGACCTGACTTGAGACATCGCTGGTGCTCAGAGATGCGAGTTTTCACTGAACGACCTGTTTCACCAATGTATACAGCATTACAAGAGCAAGGGACTCTATAAACACCTTTAGATGACATAGTGTTTAATTTATCCTTAGATGAAGGAAGAGTTTCGCCTCTGGCGTGGTTAACACGTTGAGTTACCGTGCTCTTTTGCTTCTTTTCCTCCCGATGAAGCCCCTTACAAAAGTGGGCGAAACGTTGAGTTCTTCGATCTCAATCATAACACGGTCCAATCCCGGAAGTCGTTTGTTACTTAATATAGGTCCACTTTTGATGACATTCCACGTTTAAATAATAATTAATCACCACATTACTGAAATAAGCGGGCGCACAATCATGTAGTAGCCACATGCCTCCTCGAATTTGTAGTTGCACATCTTTTAAAAGTTCCTACAACACATTTGATAATAAAATTACCATCCACAATATCCGACCAAATGTTAATTGAAAATCGTCTTTGGAAATTTCCGCGTCGTGTTGCATGTCACTCCAGATGTTGCTAGGTGGCTATTATGGAAATTTAGAACACCGTTTCGAGTGAAAGTATACTCGTCCAAGATCTTTTTCAAAAAATCAACATCGTGAGCTTTCTCTACCAAAAATTCACAAAAAGCTCGTCTATGTAGCTGGAAAATCATCAATGAAGATGTTGAACTTTTGGTACATGGTAAGGATGTAGGAGCTGTTCATGAAGAATTCTTGAAACTGACCATAACGAAACTCCACATTTCCGGACAAGTTGTCGTATATTAATTTCAGGATATAAAAAACTTTATCTAAAATATGTACCTCTATGTTTAGCATATTCTCCGTGCGTTCCAGTCCACGCTGTTTCTTCTGAGGAATTAACAAACTAGTTTTCCTTATTAATCGTTGATTTACTGCCCCAACGTGTTTCTATACAGTATTTGAAAAACGTCTGCGATACAAACGAACTGCAGCATGAGAATATTCTACCCACCGTAGAGTAAGTGCATATCTGTTAATTCAAGTTTGTGATACTAGTAAATATCGATTTCCAATTTCAAAATTTGGCAGAATATTCACCCTGACAATAACAAACCACTTTAAATAATCCAGGGAAATATGAAATGCAAAACAGTTATCAAGTAGTCGATCTCCATTGTAAAAGGGATTCCCAAGAAGTGCATTATCAACCATTTTTTATACGGATGGGGCCATAATTATATATAACAACAATGAGATAACATTAATAACAAAATAGAATGCTTGAGTAAGAAAGAGATGGCCATACGAAATAGTAATTTTTATATTAAGTGCGCAAAGCAAAGGTTTTTTTAAGCTTGAGAATGTTAGGTTTTATTCGAAAGCTCAAAAAACCGGCTTTGCGTACGTAATATAAACAACTTTTTTTCTACAATTGCACAGCTTTAAACAGCAAGTTTATTATTAAAAAATATTGAATTCATAAAAAAACGGCAGCATTATTTCTTAAAGTTACCGTTGCAAGGGTTTCCGTAGTTACTAATGTAAATAAAAACTGAAAAACAATTCTGTCGTTTGAATAAGTGTCGCTTTCCAAGTGTTTTCTATAAATTCTCTGAAAATGGACGCTGATTCTGAATATGATGTAGAAGCAGTGCTAATGAAGCGATTGCGAGTATTTTGCCGAAGAAGTCAAGACCGCAGTATGAAGAAGCTTACACCGATTTCCGGCATTGGTGTGACTCGAAAAAAATTGTAACACAACAGAAAACGTTCTATTAGCATATTTAGAGGAAAAGGAAAAGATTTTGAAGCCGTCAACAGTGTGGTCCCTTTTTTCTATGTTAAAGCAAAGAATATAGATCTATATTCTTTGGTTAAAGGCAACTCTAAACATAAAAGAAAATATTGATGTTAGAAAATTTCCCAAAATAGTGCCTTATTTGAAAACCAAGAATGTAGGATACAGAAGAATAAATTGAAGGTTTTGACCGATAAAGATATCAACGAATTTTTGAAAGAGGTAGATGACGATAACTTTTTACTAATGAAGGTATAGTTAGTAACTTTTTATTTATAACTTGAGCTACTGTTTGTCTTTTTTTGTAGACGGTATTGATTTTTGGGATCGCTGGTGCTCTTAGGCAAGATGAATTATTGATAATGAAGATATCAGATGTTGAAGATAAGGATTCAATACTGATTGTTAAGGTGCCGGATTCAAAAACCCATTCTGAGAGAATTTTTGCCGTTTCCAATGCAGATAATATAAAACTGATTAGAAAATACCAAAGTTTGCGTTCATCAAATGCGTCAAGTGAACGGTTTTTCTTAAAGTACATCAAAGGAAAATGCTCCAATCAAAATGTGGGGATTATTAACAAAATTGGTGAAATACCAAGCTTAATTGCGACATGGCTTAAGAAAGAAAGTCCTAAAGATTATAGAGGGCATTGCTTTAGGAGAAGCTCTGCTACTCTGATAAAGCGACACGATGGTTGGAAAAGTAGCAACGTAGCAGAAGGTTATATTGAAGACTGCATAAATAACAAGATTGCAATTTCGAATAAAATTCAACCTTCCTCAAAAACAAACCATCTACGTCGACTTGCAATGAAATGCCTAACTTAAAACTCTTGGATAAATCGGGAAATAAAACTGACAACATTTCTAACTTAGTCGAACCTTCCACGTCAACGAATACTTTTAATAATGGTATGTCGAAGCTACAGCCTTCACTCAAATCGGGAATTACAGCGGGAAGTAATTTTTCTGCGTGTAACTTATAACAAAATAGTTATGTTGACTTGTAATTGTTTGTTATAATTGTTTCAATAAAATTTTCTACTTAGTTTATTCTGAATTTTAGAAATGTCAGAAATTCACCGTAAAAAAAATATTTTTATCGTTAAAAAAACATTTTTTTCACCGTTAAAAAAACGCGTGTTTTGCGCACTGAAATTAATGCGTAAACACCCAGTTTTTAAGCAATTGTAGAAAATAGTAGATTATGTTATTAGGAGTAAAAGTGATACTTTATGTAGCGAAGCTGAAGTTTATTTAGCCGAACATCAGTGAGGCAAACAATTCAGCTGAGCCACATAAAGTCATTTTTACTCCGAATAACATATACTATTTTATCCGCAAACGTATTCAGGTAAATTTCATTAATATAAATTTTAAAAAAAGGATGCATTGGCCGGGAATCGAACCCAGGCCACCCGCGTGACAGGCGAGCACTGTACCCCTGCGCCAACCTCTGTTGTTGAAATAACGCGCTACTGTAATAATATATGAACATACTAAATCACCCGAGCTAATAGCACACGGCCACAGCAGTTGTCACACCATAACCCACGGCGACAGATGCTCCGTTCTGCTTAAAGGATTTATTTAAATTAAAACTTTTCCTACTCTTTTTGACAGTAAAAACCAGCCTACCATCTAAGTCTAAAAATTGGCAAAATTTTAAGCCATTATACAATTTAATCGGTCCAGTATCTTCGGAGGAGATAGCGAACAAACATAGAAAGAAAGAAAGAGAGCAACGATTTTGTGTGCTTAGGCAGATAACGTACGCAAAAGTTGCTATTTTATCTGCGTAGGCAGATAAAGTGGCACTTTTACCTTGTCAATAAAGACACATAAGTTGTCACTTTTGTGACGTTTGCGGATAAAAATTATTTTAGTAGGCATGTTTAGTTGTCAAATGTCATAATTAAATTAAGCGTCAAGCCTTCTCGAATATTTGCTACTATGTTTATCTCATTCTTACTCAATCAATACGAGTTATTTTCTTGTTCATGTTCTCTCATTGCTGTTATATACAGTGAATTTATTTTAATTGTTAACATAGCAGTTTCGTTTCTATGCCAGCATTTAATCATACAGGTCACTTTCATAGTTACCAATGAAATCAATAGATTAGAGCGTTTATTTTACGAGTTAACATACAAATTTCAATTAGGTACTTGCTAATAAGAAACTTTAATTTTGTTACCGGAATGTAGGTATGCAACTAAAAAGTAGATACCTAGGTACAACTCACAAGTTGTATAATTTCTTGAGTGGTATACATTAGGATAACTTTTACTTGTTTTTTTGACAAGTAATAATTCCTATGTTAACTCATAAAATACACGCTCTAATCTATTGGTCTCATTTGTAACTATGGAAATGACCTGTATGATTAAATGGTGGCATAGAAACGAAACGCCTATGTTAACTATGTTAACTATTGAAATAAATTCCCTGTATAATTGTGGCCCCATCAGTATAATTGTGGCCCCATCGGTAGAATTGTGGCCTCATCGGTATAATTTCATGAGAGCCATACATAGTATGCAAACATGAAACGGAGATATTCGACTCGATTTGTCATCATTTGTTAGCCTGTGCAGTTTGATGGTCTATTTACCACACACTCTTTATAACAAGTTAAAATTAAAGCACCTATTTATACAACGCCCTGTATACATTTATCTATGTGAAAATAGGATATACACTTTAGCTATTAAGCACTTAATTTAAGATTACTTGACGGTACACTAAAAATGAAAAATGACAGGTCAATTTTATAGGATATTTAAGTAAGCCGTTGTGGATAACAATTAAAAATTGAATAACATTACAAAACTGCAAAAGTAATTATTTTCCATTTCTGTATAATTCTCGATTAGCTATTTTCGTTTTCAAATAAAATATATGTTTTTCTCATATTTATGAGATATACGTACATACCAATTATAATAATTGGTTTTAGGTTAATATGAGGTTAAGTACAGTAGCCCTAACATCAGGATGGATCTTATTCCTTATCAATTTCGAACATGGTTATGCAGAAGATCTATGTCATGAACAATGTGAGTGTTCATTCGACAGCGATAATGACCTAAGATCTTTAGTATGCACAGACGTACTTTTCCAAACTATTAAAAAATATATGAAAAATCTATCAAACAGGTGTTACTACTGCAATTACCTGAGGATAAACAATTCTGGAATGCCAATTATTGATAGCTCTACATTTTCTAATCTTTATATAACAGAATTGCAAAACATTACCTTATCCAACAACAGTATTCAGAGTATATTAAGTAATGCATTTAGTGATTACATCGTAGACACGTTAGACATCAGCTACAACAATCTAACTGATATTAATCACTTCATTCAGCATGAAACACTTCGCGTCTTGAATATAGGATTCAACAGGATAGAATATCTTAACAGCAGTAATACTTTTAACCATTTAGGAAATTTACAAACTCTTTACTTGAACAATAATTTTTTGAAACACATTAATGGTGCCTTCGCAAGTTTATCAAGTTTAAGATATCTGTATCTCAATAATAATCTTCTGCAATGCTTATCCAGAAATGTGTTGGAGGGATTAACGTCCCTTGAGGACTTGTACGTACAAGAGAATCCCATAACAAAAATAGAGCCAGAAGCATTCCTAGACCTTAGCAGACTGATCTCGCTGGATATAAGCGGAAGCAAAATAGAGACCTTGGAAAATAACACGTTTTTTGGATTAAACAACTTAGAACAACTTAATTTCACATACTCTAATATAAAGAGCATAATACCTGGTGCCTTCAATACAATGAATAGGTTGCTTGTGTTGGATTTAAGTAGTAATAAATTGGAATGTTTGCAAAGCAGAACATTCGGTGAACTTTCCAATTTGGAGCAACTCTACCTCAATCACAATCTTTTGCAAAGCTTATCGAGAAATGCCCTGGATGGAGTAATGTCCCTTCAGCATTTGTATTTACAAGAAAATCCCATAACAAAAATAGAGCCAGCATCATTCCTAGACCTTAGCAGACTGATCTCGCTGGATATAAGCGGAAGCAAAATAGAGACATTGCAAAATAACACGTTTGTTGGATTAAACAGCTTACCACAGCTTAATTTAACCCGCTTGGATATAAAAAGCATAGTACCCGGCGCCTTCAATACAATGAATAGTTTGTCTGTGTTAGATTTAAGTAGTAATAAATTGGAATGTTTGCAAAGCAGAACATTCGGTGAACTTTCCAATTTGGAGCAACTCTACCTCAATCACAATATTTTGCAAAGCTTATCGAGAAATGCGCTGGATGGATTAATGTCCCTTCAGCACTTGCACTTACAAGAAAATCTTATAAGCAAAATTGAACCAGAATCGTTCAGAGACCTTAGCAGACTGATCTCGTTGGATATAAGCGGAAGCAAAATAGAGACATTGCAAAATAACGCGTTTTTTGGATTAAACAGCTTAGAACAACTTAATTTAACCCGCTCGCATATAAAAAGCATAATTCCCGGCGCCTTCAATACAATGAATAGATTGTCTGTGTTGGATTTAAGTAGTAATCAGTTGGAATTTCTGCAGAGCAAAACATTCACTGGGCTCTCCAATGTAAGAAAAATTTACTTAACATACAATAATATACAAAATATCACTGAATTTTCATTTTATGGGCTTAGTAGCATTACGGAACTTTATATTGTCGATAGTGATAGTTTAAATTGGGAAACTCATAATTTAAATCATAATGTAATTGCAGTGCAGAATAATTTCGAACTAAAAACGAATACCTTCCAGGGATTACATTCTTTACATATTCTTGCTATTACAAATTTAACTATTTTAAATATTCAAACTGAAGCTCTTCGAGGTATGGGAAGCTTACAGAACCTTAATTTAGAAAATACTACAATAGAAAAAGTAGATTCAAAATCATTTAGTGAATTCGGCCAACACACATACATAGTATCTGAATTTACCAAAGATACTAATCGCTATGATAACTACATCCTGCTCGATCTACATAATTTGTCAATTACACTGATAGCTTCAAACGCTTTTAATGGCTTAGCGCATGGTACTGGCACACGCGTTCATCTTAAGCTGAGTAATAATGCTCTGGCCGTTCTTCATCCTTTCACGTTCAAAAATGTTTCAAATCTAATCGAACTAAGTCTTGACGAAACTGATATCCAAGAAATACAGCCATTAGCATTCGATGAACTGATTTTTCACAGTGACGGCATTTATTGTAGCAATAATGAAGGATGTTATAATACCCTTCATTTAAATAACAATAAGCTTACGTTATTGAAAAACTATACATTTACTGGAATTAAAAATGTAGTCGAGCTTCGACTCAACAGTAACAGCATAAATAGAATCCAACCACATGCCTTTGATGGCCTATCATTTCATTCTGACGCTTCTTCATTTACCAAACTTTTTATAAACCATAACAATTTACGGTCTCTTTTAAAAGACACGTTTGTTGGTATAAGTAATCTATATGCTTTAAGGCTTGATGAAAATGAAATTGAACAAATTGAATTGGAAACATTTATTGGACTCGAAACATTAAAACTTCTCAAACTAAGTAGCAATAAACTGCAAGTAATACCAGAAAATCTATTCAAAAACCTGAAGTCTTTAGAGATTCTCGATCTCAGTTTTAACGAAATATTTGCTTTATACCCTGAATCGTTTTCGGGACTAAACAGTCTTCAGAATTTGGTGATTACTAATAACAGAATCAAGGAATTACCTCTCGGAACCTTAAAAAATTTCCCTTTATTACAAAGTCTACAGCTAGGAAAAAATGGTTTGTCAGTATTCAGAACAGGAAGCTTTTCAAATCTAAGAAATTTGAAACTTTTTAATATCTCTAGTAACGACTTCTCTGTACTGAATGAAACGCTTCTCTTTCCCTTAAGAAACTTAGAATTGTTAGATTTGGATAGAAATAAATTTTCCTACATAAATTACACTTCCTTGTTAATGCATCTTCCAGATCTTAATTTTATTAGTGTCAATGATAATCCTTGGGAGTGTACGTTACTAACTCATATGCTGAAAACGTTCAGAGAAAGGCATGTAAATTTTTTGTTCAATTCAACTTCACGATACACAGAGGAAAATGTAGATGGAATTCTCTGTTCTGAAAGTTATGAAAATAATGAAAGTAATTCACAAACAAATACGTGCACTATATCTATTTTCATTTTCGTAGCACTTGTATATATCTGTATATTAAAAAGTATTGCTCTATATAAAAAATATTACCAACCAATAAATAAGAAAAGTAGCATAAAAAGTACCCATTCTGAAATGGAATTGTTAAATGCACTAATTTGAAATATGTTGAAGTTGTAAATTGTAAAGTAATATTAGATATTTGTAAATTTTAAGTTATATTAATATATCATTGTATACTGTTTTAAATACGTTTGTAATACATTTAAGATTGTAAACAAAAATAAATTACACAATGACTGTAGTTATTATTTATCGTACTAATTTATTATCTTTTTGTTTATTTTATATTATATTAATGTTTCCTACAACGTAAAACAAAATACAAATCAAAACATTAGTCTACTGACAGACTGTATATTATGAAGTTGTTTAATGTTCTCTTTTTTAGATTATTAATTCCACGTTGCAAAATGTCCATTGATAATCACTAAAAAGGAGGATATTAAATCTAAATCCTACAATTCCAGGCACAACCCTAACATATCAACAATGCTGCATGTACTGTTATGAATTTCATAAATAAAAAATATAACACAAGTAATTTATTTTATCTACGACCACTACTAAAAGTAGGCCTTTTAGCGCTAGCTTGTTTCACTAAAAGTGACGTTTTATAGTTTACCGTGTTTAAAGAAATCAGCTGTTTACTTTTAGCACATGTGCTAAAAGTGAAGCGAGTTCAAAACTACAATTTCGAACTGCAAGTGAAGTTGTAAAGCTATTCTAGTTGCTTCTTGCGTTACAGGTAAAGCGTTTTTGAAATAATTAAAGCGTTATGTAATGAATACAGTCATATGTGGAGTATCAATAATTACATTTCGTAATTAACCTTGACAGCATGGGCGTGGCCAAACAATCGCCACCGCGGCGCAGGCCTACTACTCATTATGACATAAATTAAAAACGTCGCAGATGCTAACCTTTCTTAAATCGATATTTATGGATTAATAACGGTAAAATTAAGGTCGTAGATAAAATATTGTATGCAACGCGTGCTAAAAGTCGTTTATGCGCGAGACATGTTATGAAACTCAGCCTTCGGCTTCGTTTCATAATTTTCATGTCTCGGGCATAAAAGTCGACTTTTAGCACTTGTTGCATAAATAGCTATTATATTGAAGTAACTGCTGTTTCTAAACATTTTTAGTTTAATTAAAAAGTGATTTATTATTTTTGAAAATCACAATATTACATCTCCTATATTTGTTTAAAAAAAACATAAATTCAAAAGACTGCAACCAGTTCGTCTAATCTGCTAAATAATTTACATTTGTTTTACCTTGCGAACCAGGACTCAACGTTCAAGGATTCTTCTATCTAACTTCGATCTGTGTAATATGTGAATCATGATACAATAATATGGATAAGGAGAGTGGAAATTAGAAAGGGCCTAAGAGCCAAAAACAAAATTTTGAGATAATCGAGGAAAACTGAATAAAAGTCAAGGAACATTACTGAGCAAACGTTTACTAAGAATATACATTTATAAACGGAAAATACTTTCAGAAAGATTAATAGCAAAGTAACTTCTTATAACAAAAATGAAAATACTTAAAGAAACAAAATTAAGAAAAGTCTTAAACGCCATAGGCCGTTTCTAGTAAAGAAACTTTCATGAGACACATGTCAAGAGTTTTTTTTATCTTCTAACTGATTTTCCTCAATCTGAAGTAGGTGTTTATAGAATCGTTGGTGTTCCGAATTCTGTAGATAAGGTATCGTGCTTCTAAGAGACGCCTTTTTATTTTCTGACACCTTACTTTCTGAAGCCAGCTTGATTATTTTAGCCTGTCTAAGGCCAGCTAAAGTTTTTCCTCTCTTTAAAACATTAACTTGTACGCTTTCTTGACGATCAGAAAATGCGGTTTTTATCTTAACAAAATGAGGATTCGCAGCTTCAATCGTTATCACTGTAGCTTTACTGATACTTAACTTGGTAGTGTTGATATACTCATCTGCTGCTTGTTTTAGGTCCCAAAAGCCACAAGTTGTCATGTCAATAATATTAAAAGGTGGAGTATACCTTGCTGATTTAACTACTGCGTGGAGGTTTGAGGGTACATATGCTTTAGTTACCTTTTTTTGTTTTTCTACCAACGCAAAGTCTCTATCGCAGGGCATGAAACTATGCCCGCTTATAAGAAATTTTTGTTCAATAGTTTGGAAAATACCATTGGCTACCAAAAAGATCAATGTAAATAATAAAATCCGATTCTTATTTTGGCCCCCGCAATTATCATATCATATTACCAAATGTTTCTTAAGAGTCCGCGATTAACAATATGGAGAAGACATGATGCAATTTCGTTAGCACCACGAGAAGCTACTCCCTCATGCCACATACACATGTAGGCTTCATTGTTCATTCGTATCACCCATATGAATTCCTAAGTTGTAGCAGGATAGCTATGAGAGGTAGAACATGCCGCTGTGGGTCAATGATGGAACAAACATCACCTGCTGTAAATCCATCGACAAACAACACTTCGTGCTTTCGGAATCTTGAGACTCAATCGTATCTTGCTTTAAAACCTCTCTGGCTCTCTCGGCTTTGCGGTGATGGAGCTCCAGCTGAGTTTTGGCAGATCGACTTGCCTCAATATTTGCTTTAATTTGACAATCAAGTTTATCGCATGTGCTACACGTATCGACTCGTGGTCTATGGAAACATAGGTTTGGAAAATATAGGTGACTATCGAATTTGGGTACATTTGCAGAAAGGCTTTGAACAGTCTGTGAATATTCAAATCAGGACTAATGTACTCCTTTTCAGATTTAGCTCTTGAATAATGTCCAACTTCCCTTGGGATCGTGTTAATGTGGGTTTTTACCAATACAAGGTCAGCTTCAGAAAATTTTGGAGCAGCATGTCTGGTACGTTTATCATTATAAGAGGTTTCGCCCTTTTTTTTCCCAATAACCACACGTAATTTTTTATTGTTAACAGCAAATGTATCTTGAAAGGTTTTCTTACATACCCGAACACATTTTCCATCACCATCAGGAAGGGAATAGCATATTGTTGCTTAACGTCGGCTATTTTGCTCATCTTCAGCCGAACCATGTCGCCTTCTTTGAATAGCGCAAATACTCATAAGCCCCATTAGAAAAGTACCTTGTGTTTTGGCATCTTGTGCGTAGTACTTTCAAAAAGAGAACGTCGTCTTTCATAAGTAACATCTTTACAGCCCAACTGGCATTTGCATGTAATCTACAAAAAATGCACAAGGTTATAACCGGAAAAGAGAACATTAACTTGTATTCCAAACCTGCGCGTTGGGATAGTTTTTTGCAGGTATTATCTTCTTTTTATATGTTTTGTATGACTTTCCACTTGATTTTAAAAGCTTCTGCTCACTACCGAATGAACCACTGCCGTTAGTTCTTCTTTTTCTTTGAGTTTCTGCCATTTTAATGTATAGAAATCAACAAGTTATAGGACACCACAAAAATATACAGCAAGCAAGTCCACACATCTAGACTAAACTGACACTATAATGCTGGAATTAGGCCCTTTCTAAAGGAAACGCTTGAGCACGTACAAAAACTGACATCTGTCAGTAACTCTTGAAACCTTAAAGTTGAATTTTTGCGTTTACTACCTTTCCTAGCACATAAAGCATGGTACATAGAACATTTCTATGTCAAAACCTAAATTTTGGAAAAAATGGCACTTAGGCCCTTTCTAATTTCCACTTTTTTAATGATGTTCAAACTTTTCCTGAGGTAAGTTGTTGCTACAAATTTTATTTTACACGAAGATAGTAAGCAAATGTATAATAAAGTGAACTGCAATTACAAATTTTCTTATCGAGCTGGAATATTAATTTTGGTAAGTATAATTTTTCATCGTATCTAGCACGTAACACCCTGCACATAAATGGTCCTAAATTAAACAATTTCAAGTTTTTAAGACAGAAAAATATTAATTACAAAATTATTGCATAAATGCTTTAGATTTTCGAAACAGTACCAAATTGCAATCCTTATTTTTCTTGAGTATGAATAAGTAATAACAGCTTTATCTACATATTAACTTAAGTTTTATAAGCGTTAGTAATAATAACTGCATTTGGAACTAATCCACATGCTTAAAATGTGTATCAAAGATTACCTGTTTAGATGGCTAATTTTCAAAAAAATAATACGAAAAAGTCCGTAATAATAATAAATAACCGATTGGTACGCACGTACGTACGTAAAATAAATCAAGATAATAACGCAAATTTCAAGGATGAATTTGTTTAAATCCAAGTTTCTCATCACAAGATGCAGAGGGAAGAAATGCAGAAGGTGTTTTGTGATTAAGTGCATTATTTTAAAAATGGATTTATCAATCAGTTTCGCGGTGTCTTTAACCTGTACGTGTTTAACAAAAATCACAGAGGGTTGATATGATTTTAGTGTATGGTAAAATTGGTGGAAAGTCGGCACAACCATTCGTATTTGCAAATGTTAGATCTTCAACGGGTATATAAATATAAAAGTTGTGATAGAATGTAGAAATACATATTTATATTTTCTTATTCTTATGTATACCTACTCCAATACACCTTCATGCATTTGTGTACCTTAAGAATTAGCAATTGTGGAACGTTACTCAAGTCATTTCACTAAAGGTAACGTAATATGACACTAGCTACTTATTGTCACTGGTTATATCCTAAACTACAAAAATGATCAAAAATTTGATTAGAAATTGTCAAAGAATTGCCCCAAATAATTAAAGCGATCAAACCGAGGCTGCTGCTGCATTTGATAATCGAAAAAATAAAATCAACCAATTGCTGTCGCTCATAAGCAGTTACCTGCTGTGTACGTATCTTAAATAAAATAACATTCTACTGGATACGTGTCATTCAATTCAAGTAAGGCTTTGAAGATGCGATCACTGAATAACTGTTAGCTAATTTCAACACACCCAACAACCATCCAATGTATACAAATATTAATAAAATTAAAGATTCAATGTATTTACACAGTAAGATGATAAAAATTGTTTGGCAAAGAAATGAAAAATAATAACAAGTATGAAACGGAAGTTTCCTGGGACCTCCTTTCGGTCCTTTTTTTACATAAATTCTTTGATTTTCATATCTAACAAAATTAATATTAATCGATGAGTAATAAATACAAGGGAAGCGGATGGCCCAACGAGCAAAAGCTCGAGTATCATGTAGCCGGCCGGGGTTCGATTCCCGAGAACTATCTAGGGATTTTAAAAATTGAACGCCACGTTAACACTTGTGGTGGTCGTTAACCCCTAAAAAAAAGGAGTTCATCCTCGATTTCGATGGGCAAGGCTAGCCATCTATCCGGCTTAACAGCAAAGAGGGGCCATAGAACCAGTTTGTGGTTTAAGAAAAAATACTGGCCTACAATAAGTGAAAGAAGAAGAATAAGGGCAATACAAGAGTGTGGATTATCACCCACTTAGCTTAATATTTATATAAATGACGTTACTGGACACTGAAAGGCTTAAATAAACCCAGGGATATATCTTTTACATCTGCAACCAGAAGGTAGAAGAACTAGACCAATTCTCTTACCTCAACTCTATAATAATCACTAAGGGGGGCATAGAAGACTTGATAAATCGCATCCGGAAAACTAGTTAAGCATTTGAAATGCTCAACAGAATTTGTGCTTCAACTCAAATAACTAGAAAAACGAAACTAAGATTATTTAACACCAATGTTAAATCAGTACAGTTATATGGGTGTGAACCCTAGAAGATTAAGAAAACATCTCTGCTGAATTACAAACGTTTATAAATAAATGACTGGCCAGAAATTATCTCTAACGAACAACTGTGGCAAATAACTAACCAACCTGAGGTAGCTAAAGGAATTTGCAAAAGGAAATCTAGATATATTGGTCATTCTTTACGAAAGGATGTAAGCAATATTTCGATACTGGTGTTAGACTGGAATCTCCAAGGCAAGAGAAAGCAAGGCAGACCACAGATAGGACGGATAGCGGTACAACTTGGAACGAGATTAAAGTACTTGCACGAAATCGAGTCAGATGGCGACACTTTGTTGAAGCCCTATGCGCCACCTACCAGTAGAAACCCCGCAAATTGTCTCATAGTACTACAGAGAAACGAGAATGATCTACAAAGAGCCATATTTAAGTTGTATATATTGTGTAGTGAATGCAAATGCAAAATATTGACAATAAAGTATAAAGTGCAAAATAGTACCATTTCTCCAAACAATAGAGCAGGTCTCTCACTTCAATTTCCTAGACTGCGATATAACACATCAATATATCAAGATATCTAAAAAATATATAAATTTCAATATATATATTGTTATGATACATAAAGAGCAGTTTAGATGAAGATTGAGGTCAATATAAAATTTGGGAGATCAATACAATTAACTTAGAAAAGTTTTAAAAGAATTGGCTGTTTGAATGAAAGTCATTAATAGAATTTGATACAAATTAAGATGAAAGGTATAGCATTTGAGTATTCTACAGTGGTTTTGAAAGTGATAAGGTAAATACATGCTCATATTATATATGACAAATATAATTTCTATTAAAATAATATAATGAAGTAGGTAGCACTCAAATAAGTTTAATTTTTAGAAGGCATGAATATATTGTAACATAGGATCTACGCAGATTTTGTTTTGATTATTAGAAAATAACAACTCAGAAAATAAAATGTACTTTTAATATGATTTTTCGATTTTAATAAAAACAGAAATTTTACCCTAATTTATATATGTAAGTTAGTGAAATACATTTAAAAAAAGTTTTAACAATTTTACGAAGTGAAAAATAAAATGAAATATTAAGAAGATTATTATAACAGTTACTGAATAGAATTTGGAAGGTGGTATAACTAAATCCACCAAATGCATGTTATGAACTCATTTTTCTACAAAAAAGAACATAGGAAGTGGACCTGGCAAAGCCCAGATGGAAAGACAAGGAATGAAATCGATTTCATCATTACCAATAGACCGAGAATATTCACCGATGTTACTGTACTAAACTGTATACAAACAAGTAACCATCGTCTTGTAAGATCAAAAATAAAAATAGATATCGCATTAGAAAGACAAAAACTAATAAGAACAAGAAACGGAGGGAGAGATAGCGACACACTGATAAAATACAAGGAAGAGTACAAAAACGATCTAACATCTAAATTCAGGAATGAACATGCTGTCCCAGACATTGAACAACTCAACAGCTATATTACAGAGAACATACTAAGGGCAACAGAACAACTAGTAAAATCGAAAACTTACGAGCAAAAAAACACAAAATTGACGCAAGAAACTCGAGATCTAATAGAGAAACGAAATAAAGAAAAATATAAGATGACAAGAGAAGAGCTACAACAGGTCAACAGAGAGATAAGGCGAGAAGTAAGAAGGAACGTTGCTGAATACAACGAAAAAGTAATAAAAGAAACGATAGAAGAAAACAAAGGTCCACGAGTATTTAGAAAAAGGATAAAAACAGGGAAGAGAGAAATTATAAATTTACTGGATGAATCAGGACAAGTGCTTACAAGTCGTCAGGAAATTCTAAAAAGAGTAGAGAACTTCTACCAGGAGCTATATTCATCAAAGACTCCCGAACCGGGACGCAGTCCAACTGATAAACGAGCTCGACTAAGCAAACATTTCACAGAAGATATACCACCCATTTCTAAATACGAAATCAAGATAGCCCTTAAGCAGATGAAAAACCACAAGGCTGCAGGGCCAGATGGCGTGATCATTGAAATGATCAAAATGGCGGACAACGTAATTTTAAATCACTTAGAAAACCTTTTAAACCTTTGCTTAGACTTGGGTCAAGTCCCGACTTCTTGGAAAGACGCTAGAGTTATCCTGATATTTAAGAATAGAAACAAAAAGGATCTAAAGAACTACCGTCCTATACCTATCACTACTAGCACATCTCAGCAAATTAATGTCCAGAATTATCATTAACAGAATAACAGCAAAGCTCGATGCATTCCAGCCTCCCGAACAAGCAGGATTTAGACAAGGCTATAGCACCATCGATCATATACACACCATAAAACAAATCATGGAAAAATCACATGAGTACAATCAACCCCTGTTTATGGCCTTCATAGACTACCAAAAAGCCTTCGATACTGTAGAAACATGGGCACTAACGAATGCACTTAAAAGATGCAGGATAGATTATACATATATAAAACTAATAAGCAGCATGTACGAAAACCCAACTATGAAGGTACATATATATGAAGGAACAAGCCCAATACGCATTGAACGAGGACTCAGACAGGGTGATCCAATTTCGCCAAAACTCTTCACTAATTTACTGGAAGACGTCTTTAAGACACTAGACTGGGACGAAAAAGGTTTAAATATAAACGGCGAATACTTGTCAAACCTTAGATTCGCTGATGATATTATAGTTATATCAAATGACATGGATCAGCTAGAACAAATGATCTTACAACTTCATGACGCCTCAAGGAAGGTTGGACTGAACATGAACTTATCAAAGACAAAGATAATGACCAACGCAGAAGAAGGAAGACCAGTCTACATAGGTAACAACCAAATAGATCTAGTGGAGGAATACATATACTTGGGACATACACTAACAATGTCAGAAAAGGCGCAGACAGCGGAAGTTATCAGAAGGATAAAATTGGCTTGGGCGGCATTCGGAAAATTGAGAAATGTCTTCAAGGCAAACCTACCTCAACATCTAAAAACTAAAGTATTCGACCAATGCGTGTTGCCTACTCTTACTTACGCGGCAGAGACCTGGCCACTCACAGAAACAAACATTGAAAAACTAAAAGTGACGCAAAGAAAGATGGAGAGATCTATGCTAGGACTAAGACTACAGGATAGAAAAACAAACGAATATATTCGCAACAAAACAAGAGTGGAAGACGTAGCAAAACGAGTAGCATCTCTGAAGTGGCAGTGGGCTGGGCACATTATGAGGCGAGAGGACGGAAGATGGAGCCGAAAGGTGACCGAATGGAGGCCACGTACTGGGAAGAGAAGCCGAGGAAGACCAAGAGCCCGATGGAGGGATGACTTAGTAAAAATGGCTGGTACACGATGGATGGGAGCAGCTACAAATAGACTATCGTGGAAACAACTAGGGGAGGCGTATGTCCAGAAATGAAATAGTTAAACGCTGATAATGATGATGATAACTAAATACAAGCAAGCAGAAGAAGCAAGAAGAAAATAAGATTTGAATGGAATTGGTTTATTTTGAATAATACAATTTATTGATAAGAAGTTACATTGGTTAGTAAGTTGTCAATTGCTGGATATGTTGAGGGAATACTGAGGACGTGTGGATCTATCAACGGAGGATTGTAGAGGAACTACTGAACGATTCTGTTGGTTACTGACGACAGAGATTGCTAAAGTAGGAGCTAAGGAAAAAGAATATTAATTAAAGATCATCTGTGATAGCAGACTTTCCGTGAAGTCGTCGGAGCGAGGGAAGCTCTGAAAGGTGACAGTAGCGTTGGTGAAGCAGAACGGGGCCATTCCTGCTAGCAGCCAAGGGTTTGACAAGTTGACAGCTATTTGCTAGTAAGCAGTACATTACAGCAGGACTAACTAGGGATCAGGGCTGTTGACATCAGGAGTACTGCCTTGGAGGTGACATTGAAGCCGGGAGAGTGAGAGCAGATCAAGGTGGGTTTTTAGTTTGTTCTATTGAAGCTATAGTAAATAAAAAAACAAGTAAAAAGGCGTAATAAACTATAATCAAGTATTTACCGTATAATATTGAGTCAATAAGAGGTGAATGAAATTAATATTTGTCATATTTAATTGAAAATATTGGTGGAGCACTGTTTGACATGCAAGGTGACAGTTCATGCCATTAAACAACATAAAGTTATTATTAGAATAAAATTTCAATTAATAAGTAACTAGATAATCGAACCAACCCTGAAAAGAGTCTCAAAGCGCTATCGTTGTTAAAAAGAAAATAATATTTAATTCCAAACTACATAATTCAAGTTAAAAAAGATGTTAGAGCAGTCACTACGATATGTATTATAGGATTCCCTCAGCTCTCAGTTTGCTCCGATTATGGTATTCTCTTATTTATGCGATACACTCCGATATACGAGGCTGTGCTGAAAAGTAATGTATCTAAGTCCATATCTCCAAAACAAAATAACTCACGAAATCGGGAGTTTGCTTTAAAAAATAACTATTTTATTTAGTTGCCGTGTGTCAAATTTCAATCAATTTTTGTCATTAATGTGGAAGTTACAGCGGCGAAACCTAGAAAATACTTTGAAAGTCAGTACAAACCACGATGGGATCTTGCTCCCTCAGACTAATACGTGTTTGAATAGCTCAAGGAGCATCTATGAGATAGACATTTTGAGAATGATGATGCTGTAAAGAAAAATCTTAGACACTGGTGTCACAATTAGCCGACTGAATTCTACAGGAAAGGGCTTACCAAACTTGTAACGCGTTGGCAAAAATGTGTGAAGTTGGAAGGTGGTTATGTTGAAAACTGAATTTATATCATTATTAATAACAAATTTGAGAATACTTTGTCATTTTGTCCGCGGCATAATCCAGATGCCTCGACGCAGGCAAATTAGCCCGCCTGCCATGAGTTCGGACCGACCGAAATCTTCCATCGGTCACCCGCGTTTCTAGCCGCAACGAGCCGGACTTTGCAAAAGGTAAAAAGTTTACGATTCTATTATTCCAAGTAGTCCCAACTTATTCAGAAAGGAAGTACCACGTACAGTCAGGCTTAATTCACTCGCCGTGAACATCACAGGCACCGTAAACAATTTCATTTACTAGAAACATGATATTGTACATTTTCGTCATAAAAAAAATATGAAAAACTACTCACAACTCCCAAGGGACTTGTCAAATTATTTCTCTCTCAAACTCATGTTAACCACGCAACTACAAATAATGTCTTAGCAATCATACAATGAGGCAATCCTTGATGTTACTTACATAATTCTAATTTTAAATGTCATTATAACATTTTGAAATTTCATACTATTCTTACTAATATGCTAGTAAACAAAATATTGTATCCACCACGGGAGATATTCATGTTCTTTACCTTCGGTTGACTTGACTGTCAACCTCAGGAAAAAACATTTTCATATCTCCCTTAATGCATAAATATCTATATTCCATTGAGTTTGTCCGCCCGTAAAATATAAATAACAAACACTATTCTTGCCGGCTCAAATACAGTCTGTTTCAGATCTATCGTTTCCAGTCCACGTACATCAGAGCTAACTTATCAGAACCTTCGACTCCCCAACACTAGCACTACCTCATCCGAGCTTTCTTTAAGAGGGTCCAGAGGCAACAACTTGGCCAAATCAAAGTGCCGTTTGGTTTTCCGACAGTCTGAAAATACCGAAACGCAGAATTTTATAATATTTCATGTATATAATATTCTTTTTCCTTAATCAACAATTATTTTGTATTTAGTTAAAAACCCATTATACGATTTATTTATTCACTGTGTTATTCCTGTATTTTATACATTTGAGTAGAACGGACCCTGGCATCTGAGCTCTACCCTAGGCAACCAGTTTGAAATTAAATGTCGCAAATTTTGGTCAAGTTTAAATAAGCACCCTTCGCAGGGACTTGAAATTGAAGTTAAAAATTCCGGATAATTTAGTAGTATCCAATTTGTTTCAGTAAATTAGCTTCATTCATTCACATTTTCTTTTGCATGAAGGTTGAACATGAAAGTTTCTTCAATTTAGCTGTGTAAAATTACTTTGTTATGTTTAAACGAGGTTTATATTTAAGGTAGAACTTTGCCTAGATCTTGTCCATAACAAACAAACAAAGATTTGAGGTTTTGTGGATTTAGATTAGAGAAAATGACAAACCACCTTCAAATGCATAGTTGTTATATTTAAGTAGATAAAACAGAACTTTAGTAACTTTTATGTATGAATCCAGTTTCAGTAATTGTGTATTTGAAGACATTTTAAATTAAATACATATTTAAGATTTTAAATATTTCTTTACATGTACTATTAATATAAGCAGTTCATCTGGCAGCTTATATAGGTTATACAACGAAGTAAAAATTATAGTTCTGTTCACATGCAATTTTTATTAAGTAAAATATTCAAGACCAATTTTCGTGCAAAGAACGTATTATATGTATATGCGTCTGCCTTGAGAGGTTATCATGTTGGAGGCTTGGGATCTAATAAGATATTGCTCATGAAATAGGAAGTTGCACTTACAGTACCAACAGAAGGGGAAAACCTAGTTCATTAGAACAGTTCATCTTGAAACGCACAGGCAGCAATGGTATTTATTTTAAAGTCAACGCACAAGGTAATTCAGAAGGCAAGAGGAAACCACCCTATTATATTTGAATTTTCTGGAAAAAAATACAATGACTGCAAACCGGTGGAATGCCTAAAACAGCAATAGGGTGTTAAAAATGCAGTAGAAGAAATATAGAATCGGAACATTATAAGAAGCAAACTTTGAAATTCGTACAATAACAGAAATTATAAGATTGGAAATTGATATCTTAGGTACAAGTGGGATATGATAGCCAAAAACATACAAATTAATATCGGAAAATGCAATTGCTTTTGTAGTAGCAAAATATACAAATATTGCGGTTAAGAGCTTTGTTCCTGGCTCAAAATGAAATCACTGCTACAATTAAATACAATACCTATTCAAACTAATTTTACCCCAAATATACTTTTCAGCAACTACCCTACACATCGATCTGGAGGTCACCAACGAATTTTTTAAGCAATTGGAAGATATAATAAAAGTAATGAAAAATCAAAACGTTAATATAATACCACTAAATTTTAACTCAAAATTAGGCGAAGGGCGATATGAAGATATAATGGGATTATGGAGATTAGTGAAATTTTGTCAAGAAGAAAGCTATGCGGTAATTGACATATTTTTTAAATTACCCCAAAGACTACACTTGGAAATCTCTTCAAGATAGCTAGGGTGGGGTGGTTAGAAACCAGAAAAACTGCGCAAATAATACAGAAAGCTAAAATCGTCAAAACTATAGTACGATCTACGAAAATAGACCAAGTAATATACCACCATAAATTTTAAAAATACCTTAGATATGACTAACTAAAGTAACCAAATCTAGTTCGTTAAGTTGTTTAATCAATGCTTCAACTTTAATCATATTTTTATGTTGTACTACAAACTGAGACTGTCAGCCTTTGAGGTTATGTACACAAACCGTCAAAGTCAAACAGTTACGTTATAACCTAAGACATTTTTAATAGTTCATAATGATGTGCTCTGCGTTCTTGTCCGTGACCTCGATGAGTGCGGACTGCGGACGTCCGCAGCGCGGTAGTGATATAGTGATATCTACACGCTGACGTACACTACGGAGATTAATTTTGCCGTATTGGCTACATGTATCTGTAATTTATAAACAAGCTACAAGGTTAATATTAAATATCGACATCTGCGTCCCCCGGAAAAATTCAACATATCATACAATAATTATAAAATAAACACTTTTCTCAAAAGCGCAGATCAGATAGGTACACTATCACCGACAGAAGATGAAGTTCAGAAAAAGTATCGAACTATCAATGAAGGCATCGAGAACAAGAAATCCAAAGAAAATTATAGCAATGTATTTACACGGACTTATAAAAACGTATATGAGCGGATGGCGGGTCCGGTTTCGATTCCCGGCGACTGTAGAAGTATTAAAAATCACCTGTGGTAGTCGTTAACCCCTAACAAGGGAACTCTTCCTCCATTTTGACGGGCAAGGCTAGCCAACTACCCGGCTTACGAGCAAAGAGAGTTCATAGAACCACAACAGTATTGTTTTCCTCTATGAACGGTCTTGGCGAGTAGAAGTGGTCGGTTGTGCTGAGTTCTCGCTTTTGTGTTAATATAATTTTAAATTTAATTCATAGTGCCCGAAGTACCGAGGGTTGCCCCTGCCGTTGCTGATGAAGAGGCAATGATACAAAAAATCATTGACATGGTTTTAAACTCCCCTACTTTTATTGCCGGCCTGGTAAATGAGATTAAGGAACATTTCCAAGGGCTCTGAACCAGCAAATTCAAACATTCACGGATAAGATGAAGCAGCTAGAAGACGACTTAATAAAAGCCAGAAAAGAAGCTGAATTATCATCTGATAAGCTAGAGCAGTACACCCGCCGCAATAGCCATCGAATCTATGGAATTCCGGAAACAAGAGGCGAGAACACTGATAATATTATCACGAAGATGTGCAAAGAAAAGCTGAAGATCGATTCAATCGATTGCAGTAATCGTCTTCCGGTTGAAGTTCTAGGACATAGGCCGCTTATCGTAAAGTTTATCAACAGAAACACAAAGAAGCTGATATACAGGGTGATTTTTAAGTTGATTCTTACCTTTTACCAGGATATAAAGCTAAAAAAAATTAGCATTTTTTTTTCATTTACCACTTTTGTGAAATATCAAAGCTAAAGGAGGTACAGGGTGTTAAGTTTCAAATTAAGAACTAAAATTATTTAAGAAAAATTAAACTAAATTTAATATAACTTAAATGATATGATCAAAATTATCACCATTCGCTTCTACACATGCGTTCAGCGTATAAGAGCGATGCGGCAGCCGCATTTTGATGACACTCCCAGTAAATAATAGGCATATTCACTAATTCATTATTTTCGTAAACATAAGCCATTATTGTAGCAATAACATTAATAAAATTACAATGGAAAACTAGTTGACAGGTCATTGCTTGACAACAGAGATAAACAAAAATAAAATTGTCCAGCCGCCTTTGTGCCAAAGTTAGTTTTTAATATGAAACTTTAACACGCTGTATCTCCGTTAGTTTTGATATTTCGGAAAAGTGGTAAATGTAAAAAATGCTTATTTTTCAGCTTTATATCCTCGCATAAGGAAAGAATCAACTTAAAAATCACCCTCTATAATAATAAAAAGTTACTTAAAGGTACAAAGCTCGTCGTCAAGGAAGATCTGGCAAAACGCAGAGTTCAAATTTTAAAACAGGCAGCACAGAAGTTTGGCAATCGGAATTTTATAGACTTGCGGATTACACATATTACGTAACATTAGATCGTTAATTCCAAAACTATCTGAGTTAAGAGAGTTTATTGCTAGTACAAGGTATGATATAATTACGATTAGTGAAACTTGGTTATTTCCAGAAGTGAACAATGATATAATTAGCTAGGTACTGTTTATAGGCCACAAATTTTAAACTATAAAATATTCACTGACGAATTAGAGCAGTCTTGTACGTATGTATCTTCTATGACAGATAAAGTAGTTGTTCTGGGTGACATGAATTCGGGATGTCGGCGGGTACCCGGGTCGACCCGGGTAATAGTCGCCCCAGGTGTAGTTTCAGGACCCGGGTACCCGACTAGTAAATTATGTAATTTCCAAGAAGTCAGCCTTTTTCGGAGAAGATGATAAAAATAATAGCAATAAGCGCTAGAAAAACATAACCATGCAGTAATAACGAGAATGGGATGGGGTGATCCCATACCACATAATGTTTTTTGTTTCATATAAGGAAGGCAATAAATCCGCTTCACGGAAATATTCAACCCGTCAATAGTACCATTAAATTACGTCAGTATGAGATGAAGTAACATAAACATCCTGTGTGTGATGTTGATTGACGCTGCTACCAATTTCGGACAAAAAGTCACGTACTTGAATTTGATAACACTTGGAAGTGTGAAAATACTTACGAATAACAGACGACTTGCAGTTTGAATTGGCGAGTAGTACTATTTCAATTTAGTTCAATTTAAAACTCGCGGCGTAAAAGAAAGCAATTTGTAGTTACTTCAGATGTTCAAATGTACACTAACATTTTTGTTATATATTTCGGGTACCCGGGAGTACCCGGGTACTGCTTTCGGGTAACCGGGTTTGATTTTAGACCGGGTACGACATCCCTAACATGAATATAAATTTGCTAAATTTTCAACACCCAAGTACCATTTATTTTTGTTCAATAGTTGAAATTGTCGGCTTTAAGCAAATTATTGCGGAAGCAACTCGTATAGCTGGTAATTGTCAATCCCATTTAGATCTTGTTATGGTATCAGATCCTTATATAATCTCAGATTTAGGTGTAGATGGGTATAAATTTGCAGACCATGAAACCGTATACTGTCACTTACACTGTATTGCAAATACACACCAGTTACCTTCGCATAAAACGTTTATATGTTTCGAAAATTTTGATATTAATTCTTTTAAAAATAGTCTACAAATAATTTCATGGCAAAAAATATTTTACATAAATTATATTGATGAGAAAATCATTATCATCATCATCAGCATTGGTCTATCCACTGTTGGATAAAGGCCTCTTCAAGTTTTCTCCATGTGTCTCTATTTTGGGCAGTTTGAATCCAGTTTTTTCCTGCTATTTGTTTAATGTCGTCTGTCCATCTTTTTTGTGGTCTTCATCTACTCCGCTTTGTAAGTCTTGGTCTCCATCCAATGATTTTGGTGTCCCATCGGTTTGGTTCCTGTCGAGCTACGTGACCAGCCCACCGCCATTTCATTTTTAATATTCGTTGGTTTACGTCCGTCACCTTTGTTCTTCGTCTAATATGTTCATGATTTATTTTTTCGCGGAGACTAACGCAGATCATGGCTGTTTCCACAGCTCTTTGTGTAGTTCTAAGTTTTATCATACTCTTTTTTGTCAGTGTCATTGTCTCTAAGCCATATGTTGCAAATGGAAGTATACATGTCTCGTAAACTTTTCTCTTTAAGCTAATGGGTATGTTCGTCTTTTTCATTATATGGCTAAGATTCCCAAAGGCAGCCCAGCTCAGACTTGTTCGCCGCGAGATCTCTGCGGTTTGATTTTCTTTTCCAATCTTAAGTTTATGTCCTAAGTATATGTATTCTTCCACTACCTGAATGTTGTTGTTGCCTATGGTGACACTCTCTTCGGATGGACCCATAACTTTCGTTTTTTTGACATTTATTTTCAGACCCACGCGCTCTGATGTTCTGAGAAGCTCTGTTAACATGTCTTTGAGTTCTTCTAGGTCGTCACTAATTAAGACAATATCGTCTGCAAATTGAAGATTGCTTAAGTACATTCCGTCGATATTCAAACCTTTTCGTTCCCATTGGAGATTTCTGAATATATCTTCTAAGACGAGGGTAGAATATCTTAATTCAAATATTCTGAATGTGCTGAACGAACATGCCCCTATAAAAACGTTCAAAATTACTACCACCATGGTTAACCAGCAATATAAAATTTATGATGAAACTGAGAGATAAGGCACTTGCAAAATTCAAAAAGTCTAAATTTTTTTTTTTTTTCACGCTTTTATTTCATAGAATATTTACAATCTGTTAAACATTAACATTCAGTAAATTGTTTGTTTGGTAATACATAGCATGAGGAAGTAGTAATGTTCTTTAACATTACTTCTTTTTGTTGTCCTAAATTGTGTCATGAATAGGCATTGATTTAAACCTTAAAATCTAAACTACAGCTAACTCTTAGTTAATTAAACCTGTTAACCAAATCTAACGGATCATGTCTTTTGAGTCTTTTGTTATATTGTCTATCAAGTAGCGACACAGCTAGATTATTTGTATGAGCACTAAGTTTCACTAAGTACTTTTCACTAACACTTTGAATTTCCTGCTTGATTGTGGGCATGGGGATGTCTTGCTGGAGTAGCCAGTTAGGGATATACCAAGGGGCGTCTGTAATTATCCTAATTATTTTATTTTGGAATCTTTGCAGTATTTCTAGGTTTGAGTTGCTAGCAGATCCCCATATTTGTAACCCATAAGTCCATATTGGTTTTATAATAGCTTTGTAGAGCACTTTTTTGTTTTCCAGTGATAATTGGGACTTTCTTCCTATCAGCCAATACATTTTGCGAAGTTTTAATCCAAGCTGCATTCTCTTTTTTATTATATGGGTTCGCCAGGTTAGTCGTCTATCTAAATGTATACCTAGGTACTTTGCACTGTCTTGTTGTGGGATCGGTGTGTTATTTAATATTACTGGTGGACAGGTTTCCTTCCGTAGAGTAAAAGTTACTTGAACCGATTTCATTTCGTTCACATGTATGCGCCATATTTTAAGCCATTGCTCAATTTTATTGAGATTTCGTTGTAGTATTAGCGATGCTGTTCGTGGATCGCTATGTGACGCCAGAACTGCAGTG
The DNA here is from genome assembly GCA_940337035.1 of Agriotes lineatus. NCBI lineage: Eukaryota > Metazoa > Arthropoda > Insecta > Coleoptera > Elateridae > Agriotes > Agriotes lineatus. Next base: position 55,835,873 of record OW679201.1, on the reverse strand, counting down.
TCGTCTGCATAAGTAGCTACTAATGTTTGTGCTGTTGTTGGTAAATCAGCCGTATAAAGAAGATATAAGACAGGTCCTAAAATGCTGCCCTGTGGTACGCCTGCTTGGATTGGTTGAATAGCTGATAGTGCTTCTTTAAATTTAACTTGAAAACTTCTTTCCGTTAAATACGTCTTCAATAGTTCGTAATATTCCTTTGGTAGAGCCTTTTTGATTTTATACAGCAGCCCGATGTGCCAGACCTTGTCAAAGGCCTGGCTAATATCCAAGAATACAGAAGAGCAATACCTTTTTAGATTCAAATCGTGATTTATTTTTGTGACTAGTCTATGTACTTGCTCTATTGTGCCATGGCCTTCCCGAAAACCAAATTGGTGTTTTGGTATGGTGCTTCGTTCTTCAAGAATTGGCTTTAGTTTTTGGAGCAGTATCTTTTCGAAGACTTTGGATATGACAGGCAGCAAGCTGATTGGTCGATATGAAGTGATATCTTCCGCATTTTTTCCGGGTTTTGGTACCATAACTATTTGCGCCACTTTCCATTGATCCGGGAATATTCGCAATCGAAGGACAGCATTGATTATATACGTTATCAGCCTTATTGCTTTTTCTGGTAGCTCTTTAAGAATTTTGGCTGTTATTAGGTCGTAACCTGGGGCTTTCTTTGAGTTAAGATTTTTTATAACTGCTTTTACTTGGCTAACCTTTACAGGTCTTATAGGTTGAGCAGCTTCATTAGATTCGTCGAGGGTTTGATGTATGAATAATTCTTCATCAGCAGTACAGGTTCTATCGTGAGGTTGAAATACTGAAATTAAATGTTCTGCGAAAGCTTCTGCTTTTTCTTGATTATTCCTTGCCCATGTTCTATCAGTTTTCCTAATAGGCGGAACTGGTGTATTTGATCCTTTTAGTTTTCTCGTAGCTTTCCATAATGAAAATTCAGTTGCCTCAGTAGGGGTTAGGTTGGATAGGTATTTTTGCACACCTTGATTTCTAAAATTGTTTAGAAGACTTTTTAATTCTCGAACGGCTTGGTTGAGTTTAGTTTTGTTTCTGGGGTTTCTTGTTGTTTGCCAGATTCTCCTTAACCTTCGTTTTTCTGCTATTTTTCGTTTGATGATTGTAGGACAATATTCTATAACCTGCTGGGTTTCGTAGTCTGGCGTAGAATCCCATGCCGATTGCTGTATGGTTTGATTGAGGTGCTCGATGGCATTAAATAGTTCATTTTCCGTTTTTAATGAGATAGTTAATTGTATTCTTTCTGTAATCAATTCTCTAAAGTAGTTCCAGCTGGTGCCTCTTGAGGAAAGCGTTGCTGTTTTTTGTATTTGTAATACTTGGGTGCTGTATGTGATGAGTATTGGTGAGTGGTCGGAGGACAGATCCAAGCAGGATTCAGCTTTTAGATAATTTGATGAGACGCCTTTGGTAATACAGAAATCTATCAGATCTGGGATTTTGTTAAGATCTGAGGGCCAATACGTTGGCTCAAATGTGGATATGTAGTGCAAGTTATGTTCTTCTATTGTTTTAAATAGCTCTCTACCGCGTGTTAGTGTAACTCTCGAGCCCCATATTTGATTTTTGGCGTTATAGTCTCCACCAGCTATAAAACAGGGACCAAGGGTGTTGATGAAAGTTCCAAATTGTTGTTTTTTAATGATATGCCGTGGTGGACAGTAGACAGCAGAGAATATAATTTCTCGGTTTCTTTCTGCAACTGCAATAGTAGTTGCTTGAAGATAATCTGCCTGAAATTTTTGAAGTTCATAGTGTTTGATTGTGCTTTTTACGATAAGCGCTGTTCCTGCATGAGCAGTACCGTCAGGATGGGGAGTAGCATATATTGAGTACCTTGGTATCTTTAGGTAAGTATTGGTTGTGAGGTGAGCTTCAGATATTAACATTATATCTATGTTGTGCGTATGTAGGAATGTTTTAACCTCCTGGCTATGTTGAGCTAGGCCGTTGGCGTTCCATTGGGCAATTTTTAAGATGTTAGGCATTATGATTCATTTTATTAATCATGACTGTGAGTAGGTTAAGCATTGTGTCCATTCTTTCCATTAGTTTTGTCATTAATGAATCTAGTTTATTGTCCGCTTGCTGATGTGATACGCTTTGTGCCGTTTGGTGAGAATTGGTTGCTGCGTTCTGGTCTGATCTTCCATCATTTGCTCTTTGAGCATATGATACTCCTGGGTGGACGAAATGATTGTTGATGTCAGTTTGCCTTGGACGTAAGGGTGGGTACTTTCTTCTCTGTATTTCCTTGGCCACCATACAACCTCTATAATTAGCTGGATGGTTACCTTGACAGTTGGTGCATTTCACATCCTTACTTTTGGTTTTCCTTTCGCAATTTTTCGTTAAATGCTCACCTGCGCATTTAACACATCTTGGCATTCTGTGGCAATAGTTTTTTGAGTGACCAAACCGTTGACAATGTTGACATTGAATTATTTATCGTTTCACATGTGGAAGTTCAAATCTTATCTTGGATTTCATTAAGAATTCAATGTTAAATATTTCTTTGTTGTTTTCTGATTGTTGTAGTTCCACAAAGAACATCGGAAGCGGGGTTTTGCTGACTCTGTGCCTGATATTGTGAATGTTCAGAACCTTGTGCCCATGCCCGGTTATTTCAGTAGTTAATTCTTTTAGATCGGTTGTTGGATGCATATCTCGTAGTACAACTCTATATCTTTTATTGCTTTTTTGTTGGAAAGTGTGAAATTCCGTGTTTTTGTCTTTCAGTATTTTGATAATTGTACTGTAGTGTATTGCTTTATTTAGTTGTATCTTTACTTGAGCAGTTCCAATTAGCTTGACAATGTAGTTATCTTTAGCTTGTTTCTCTAGCATATCTGTAAGAGGTTTCAAGTTGTTTACACCATAAACAAAGATTGGTGGAGGTTTTATTTCTTGTTCGGTCTCTTCTACAGAACCAGAATCTTCGAGAGCTTGATATCTGTTGGCTGTACTTGGGGCACTAAGCCAATAATCTGACATTTTTGTTTGTTTAAGATTGCGTTGTAATTCGGAACCGCTACGTTTTGTTTTTCTCGAGTTTTGTGTTTGCCATTGTTCTTCAAGGTTTGAAACCTGTGAAGCCGGAATTACTTGTTGGCTTGATTGCTGTGTTGGATATGGAGGATAGGTATGCTGAAATTGCTGTGGTTGGGCTTGCAAGGGTAATTGTTGTATTTGCTGCTGCTGATGCGGTTGAGTTAGGGTTTGTTGAAATGCATAAGTATTATATTGCTGATCAATCATCATTGGTGTGCTGGGAGGGTATTGATACCCGAGATTCGGCGCGCCAAGCATGGCGGCCTTTTATAGTTAAATAGGTAATTGATAAAATAAATTGTTTATTACGTACTTATTTGAGCTGGTATATGCACTAGAGGGTCAGCGACGCTGACCTTTCAATAACTTATCACTTGCACGCCAAGCAGGCACACGTGTGGTGCACGGATAACACAACCATACGGTGCGAACGTCTGTGACTGACTAAAAAGTCTAAATTAACTAAGCATTGGAACTATTACACAACATAACACAAGCAATAAAAAATTAAAAACTAGCATATCTCGAACTTAGACTTCGTAGCAGGAATTCCTGTGCATTATGGAGAGAACTAAAAAAATAGAAATTACAACATCGAAAAATAATCAGTTCCCCTAATGCAATTAATGACAACGATACTAAGGAATTATTGCATTTTTATAGTAATAACAACTAGAAGGCTTTACACAGCCCTTAAACTTCACCACTGTTGACACTGCTGAAGTTGCTGACTATATCAATAAAATCAATAGCAATAGATTGTTGTCCAATAATTTTGAGGTATCTTACGCACATTTTAAATTGTTGTTTGTTACAAGAAAAGGACACAGATTAAGGTCATTTCAATTCCCCCAAACTGGGGGCGGTCTGCTATAGGGACCTTGTGTCCCTCTTCAGCCAAGAACGGAAAACTGTAGGATTTGTAAAAGAAAGGAGAGGTAGAGAATGGAAGAAAGGTCAGGAAAGGTGAAGAAATACTGCCCCAGCATTCACCTCAGAGAAGGTACTCTGTTGACTCAGGAAAACTACCTGAAAACCTGAATAAGATCAGACGGCCGCGAGAATCGAACCCACGACCTCCCTAATGCAAGGTAGACGTGCAACGCACTAGGCTACGAAGCTCGGTGTTACAAGGTGTATTCCCTAGCCACTGTAAAAAGGGTGTCATAATTCCTATACCCAAAATATCTAGTTTCAAAGAGTACAAAGACTTACATCCAATTAGTCTATTGGCAGCGTTATCAAAAATTTTCGAAAAAAACATTCATAAACAATTAAAATGTTATTCAGATGAGCACAGTATCACACCTGATGCCCAATCTGGGTTTCAGCCAGGTTATAGCTGTACTGCTACGTTGTTGAATATTACAGATGACTTATTATCTGCTAATGACCAAAACATGCTATCTATTCTAACTCTCCTTGACTTCAGCAAAGCTTTTGATACAATTAATCCCAAAACTCTTTTAGCTATCTTAAATTTCATTGGCCTATCATCGACTTCTGTTGATATGCTTCTTAGTTACTTAACTGAACGTGTACAGTGCGTAAGATTACAAAACAGTAGGTCGGCTTTTAGATCTATGACTAAGGGCGTGCCGCAGGAATCAATTTTGGGACCCTTGTTATTTACCATCTACACGGCTTGTTTTTGTAAAGCGGCAAAAACTTATAAGGTTCAGATGTATGCTGATGATACACAAATATATCATTCTTTTAAGTTAAATGATCATCAGCATGCATTAAAAAGCCTTCAAAATGATTTAAGTGTTATTTTAAAATTTTCGAAAGAACATTCTTTGACAATTAATCCAACTAAATCCATTATTGTGTTGTTTGGTAGTAAAGATAGTATAGGGTTTTTAAAACCTAAGATTGCACTATCAATCAATGATATTCAAATTGCAATACAGGAAGAAGCAAAAAAATTAGGACTAGTTATTGATAACAGCTTTAGATATCATACTCAGATTCTAAATTACATTAAAAAAATCATATTTAAATCTTAAACTTCAGTATCCTCATAGGCATTACTTGTCTTACAAACTATAAATCATGCTATGTGAAGCTTTAGTTCTTTCGCAGTTTTCATATTGTTGTCAAATTTATGGTCCTGCCATTACTCAGGAAATGTCATCAAGAATAATTCAGAGAGCACAAAATTCATGTTTCCGTCTCATATTTGCCATAAATAAATTTGATCATTTTCCACACAAACTTGCAGAATTACAGAGGCTTAACATGAAAAATAGAAGATTTCTACACTCAGCAACTCTTTATCATAAAATAATTCTCAAACAACATCCTCAATATCTATACAATAAAATTACATTTAGAACCGATGTTCACAATTTAAACACTAGATTTAAAGATACAATTACTCCACCTTCGCATCCTACTTGTTTATTTGAAAGGGGATTCTCCTATCAAATAGCATTAACTTACAATTCCATACCACAAGATATTAAAAAACATTGCTTACATTCCTTCAAACATCTATTACGTAAATATCTATTGAACAGACAAAATACCTAGTTACTCAACTTTACAAGTTTACTTCATAGGTTGGAGAGTGCTTCCGCACTGTATGTATGTATATGTTTAAGTTTTCCTAAATATAAGTTTACATAGTCGCATTAATATGAGATTTAAATGTCTAGACTGAAGTGGGTGAACTGTCATTTGAACTGCATCCCCATGTTCTTTTTACTTGTTTATATTGTTACATTGTATTAAGTGGAAAATGAACTCATTTATTATTATTACTATTATTATTATTATATTATTGAACTACAAGCAGGCCACTGGCCTAAAGAAGGAAGAAGAAGAGATAAAAACATAAGGAGGTCATCTCTGGCATCCAAAAACTTACCGAAAGTGAGTTTCCTACTAATCAGACAACCAACTTCTTAAAAATAATTTCTTCTAATGAAAATTAGTACAGAGTTCCTGCAAAACACTATCTCAAACATAAAAGAGAACTCCATACCTTTCAACACCCAAACTCAGAGCCATACTCACGAATATTTAAAAACCTAATACCTTCATTGGCTACTGAAGAAATAGAGAAAAAACTATCTACTCGCAATTACCCATTCTAAAAATAGGAAGACTCTAAGGTAAAGACCGATCGCCTCTTCCAGTAATTGCAGTTGACCTCAAAACTGGCAGGCTTAAGACGTTTTCCACTACATTGTAACCGTAGAACACCAGACAAAATCACAGAACATGCCCCAATGCTATAGATGTCAGCGCTATAGCCATACAACAAACTACTACAGATTAGAACCAAAATGTGTCAGGTGTAAAGACAACTATTTATACACCAACTCATATCGGAATCCTCGATATCACAGTTGAGAAAAAATTTAATTATCTAGTCTTTCAAGAAGTACCTATACTCAGAACTCAACTCTGCCCACTTTCCCGTCGTAATTTCTTTCATAAGTGATCCAGACATCAGATCGCACAAACCAAAACTAATCAACGAAGGGTTAACTGGGAAGTATTTCAAACAATGTGCGACGAAAGACGCCATTACATTAATAATATTGTAACTATAAGCGACGTTGATGATGTGGTAAATTGAATCATAGACACATCTCTTGGAGGGTTGGGACGCGAAACCATCTGTTGATTTTTCCACACCTACTGTCAGTGCAATGACTTCCAAACTTCGCGTCGCCGCTATCATAGTAACTGGCGTTGAGATTACAGCTGATCTAACACCCCACATTTGCCGAAAGTTGATCCATATGTGATATTCTGGTACATCGTTGTTTTGGATAATTTCTGGTTTTTAAACGTGGTTATCGTTTTCCAAGAAGGTTCACCATTGCTTGTACACCTCTCTCTCTCTCTTGCTGTAATGTGCTGTAATGCCTTGAATACAAAACAGCCATTCCGTTGGAACTTTTGGCAAACGTGCTACTCGAGTCGTCCAGGTCTGCTGACTTCAACAGCGATTGGAATATATGTTGAACCACCTGGTGATGGCTTCTCCAGCTTGCTGTGACCACAAGGGGTTGAAGAAAACACATTCCAAATTAAATCGTTTACTGATAACACACATCTTTGCACTTTTTTGAAGCTGCGCGCACGTCACATTACTCTACCATATTTACACACATAAATAATTTATTTCAAATGCTCATTGATTTTTAAGATTGATTTAAGACTACAGCTAATTGCTGTGTATTCAAAATAGTTTATAAAAAATTTAACCTTTGGGCTAGTTGTAAAATACTAAATTGTTGTATTTGTTTATGATTACAAATCATTAAATTCATTTTAGAATCTTTTCACATTAAACCCTCTACTAGTTTACAAAATATTCTTTTTGCATCATACTCTTTTCTAATGAAACTAAAATATTTAGTTTTAAAAAGGCTGTAATAATTTGTGCCCTTTTAATAAAATATGAACATATATGTGATATTTATTTAATTAAGAAATTTACTCGTTATTTGTCGAAGTTGGTAAGCCAGTAATTACAAATTGTTATTTTATTTTCCTGTTGCTCACTAACTGAATGAGTAACCATTATGCGATTTTACAGAGACGTGGGTTTCACTGTTTTGTTGTCTTTTTTACGATTTTTACAATTTAGTGGTTTATTAGCTCAAGACTTTTTGAGGAGCATCGCCATAAGGAATCACTTGGCGCCCAAAAGTTTAGTTCTATTTTTTTCGAACGTAAGTCGACCCCGCCCTTCTTCCGAGTTAGTCGGAGGCATGTTTCCGTTTCATTAATGACAAAACTTAATGCAACAATATGGATAGAATTTTTCCCATATGTCTTATGCCAGCACCTTGATGACATTGTGAATAAGTTAAAATCTCAGAACATTAGCTTCTATAAAGCTGTGTCTCTTGCAAAAATATACGTTTTAGCTACCTGGTGCCAAAACATACAATGATCTGTACATTGTCTTTTGCAACAGATATCTTTTTATTGGCGTGTATTTATGAAAGTTCTCAGATGTTACCTATGGTCCCTTCTACTTTATGGTCATGAAACATAGACTTAAAAATTACGATGGCGAAACAATTATGAGCATTTGGGTTAGGTATTATAGGCGCATATAAAAGATGTTGAACAAGTACTTAATATTTGTAGTGGAACAAAAATAGTTAGTAAAAATCAACAAAAGTACGAGGCTACGGGAAAACTAGTCAGCTCTATAAAACAAAGTTTGTAAGTAAAAAAGGATATCAAAACGAATAAAAGTAGATCCCAATACTGACATTTAAAATACAGATTTTAAACCACAGCAATTCAGAGTACATTAAGAAACAATCAAATGGGATATTTAGAAAAATAAAAGAATACAAAATAAATTATAAAGAGAGAAACATAAACCCCAACAAGAAACAGTACACAGAAATCGTGACTCGGGAGAAGACAGAACCGTCGGAAAAGTCGGCACGCATATAAATGTATCAACCAAAGACATTTCATTCTCATTATAACTACACTAAGATAGTCAGTTAAATGACTCGTCCAAATTTTACTAAAAAAGCGTCTACTGAAGTAAATTCCAAAACTGTGAAGTCACACTGTAGGTCATATAGTCACATATCTATTTGTATTATTCTATTTTATGTTGTGGATGTGCACGGATCTTTGCTTAAAATCTTGCAAATAAATAAATGCCTAGACTTTGCTGTGGTTCAGGGGTGATCTATCTTTTATTTTTATTATAGGAGGAATGTATTGCAGTGAACATTCCAGAAATACAAATAAAGTATATTTCTTACATAATGTAAAGATAGATGGCAACAATTCAAAGGAAATTCAAAATACTATTTTTGAACTGTGATGCTACTTCCTCAAATATAATCTTATGTCATTATATCTCACATGAAATATTTTGTATTGTACACAAATTAATTTAGAAAAATATTTCTAGTTTCCTGCGTTTTGCATTCTATTTATCTTCAACGATTTTAATCTTAGCATAATTCTATGTATTATTAGAAAAAGAATTTTGACATATTTTTCCATACAATAAGTAGATTACATGTTACAGTCTCTATTGTATTAAGAGAAACTGAAAATCAATTACCTTACGGAGCAAATTCATTGAGCAGCCGGAATTCTACGTTATTTTTATATTTCAAATTGTTATAAAACGTAATAGAAACGTAAATAGAAACCATATTTCAGTTATCAAAAACTCTTATTTATCTGTGAAATGTGTAGACACAGATATAATATTCGAGTAAGTGTAATGCCAGCTTCCGCTGAGATAAGTACTTATATAAATGCCACCGTACATAGACAGTGACATCAGTTAGTTAACTGCCATATTAGTATTGGTAAGTAACAGTAATATTTTTACACTGCTTTGACTCTGCTTTTAAAGATAATTTTTGGTAGTCTCATTCCAAATGAATTTTATTTGGGATTTATTTATAGTTTTCAAAATTGAATACCACACCTGTCGTCATTTTCAGGTAATCGACTGATAGTTGATACTCTACTTTAAGATTTAATAAATTTTTTATTTAAATTTTTTATTGTCGGTTTTAGATAATTTTTCGTTAATATAGTCGTGGTATGGCACAAGACACGGTCAAATGTACTATGTTTTTTAGTTTCTACTAATAATAGAAATTCCTACAAGAGATCTTAATTTGTAAAGTTTCAGCAAGATTTCTTTCAAACTAATTACTGTGATTCGATCAGATAAGGAAAAGTAATTGTAGGAATCGGTTGTGATAACAACAAAAACAGTTCCTTGGTATATTATCAACACTGCATTTCTTTAAACCTACAAAAACTGCAATAAGGAAAGTTTCAGTAGAATTGTAATTTAAATAGTGGATTGGATGGTAATGATTTAAAATATTACAACAAGCCTTCAATTATGTATTGAGGGCGTAAGAAGACGTTTATGGACCGCGACGAGAAAAGTAGACAAGGGCCATAAACGCTAGTTAAGCACGAGGTTTATACAATATTTTATGTACAGGCCGAAATATTCGCAATTAAAACCGGATTTATAATTTTTATCAATTTTGGAATCCTACAATGTCATTGCTTGTCAAACTGACAAACAAGACACTGAGAGGGCCGTAATGTGCTTTAAAGTCCTTGTGTTGTAAAGTGCACATTACGCCCGCAAATATAGGGTATAAAGTGACCAATACCGCCCGATTGTTCCATAAATATTGTTAGAGGGGTTGCGTAAATTCGACGCGAGAAATTGGACCGGTGACTTCTTTTGGACACGCCGACAATTGAACGCGTCTACAATTAACATTCACATTTTTAACAAAATTAAGATTTATAAAAAAATATATAGGAACAATGCAGTTTATTATACTTCAAGGATATTTAATTTAATGTTATTATAAATATCTCGATAGCAACTGTAAAACTGGCATTAAAATCTTGATTGATAAAAAAATTAAAAGCAATCAACAGATGACAGGATATTTAAGACTAGGACGGTGTGGATAATAATTCAAAATGCAATAAAACTTACAAAACTGCAAAAGTAATTGTTATTATTACAAAACGATTAGGACAGAGTTACAAATAACTATCATGTCCAATTTCCAACAATAAGCCTTGGACCAAAATAATAAACCCATAATTAAATGTTTCCCATTTCTATGTAATTCCCGATTAGTTATTTTCGCTTCCAAGTCAAAATAGATGTTTTTCTTATATTTGTGAAATATGCATTAAAATAATAATTATTTATTTTAGATTAATATGACGTTAAACGCAGTAGCCCTATCATCAGTATCGCTTTTATTCCTTATAAATTTCGAACACGGTTATGCAGAAGATATATGTCATAAACAATGTGAGTGTTCATTCGACAGCGATAATGATATGACATCTTTGGCATGCACAGGCGTACCTTTCCAAACTATTAAAAAATATGTAGAAACTCGAGCAAGAAGATTTCGCTACGGCAACTACTTGAAGATAAACAATTGTGTGATGCCAATTATTGATAGTTCTACATTTTCTAATCTTTATATAGTTAGTCGCTTGAGAAATATTATCTTATCCAATAACAGTATTCAGAGTATATCAAGTAATGCATTTAATATACACAACTTACAGACGTTAGACATCAGCTACAACAATCTAACTGATATTAATGACTTCATTCATCATCAAACTCTTCAGGGCTTGAATTTAGGCTTCAACAAAATAGAATATCTCAACAGTAGCAATACTTTTAACTATTTAGGAAATTTACAAACTCTTTACTTGAACAATACTTTTTTGAAACACATTAATGGTGCTTTCGCAAGTTTATCAAATTTAAGGTATCTGTATCTCAATAACAATTTTCTGCAAAGCTTATCGAGAAATGTGCTGGATGGATTAACGTCCCTTCGGGTCTTAAACTTACAAGAAAATCCCATAACAAAAATTGAGCCGGAATCATTCCTAGACCTGAGCAGACTAATATCGTTGGATATAAGGGGAATCAAAATAGAAACATTGCAAAATAACACGTTTTTTGGATTAAACAGCTTACCACAGCTTAATTTAACCCAGTCGAATATAAAAAGCATAATACCAGGTGCCTTCAATACCATGAATAGGTTGCATGTGTTGGATTTAAGTAGTAATAAATTGGAATTTCTGCAAAGCAATACATTCGGTGAACTTTCCAATTTGGAGCAGCTCTACCTCAACAACAATTTTTTGCAAAGCTTATCGAGAAATATGCTCGATGGATTAGAGTCCCTTCAGCACTTGCACTTACAAGAAAATCTTATAACCAAAATTGAACCAGAATCGTTCAAAGACCTTAGCCGACTGATCTCGTTAGATATAAGTGGTAGCAAAATAGAGACATTGCAAAATAACACGTTTTTTGGATTAAACAGCTTACCACAACTTAATTTAACCCGCTTGAATATAAAAAGCATAGTACCCGGCGCCTTCAATACAATGAGTAGGTTGTCTGTGTTGGATTTAAGTAGTAATAAATTGGATTTTTTGCAGAGCAAAACATTCACTGGGCTTTCTAATGTACGCCAACTTTACTTAACATACAATAATATACAAAATATCACTGAATTTTCATTTTATGGGCTTAGTAGTAGCATTACGGAACTTCATATTGTCGACAGTGATAGTTTAAATAATAGTCTTCATTTAAATAACAATAAGCTTACGTTATTGAAAAATTATACATTTACTAGAATTAAAAATGTAGTTCACCTTCGACTCAACAATAACAGTATAAATAGCATCCAACCACATGCCTTTGATGGCCTGTCATTTCATTCTGATGCGTCTTCATATAACACACTTTTTGTAAACAATAACAATTTATGGTCTCTTTTAAAAGACACGTTTGTTGGTATAAGTAACTTATACGCTTTAAGGCTTGATGAAAATAAAATTGAACAAATTGAATTGGAAACATTTATTGGAGTCGAAACATTAAAACTTCTAAAACTGAATAGCAACAAACTGCAAATGTACCAGCAATTTATTCAAAAACCTGAAGTATTTAGAGATTCTCGATCTCAGTTTTAATGAAATATTTGCTTTATACCCAGAATCGTTTTCGGGACTAAACAGTCTTCAGAATTTATTGATTACTCATAACAAAATCAAGGAATTACCCCTCGGAACATTAAAAAATTTCCCTTTATTACAAAGTCTACAGCTGGGAGAAAATGATTTGTCGGTATTTAGAACAGGAAGCTTTTCAAATCTAGGAAATTTGAAACTTTTTAATATCTCTAGCAACGACTTCTCCGCACTGAACGAAACCGTTCTGTTTCCATTAAGAAACTTAGAATTGTTGGATTTGGATAGGAATAAATTTTCCTACATCAATTACACTTCCTTGTTAATGCACCTTCCACGTCTTAATTTTATTAGCGTCAATGATAATGCGTGGGAGTGTGGGTTACTAACTCATATGCTTAAAACTTTCAGGGGAAGGGGTGTTGATTATTTGTTTAATGCAACTTCACGATATACAAAGGAAAATGTAGATGGGATTGTTTGCTCTGAAAATCAATCTGATTCCAATACTTATGGTTTGAAAATCACATGGATAAAGATTCATCTCACTTCAAATCTATTTCAACAACAAATTCAAAAGAAGATTTTGACACCTTAATTCCATTAATACAAAATATTTCCAACATTTTCATTAAGAGTTTTGAAGGTTATTCACATTCTAGTACAGTTAGTATACTTATTTTAGTAGCACTTGCATGCATCTGTATTCTAAATGTCTTTGCACTATATAAAAAATATTACCAAGCAAAAAATAAGAAAATGAGCACAGGTGTTCATTCTGAAATTGAGTTGTTATATGCACTTACTTAAAATATGCTCAAGGTGTACTTGTAAAATATATTTCTAGGTATTTGTAATTTTAAGATATTTCTAATGTTAATTTATATTAAAATATTATTCCTCATATGCTGTTTCAAATATGTATGTAAGATTGTCAATAAAATTAAATTAAACAATGACCGTACTCGTTATTTATCCTACTACATCATTAATTAAATTTATACTTTATGTGTAGATTGTTTGTATATTATATTTATATTTTCTTCAATTTCGCGAGAACGAAAAGCACAAATTAACACTTTTATCGGTTTCAGGATATTAAGCCTTTGTTTACATATACAAAAGTAGGCTAGTAACTAGGTTATAACTTATCTGTAGGGTAATGGAATATTACCCTACATGGCAACCATAACCATATAGCAACCGATAAACTATTGAACAAATCACGGATGTTATGAATCATAACAGCCTTAGAAGTTTTAAAATCCTCGCTCTACGAGCTCGGATTTGAAAACATCTGCGGCAGTTATGATACTCATAACATTCCTAGATATGTTAATAGCTATAAATTATTTGCAAATTGTATGTTGTTTTCTTTTTAATTTCTAAGTTTTATATTGCTATTAAATATCCAGCGATAATCACAAGAAGGAACAATAGTAAATCTAAATTCGGCAACTAAGATGCAGCCTCAACTGTTAGGGATGAAATATTTGATGGTTTTGGGGTGCGTTATTTTTAAGTTTTAATTACGACGTTTGCCACGCCTGGAATGTAATATAATCTTGACGACTGTATTAGGCATTGGTTCGGGATCAGTTTTTCGGGGACCCAGACGCCACGTGCAACCAATGCACCGTATCAATGGGGCTCGGGTAGAAATGAAATTCAAAAATAAACAGAACGTTCGGGGGTGCGACAGCGGCGCGATGTATGAATGAAAGTGGTCTGTTTTGCGTAATTATTTCTTGGCGTAAGCGATTATATGCGAACCAATAATTAATTATAAAGTGATAAGTTGCATAATGCGAGGCGAAGCGGCGAGCGTAGCTAGGCGTAATTAGGTAGAGGATTAATTTAACTAGAGTAGAATGTCCGTACTATTGTAGCTAGTTGAATGGCATTTGGTAGACTTTTTGGCAATTACAACGTCCGGTATACGTCAGAGGTTCTTGCTTTGCTAGTCGACTATGTGATAGTCAAAGAGTTGAATCCTGGAGCTGGAGCACGAAGTCCGCCCAGTGATTCGCGGAAGCATGTCGTTCCGCACCGGAAGCATGGAGTTCCAAATTATTATAAGCCCCGTTAGAGCAATAGCAAGATTTACGGTAATTGCTGTACTGTGAAAGATCAGTATACTACGGTAGTTATTACCGACTCTGTACGGGTTGTAACAATAGTTAATCTAGTGGATTACTATTGGCAGTACTAGCGAAAAGTACCGACAGCTAACTCAACCAGTGAAGGCGGCGATGAGGTGCCAAAGGGTTGAGGCTGACGGATGTAAGGCCCAGAATTGTGATGCCACTGCCAGGAGTACGGAGCGGCCTGGGGGGCGGCCACCCCCGGTGAGTACAATTATTATTATCGATGAAATTTACACGTCAGTAAGTTTATGTTCTTTTACATTTAACTGCCTGCCTCCGCCACTGGGCCAAGGAATGTTCGAACCTGCACTGTTTGCGCCCCGTTGCCGCTTTGTGGTCATGAGTGAGTTGCATCCATCACGTTGACACATTTCAAAAGTATCGGAAATTGAATTTTAATATAACACACATAAACTCCCGTCTAACACAACACACAATAAAAAAATGGATTTATTTTGCGTAAGAACCTTAATCAAAGACTTGCAGCAACTTTCAGCAAAATTTAACAGTTATAAATTTCAGAAATTACAAAATGTAATGTAGGTAATTTAGATTTTATTAAAGTACCTGCTGTTAAATGTTCTACATATATATGAAAACATATTTTTAGTTTCAAGTTAAAATTTCTAAGTTTTGTGCTACTAAAAGTGTAATTAAAAATTTCTTTATTATTTCACGTACCTACGGAATATTACATCTTTTATCTTTGTTTCATAAGAAATTATATATTCATAAACATGGAATCTGTTCGTCAATCTACTAAATTTCCATTATCTTGTAAACCTGCACATCATGCAAACTTTCAAGTAGTCTTGTATACATATTTACCTATCTGCGTAGAATCTGAAAGATGATACAGTAGTGTGGATAAATGTTAAATGCAAATAGTAAACAAATTTACAGTAAAGTGAGCTTGAATAACAAATTTCCTTACGAAATGGAATATTAACTTTGGTAGATATACTTTTTCATTTCATTTAACAGTAGTACTAGTAATAACATTTTAACCTCAGTGGCGTAACTATGAGTGTGCGATGTATGCCATGGCATAAGGGCGCAGTTCCCAGGGGACGAAACAGTCTTCAGAATTTAGTGATTACTAATAACAGAATCAAGGAATACCCCCTCGAAACTTTAAAAATTTTCCCTTTATTACAAAGTCTACAGCTGGGAGAAAATGATTTGTCAGTATTCAGAACAGGAAGCTTTTCAAATCTAAGAAATTTGATTTTTTTTAATATTTCTTGTAACGACTTCTCTGCACTGAATGAAACGATTTTCTTTCCTTTAAGAAACTTAGAATTGTTGGAGTTAGATATGAATACATTTTCACTTATAATACCATGAGTAGTCAAAGTTATGTCGAATATTTTTGTTGAGGTATCACGAATGTCCATTGCGCTAATGTTCGATTAGGACAAGTGCGCTAGTTAGTGATACCACAGCAAAAATATTCTACTTAACTTATTTTAAAACATTTCTTAGTTTATTTAAAAACTGAGTTATTATTTTTGAACATCACAGTATTGCATCTCTAAGCTTTGTTTCATAAGAAAATTTAAATTCAAAAGCCTGTAACCAGTTGGTCTAATCTACTAAATAATTTATATGTGCATTACCTTGTGAACCAGGACTCAACTTTCAACGATCCTTCTATCTACCTTCGATCTGAGTAATATGTGAATTGTGAATCATGATATGGATATGGATAAATGGTGTTCAAACATTTCCTGCGGTAAGTATTGCTACAAATGTCATTTTACACGCACATAGTAAGCAAATGTTTAATAAAGTGAAGCGTTGGTACTAATGACTGCATTTGGAACTAATCCACATGCTTAAAATGTGTTTAGATGGCTAATTTTCAAATAAATAATATTCAAAATGTAATTCTGAGCAAACCATATCAGAATACTGAAATATTGATTGCAATATACATCTTCTACGTGACATGATAAATATACAGACTGAAATATTAGCCTGGTTAGACAAGAACATCTTTTGGATTGCTAAATAAGCGAACAACAATCTCCAATCGCCGATATACAGGCTGATTTTAAAATACATGCATATATAGAAACAGTTCTGAAAAAAAAATATAAAATGTTCGCTATGGAGATACTGCAACCGGAAGAAGGGACAATAATATCACTCTTTTTGTGATAATATCGATAATGGTTGCTTTAGGAGTTTCAAATTTTGTATAGAAACGCTGCTAATGGAAGTACACCTTTTTCTCTAAATTTTATCAAAATTGGTAAACTGAAGGTGGATGTGTTTTCAATTGATTTTCAATAGTATGATTTTTGTGGACATACAGTATAACATTCTTATTCGTCATAACAAAGTGTACTTCGCAAGCATAGAGTTACTTACCCGTTTTCAAGATAATTAGGCTTTTATGATCGAATTCGTTCATATAGATGGGTGTTCGATTGCAAGTACTGGTGACAACGAAAAGCACTAACAACACTTCTTACTTACTCTCAACTGGTTCGCTGTATTTTGAAGACATTTTTGTGCAAAAACTGTTGGAGTTATTGTTTTCCCTTATGCCGTTTGCAGTATCTTCATAACGGAACACATATTATTATTAATGTTTTTTTTTGCAGAACTGTTTATTTGTGTATTATCTACATCTGCATGTATTTCAAAATCGCCTTGTATTATTTTAATAAAATATGCATTACCGTAAGTCGTGAATTCGAATTTTCTGTTATTCTTAAAGTCCGTAATAATAATAAATAACCGCTTGGTAACTGGTAAGATTTTGGATTTTAAGGATAATATTACGTGCATACGTACGTAAAATAAATTGAGTAGTAACACACATTTCAAGGATGAATTTCTTCAAATCAAAATTTCTCATCACAAGAAAAGAAATGCAGACGATATAGTATTCCAACCAAACATTGGAAAGCTATTTAAAATCAGGCCAGCATTGAGAACAGTAAGTCACTTCGCAATTTACTCATAAAATTACTATTTGATTGTCATTCAGTGACACTTCGATAATAACCTTCAAATTTGACATATGCATGGGAAATTTTGGAATACATATATGTTTTTCAACATTTTTTATACTAGTATACCGTTTTAAAAACTGAGGTTAAACAAATAGTACCTACTTAAATCATGCAAAATGTTACAATGCCTTAACAAAACTGTTACATGTACATTTTATAGATGTACTGTCATTACTTGAAAGCTGCTTGGCATATTAGAAGTTTATTTATTGATTGTATGAAACCAACTTAGACATGACTCACACTTTCCATGATGTACTTGACTTTAAACAGCTTTCCAATTTTTGTTTGAAATACTATACTTAGGTGCATTATTTTAAAATGTATTTATCAAAATTTGTGTCTTTAACCTGTACGTGTTTAATAAAAATCATAGAGGGTTGATATGATTTTATTGTATGGTAAAGTTGGTGAATTATTCATAACATCAATTCAAGATTTGCATGAAAGCGTGAAAATTTGGTACAAAGAGATCAAATTCAGTGACACTTCAATAATAACCTTCAAATTTGACATATGCATTGGAAATTTTGAAAGACATATGTTTTTCAACATTTTTTATGCTAGTATACCGTTTTAAAAACTGAGGTTAAATTGCAAATGTTATATCTTCAACATATAAGCGATCCCGGGCTTGAATTGCAAATCAAAGGAAGCATTTCGAAAATTATTGTAAGACTGAACGTTAACCTATGTAGATAAATGCTTTAATAGGAATACTTCTGTCGGGCCTGTAAGTAATTTAATAAGACTTGGGGAGTGACTATGTTGAAAATAAAATGTATAACATTGTTAATCAGATATTAGAGAATACTTTGTCATTTTGTAACCTTAGCCCTTCCGTCAAATTTACCTAAGGCACAAATAGTATGCTAAAAATTTAAATGGTGCTGAAACTCTTACAGTCATCGCACATATCTTCATAGCGTTCGGATATTCGATTATCTAATTCCCTCTAGAAATGTCCCGATATCGAGGTGCTCGAAGAGTATAAGAGAATAATTCGCAGCTAGTTAACTTCACTTGAGACTCTAAATCCTGACTACAAGCTCTAATAATCCCCCCCCCCCCCATCCGGAGGCTAAACCCTCTTGCCCTGCTCCTTTATACTTAAGTCAAGGTAGTTCAAATTTTGGGTAAACCTAGACAAAAATAGTATAAAGCTAATTTTTGGTACAGATCATAATTGAGGGCTAAATAGTAATATACTAAATGTCCTGGAGAATCCTCCTTCCGCAACCCCCTTTTTTCGCCCCCCAACCCCCTCCCTTTTAATATTTTGGCGATTTTCTAGAAAACTATCCACTTTAAGGAAAAATGTCAAGTGAGCATTTTTGAATCTGACAAAATTTCCCTTCCAACGACGTATTGCTAGTTTATATAGTACTACGTGGTACACACCAGTGGCGTCTCAAAAGAAAGTCTGCCGCGAGATTAATTGAAATTTCTTGAAGGACACGTCGAATTTACTGATTTTAACCAAAAACTATAAGCTTGGCGAAAAATATCGATACCAATTTTTTTGTAGGTGATAAAATTTCAAATCCATTGATGTATAGAACGACCCCCCAGAACCAATAATATTGAAACTGCTGTTTAATTTATTTTTTATTTAGTTTGAAAACAACATTTTAAACATGTTTCTCAAGAGTAGAATCTTCTGTAACGGTTTCCACAATATTATTGCATATTTCGCCATTGCAAGGGGAACAAAATGTGCTACACTTTTAGGGCTTGAGTGTCTACATGAGCATCTACCAGCACAATTGGTTTTGCAATGGCAGTAAACCAGAGAGAGAAGTAATTCGGGTGCGGGAGGTAAAGCAGTTTTGACAGGCAATAATTGTCCTTCGACTAACTTCCAGCCCCATTCAGTAGGCGGTAACCGGTTTCCCAGCCACTCTTGTACCTTAAAAAACAATAGAAATATAAAGACACAAATTAATTTTTGTTTATCCGTTGCTCACCTGAAGGTATACTCAGCGAATGTTGGGCACAGGCTGCTTTTGTGGGTGGCAAACTGGATAGCTCTAGGAGTGCAGAAGCTGATTGTCTTGCCATTGCTTTATTATAAAGATGATGGCAAAGGTCATTGATATCTCCAAATTTTGGGCCATCAGGATAAAGAGATCTGACAAACTTCTCCCTACATTGAATCACATTTTCTTGTAATTGATTAGGTACATTAAATATCTCGAAAACTTTATTCTGAAGTAATTGCGATGAACTTCTAAAAGATTCGCAAGTAGACCACCTTTTAATGGTTGTTTTAGAGAAAAATATGTTTCTTCTAAAAAATGATGAAAAAAAACTGAGAATAAATAGCAAAAAGTATATTGTTTAAAAGTAACCCTTCATTTGATACGCCACTGGTGGGTGCCATGTGCTACTGAGTATGGATTGCGATATGTCATTGAAAGGGGAATTTTATCAGCTTCAAAAATGCTCACTTGGCATTTTTACGTAAAGTTGATAGTTTTCGAGAAAATCACCAAAATATTAAAAGGGGGAGGGTGGGGGCAAAAAAAGGGGGTTGCGGAAGGAGGATTCTCCAGGACTTTTAGTATGTTGCAATTTAGCCCTCAGGCATGATCTCTACCAAGCTTTATATTATTTTTGTCTAAGTCAAATGCTATCTTGACTCGGGTATTACCTGGCTAGCACCGGTTGATGCTTTGGTTCCCATCTTGCTAGAAACCCTGTTTAATTTCCGCAACAGCTGATCCCCCCAGGCCAATATTGCCATAACCGCTTTATAACCTTAACCTAGAGTACGGCTGACCAGAATACTAGGAGAAACCTGCAGGCCCCCAGCATAATTCAGGTGACTCGACGCAGGAAAATTAGCCCGCCTGCCGTGAATCCGGACCGACCGAAATCTTCCATCGGTCACCGTCGATTCTAGCTGCAAAGAACCGGAGTTTGCAATAGGTAAAAAGTTTCCATTTATATGAGGTGATCCAAACTTATTCAGAAAGGAAGTACGACGTACAGTCAGGCTTAATGCACTCGCCGTGAACGTCACAGACACCGTAAACAATTTATTCCATTGACTTTGTCCGCCCATAAAATATAAATAACAAACAGTCTGTTTCAGATCTATCGTTTCCAGTTCACGTACATCGGAGCTACTTTATCCGAACCTACGAGTACCCATCACTACCTCGTCCAAGCTTTCTTTAAGAGGGCCCAGAGGCAACAACAGGACCAAACCAAAGTGCCGTTTGAGTTTCCGAGCGTCCGAAAATACCGAAACGTAGAACTAATACGCCGAAAGAATTTTGTTTTATAATATTTCATGTATATAATATTATTTTTCCTTAATCAACAATTATTTTGTATTTGGATAAAAAACCATTATACGATTTATTTCTACACTGTGTTATTCCTGTATTTTAAAAATTGAGTAGAACGGACTCTGGCATCTGAGCTCTACCCTAGGCAACCAGTTTTAAAATAATCTAGCGAATTTTGGTCAAGTTTAAATAAGCACCCTGCACAGGGACTTGAAACTGAAGTTAAAAATTCCGGATAATTTAGTAGTATCCTATTTGTTTCAGTAAATTAGCTTCATTCATTCCTTGGAAATTAATTCGGAGGCATTACTTTTCAGCACAGCCTCGTATATACTCTGTTCACATTTTTTTTCATGACGTTTGAACATGGAAACTTCTCCAATTTAGCTGTGTAAAATTACTTTGTTATGTTTAAACGAGGTTTATATTTGAGGTAGAACGTTGCCCATGGGCCCACATCAGGCGGTGTCGAAGATTCCAAGCACTCCGCATGCCTAGACCTTGTCCATAACAAACAAAGAAACAAACAAACGTTTGCGGTTATGTGAATTTAGATTAGAGAACATGACAAAATGCAAAGTTGTTATATTTAAGTAGAAGAAAAAATAGAAGTTTAGTAACTTTTATGTATAAGCCGTTCACGATCTTTTTGGGTCAGGTGAGGCTATGATAATCTAGTAATTTTGTTGGCAGAACCTCTGTTGCAACTAAACTCCCTCATGGAAATTGACACTTTTTGTGTTAGGTTAGGTTGTTTTCAGTTTAAGGTTATATTTTCTGAACAGGTACATTGTTGCCGGACATTCTCTAGTCTCCACATCAACTCGCGTTCTTTTAAATGTGGTCTGTCCTTTTTAAATTGAAAGTAGCATCGTTTAATAGAAATTTTTTGTTGTAACACTAGACAGCTCGTAACTTCGTTAATAATAGAGATATCGAAAAAAACTTTCTTTTGTTTTAAATGCCAGTATACAACCTACAAATTAACTTAAACTAAATTAAGCCATGGCCTCCTATTTTTATATAGAGGTACACAAATTTGGATTTTCAAATAGAACACCTTGTATATTTTTAGATATTTGAAATCAGCACTAAAAGTGCTTTATGACAGCATTCTTAAATTTAAATTTTGGAACTTATTATGTTTCAAAATTTAATTTTTTTTTAGCCGAAGTTGGCCATTAATTAAACAAAATCACTAACAATCTAACAAAAAAATTAAAAACAAACTCCAGTTGGCTCTCCCGTGAGGGGTTGCTAGTCCCCCATCGGGCGCCTCCCCAGGTGGCGGATAGGGGAACGCTCGCCAGATATGGTGGGTACCGGAAAAATAAAATACCCGGGGCGGACCAAAACTACCAGCGACCGAATGACTGCCGGTATAAGCAGTCCCCCTCTGCGAGTCAACAGCTTCGGGTGGATGAGCTGGTATGAGGTAGGGCACTTTCTTGCCCTTGGATTGAGAAATTGGTCCTAAAGACGGATGAACCAAATTGGTCAACGGCATGGGGATGCAGAAGGCAACGGGAAACCACTGCATTAAAGACTTATTAAAGTTTCCTTAGTCAATCATCATGGCTTTTACAAACCAAAACCGCAACTTTACTGATCATGGGACTCGGATACCAAGATCCGGCAGGGGAGGACAACCACTAAACTACAGGGCCTCCTCGGTCGTCAACCTGCGAAATCCCTGTAAGACAATCAAAAGCTCTCCAAGATTAAGAATAGCAACATGGAATGTGCGCAGCATGTACCAAGCAGGAAAAATCCACAATGCCACACGTGAAATGAAAAGACTCGGTATATCAATACTTGGAGTAAGCGAAATGAGGTGGCCTGGCTCAGGTGAGTGCGAAATAGACGAACACTATATTTACTACGCTGGTAATGATGACCCAACTCATTACAATGGAGTTGCAGTTGTTCTAGATAAGACTTTGAAGCATTCAGTAAAATCCTTTATCCCAATGTCAGATCGTGTAATGTTACTTAAGATCAACGCTAGACCTTTCAATATCAATCTAATACAAACATATGCCCCCACATGTGACGGTACTGAAGAAGAAGTCGAAACATTTTATGAGGAAATTGTAAGATGTTTAAATATAACAAAAAGCTCAGAAGTGACTATCGTAATGGGCGATTTTAATGCCAAAATTGGTAAAGGAAGATGCGAGAACATTGTGGGGAATTATGGACTAGGAACGCGAAACGATAGAGGGGAAAGACTAGTACAATTTGCGCAGGAACATGACTTAGTGGTAACAAATACGATATTCAAATTACACCCAAGAAGATTGTATACCTGGAAGTCGAATGCAGAAAAGGATGATTGCATAATCAGAAATCAAATAGATTTCTTCATGATAAACCAACGTTTTAGAAATATCGTGAAGGCAATAAAAACTTATCCTGGAGCAGACGTATCGTCGGATCACAATCCACTAGTGGCATCCATACAGCTACGTTTAAAAAGAATCTGCAAGATAACACCAACCAATGAAATAGACCTAGAAAAGCTGAAAGATGAAACCGTAAAAGAGGCCATAATTGAAGAACTGTCAGATACCATGCTTAGAAGCAGAAATCATCAAGAAACAACGGAAAGCATGTGGCAACAAGTCAAAACCTCACTCCTAACGGCAGTCAATAACAATTGTAAATATAAAACTCAAAAAAATAAAAAACCGTGGATGACAGAGGAGATCTTGCTACTGATGGACAAAAGGAGAGCAGAGAAAACAAAGGACAAGCAAAAGTATAATGAAATACATAGGACCATACGTAGAAAAATCAAGGAAGCCAAGACAACATTTCTAGAGGAAGAATGCAATGAAATAGAAGAACTCCAGGCGAGACATGACACATTTAACCTGCATAGAAAAGTTAAAGAGGCTGCAGGTATCTACAGGAAAAGATACAACGGACTTCTTTATGATTCCACAAAAAATATAATACATGATCCTATTGAACAACTGAACAGCTGGAAGAACTATCTAAGTGCACTTTATGATGACAATCGTATAGAAATGCCGCCAAATATTAATGCAACTGAAGGACCACCAATCTTAAGAGCCGAAGTTGAAAATGCTTTAAAAAACATCAAAAATAGGAAAGCAACAGGCCCAGATAAAATACCAGCGGAAATACTGAAACTTCTAAGAGGACACAAAGCCCTAGATATATTAACAGATCTCTTTAATATCATATATAACACCGGTATTATACCAGACGACTGGCTTAAATCTATTTTCATACTCTTGCCAAAAAAGAATTCTCCCAAAACACATAACGATTATAGGACAATAGCATTGATGAGTCACGTTCTAAAAGTCTTATTCAAAATCCTCCATGCCAGAATTTACAAAAAATGTGAAGAACATCTTAGCGAGACGCAATTCGGCTTTCGCAGCGGACTCGGCACAAGAGAGGCCCTTATGGGACTACATGTTCTAGTGCAAAGATGCCGTGACATCTCAGTCGACGTATTCGCGTGCTTTATCGACTATGAGAAGGCATTTGACTGCGTCAAACACGAACAACTTATAGACATTCTCAGAGAAATCGGACTAGACAGCAAGGATGTGCGAATTATCGCAAACTTATACTGGGGACAAACGGCATCTATCAGAGCAAGAAACAGACGCAGCGAAGAAATACAAATAAAAAAGGGTGTAAGACAGGGCTGTGTGCTGTCACCGGTTTTGTTTAATCTCTACGCAGAAAAAATATTTACAGCGGCTCTGGACAACAGACAGGAAGGAATTGTAATAAACGGCGAGATAATAAACAACCTACGTTACGCTGACGATACTGTGCTTTTAGCAACTAGTGAAGATGAACTGCAGATTCTGGTAGAGAGCGTAAACCAGAAAAGTATGGAAGCAGGGCTGAAGCTGAATGTTAATAAGACTAAGGTAATGGTAATCAGCAGGAACGAGAATCTAAGAGCAAGCGTAACGGTTAACGGTAAACAACTAGAACAGGTTGCGAATTACAAATATCTGGGATGTTCTATTAATAGTAGCTGGAACAACTCCGCTGAAATCAGAGCAAGAATCGAACAGGCCAGAAACGCCTTTAAAAGAATGAAGAAGGTACTGTGTTCTAGGGATTTAAGTCTGAACTTACAACTACGACTGCTTCGATGCTATGTATTCTCGGTCTTACTTTACGGAGTGGAAGCTTGGACCCTCACTGCATATACTACTAAAAAAATAGAAGCATTTGAGATGTGGTGTTATAGGCGTATTCTTAGAATACCTTGGACAGATAGGGTACGCAACACCACAGTACTAGAGAGATTGCATAAAGACACCGAGATCTTGTCCGTAATAAAAGAGCGTAAATTAGCATACTTAGGCCACGTTATGAGGAATAACAAATACAGAATCCTGCAAAACATTTTACAAGGCAAGATAGAAGGCAAAAGGGGTCCAGGCCGGAGAAGACACTGGCTAAAGAACTTACGGGAGTGGTATGGAGTGAATACTGCTACATTATTCAGGAGAGCAGTTAATAAAGTTCAAATAGCTACGATGATAGCCAACGTTCGAGGAGGACATGGCACGTAAAGACGAAGTTGGCTCTAAAAATGCCTCATAACCGAATTATAGCGCCAAACGTACTAAAACAATTGAAAACTATGTTTTTTTAATGAATCCACTACTAAACAAAGACGTTTGAAGTTTTACAAAGTCGTGGCTGTACCAGTACTACTGTAAGGATTTAAGAACTGAACACTAGCGAAGAAACAAATAAAACACATAGAAGCAGCGGTAATGACATTCCTAAAGCACATGGCAGGCAACACATTACTAGATTACAAAATAAATGAGGATGTACGACAAGAACGACAAATATTTAGCTCAACAGAAAAATTAGACCAATACAAATTAAACTGGCAGGAAAGAATGCACGATTGCCGTATACCTAAACAGTTATTACACTACCGGCCTGTAGGAAGAAGAAATATCGAGCGGCCAAAGAAATGGTAGAGAGACGAGTTTACATGAGAACGGAACTAACCTAAAGGTAAACCCTGAAGATCAAATACGCTTCTGAACAACTTGAACGAGAACTTGGTCAACATTAAATCATCGATGTTAACTAAAAGTAAAAACACACTGGAAGGAAGAACAGTTAGAGCAAAGAATTACTGGATGATCAACGAAATACTAGAGCTCATAGAAAAAAGAAAAAAAATAATAACTATAAAAAATAAGTGCTAATAAAGAAGCATGGTTGCTGATCCAAATGGAGAATATCAGAAAAAATACTTATGAGAAGATGATTCGAGACAAGCTCTATTATAGTTTTAACTCCCTAATTTGTTCCAATTGCCTCCGTTCTGCACCTTTCTCATCCATAATAGACCAGAATATATTTTATATCGTCCTGTACAGCGCTTATGTAGTCGGCTTCTGAATCGCTTTCGTTGGTGTGGTCTCCACTGCAGTATTATCCTTGTTCATCGCTCGTCCTGACATATGGCCACATGGCCGGCAAAATTCTACCTTGCTCACACATTTTATTTTAGTTATGCCTTTTGTCTTTTTGTAGCTTTGTTTGTTGCTCAGAGCATTTCCATTGTGTTTTTTTTTTGTAATCATTAACGTTTAAGCGCCATACGTAAAAGTGGGCAGGACACAATGATCAAATAGGCTAGTTCAAAGATATATTGGGATATTTTTGTTTTTTAAGGTATTTTTTAGTCGTCTAAAAGCTGCTCATGCTAATATTTTCCTTTATTTATTGCTAGTGTTTCATTCTCACTTTCCACTGATATTATATGACCCAGGTAGACCTACATACTTTGACACATTTTCTATCAATTGATTTCTTAGGACGATATAAAGGCTTTCGTTTTTGCGATGTTCATAGTTTCAGATATTAAAATAATAATATCTGTGTATAGCAGATAATTATCTGCGTATCGCATATGATTGACCCCCTCCTGTTTATTAGTATCCCTTTATCTTGCTGCTCTAGTTGTTTCAATATATCTTTAAGGAGCAAGGAATATAGCGTTCATGATAGAATATCACCTTGTCTTGTAACTCTTTCTATTTTGATAGGTTTTATGATGTTATTAAGTTGTATAGTAAAAGTAGCATGTTTGTATATACAGGGTGTCCCATAAAGTTTTCTACATATGGAAAACTTTTTTAATTTTCCATTTATCAAAAAAAGTATTCTTCCTAAAAAGTTCTGCATTACCCAAAAACCAAAATGCGCTTATAACATTCCAAAATTATGTGATATTATACAGGATGGATAAAAAAATAATAATTCCACGATAGAGTAAATTCCCATATCCTTATAAACTCATGACAAAAATAATCACTAACAGACTGTCAAACAAATTAGACGACTATCAATCAGTCGAACAGTCGGGTTTCCGCAAAGGTTACAACACTATAGAGCACCTACAATCATTACGTATACTCATAGAAAAATGTAATGAATACAAAGTACCCCTTCAGCTAGCCTTTGTGGACTACAATAAAGCTTTCCATTCCATAGAACTATGGGCAATCTACCAAGGGCTGAATAACGCCAGGATAGACTCAAGGTATAAGCAACTCCTGAAACAAATATACAACAAAGCAACCATACAAATAAACATAGCAGAAGAAATAACAACACGGAAGATAAAAGTCGAGCGAGGAGTCAGGCAGGGAGATACGATCTCCCCAAAATTATTCACCCTTGCGTTAGAAGATGTGTTCAAGAAATTAAACTGGGAAGAACGCGGAGTGAAGATTGACGGTCGACACTTGAGTCATCTTAGATATGCCGATGACATCGTGATTATAAGCCATAACATGGAAGAACTACAGGAAATGCTGAGAGAACTGAAAACGGCATCAGAGAAAGTCGGCCTGAAGATGAATCTTAATAAAACCAAAGTAATGACAGAAGAAAACACTAGAGTGGAAATAGACGGAAATGAAATCGAGAAAGTAAACCAATACACATATCTAGGACATACAATCACACTTGGCAAGCAAAATCAAACGGCGGAAATTACGAGAAGAATACGTATGACTTGGGCTGCGATGAGTAAACTCAACATGGTTTTAAGAAAACAGAAACCCCCATTAGCCTAAAGAGAAAAGTGTTCAATAGTTGTATTCTTCCTGTCATGACGTATGGCATGGAGACAATGACACTTACAATACAATCAGCCAACCGATTAAGAACGACACAAAGGGCTATCGAAAGAGCAATGTTGGGAGTCTCTCTGAGAGAACATATTCGAAACGAAGACATAAGAAGAAAAACGAAAGTGGACGACGTAATCGCTAGGATCGCAAAGTTGAAGTGGAGTTGGGCAGGACATGTGGCCCGACAAGAGAGTGAAAGATGGACTAAGAATATCATCCGGTGGAGGCCAAGAGAGCACAAAAGAAATGTGGGAAGACCACCAAAACGTTGGCTAGATGATATTAAAGCAATAACAGGACAAAACTGGCACCAACTAGCGCAAAACAGACAAGAGTGGAAGACTCAAGGGGAGACCTACATCCAGCAGTGGATTCAAAGAGGTTGATGAAGAAGAAGAGAGTAAATTACCCTTATTCTGAAGATAACGAAAAATGTTACTTAGGAGAGTCATGATAATTTCTGTATTAAGTAGTTTAAGTAATTTTCCAACGACCTGTTGCTTCTCTGAATGGAATTTATGTAAATTGATTATCTGAATTGAATTTGTGTGACATATTATTTTGAAAAAGAAATTAATTACAGGAGGCAGCCTTTTCATTCTGAACATTTTCTGTTATGTTTAGAAATAAGGGTACTTTACTATTTAGCCGAGTTATTATTTTTTAATCCATCCTGAATAATATCAGATAATTTTGGAATTTTATGAACTCATTTAAGTTTTTGGGTAATGCAGAACTTTTTATGAAGAATACTTTTTTTAAATAGATAATTTAAAAAATTTCCATATGTAGAGAACTTGATGGGACACCCTATTGCGTACTTTTTTATGGAGTTGAGGGCATGTTTTATCTCGTCCTCCATAATTTGTGGCAGTTATTCCAAGCCTACATTTATTTCTGTTATATTCCGGATTTGTACTTCGTACTTTGTACTTTTGAGCTATATACATTTCCATAGAAAGGTTGTGTTTTATGTAATATTGCATCTCGATCTTTTATTTCATTTCCGAGTTGATCCTTTAGTACTATCACCTGTCTTCGATGCGTTTTTTCTGAGATCTCTTGGTCTTTTACCCTTTAACAAAGGCTCTTTACTTCAAGCTCGTAGTGTTTGTTAAGGTCTTACCTTATCATTTTATTTGTTTGTTCAGCTAAATTTATAAATGTTATATTTTCTTTATGTAAATAACTGTTTCTTTCCAATGTTTCTTCTTGTCAGCACTTATTTTCTACAGCTTGACTGATTTTCTGTCGACTGTTGGTCTGGTGGAAATATTTCATGTTAATGTTAATGAATTGCTGCTGTTGTCTAGGTTTTCTTCATTTACTCTATATTTCTATGTAGATTTTCTTGGTACAGTGCCACCAAGCACACAAAAGCCTCGGGTAGGGGAGGCTGGCGCTAGCTCCGTTTGACAATTACACTCCGCAGAAAAATTATAAACATTCGTAAATGCGGGAAATTTAAAATTTTTATTTTAAAAATCATCGGAGTTCTTTTACATATGACAGTGTTTAAATTACTAAGCCACTACTTATTAAATACATTTATTGTAACAAAAGTAATAGTAAATAGAACAACCAAGAATGCAATAAATATTTTTATGATAATAAATTACTGAGAGATTATACTATAAAATAAATATATTAAATTGCCTAATTACCATTATTCTAAGGGCTAATGCAAAAAATACAAAGTTTTTAAACAAAGGAAATAGACATTAAGATCGCCAGAGCAAAGAAAAGCTGAAGAGAGAAAGAATACTGGTCCAAATATAGTATGTACATATATTCTTCTTATAATGGACTTGCTTGTAATCGATTCTCGTTAGCAATGGACCGATTACCAAAGTCCCAACTAAACAGTCATTTAAATGTAAAAGCTACGTGTCCACTTGCGAGAAATACTCTCGAGAGCTGCTCTCGAGAGTATTTCTCGCAAGTGGACAAGCTTTTGAGAGTAACTATTGGAGAGTGCCTACCAACTCTCAGACATTGAACTAGCTGAGATTTGCTCTCAAGTAGATACACTATAATTTATTGGTCTTGATAGTTACTCTCCAAATACCAACACGTTTCGTATTTTGAGAGTTTTACTAAGAGTTGTTTTATAGAATTGGCTTCTAAAAAAGAGTAGTCAAAAGAAGAAACTATAAAATTGATTGGCGTATATGAGGAAAACTCCGTGTTATGGAATCATAAATGTAAAGAGTACCGAAATCTTGAAAATAATAAAGAGATATAAGAAAAATTTAATTGTACTGCCGAGAAAATACAACGAAAATTGCAACATATTACAATGCAAATAATTTCTAAAATAATTTCTAAAACTTTTTTGTGGCGCTTCAATAGGCTAATCATGTTATTTTTTGGGTATTTTGCCACAATACAAATAAAAAATATTAAAACATAAACGTTTCGGAAGACTTATTTGCTTTCATTATCAACAACTAACCAATGAAATTTAAAATCAACCAGTAGAACTTAGCTTATTTTATTGGAGATCTAGCAAAACTCGACCAACCTCTCCAAATTAGTCTTCCGAAAAGTTCATGTTTTAATATTTTTTAATTTGTAGTGTGCCGAAATACCCACAAAATATCATTACAAATAAATTTTAATTTTGTTTTGTTTTATAAATTCTTAAATTGTATTTTTAATTCTATTAAATGTTAATTTTAGTAAAAGTTCATATGTATATCTATATAATAACTTCCAGATCTTACAATAATTGAAGAAAATTAAAAAGAAGAAAAGCGGAGATGGCACTGATGATATTTTATATGAGTAATTGGCCATATTTCAAAGCGCTTAAATTTTTGGTGCCTGTATTAACTGTGAACAAAACAAAATCTTCACTATCAACAAAATCACCGCTGAAATCAACAAGTAATGTGTTGAGTAAAAACATTTTTTTTTCATGAAAGTATTTATTAACAAACTCTTGGAAAAACAATTCAATCCATCAAAACACGCACTTTAGTTTAGACTAATTAAATGTGTCTATAATGCTGTGGAACTTCACCCAAAGGTGTCAAAATATATTCCTTAAATTCATCTCTAAACATCTTTTTGCGATGTTGTTTAGTTATGTAAATCGATCTAAGGGGAAAAATGTATTTTCGGACAGTGTTTCTTCTCTCTAACTTCCTGGGACTATTTCATGTGTATCTGGATCTTCCATGTCGAGCAATCCTTGGTGTAAATAGTTTGCACGTAAATCTTTTGCAGATAATAAAAAATTATATACTGCACATATTGCAAGAACAACATCTGTCACTACATTTGGGTTAAAGTTCATATGTTTTCGAAGAACTCTAAATTTATTTGCCGCTATACCAAAACATTTTTTACTATGCGCTGAGCTGTGGACAGTCTGTAGTTGATATTCTGTTTGGTGCACGTTGGTTACGAAATGGATATGGTTTTAAAATATAAAATTTCATAGCAAATGCATCGTCAGTAACAAAAACATAGCCATAAATCTATTAGGTAAGGGGACAGGAGTAGATAAATTCAATGTTTTCTCTTCAAGTTTATTAAATTTATTTTTTGTTCCTTTCTTCTTTTTAAGATTTTATGTACAATTTCAGCTGCATTTTTCCACATCCATGATTATTAGAAAACAAGCTTACAGCAGAGAAGGTAAACTGACAGTTAATTATTAGTTGTTTGTAGTTCAAGTTTTTAAACTCACTCGCGAGAGCACAGACACAATTCAACAGTGGACACGGTTCTTGAGAGAACTATCTGAGAGTAAGTTGTCCAAAGTCTGATCGTAGCTCTCGGATAGTCAAAACTCTCAAAAATACTCTCAAATGGATTCGCAATTCACAGTAACTATCGACGTAACTCTCGGGAGTTCCTCTCAAGTGGACACGTAGCTTACTTTTGTAAACACCTGGTTCATCATTTTCCTACTCCGTAATTAGGATGCAATATGTTTCGTCTAGGAACGGAACAGGTTTTTTTCGCACCTAATTCTTCGATTTCTTTTATTTTACTTAAATACTTAAAACGCCAAACCACAATGTCACTCCTTTACATGAGCAATTTTCCTTTGTCACATTTCTTATTATGAAAGCCTATTTCGTTTAGATGCTTTCTCAAAGTTTCTCGACCACCAGTATAGTTACCTTTCTTATTCATTCTGTTTACTAATACATTTAGTATTACCTGCTATAACATCATCATCATTATCATCATCATAGAACAGCATTATGTTGTCCACTCCATTTTGGACATATGCCTCCTCAAGATTCTTCCACTTTGTCCGGTCTTGTGCTGTTAGTGTCCATTGTAGTCCTGCTCCTATTGAGACATCGTCCTTCCAACGTGCTCTCGGTCTTCCTCTATCACGTTTGCCTGTTCGAGGTCTCCAAATGGTCGTTGTAACATACTCCTTAGAAACTTTCTTTATCAGAGAGGTTGATTTTCCAGTTGCTGCGGCTGCTATTTCTGTAGATTGCTCTACGAGAAATATCAACGTTCCAGAAGTCTTCCGTTCATCCAAAAAGTTTATGACATTTGCAATAATACTTCTTATTTCTGAATGCTGTCTTGCTTTATAGTTCATTGTAATCTATCTAAGAAGGAATTTAGTATTACATAAATATATAACTGCAATTTAAGGTAGCATTTTAGAAAGCATTTAATATTTACGATTTGATGGCATATAACCAAGCCGACCAAAATTAAACGACAAATAGGTAAACAATACAGAACTAACGAAGAAAAGCAATGACTAACAAAAATTAACAAAGAACAACAAAACTAATGACAACAGCACTAAATTAAACTGAAATTAGAGACTTCTATCTGATGGCAATAGCAGCAATCGCGAAGCAATATTTATGTTTCTTGTTTGAATGTACCTCTCCGCAAAGCTTGCTTTTTATTGGTTCTCTAGTTCCCCTTACTGGATTTTTAGATTTAGTTCACATATTTTCCGGGGCTTTTGTGTGCTGGTGGTACTGTATTTATGGAGCATTTTTAGTATTTATTGTTATTTTAGCTATTAACATTCGATATTGCGCTTTATACTACAACAATGTAGTGCAGTAATCGATTTTATTCTTAATTTGTCCACCTGGACACGTCCATTTCCTTTGTTTCCTTTACTTAATCAAGAAGCTCATGTCATATAGTCGCTGTTCTGATATAAAGTTTAAAAACATAATGCTTGCATCATTTCTTTGTCTAAACTATATTTTCCAAAATATTCTTCATTGCGTCATTGCTAGTTTTGCATTAAAGTCACCGATAACAAAGATATGTGTAGTTGCTGCTTTGTTGATTACTTCCCTCATATTGTAATACAATAATTCTATTTCCTCTTCACTCTAACTTGATGTTGGCGCATAACACTATACTGTTTTAATCTTACACTGATTGGAGATTCTTATTTAGACAGATGCAATTCTATCTGAGATATCGTCACATTTTATAGTGTTTGGGGATAGCTTTATATATAATAGATCCTGCTCTACATTGACTTTCAGTATTTATTTTATAATAGAGTATGTGAGTACATTCCACTTAACGTCTCTTAATTTATCTTCTCGTTCATATAGTTGGGAGCCATGTATAACAGTTTAAGTAACAGTAAGATTCCAACTGCTAATCGTGTTTTTCTCTAATTTGGTCTAGATAATAGATTTTAGGTGGCATTAGCGAATGTTTGCTTCTCACAGAATGTTTGAGGTGTGGTATTTTTCAGTCGCCACGCTGACCGGCGAATGGTTAAAAATGTGGATAGGATAAAATGTGGGGAATATATGGCAGTAAAAAATGGGACATAGTTTCCCTGGAGAAAAAGGCGGGAGAAACAAGAACACACAAAGTGCAAAGTAGCCAAACTTGAAGTAGACCTCTTCTCTACATATACCAATAAGAGAATCTACTGTTACTCAAAAAGCTTCACGACTTAACGCAACCCCAGCTGAATTATTTAAATCTTTATACGATGATAGAATTGCAGTTTAACATTATTTTTCAATCAAACTTACCAAACCAGCCAAAGACCAAATGATTGTCTAAACACTATTTATAACGCTGTCAAATAAATCTAATGCCAGTAAATGTAGCAATTCAGACTTATTAATCTGATGAGTCATACGCTTAAAATACTTTACATTCTACACAATCGCTTCCGGAGCAGATTAAGAACACTTTCAGAAAGCTATCAATTAGGCCCAACGTACATCATCATCATCATCATCATCATCATTTTCAGACATCTTTATCCCATCTCTGGACATAGGCCTCCCCTATTTGTCGCCACTCAATGCAGTCCACGGTTTTAGTTGTCCACTGTGAACCAGCCAACTTTTTGATGTCGTCCGCCACCGAGTTCTAGGTCTGCCGCAATCTCTTCTTTCACTTCTGGGTCTCCATTCTGTGACCTTCCCCAACCCGCAATGGTCAGCGTAGTAGAGTATCGGCCAACAACCCCTAGCCCAACGTACACTATTATTAAAATGCTTTGAATCAGTTAGTTTAGACAACTATGATATGTGACTATGTTAACGCCGAGTGTTGTTCACTATAGTTTCCTTAAATATTTTCAAATATTGCAACGCTACGAGAGTATACTCGAAGGCTCGCCAGTTAGACCCAGTTCTTTAAATAATGTAATTACCAAATTTCATGAGCTCCAACAAATTTTTCAATTACGACAAATATACTCACATATCACACACACTACCTGAAATACAGAAGGTGGCAGTAACGCCATCATACACTGCATAATATAAGCATGTGCATTAGATTTATTAAACAACGCTGCATATAATAACCAGTACCAGAATATTATAAATTTCGATTATGCGTTACTTACTTGAAAGGGGCACCCATATTTAACAGTGATTAGTACGATACAAATACACCAACTAATATAGAATCAGTAAAATGTGCAATTACATATCAAATACAACTACAGTTTATTTTACCAGGCTTGTGGTACGAATATTATTAACACAAATTATTAAATTGTACCACTTAACTGAGAGCCTTGCGCTTATGCCGGAGGTGAAACACATGGCCCAATACAACTCAAATCTGGGGCTGCAAACAGACAACGCCGGCAAACATTATTAACGAAGCCCTCAGGAGATGAGGGCCAAACTTGAACTAGGCTCTCATGGTGCAGAAACATCGCAGAAGCCTCCGGCTGACGTTTGCAGTGAAATTATCTAGCAACCGGAATCGTACCATGCCAGTGACGTCTTTCACACCACAGGTGACGCTAAAAGTCCCGGACAAAAATCAGCTCATTGCAGTTAGGTTATCACAACTTTAAATTGAAGAAATTGTACTCACCATGTATATTACAGGCAAGCAGTAAAAACGACAAAAAATCCTGTAATAATAACGCGTCCTAGGACGTGGACTAAATGTCCCAAAAAGTACCCAAGGCTCGAATCAGCATACCTGAGAAGCTCCCGCAAATATTATTCTACGATATATGAAGCTAAGAGGTAAATCTTAGAGCACAAAGAATAGAATCATGCCGAAAAGGACGCTACATTTTTTTTCAGGCAAAAGCAACGGAAACAAACACCTTGTTATAAAACAGTCTGCCGGTAAAGCAGATTACAACGCAAACCACAACGACTATATTCCAATAAAGAGGCTTTTACACGGCCACGAATTGTACACAAAATAAATTCTCATGTTCATTACGCTTTTGACATGTAACAACTACCCAAAACATTTACTACAATCGATCTAGTATCTACTATTACATAATATAACACTGCTACTAATAAAATCCTAGGTGAGCAAAGAGTTCGGCTGGGATGTGTATTATCACCGATGCGTTTCAATGCGTACTCGGAAGAAATATTTGCAAAACCATTGAATGACAGGCAAGAAGAAATAAAAATTGCCTGGAAAATAACCAAAAATTCTAGATATATCGATGATAATAGATTAAGCGAGTTGCCACAAAGGGCTGTCTACATTTAAATATTGAAGGAACTAAATGGATGATAAATAATAGATAGGGTGGATTATTTTAAATATCTCCCAACTGCTTGATGGCGCACTTAGCAGTAACAAAGAAATACGATCCCATACGCATATTTAAACAACCTCCTGTATGTACCAGGGTACTGAAATCTCTTCGCGTTTGCAAGAGACACGCTTGTACAAAAGCTAATGCATCTGACGTCTTAACTTACTCAGAGCTTCATCAAGGTGCTGAAATCTTTTCCATACCTGTAATCATAGGCGGACATCAGAAATTTTGTTATTGCAGCTGCTATAAATATTTACAAAGAGTTGTTATTAGCTATTACGCAAACTACTTTATTATAATATATTTTGAATCAACGACTGGAACGTGAATAGATGGCCCAGCGAGCAAATGCTCGAGTTTCAGCCGGTCAGCCCGGGATCGATTCCCGGCGACTATAGAGAAATTTTAACACTCATACGCTCCCTGGAAACCACACTAACACCTGTGATAGTCGGTAACCCCTAACAAGAAAATTATTTCGCGATTTTCGACGGACAAAGCTAGCTACTTACCTGGATTAAGAGCAAAGAGGGCTATGAGCACAACAACTTTGTTGTGGCTTATAATAATAAAAAGAAGAATACTGGAACCATACCACTTGGCGTTCGGCTCATTGTGATCGAAGTTTCTACGCAGCTTTTTGGCTCCCTTTAATTTTTTTCGTGTTTACTTCTTCTTTTGATGGACGCCTAGATTCAATTCTGTGAGATTCACAAGTTAAAACTCCTTGACGTTTTCTTCTAGTGATAAAAGTTGGTTTGTACTCTTATTTTTCCCTCACTCTATTTCTTGTCTTTTTTCAGTTTTGAATAAATGCCAAAAAATTCCAAAAGTGTTACCAATTCACAACGCTTTTTATGGAATATGCATAGAATTTTTCCCACAAAGATAATTTATGAAAATTTAACCCTTTGGATAACTACAGACATTTAAATTAATTTTAGAATCCTTTTCAGATTGAATCATTTATTAGTTATGTTGTAATTCATCAATTACAAGCACCTTAATGTAATTGTGAATAAGTTAAGAGCCCAGAGGCATTAGCTTCTATAAAGCTGTAAAATCGAAGCCGGACATTTCGGCGCGGCAGTCTCGGCGCCGCCACTTCAGCACCGCCATCTCGGCGCGGGGCCAGCTACGCGCCGGAGCAACTCGGCGCCAGCCGATTTGGCGCTGGGCCATCGCGGCGCAGAATTGGTTTAGAAAAATATATAGTAACCACAAAAGAGTCGGCATCAAATAAGAATCATTTTTATTTTTACTTTTCAAAAAAGCTTTTTACGGTAATAATTTGTGCTTGTCTGACAACCTATTTAGCCCGTATTAGATATATTGAGTAATTTTTACTTAGTGAGAAAATGGCGTTTTCGAAATTATGTATATCCAAAACGTGATATTTTTTCGGAAATTAAACAGGATTTCAATGAGATGTTTTATTGTTTGAATTTGTATGTTTATTTATATTATTTTGGAATGGAAAATAAAACCCTATTATTATTATTATTATTATTATTATTATTACTTTTAGCTTACTGAACAATCTCAAGGCCAGAAAACAACTTTTTTCGTAAAATTTGTTTCTATCTTGACTAGTAAATGCATCTTTCGTAATTATTTTTCTAATATATATAATTTTACTGATAACGGAAGTCATGTGACAACTTTTTTTTTGGCCCATGTAATCACTTTTCAACCACCTCTGGTCGCCAG
Source organism: Agriotes lineatus (assembly GCA_940337035.1). Classification (NCBI taxonomy): domain Eukaryota; kingdom Metazoa; phylum Arthropoda; class Insecta; order Coleoptera; family Elateridae; genus Agriotes; species Agriotes lineatus. Next base: position 55,797,908 of record OW679201.1, on the reverse strand, counting down.
TTTTTGATTTTCCAAGAAACTCTAAACAAAAAATCTATTTGGTACCAGCTTTTTAGCGATCACTATGTTTATTATTCGTTTATAAGGATTTTCTTAAGTAGTGCACACTGTAGTTTGCCAATTTGAATTATGGCGGCGAGATGGCCTTGCGCCGAGTTGTCCCGACGCCGGGCTGGTCCCGCGCCGAGATGGCGGCGCCGAGATGTCCTAGACCCCTGTAAAGCTAGAAAGACATTTCAGCTCGTTGATGCCAAAACATGCAAAGATCTATAAATAGTCTTCTGCGGCAGATATATTTTTATTGCCATGCATTTATGGGAGTTCTCAAATGTTAGATATGATCCATTCTACTTAATGGTCGTGAAACATCGACTTAAAAATTACGATGACGAATAAATTAGAAGCATTTGAGCTTTGGTGTTAAAGACGTATGTAGATGTCGAACAAGTACTTAATAGCTATAGTCGAACAACGATTGTTAGAGAAAATCAACAAAAGTACGGGGCTCCGGGAAAACTATTCAGATCTATAAAAGGAGTAAGTAAAAAAAGGATACCAAAACAAATGAAAGTAGATCCCAATAGTGACACTTAAAATACAGATTTTTAACCACAGCAATTCAGAGTATATTAAAAAACAATGAAATGGGATATTTAGAAAAATAAAAGAATACAAAACAAATTATAAAGAGAAACATAAACCCAAACAAGAAACAGTACACAGAAACCGTGCCCTTGGGGGAAGACAGGACGTTCGGAAAAGTCGGCACGCATATAAATGTGCCAACCAAAAACATTTCATTCTCATTATAACTACACTAAAATAGTCAGTTAATTGACTCGTCCAAATAAAGTGCTAGTGTACAAGACAGTTTTGGTTCCAGTGCGGGCGTACGGCATCAATCTATGGGGAACTGCAAAAATATCCAATATTGAAATCCTGCAAAGATTTCAGAGCAAAACTCTTCGTGCAATCACCAACGCTGAATGGTGCATTAGCAATAAAACACTTCATGATGACCTAAAAATTCCATGGATCAGAGAGAAAGTTAAATGACGCACAACCTCCTATGTCAACCGAACACAAAATCACCCCAATGTGTTAGTGCTCAACTTACTAGACAATGCTAATACCACTCGTGGATTAAAAAGACTTAAAACGTTAGACCTTACTGAATAATACTTGTTACTTTTTAGTATATTCAGGGAATCGCCAATGGACGTCACTCCCTCCTCATAACAATGTAATTTAGTTTAGTATTAAGTATTACATCACATTTGCTCGTTAACCTTAAGGCTAGTTGTAAATTAAGCATATTATAAAATTTAAAAAAAATTACTAATAATGCGTCTACTGAAGCAAGTTCCACTGTGAAGTCACACTGTAGGTCATTTCGCACCCATAAATTGTTTTTAAAATGAAGTTACAAAGAAAAACGATCTTATGAATAAAAATCTGGTGTGATACACGCACACAACTTCCTTTTACAGTGATCTTATAATTAGCCAAAAATTTGATTTTAAATTTCTAAGCATTTGTCAAAAATTTAAAAAAATTACAAATTCTACAAAAACGGCACAAAATAGAGCGTTAGGTGAGGAGACAAATTTTTTCTAGAATTCTAAGCTGAATTCAAAAATGTAATAACATACCGGGTGTTCTATTTAAAAAAGGAGTTAATAAAAAAAATAGAAAAAAAAAACAAAAGAAACCCATTTTAGAAGTATTGAACTGGAAAATCACCTATCTCACTTCAATACACATTAAAAATGTAATAAAAAGGTAGAGTTTGAAAAAATTCTTTAGAGCCGTTTTTGAAAAAATCGAAAACAACTGAAAAATCACAAGAGTAAACATCTACTTCCGGTTATGCGATTTTTTTCAAAAGCTTGTTGTCGCATCTACATTGTACACAAAACTTATATATGAAGTTTCAACGCCATACCTCTTTTCGTTTTGGAGATATTTTGTTCACAGACAGACAGACAGACAGACAGACGGACAGACAGACAGACACACAGACCAATGAAAAAAAATATGTTTTTTGGGTTCAGGGGACCCTAAAACGTGAAGATCTGTTGAAAGCTCAAGTTCGAATTTTTGGGGTGAATCCAATACTTCCTTTATTGTAAAAGAAAGTAAAACTTAAATTAGTCCATGTTTTGTATAACACTTACGTATATAAACAGTGAATCGGTTAAAAGGTAAAATGGAGTACCTATGTGAGTACCGATATTAGTTGAGGTAAACTTCTAGGCTTTATAAAATAAAAACCCTTTAAACCAAGACACCCAGATTTTTAGAAGACTCATTATAGCCACATATCTATTTGTATTATTCTATTTTATGATACTTTTTAATATTTTATGTTGTGGATGTCGCACGGTACATTGCTTAAAATCTTGCAAATAAGTAAGGGGTATGAGAGTTTGCGTTACATTTTTTTATAAATGCCTATACTTTGCTGTGGTTCAAGGGTGAATGTATTCTTTTTACTTTCCCATACCCATAGGTATAGGGAAGTCTTGGAATCATGAAAATTTTGGAAATCGAGATTTTCACAGAAATATCCGTTTTGGGCCTCTAGGAACCCAAAAAAGTGGTTTTTAAAAAATGTCTGTCTGTGTGTGGGTGTGTGGGTGTGTGGGTGTGTGGGTGGGTGACGCTCCTACAGCCGAAAGTATTGCTCCTATTTTGATGCGCTTTGGAATGCGGGGGTGTATCGAAAATTCATCGACAAAATAAGCTTTTCAAAAAAATCCGAAACTGGAAGCGGAAGTTACGCATGTTTTTTTGGTATCACTGTTTTCGTGATTAAAATTTTGAAAATTTTATCGCGGATAACGATAGAGAGTCACAAGACAAATCTGTTAGTTTTTTGCCGAACTCGCTAGGTTTAAAATGAAGGGCGCTATGATTTTTGAAAATTTGAGTTTAACGCCCTATTACTCAAAAACGGATGAATCGATTCAATTGATTTTTTTTCTGAATAGTATATGAAGGCTAACATGAGGTGATATAAAAAGTGTTTTGAAAAATATTAAGGGGCCTAAATTACAAATTTTCAAAATTTTGGAAATTTTCTAAAAATCATTTCTCAAAAACTGCCCACAGGAATTTGTTTAAACTTCATACACTGATAGACCCCGAAAAGGGCTATCGATCTGTTTTTTAAAGAATCTCATGAATTATCTGTGGCGCCCTCTACGAAGCTTTGAAGTTTGAAAATTTAAACCATTTTAATTAATAAACAAAACAAGATAGGTAGCTGGAGTTTTCACTGAATTGCTCAGTGCATAATGGAGCATATGAATATGCAAAAAAATATTACACTCGTGGATATATGTAAGCGCACCGGCCCCCTCCCCCCTCTATTTTTGAAAAATATTTTTTTTATTCTAACGGTTGTTATATTTTTGCGTCAAAGAATCTTTTTCCGCGAAAATAAAAAAATCGATTTTGTATGCCCTAGAAAATATAATTTCCAGGTACTTAGAAAATTTCACCTCGGTGCTACAGCCGTTTTGAGGAAAATAATACATAAACTAGCACAGTGGCGGCTTGTCCACTTGGCGCCATCTACAGAAGCTCGGTGGTCACGTTTTGAACTACACAATACACATTCTTTTATATTTACCCGCAATTTACGTGAAAGTGTAAACGCTTATCACGGTGAAGACGTGAGTCATCGAGTTGAAATTTTGATATGTTGTAAAGACTGTTGAATAAAGAGATATGAACAGTTTCCAGTATGGGAAAGTCCAGGGAGGTAGTCACGTCCACTTTTTTTAATTATAAGAGGAGCGTATTACAGTGAACACTTCAGAAATACAAATAAAGTACGTTTCTTACATAATGTAAAGATAGATGGCAACAATTCAAGGGAAATTCAAAATACTATTTTTGAACTGTGATACTGCTTCCTCAAATATAATTATACGTCATTATATCTCACATGAAATATTTTGTATTGTATACAAATTAATTTAGAAAAATATTTCTAGTTTCCTGCGTTATGCATTCTATTTATCTTCAACGATTTTAATCTTAGCATAAGTTTATATATTATTAGAAAAAGAATTTTAACATATTTTTCCATACAATAAGTAGATTACATGTTACAGTCTCTATTGTATTAAGAGAAACGAAAAATCAATTACCTTACGAAGCAAATTAATTGAGCAACCGGAATTCTACGTTATTTTTATATTTCAAATTGTTATAAAACGTAGCTTAAATAGAGACCATATTTCAGTTATCAAAAACTCTTATTTATCTGTGAAATGTGTAGACACTCGAGTAAGTGTAATGCCAGCTTCCGCTGAGATAAGTACTTATATAAATGCCACCGTACATAGATAGTGACATCAGTTAGTTAACTGCCATATTAGTATTGGTAAGTAACAGTAATATTTTTACACTGCTTTTATTCTGATTTTAAAAAATCATTTATAGTTTTCAAAATTGAATACCACACCTGTCGTTCTTTTCAGGTAATCGACTGGTAGTTGGTACTCGACTTTAAGATTTAACACATTTTTTATTTAAAAATTTTTATTGTCGGTTTTAGATCATTTTTCCTTAATATAGTCGAGGCATGGCACCAGACACTGGTCAAATGTACTATGTATTTCAGTTTCTACTAATTATAAAAATTCCTACAAGAGATCTTATTTTTTAAAGTTTCAGCAAGATTTCTTTCAAACTAATTACTGTGATTAGATCAGATAAGGACAATTAATTAAAAGAATCGGTTGTGATAACAACAAAATCAAACTGTTCGCTGGTATATTATCCACACTGCAGTTCTTTAAACCTACAAAAACTGCAATAAGCAAAGTTTCAGTAGAATTGTATTTTAAATAGTGGATTGGATGGTAATGATTTAAAATATTACAACAACCCTTCAATTATGTACCGAGGGCGTAAAAAGACGTTTATAGCCCGCGACGTGAAAATTAGAGCCCAAGGCGTTACCGCGGGCTCTAACACGGCAAGGGCCATAAACGCTAGTTAAGCACGAGGTGCGTACAATATTTTATGTTCAGGCCGAAATATTCGCAATTAAAACCGTATTTCTAATTTTTATCAATTTTGGTAACCTACAATGCCATTGCTTGTCAAACTGACAAACAAGACACTGAGCCTCCTGCCTGAGAGTCCTTGGGCTGTAAAGTGACACATTACGCCCTGAAGTATAGGGTATAAAGTGACAAATTCCGCCGAATCGTACATAAATATTGTCAGAGGTGTTGCGTCAATTGGACGCTATAAATTGGATCCGAGACTTACTTTTGGACGCAGATGTTTAATTTAGTGTTAATGACACTATTCAATTCTTACAAAAATAATTACCCGTTTTTATTAAGTTACCACGCATGCCTTAATGCGATCATAATGTTATTATAAATATCTCGATGGCAAGTGTAGAATTGTCACTTATAATACTATAAGTACTCAAAGTTATGCCGATTAGTTTTGGGGTAGTAGGTATCACAAAGGTCCATTCGCAATGGACATGAGTGATGCCACCGCAAAAATAGTTTACCTAACTTTGACTACGAATAGTATTCGGAGGACTATTAAGTGAACCAAACCCATTTTCCAAATTAAAAAGATTCAACACATGTTAAAACACAATTTGAGTAAACATCTTCAATAAATATTTTAATTTGTTCAAAATAGTCACTTGAGTACTAGTACAACAGTCGTTGCAATTCGGTACTAGTAGAATAGTCACTACAATTTATTTTGGTTGGCTATGAAATGCAAAATCTGACGTTTTCATTGGTCCACTTTTGAAAGATGACAGTCGAACTGATTGTAATTAAAATCTGAACTGATCATTACGAATAATATACATACCGTGTGAATAATGTAAGACTATACATTGGCAACTTTATTCTAGCATTAATCAATTTACCCATGCTAGTAACAATTGTCGGTGTTTTCTGTAGTCACTGTGTTGTTATTTTGTTTACCAACACCATGGTAACATTAAGCAAATTCTCTATGTTTAATTTTGCATAATTCAGCCATGTATAGTATTCCAACCAAAAATTGGAAAGCTATATAAAATCCAGTACACCATGAAAAGTGTAAGTCATGTCTAAGTTGGTTTCATACAATCAGTAAATAATATTCTAATGTCAATCAGCTTTCAAGTAATGACAGTTCATCTGCAAATTGTACATGTAACTATTTTGTTAAGGCATTGTAACATTATGCATGATTTAAGTAGGTACTAGTTGAGTTTTTAGAACCGTATAGTAGCACAGAAAATTTTAAAAAACGTATATATCTTCCAAACTTCCCAATGCATCTGTCAAATTTGAAGGTTATTATCGAAGTGTCACTGAATGACAATCAAAGAGTAATTTTATGAATTAAATTACGAAGTGATTTACTGGTTTCAATGCTGGCCTGATTTTAAATAGCTTTCCAATTTCTGGTTGGAATACTATACAGTCTTACATTATTTGCATTAATCAATTTACCCATGTTAGTAACGATTGTAGGTTTTTAAATTACATGTCCAATTTCCAACAATAAGCCTTGTGCCAAAGTAATAAACACATAATTAAATGTTTCTCATTTTATATGATTCACGGTTAGTTATTTTCGCTTTCAAATCAAAACTTTATCTTATATTTGTGAAATAAGCTTTCCAATAATAATTATTTATTTTAGGTTACTATGACGTTAAATGCAGTAGTCCTATCATCAGTATGGATTTTATTCCTTACAAATTTCGAACATGGTTATACAGAAGACATATGTTATGAAAAATGTGAGTGTTCATTCATCGGGTATTCTAACGCGATAATATCTTTAGCATGTACAGACGTATCTTTCCAAACTATTAAAAAATATGTGGAAAATCGATCAAACCGGTGTTACTACTGCAACTACTTGAAGATAAACAATTCTGTGATGCCAATTATTGATAGCTCTACATTTTCTAATCTTTATATACACACTGAATTGCAAAGCATTACCTTATCCAACAACAGTATTCAAAGTATATCAAGTAATGCATTTAGCGATTACGACTTAGTTGCGTTAGACATCAGCTACAACAATCTAACTGATATTATTGACTTCATTCATCATCAAACTCTTCGCGTCTTGAATTTAGGCTTCAACAGCATAGAATATCTCAATAGCAGCAATACTTTTAACTATTTAAGAAATTTAGAAACTCTTTACTTGAACAACAATTTTTTGAAACACATTAATGGTGCTTTTGCAAGTTTATCAAATTTAAGGTATCTGAATCTCAATAATAATCTTCTGCAAAGCTTATCGAGAAAGATGCTGGATGGATTAACGTCCCTTCAGCACTTGCATTTACAAGAAAATATCATAACAAAAATAGAGCCAGAATCGTTCCTAGACCTTAGCAGACTGGTCTCGTTGGATATAAGCGGAAGCAAAATAGAGACATTGCAAAATAATACGTTTTTTGGATTAAACAGCTTACCACAACTTAATTTAACCCGCTTTAATATAAAAAGCATAGTACCCGGCGCCTTCAATACAATGAATAGTTTGTCTGTGTTGGATTTAAGTAGTAATAAATTGGAATTTCTGCAAAGCGAAACATTCGGTGAACTTTCCAATTTGGAGCAGCTCTACCTCAACCACAATCTTTTGCAAAGCTTATCGAGAAATGTGCTGGATGGATTAACGTCCCTTCAGTACTTGTATTTACAAGCAAATTCCATAACTAAAATAGAGCCAGAATCATTCCTAGACCTTAGCAGACTGATCTCGTTGGATATAAGCGGAACCAAAATAGAGACATTGCAAAATAACACGTTTTTTGGATTAAACAGCTTACCACAACTTAATTTAACCCGCTTTAATATAAAAAGCATAGTACCCGGCGCCTTCAATACAATGAATAGTTTGTCTACGTTGGATTTAAGCAATAATAAATTGCGGTCTCTTTTAAAAGACACATTTGTTGGTATAAGTAATTTACACGCTTTAAGGCTTGATCAAAATAAAATTGAAAAAGTTGATTTGGAAATATTTGATGCAGTCGAAACGTTGAAACTTCTAAAACTAAATAGCAATAAACTGCAAGTCGTACCAGAAAATCTGTTCAAAAACCTGAAGTCTTTAGAAGTTCTCGATCTCAGTTTTAATGAAATAGTTGATTTATACCCAGAATCGTTTGCGGGACTAAACAGTCTTCAGAATTTAGTGATTACTAATAACAGAATCAAGGAATTACCTCTCGGAACTTTAAAAAGTTTCCCTTTATTACAAAATCTACAGTTGGGAGAAAATGGTTTGTCAGTATTCAGAACAGGAAGCTTTTCAAATTTAGGAAATTTGAAACTTTTTAATATCTCTAGCAACGACTTCTCTACACTGAACGAAACGGTTCTCTTTCCATTAAGAAACTTAGAATGCCTGGATTTAGATAGGAATAAATTTTCCTACATAAATTACACTTCCTTGTTAATGCACCTTCCAGGTCTTAATTTTATTAGTGTCAATGATAATGTGTGGGAGTGTGGGTTACTAACTCATATGTTGAAAACGTTCAGAGGAAGAGGTGTTGATTATTTGTTTAATGCAACTTCACGATACACAGAGGAAAATGTAGATGGGATTTTCTGCACTGAGAATCAATCTGATTTCAATCCTTATGATTCTGAAAACAACATAGCTAAAAATTCATCTCATTCCAAATCTATCTCAACAACAAATTCAAAAGAAAATCTTGACACCTTAATCCCATTAATACAAAATATTTCCAATATTTTGATCAACTTGCAACTAGATATAAATAGCTTTAAACAAGATAAAATTGTATTGCCAATTAAGAGTAGTGCAGGTTATTCACATACTAATACAGTCAGTATACTTATTTTAGTAGTACTTGTATGCATCTGTATTCTAATTGTTATTGCACTATATAAAAAATATTACCAAGCAAAAAATAAAAACATGAGCAGAGAAGGTGCTCATTCTGAAATTGAGTTGTTAAATGCATCTACTTAAAATATGTTCAAGGTGTAATTATAAACTATATTTCTAGAAAATGTATTTGTAGTCTTAAGGTAATTCTAATTTTAATGTATATTAAACTATTATTGTTCATATGCTTGTTCAAATATGTATCTAAGATTGTTAATAAAAATAAATTACACAATGATCGCACCCGTTATTTATCCTACTACATCATCAATTAAGTCTATTCTTGATGTGTGGATTGTTTGTATATTATACTAATATTTGCTTCAACCTCTAGAGAACGAGATGCACAAATTTACACATTAAATGATTTGCAGATTGTATGTTATGAAGTGACTGTGTTTAATGTTATTTTCTTTTTAGTTTCGTAATTTCATTTTGCTATTAAATATCCAGCGTTAATCGCAAGCAGAAAAAATACTAAATCTAAATTCTGCAACGCATATGCAGCCTCAACACACATAATAAAAAAATATGGATTTATTTTCCGTAAGAACCGTAATAATCAAAGACTTGGATAACTTTCAGCTAGCTTTAACAGTTATAAATTTCACAAATCAAAAAATCGAATGTAGGTAATTTAGATTTTATTAACATACTTGCTGTTAAATGTTTTACATTTATTTCAAAACATTTTTTAGTTCCAAGTTAAAATGTCTAAGTTATATGCTACTAAAAGTGTAATTAAAAATGTATTTATTATTTCACGTACCCAATATTACATTTTTTATCTTGGTTTCATAAGAAAATATAAATTCAAAAAGATGCAACCTGTTCGTCCAATCTACTAAATAGCTTACATTACCAGCACCCCATACAACTTTCAAGTATTCTTGTACACATATTTACCTTTACCTTTATCTGGGTAGAATGTGAAAAATGATACAGTAGTATGGATAAATATTACATGCAAATAGTAAACATATTTACAGTAAAGTGAGCTGCAATAACAAATTTCTTTATCAAAATGGAATATTAAGTTTGGTAAGTATAATTTTTCATCTCATTTAACAGTAGTACTAGTGATAATTGAACCTTAGTGTCGTAACTATGAGTGTGCGATGTATGCCATGGCATACGAGCGCAGTTCCCTCAGGGGCCGCAAACATTATGTAATAATATAGTACTAATAATCTTTTTTCGACTACCACTTCTTAAAGCAGGTTATTATTTGGCACTTTCCACACTTCAATTAAGAAAGAAGAAATTAAGAACTCTTTTAGACGAGCGCAGCGAGCGAGACGCATAAATAAGGCGCTGTACATTAAGCGCACCGAAAGATTAACATCAGCGGCTAGTGTTGCATCACCTCCGAGTTTGTAAATAATTACTGGCGCATTTATTGGAATCGAATTTTAACGTACTTGGCATACTATTATTGTCGCCCTTGTGCTATGTTCGCCATCATTGTAAATGTATAATGGCCTTCTAATTTAATCTACCTAGAAATCTGTTGCCTATTTAAATATTAAACTTTGTTATGTGCTAGTTAAGAGCGTGCCTTTAGTGGCGGGGACAAATCTCTGACTTAAGACTTCGCTATGGACTGCAGCTGGCCCTCATAGAGGGCGGGGATAGTAGTGATAGCTACAGTGCCTTTATATAGACAGTGGCGACAATGGGGTGTCCTACTTTTGATTGGCTCCCTAGATCACGTGATTTTAGCCGCCATGTTTCGGCTAAATCACCTGCGATTCGTGTTATACTTTTGGCAGTACTGAAGTGTATTGTCAGTCTATATCAAATTCGAGGTTAGTAGGTTAGGTTTTGCGTCAGTTTTGACACAAACTGACGCAAATCCTAACCTGCAAATCTCGAATGTTTTCAGTACTGCCAAACGTAAAACACGTATCACAGTCGACTCTGATCACAGATTTAAATGAACACCCGTTAGAAATTTGCATAAATATGGCGGCGGGGGTGTGGCTTAGTTGTATTGTCGCCACTGTCTATATAAAGGCACTGTATGATAGCAAATAAAACAAATATTGTTCCATTTTTAACTACCAAACTATAGTTGGCGCGGCGATCGTTGTCACTTCTAAGAATTAAGCTATGCACTTGGAAAATAATTTGCAGGTTTAGGGGCTGTGGGGTCTGTCGTTTCGGGTTTTACCTCAGACAAAGAATAGAATTGCCTGAGGGGTTTAGGACCGATCCGAAGTTGAACGTACTTACCTACTATATGAATCGAAAGTGAAACAACTTCTTGATTTACAATAGAAATTAGTCACTACATTACACTGTTCGCTATTGTTATTATTGCTCGCTATTTTCAACAGTAAACTCATAAGACTATATTTTTATCGGTAAAATTGGTTTCTTTATAAAAACAATGTTGCTTAACAAAATTGATTAGAACAAATTGTCATTAATCAAACACCCGAGCCCGTTAGGGGAAAGGCTTTTATGCAGTTTGTTCCAGTCAATTTTGCTTTAAGGCAGCAATGTTTAAGAGTTCAACAATTAAATGTTACCAAAAAGAATAATGTAAGCCCGAATAATTCCTAGTATAACAGAAACAGAGACGCCGCATTTTATACGATATGCAAGAAGGACGTAATAGATATTTACAATACAATTGGGATAAAAGCATTATTAACATACGCGTGTGAAATTTGAACAACGAGGCTCTAGCCGTCCGACGTTTCTCATTATTGTTTTGACAAGTAGAAAACTGACACTTTTTTCGAGAGTAACAAGATTCAAACCAGAGTTTAAATTGTCTTATAAAATATTTAATTTAAATTTTGAATTTACATACCTCATAATTAATTCGATATGGTTTTTATAGACAGTGTATTGCGGATTCCAGATGACACTACAATAATTCAAATTACTATTTACGTACGCGATATACAGAACCTTGACAGATGCTACATTTTTAAAATCATAAAAAGTTCTCATAAGAAATCCTAACATTTTATAGGCTTTCTCACAAATGTTGTTAATATGATCCTCATAGATTAACTTGCTATCAAAAGTGACCCCTAAGCCTTTTATTTTGTCGACTGTTTTAATAATATTTTTACCAAAAACGTATTGTTTTGATATTCGTGTGGTCTTACTAGTAAAAGTGATGTGAAAACACTTATCAAAATTCAGGTACAATTTATTATCTTTGCAGTATTTATACAGGCGGTTATCTACACTACTAGCTGTAGTTAAGGGTGACCAATTTATGTGGGCGAGTGCATTATTTATTTCTGAGTATTTAGCTTTACGAAATAAGTAGTCTTTTTATATTTTCTTTTAAATCGATATTAATACGAGTTTTTAATAAGAATTCAATTACTGGATGCGGATTATCCAGTTTAAGTAGAGGAATATGACAGTTTTTTAAGTTATTTACCGATTATTTATTATATTTATTATTATATTAATTTCATGAATGTACTTTCAAAATTCATCTTTGTCTAGGAATGTCCTTTCAAATAGTTACTGAAACAAATAGGTTAAAAGGGTGTGACATTTACCTAGCATCTGTCACAAATGTTATAAATAACTACTTTTAAGAATATTATACAAATACTGTATTGGATACTATTGACGTAGCGTTTATTAATAGCTATTTTTATTACGTTTTATAGAAGTTCAGGCGAGAATTTTCAGAAAAATATCTACTTTGACACTGAAATAATGAAAAATATTAATTGTCATTTTGAAATTTAAACCTGCCTTTACGCAGGTGTGGAAACCTTGGTAAAGCATAATTCAGAATCCCTAATACAAAAATTGCATCTCTATACCAACTTCAAAAAAAAATCCAATGTTTTTGTGTTTACTGAATGGCCAGGGGCGGACTGGGACTAATAGGCCCGGCATGCTGGGTGCCGGAGGGGGCCCGCACGAGGTTGTGCGGTATACCTCGGGGTTCGGACGAAGCCCCAGCCGCCGGAGGCAATATCGCCGAAGCCGAAAATTTTTTCGCTGGTGCGATACATTTTATGGCCTAAACGCTATTTTAGGACGCGTTTAAAAGGCGCCAACCAGTAACAACCACCTACTAGTTAACTTGTTATTATTACCTGAGAAGCAAAAAAATGGAGATATATTTTAGGAGGACGAGATATATATCATTCGACTCAGCTTGAAGAGTAGATTCCAAAAATATATAGAAACCGGAAATCGGATTTCTTTTCCGAGATCGACTTCCGGTCAATTTTTTTTTAACTTTTAACTTTTTCCTTTATAGCTCCTGCAGTTTTTGAGATATTTAGCTCAAATTTGGAATACAGGTTACGCTGCAGGGCTTACATCATTGAGCATATCAAATGGTTGTGAGAATCTACAGGGAGATATTTTTTCAGGGGTCATGCTTCCTTTTCTCCCCCTGAACTTTTTTGCGGTGCGCCGCTGTTAGACTCTAAAATACAAATTGAGTTTTCTGTTTTGTTTAGAATCTTTTTGTTCTCTTGCAGTTTTTTCGTATCTGCAACCGTTATCGAGAAAAAAAAGTATAAAAACGATTTTCTGTAATTTGCTAGACGAAATTTAAATTTAAAAAAACTGAGAAGCAAGAAAATGGAGATATATTTTAGGAGGATAATGTAACTCGCAAGTACCAAATTGGCACTCCCAACCAGCGAGCTTGTGAGTGGATTTGGCAAGAGGCAAGGTGGCGGTCAGCGGCGATCTCAATGTACTGCACTGTAATATAATTCTTTCTCGCGGTGTTATTACAATTAATATCAAACCTCAAATTGTAAGTCAAAATGTAATAGCTCTCTCTTTGAAGCACTATTACATATCAAATTAAATATACTCTTTTTCTAATTATCACAAAGAAGCAGTATCAGCTATAGCTAACTTATGTACTTACCTTACTTCTTAATGAAATAAATAGTAATTGACGTATCTCATAAATCAATTTGACATTTAAACTGATGTCATCTGATTATTGTTTTTTAAAGCTTCGACTAGTCAGTTTTACAAGCAATGGGACAATCCCAGCTGAATGGGTTAATCTTCAACTAACAACTTTCTCTTGTAGTTAAAGACTGAATTATTTTCAAAGTATAATAACTATTTGATGGAATCAAATATAAGTTTCAGGCACTTCACAAAATTAAATTCGTACTTTCACTTTGTTAGTAGCATATTGAAGTTTGATCTGACATTACAAAATAAAATACAAATTGTCAAAAAACAATTTAATCGAATATTAAATATGTCCAAACTTGATTGAATGAAAATTCTAAAATATCCTAATTCCAAAATGTAAATTTCAAAATATAATGGTCGAAAAACGTCGAGTACTCGAATCACTTTTAAATTTAGAAAAATAATTCTTCTAAATTAATTTCTAAATATAATTACAATTATCTTAATAATTAGCCGCACCAAACTTGCTGTATAACTTCTTAATATTTTGTAAGAAATGGGCACTAATCTTCCGATTGTCTATCTTGTACCTGAATACTCTATCTCAGCTCTTAACTGGATAGATTCTAGTCAGCAAACACCTCCCTGGGTTGTTCCCGACCAAATCAAAGCTCGTTGTACCTCTTTGAAACCTCTATTATTTGGATAGACAGTTCAACAGCATACCACTCACTTTCACTGGTTTTACTGGCTTCGTAGTAAAATACCACGTTAAATGGAATCAAACAATCTTGAATTTTATATTTGAATAATATTTGTGACTTAAAGTCAAATTTGATCATAGAGAATACTATCTTGCTACTACGTATCAAATCATCAATTATTATTCTTCACAATTAATGGGAATTTAACCCTTAACATGACTATTTCTCGTAGGTTATCAATTCAAGTTATTTTATTACTACTAAATATAAACAACCCTCTGGTTGCCCTTACAACCGCACCAGTTAAAACATACAACTGTTACATCACATGATATACATTAGAGATGTGGATATTATTTAAATTAAATGTATCATTCATACGGTATGCTGCATTACAGAACATTTTGATTGGATCATGCATTGCATAACTTTTTAATAATTATCTTATTGAATAGGTATATATATGCAGGGCTCGATTTGAGGCGGAACGCGGCGGAACGGCTTTCCGGGACCTCTTTCTATGAAAAAAAACAAATCGACACTAAGAAAGTTTAAAAAAACCCAATGCGATTCGACAACTTTTCGAGTCAAATTTAAGACCTTAAAAACGTCTAAAACGTCATTTTAAGACCTTTATTTTTCAAAATTTTTAATAGAAAAAACCCACTACAGTTCTACAACTTTTCGAGTCAACTTTAACACCTTAAACACGTTTAAAACGTCATTTTTAAGACCTTTATTTTTCAAAAAATTTTCCGGGGGAGGACCCCCTGAACCCACCCCCCCCTTAGACACGGGGGGAGCCCCCCCGGACCCCCCTGGCAGTTCAGGCACCCCTATTTCTAGAAATCGAGCACTGCATATATCTATACTAGAACGCACGTGGCCAGCCTCCGTCTGGCCCTGCCAGCGTAAAGAAACGGTTAACAATAAAATGCTTGCTTAAGCTGGTAGCCAGCTTACGTCCGGCCCTGCCAGCGTTAACAATACAAATGCTTGCGGTTGACGGTCTCGCCACTTGTGCTTACGATCAGGATGTGCGCGCGCGCCAGTGCTTACGGTCTGGACGGCCGGCGGCATCGGCTCTTATAATATAAGAGATATAAAAATCAATCGCCGTGTGTTAGTAACGCAAAAACTTGAGAACGACTTGGCCGATTTAAATGATTTTTTTGTGTTGTTCGTCTTACTCCCGAGGTGGTTTAGCAAAAAAGAAAATTCGGAAAAATTCAAAGGGAAAGCCGGAAAATTGGAAAATATCGAAAGTGTGTTTTCTATACACTGTACGACTTTCTATTTGTAGTCATACTTTTATTAATCTGTGCTTAATGGTTTGAAGGGTTTTCCCCATCATGTCATAATCCAAAACAAGGTTTACCGGGTCAGCTAGTTGATGTATAAATTATATTTTGTTGCAGTCTTTCGTGATCCATTGGTATTAATGTTTTTAAGTTTATGGTAATCACCACACAACAAACTACTTTTTTATATTTCTTATCTTCTACATTTCGAAAGACTAGGCTTCCATTCTCAAGCAGATTAGGGCATCAAAAATACTTCATAAACAAACAATATATAAATATATATGAATGAAACTATATATATCCTCATTGTGTAAGTAACATCATTTTGTTTATTAAAATTGAGACTGGGATTCACTGCCAACGCAAGCGCTTGTTCCCTGCTTTCTGGTTGTCAATCGCGGCTCGTGCTATTTCAAATACTAATCAGGTGGGGTTTGGATTTTTTAGCTATACACAAAGAAGTATTTACATCAATATGATATTTCCGGTGCTGTGGGATTTTGGGGCCGCTAAAGAGCTATTTTTAATTACATCTTCATAATACATGGATTACAAATTAATTGCGGGGCGGGAGTCCCGGGGCCAAAATGTGCCTGTGTCAACGTACGAGTTGCGTTGCCTGCGAGCCCGGACGGCCCAAGGGCCCGGACGTCCCAAGGGCCCGGGATGCGATCGCATCCCGGCATCCCTAGCCAGTCCGCCCCTGTGAATGGCTTATACCTATGTTATTAAATTGAAACAAGCCCGAGTAGCAGTTGTGTCAAAGAAGTCTCTTGATCCGTTATCTATGTTAGAATGCGCGAAGTAAGTGCTAACAGGGTTGGTCCAATTCAGTTTTGTAAAATTAAAATCACCGACCACTAAAAACATAACATTATTGTGATTAGCAATTTTGTCACTCATAGAAGTCTTGAAGGCTGCCAGAGCTACGTCGTCATGCGGTGGAAGATTTAGCGACACCTTTAGAGATTTATGATCGACCCTTGTAACCAGATGTGGATTCTGTATCCATCGGCTGCCCCACAAATTTTTGTGGTTCATAATCTTATGCATTTAACTACGCGCCATCTGTGATGTTATAGCTGAACTTTCCGACTAGGAGTACGTAGCCATTTTCATAGCTGAGTAAGAAAAATTAGCTTTGTGAAGACAAATTGGCCTTATTATTGCAAGTACATCATTTAAAATTTGGAATTACGTTTTCAAATATTGCCTTAACGGAATGAAGCAAAAAGTATCGATTTATCGGTCGACGGAAAAAATTAAAACTTTATTTTTGCAGGCCATTTTTTTCCTAAAATAGTTGGAATTTTAATTTGAAATTTGGTCATGCCCTAATTAGATATGTGCTTTAACAGAAAAATCACGTTCCGATAATTACCGTTTAGTCAGAATGCATGATTTGTCCGTTTAAAAATAGACCTACATTTTTCGCCTGCTGCCATCTATCAGTGAATATCGCAGCGGGCGCGCTCTTAAACTCTTGTAATTAGTGGCAACAGTAGAGTTGGCTGTATTAGTGGCATTCGCTTGTAGCCTGGGTCGCGTTTGTAATTTATACGATTGCTGAAATTAACTGATGGAACATTTTGTAACATATTTAATGTTGTTGATTAATGTAACCCCCTTTGTGTTTACTATGGTTTTGTGTATGACTAATGCAAGCAATTGAAATATCAAATCTTTTTTAAGTTTATTTCAGGTGATAAGAAATTGGCTGCGCATAGTACTTTAGTGAGTTTAGGAGTTCTCCAAAGCTAATGAACGTACCGGTTGTAAAAGACTCTTTAGTGCCACCTGGTAATTTGAACACCCTTTGCTAATTATAGAAAAGAACCCCATGCCGTCTTCACTGCAGCTAGTCAGCTCTCCGATATTTCCATGTAGCCTGAGTGTTTGTTTGATACGATTGGAACCTGGTTAAAGTCTTTGAGAAATTTTGGTTTGGGGTTTAGGTCTAAAATTGTTTACCGAGCGTAGTAAAATATAACGCGAAGTTGGTAGCAATTTATTAAAAAATTTATTTTTTTGTAGATAAATGTATAATATATGATTTCGTTCTAAAGATTACTATTTTTATTAAACAATTGTAAAAATTTCCCTAAAACGAAAAAACGTAAGAGGGAAGTAAAACTTTCGATTGTCCGATTTTAGCCAAAAATACTAGGATCTCAGAAATTATAATCAAAAGGTAGGTATAAATTTTCAGGACGGTCTTTTAAATCATCTGGGCTGTAGAGGGGATACAGACAGACTGATGGACTAACAGACAGGCATAACTTCGAAAATCACTTTTTCTGAATCAGAAGACATGAACACGGACATTTCTTTAAAAATCTCGAGTTTGAACATTTTCATGAGTACTGTACTTTATTTTACTTCGTAATCACAAGCATATATCATAATGTATTGTATTTTTTTTTTCACAAACTTTGCAAAAAAACCTAAGAGCTAAAAAAATTTTTAAACAAATCAGGCTTTTCCCTGCTCATTTTTTATAATGAAATTTTTGTTCGTTAAAAGGTTCTAATAAAAGCATTTATAACAGAACATATCTGCCAATTTTTCCTTTCACCGAGTGTTTTCAACGCCATTTAGTTGAACATAAAAGCTGTTAATTAAACAAAATTGGCATTTTTCTATTACCCTTCCCAAGGCAATAGCTCTCTTCAGAGGCTTTTCATTATTTGCCAAATACAATTTACACTTCCCCCAGAAAGCTTTAATTTTATGCATCTACAACAGTGTGTAAAAGTGACTTTGGTTTGTCAGTTTTAAGTTTGTAAAACGACTATAATAAAATGCTTTCATTAGTTTACGTGGTCAGTAGCAACGTGTTTAAAAGATATCACGATATATCGGGTTTTTAACTCCTTTATTTATTCCCAATCTACTCTGTGTGAGGCTAAGAAGAGAATTATTTGATGCATTATATTTCTAGCTTACGATATTTTAAGATTGGGGTGGTCTAAATGCTTATTTCGCTTTAAGCGGAAGGTTTGCAAACTATTATCTAAAGGGTTTGCTAGTAGAGTTGTAGCAGCGATAAGTACTTATCACTGACGATTATCACAACCTCGTGAACATAACTCACTTGAAGGTCCTTGCGGATTGTTTCGTTGGAGAGGTACCATGGCACGTTGGATATGGCGCGAATATGTTCGAGACGCTTGCGGTTCCCCAAAGTTGGACGCCGTAGGTTCAAACTGGCTTTATAATTACTTTGTAAATCGTTAATTTATTTACAAGCGAGAGCTGGGATTTAGGACCAATAATCCAGTATAGTTTAGAGAACTGTAGTCCGAACTGCTTACGCTTGGAGAATATGTGCTTCTGCCAAATAGGTCTCCTATTCAGATGCATTTCAAGGTATTTTGCAGTCTTCTCGCGGTAGTTGATGATTGTTTAACTCCACGTGTGGACATGTCTCTCTGTGTAGGGTGAATGTGACTTGAATTGATTTTGACTGGTTGGACTTAAGTGTTACCCAGCCAGGTTTGTATGTGGGTTAGTGATCCCTGCAGTCTTCGGAAGGCTATTGCAGGAGAAGCCGGACATCTCAGCGCCGCCATCTCGGCGCGGGGCCAGCTCGGCGCCGGGACAACTCGGCGCGGAGCCATCTCGGCGCCAGCCAACTCGGCTCAAGGTCATCTCGGCACCGAATTCAAATTTGCAAACTACAGTGTGCATTACGTAAGAAAAATTATTATAAACAAAACAGACGACCAGAGGTGGTTGCAAAGTGATTACAAATGGGCCAAACAAAGGTTGTTACGTGACTTCCGTTATCAGTAAAATTTTAAATTTTTAAAAATAATTACGAAATATGCATTTACTAGTCAAGATAGAGACACATTTTACGAAAAAAAGTTTTCTGGCTTTGAGATTGTTGAGTCAGCTAAAGCTAACATACAATAAAAAATCTCATTAAAATCTTGCTTAATTTCGGAAAAATAGCACTTTTTGAAGTTTATTTCCCAAATCAAAGAATTTTATTTTTATTTTATGTGAGAGATCAAAGTTGGCCAAGGATTTTGAAATTTGGTATAGGAGAATAGATGTTGATTCTAAACAACTTTTCTTAATAACTTTTTGTCGTATTTGCTACATAAAAGGCACGCTACTCTACAGTAAAATAGGTTTTTTGAAAACTTCCAAAGTATACTTGATTTTTCAAGCCCAAAAAATGCTAAATTTAAATCGAAAATTTTATACCTTTTACAAGAGTCGTTTCACCTATCCGGGGTCTATACAAGGTGTCCGGAAAATACGTGTACAACGGAAGACCACAAGTTCCTTGGCCCAAAATATGATTATTTAACTCAACTTACCTATATACAAAGTTGCTTAGTTTAGCCCCTAGAGATCTTCAAAAATGATTAGCTTTTTAAAAAATGTTCAAGTAAGTCAAATAATCTTTGATAGATTTTATTCATTTTTTGGCCATGCGCTTGTACCAGTAAACTACAGCTTTTTGTGGAATAAACCTTAATTTAAAAAATTACAGGATGTTTAAAAACGTTGTCACAATAAATTATAAATCCATATTTTTTTAACACCCTGTATAATCACTACCAATGTTTTTTGTGAATAGCTACTTTAACTTAGAATCTATTTCCTGTTTTACAAAATTTTAGTTAGATAAACGGTTTAGCCAAAAAAAATATTTTCTAAATCTCTACAAGCCTGAATCAGTAATTGTAATATAACACTAGGCTTGTAGGGATTTAGAAAATATTTCTTTGTGGATAAACCGTTCACTCAACTAAAATATTGTAAGAGAGAATATAGCTTCTAAATTAAAGTAACTATTTAGAAACAAAAATGTAGTGATCAATTAAAAAAAAGTTAATCATTTTTAAAGCTCTCTAGCGGCTACACTAAGCAACTTTGTATATAAGTAAGTTGAGTAAAATCATCTTATTTTGGGTAAAGGAACTTGTGGTCTTCCGTTGTACACGTATTTTCCGGACACCTTGTATACAGGGTGATTTTTAAGGTGATTCTTTCCTTTTACCAGGATGTAAATCTAAAAAAAGTAAACTTTTTTCATTTACCATTTTTGCGAAATATCCAAAGTAACGGAGTTACACGGTGTTAAAGTTTCAAATTAAGAACTAAAATTACTTAACGAAAATTAAACTAAACTGAATCTAACTTAAATGATATGTTCAAAATTATCAGCTTTCGCCGTTCTGCGTATAAGAGCGATGCGGCAGCGGCATTTTGACGACACTCCCAGTAAATAATAAGCATATTCACTCATTCATTTTTTTGTATAAACATGAGCCATTATTGTAGCAATAACATTAAGTAAATTACAATGGAAAACTAGTTGACAGGTCATCGCTTGACAACGGAGATAAACAAAAATAAAATTGTCCAGCCGCCTTTGCGCCAAAGTTTAGTTTTTAATTTGAAACTTTAACACGCTGTACCTCCATTAGTTTTGATATTTCGGAAAAGTGGTAAATAAAAACAATGCTTATTTTTTAGCTCTATTTCCTGATAAAAGGAATGAATCAACTTAAAAATCGCCCTGTATTGTATATACAGTGTGCCCCCGGCTAGGTGAAGCGACTCTTGTAAAAGGTAAAAAATTTTCGATTTAAATTTTCATTTTTTGGGGTTCAGCCCTGCTTGGTTAAAGGCGAATTTCTAACAGCATTTCAGTTTTGAAAAATCAAGTATGCCTTGAAAATTTTCAAAAAACCTATTTTACTGTAGAGTAGCGTGCCTTTTATGTAGCAAATACCACATAAAGTTATTAAGAGAAGTTGCTTAGAATCAACATCTAGGCTCCTATACCAAATTTCAAAATCCTCGGCCAACTTTGATCTCTCACATTTTCTTTTATGTTTAGGTCCCATATCAAAGAATTTTACTTTTAACAAAGACAGCTATGAAAAAACAAATAAAGTTTTTTATTTAATAATAAAAAAACTTTGTTAACAGTAAAATTCTTTGGTTTGGGAAATAAACATTAAAGAAATATTTGTCACATAAAAGGCACTTTACTTAGAAAATGGCGTTTTTCGAAATTGTGTAAATCCAAAAAGTGCTATTTTTCGGAAATTAAGCAAGATTTTAATGAGATTATTTATGGTGTGTTAGTTTTAGCTGACTGAACAATCTCAAGGCCAGAAAACTTTTTTTCGTAAAATGTGTCTCTATCTTTACTAGTAAATGCATGTTCCGTAATCATTTTTAAAAAATGTAAAATTTTACTGATAACTGAAGTCACGTAACAACTTTTGTTTGGCCCATTTGTAATCACTTTGCAACCACCTCTAGTCGTCAGTGTTTGATTTTTCAAGAAATTTTATTTTGTTTTCATTTGATGCCAGTTTTTTGGCACTCACTTTATTTATTATTTGTTTATAATAATTTTCGTACGTAGTGCACACTGTAGTTTGCAAATTTGAATTCGGCGCCGAGATGGCCTTGCGCCGAGTTGTCCAGGCGCCGAGCTGGCCCCGCGCCGAGATGGCGGCGCCGAGATGTCTTAGACCCTATTGCAGGGTCTTCGTGCACCGCGAGTACAACTGTGTCGTCAGCATATGTGCCTGTGCAGGTGTTCACTGTAGTTGGGATGTCTGCCGTGTAGATCAAGTAAAGGATCGAGCCAAGAACACTCCCTTGTGGTACTCCGGACTGGGTCGGGTAGAGCTCAGTAAGTTTTTGGTATTTTACTTGAATGTGTCGTTGAGTTAGGTATGAGTTTCAGACTTCATAGTATGGTTATGATAACTTCATCTTCGGTTTATATCGAAGTCTCTGGTGCCATAGCCTATCAAAGGTTTAAGTAAGGTCTAAAAATGCCACAGAACAGTACTTTTTTTCTTCGAAGGCTTTGTGTATGACTTCTACCACCCGATGTATTTGCTTTACGGTGGCGTGCTGCTCCCTAAACCCGAACTGATATTCAGAGATGATCGAACGTTCTTCTAGTATGGGTTTGAGCCTATTCAAGAACAATATTTCGAAGAGTTTAGATAGAATCGGAAGCAAACTGATTGGGCGGTAAGACCTTACTGCTTTTTTCGGCTTACCGGGTTTTGGGATGAGGATTATTTGTGCTACTTTCCATTGGAACGGGCAGTAGCCAGTCCTTAAGGTGCCGTTAAAGATGTAGGTCAGGTCTTTAAGAGCTTTTTCTGGTAGCTGCTTAATTACCTTCCCAGTGATTACATTCTACTCAGGGGCCTTGTTTGTATTCAAATTTCTTTCAATCAGGTTCTTACTTCGCACCATTTAAACGACTTGATAGAAAGCGCCATCTCGTATGTGATTTCCAGGTAGGTTATTATTGCTTGTTCTTCTTCTAGGGTCCTGCCTGATGGGAAAGGTTGAAATACGTTTGCTAAGTGTTCTGCGAAAGTTTTCGTCTTTTCCATGTCATTTTTTGTCCAGCTTCCGTTAGTCCTTCTAATTGGTGGGATGTTTGCCTGTGCTTGCTGCTTAAGCTTCCTGGTGGCTTTCAACATGGGGTGCTCATTAACGTCGTTGGGTGTTAAGTTCTCTAGGTATTCCCCTATGGCCTTGTTCCTTTATTTATTTTATTTATTTATTTACATGATACAGGGCGACCCACAGAACGTACGGAAGACCGCAGTTCCAAAAACGGGTCACCACTAATACATAACAGAAAAAATTTAAAATTAAATGTAGCTGAGAACTAACAAAAAATCAAAGAAGAAAAAGATTTAATATAATATAAGTACTAATATAAAGAAAAAAAAACTTAGTTGCGTAAGTTACTACGTATTGAATTAACGAAAGTGGATAGGTTAACATTAAACAATTCAATATTATAAAACCCAGAATTATAAGTTTTAGCCAACCTTCGCAAAGGAGCGTTACAACCGAGGTTGGTAACATACACCTGCTCACAGAAGAGTAATGGTTTCCTAAGCCTATAGTCCGAAACGTTGAGACCTAAATTACTTACTAAATATTCACAATTTATTAAGCTATTAACAATTTTAAAGAGGAGAAGTAAGTCACTGATCACTCTTCTATCCGACAGAGAAGACATGCCAAACATTTTTAGCTTGGATTCGTAATTTAATAAATGCAGTTGTCGATTAAATTTATAGATTAGGTGATTAGTGAATTTCTTCTGCACACGTTCTATCTGATCTATATAAATATTATAGAAGGGATTCCAAACAGGGCTACAAAATTCAAGAGAACTCCTAACGAGACTGTAGTATAATATCTTGTACGACAAAATGGTTTTAAAAAATTTACCAATTCTACAAATAAAACCTAACATTTTTAAAGCTTTTGAAGTAATATGTAAAACATGAGCCTGGAAATTGAGTTTAGAATCAAAAATTACGCCTAGAACTTTAATTTCAGAAACTGGATCGAGACGTGTGTTGCATAACTTATAATTAAATAAAAAAGGACTAACTTTCCTATGAAAAGACATTTTAAAGCATTTCTTTAGGTTAAGCTGTAATTTATTAGAATTACAAAATTCCGATATAGAATCCAAGTCTTCTTGCAACTTATCGGCATCCAAACTAGAATTTATAGCCTTATAAATTTTCAAATCGTCTGCGTACAACAAATATTGTTTTATAGAATGCTTGATGTCATTTATAAAAAGGACAAATAAAAGCGGTCCCAGATGACTACCATGGGGGACACCAGAAGTCACACCCACAAATTTTGATGAATAACCATTAATAACAGTTGCTTGGGATCTATTTCTAAGATACGAACAGAGCCATCTCAGAAAGTTGCCATGGATGCCAAGATTGTATAGTTTCTTGATAAGAATTGCATGATCAATTTTGTCGAACGCTTTAGTGTAGTCAGTATACACAACATCCACTTGCACATTATTATCAACATTTGAGTGCAGATAATTTGAGAAACAGGTGAGGTTTGTGAGAACTGAGCGCCCTGAGAAGAACCCATGCTGTTCAGAAATTATTACATATTTGAACGTTTCAAACATATGGTCTTTAACAATACTCTCAAATAATTTTGAGAATACGCTAAGTTTTGAGATAGGACGGTAATTTGTAACAAGATCTCGTGCTCCAGATTTAAAAATAGGCGTAATGTATGCTTTTTTCCATAAGGCAGGAAAAACACCCTCAATTATCGATTTATTGAAAATTATAAATAGAGGTTCCGATAGTGAAGTTGCACACATTTTGGCGAAAAGAGGTGGGATTCCATCTGGACCTGCATTTTTATTTGAATCTAACGAAGTTAATTTATGTAAAATAACATCCTTTGGGATCGAAATACCACAGAGGTTAGTAGGATTGTTTAGGTCTTGAAGTTCTGGAAAGATCATAGTGTTATCAATGAAAGATTGATCTGACGGTTCATATACAGATGAAAAGTAATCACTGAACAATTCACAAATCTCCTGTCCATTGTCTGATTTCATATCTAAATAATGAAAGCATTTGGGGTAAGCGTCTTGAGAGCGCAGTGATGACGAAAATTTCCAAAAAGACTTTGAATTCATACGAATGGCAGATTCACTAGCATCTTTATATGTTGCAAAATCCTTTTTTATGCTTTTTTTCACAGCTGATCTAAGAGACGAAAATGTATTATAATCGACAAAGCGATTATAAAGCTTCCATTTAGAATGATAGTTATGCTTCTTTTTAATTAAGGATATTGTAGAACGAGAGTACCAAGTGGGGAATAACGTAGATTTAGCACGTTTCTTGGGAACGTTATTAACAATAATATCATTTAAAGTTTCATATAAAAAGTTTACAGCGTTATCACAATCTAAGTGTAAAAAACAATCGCTCCAATTTACCGCACTAATTAGAGTATTAATAATATTGCAATCAGCATGTTTCAAACAGAAATACTGTGTTTTACTTACTTTAAGAGGTTTAAGCAATTCAATGTTTAAATCTAATTTTAATGCTCTATGATAAGAGTCTTCTAATACCAAGGGATCATCGAAAGCAGATACGGTAACACTGGTCATATTACTTAAAGCTAAGTCCAAAGTTTTTCCGTGAGAATTATTTATAAAGTTAAATTGAGACAAATTAGAGAAACTCTTAAATTCCAGAAAATTTAAACTATTTTTGTCGATTGATTCTAAAGTAAGTTCACCATCCACACTTCCTTTGCTCGCTAAACAGCTTCTTGAGATCTTTAACCGCCTTGTTATATCTTGCCTTATCTTGGGGAGCTTTAGTTTTCATCCATATTCTTCATGTTCTCCTATTTTTCCATAACTGCTTCTCTTGTCACGCTTGAGAGGTTTTGCTGTTTTGTGGTTTGCAAGTTGGTGTCTGGTGTAGATTACCATGCAGCATCTTGAATGATACTGATCAAATTTTGGGCAGCTTCTTATATTTCTTGCTTGTTATTGATGGAGATGTTCATGTCAAGTTTCTCTTCAATGGTTTCTTTGAAAAGGTTGTCTTGCTCGTAAAAGAAGGTAGTTTTTTTCTGTCAATGATGAGCTCGAGGTTATGTTCCACTCTCTAGTCTATTACTTTCGGAATCTTATCTCTATCCGTCGGCTAATAGGTCGGCTTTCCGATTGATATACGGCACAGGTTGTTCTCATTCATGCATTTTACCAATTCTCTGCCACCTTTGATGTTTTGCATTGTAGTCACCGGCAACTATAAACCTTGTAATGCAGCATCTGTATGTATGATACATTTAATTTAAATAATTATATCCAGATATCTAATGAATATCATGTGATATAACAGTTGTATGTTTTAACTGGTGAGGTTGTAAGGACAACCAGAGGGTTTGTTAAGACTCCCAATTTTCGTTAAGAACCTATGTGTAATTCCGCATTCCGCTCCCGCATATTGCCGCGTAATTTAAGCCATCGGGCATCTTTCGCAAATTCTTGAACTGTTTGGCACATATGTAGGCCAAATCCCGACATCTGTCGCATAAAGTATCTTAATTAAGGCATTTGCTTCAATCTAGAGGCGAACGCTGTAACGCATGATCATAACATCAGAACCCTGCTAAGTAACTTAATAAATCGCTGGTAGATGGAGTTTGCATTCAGTCCTCAAGTTAAAAAGGCGAGGCCTTGGATATCAGGTTACCGCGCCGGCGAGGCGAGCGTGACATACGGGGAAGTCCCCACGCCTTGTTGCGCGCTGCATTTTGGCGATTGCAAGTCAGCACTTTAAACAATAGATCCTTTATGTACCCGAGTAAGTTGCCCAACTATGGAAAGTTTTACGCATGACGCAATCATCGAATTTATGCTGCGTCCAGCGCGTTCCCTCCGGAGAGTGCAGTTTAAGCTTCGCTATCGCACGGATGTGCAAGTTAACTTAAGAAAAAAGAACAACCCCTTTAGTTCTTAGGGGCGCGTTGTACCCTCGGATTTGTGGCAGTTATAAGTGCTTTTCGTCCCTTAAAGTTCTGAGTACCGGAGTGTACAATTCTTCGCCCAGGTCGGCGGATTCGTGATAGGAACGAACATAAAGCATCAATATACAGGGTGAGCAGTTGTGAGTTATCGTTTGGCTCCACCCTGCTACTTCTTCGAAGGATCTTGCCGCCACAATTTCCCGAGGAAGCCGTTTAACCGTCCCTACCTGTTCATCAACCCTTGCCGCATCTAAGCTGCTATCGCAACCCTCTTCTGTAAGCATCGCCAGAGCGTTGAATCTCCAGGTCGGAATCTTCCGGCATCAGCACTTCAACAACACAGTTGCTTGGAGCCCTAACAGTAAATCAAGGTATTGTACTAGTAGTTACTTAAAACAGTGAATTGCGTATTATACAGTGACGTGCGAAGTTTTGGAACTCTCTATCTATCGTATATGCTATTTGTGGGCCGCGTGCTAATTACCCGAGCCCTAGTTATCGTCAAGTAACGTAAATAGAAGCCTTCAGCATAAGTTTATGGAAGCCTAGCTCCGGGAATTGTGGAGAGCCTTGAGGCAAATTAAATTAGCGTATTCCGGGACCTAGGTGACCAATATTCTCAGCGGATGCGCCGCTTTCTTGGCCTTCAGCCTTTATTGTGGTGCATTGTTTACTAACCCCAATTTGTAGCATTTGCTACTTGCACACTTGCCTTCGGGCCTGTACCTAGTATGGTAATAGATTACCCACTTTTACTTTACGTCTTGTTTTTCATTTCAATTATTTGTGTATTATTGTGACTGACAAGGATTGAGTTTCTTGTTGCGTTGTGTATGTATTCCTTTGTACAGGGCCTAAGCAACTAAAGAAAGGACACCCAAAAGGTAGGTGTAAAAAGCCAGTGCCGTAGGAGTACCCCTTGGAGTGCAACGCAACGCTACTGCGATTGGTTTTCGACTTTTGACCGGTCGTCAGCTAATTATTAATCTTAACATCTTTCAAATGTCGTGGCGCCCCATAATCTTGTCTTAATAACCCGATATCGACACCCCGTCGTGGCATTTCGCCCCAAGACGCACCCTAAACCTGTGAACCCTCCCACGCGATTGAGTTCTGGCCGGACATTTGAGCTGTGGGGGTACGTACGAGGGGCGGACACTGCTACGAGCACCCCATGGGGTCTTAATGAGCAATTTATCGTGTAACAGGTTGTTTATATTTTGTAGTAACAAAATAACTTGAATTCATAATCTACGAGAAATAGTTACGCTAAGGGTTAAATTCCCATTTATTGTGAAAAATTATAAATGATTTGATACGTAGTAGTAATAGCGCATTCTCTACGATCAAATTTGACTTCAAGTCACAAATATTATTCAAATATATAATTTAAGATTATTTAATTCCATTTAACGTGGTAGATTAATACGAAGCCAGTAAAACCAGTGAAAGTGAGTGTTGTGATATACTGTTGAACTGTCTATCCAAGTAATAGAGTTTTCAAAGAGCTACAACGAGTTTTGATTTGGTCGCGAACAACCAAAGGAGGTGTTTGCTGACTAGAATTTATCCAGTTAGGAGCTGAGATAAAGCATTCAGGTACAAGATAAACATTCAGAAGATTAGTGCCCATTTCTTACAAAATATTAAGAAATTATAAAGCGTTAGGTGTGGCAAATCGTTAAGATATTGTAATTATATTTAGAAATTAATTTAGGAGAATTCTTTTTCTAAATTGGATAGCGATTCGAGTACTCGACGTTTTTCGGCAATTATATTTTGACATTTACACATCTTGGAATTAGGTTATTTTTAGAATTTTCATTTAAATTAATTTTGGTCATATTTAATATTTGATTATTTTTGATTATATGTATTTTATTTTGTAATGTCAGATCAAACTTCATTGTGCTACTAACAAACTCAACGTATGAATTTAACTTTGTGAAGTGCCTGAAAGTAGTATTTGATTCATAAATTCAAATAGTTATTACTATTAAAAGTAATTCAGTCTTTAACTAATAGAGAAAGTTGTTAGTTGAAGATTAACCCATTCAGCTGGGAGTTATGAGTCCCCTTGCTTGTAAAACTGACTAGTCGAGGCTTAAAAAAATAATAATCACATGGCATACTTTTAAATGTAAAATTGATTGAGGAGTTACGTCAATTCCTATTTATTGCATTAAAAAGTAAGGTAAGTACATAAGTGCACTGTACCTAATTGTATTTCTCTTTTTATAATTAGTAAAAGGGTATATTTAGTTTGATATAAAAAAGAGCTTCAAAGTGGGAACTATTACATTTTGACTCACAACTTGGGACTTGATATTAATTGAAATAACACCGCGAGAAGGAGTTATATTACAATTTGGCGCCGCACGTGGGGCTAGATATATTACAACCTTGGTCCAAAAGTATTATGTCTTGGAGGGCAGTAGATCGCAGTTATGGTGATTTGTTGCTTAAATACGTTGTTGTTGGTATTTATAATTTTTATTGTGTTTCATGGTATTTCTGATAATAACAGCAGTTGCTCTTCGAGCTCCTCCGTCTGCGTGCATAATATTGTAGATGTTGTAATTTGGTATTCGAATGTAACTGTTTGCAGTAAACTGATTCTCCGAGATTAAAATTATGTCGAGTTGGTGAAGATTGATAAATGTGATTAACTCATTTCATTTCCGTGTTGTAGTAGCCCATTGGCATTCCATACCGCTATTTAAGGTTTGAATTATTTTTCTATAATTCTCAGCACAGCTTGGGGTGATTTTTGCATTTTTACTACTCTCGTCTGAAAGACGAATGAAGTATTGTAATAACGAAAAAATCACATTCCGAGATTTTTTCAGATATTCACGTTTCAAGGTCCCTAGATGACGAAAAAGAGGTTTTCTCAATTCCGTCAGTCTGTCTGTCTGTCTGTCTGTTGACAGTATAGCTCAAAAACTATTTGTCGGAGGAAGACGATATTTTGCATACGTATTATATATCTACCTCGCATGAAAGCGGTACAATTTCATACAAATATATACAGGGTGAGCACCTTAAAATAATAAAACTTTGTTTATTTTTGTGTTAATTTTGAAATAAAAGGAAGTAATAACTTTCACATAGGTCAGGCTTTATATTTTCCAAAAATAAGACTCAAGCGATAAAGGATAATGTCACAAAAGAGTAAAAATGTTTCAACCATTACACCGTGCTCTTCAAGAGACGCCGTACTTAGGATCGGGCATTCTGCAGCGCTGCAGATACGGCGGGTTCAAACCCCAGCGGGATACATTTTTTGTTATTTGAAAATGTATTCAATTTATTAGAAACGTGAAGATATTTGTACTTCTAACTTAATTTGATTTTTAAAATTATTTAGTGCCACAATGTTGACGAGGGAAGTTCTGGGTAAAGCATTTTACAGATTTTTTCCTGTTAGTTTGACAACGAATCCTTTCACTGTCACTGCATCTCCAATTATATTGTGAAAAACATTGTAGTATTCTATATTATCCACAAA
This sequence comes from Agriotes lineatus, assembly GCA_940337035.1. Taxonomy (NCBI): domain Eukaryota; kingdom Metazoa; phylum Arthropoda; class Insecta; order Coleoptera; family Elateridae; genus Agriotes; species Agriotes lineatus. Next base: position 55,767,222 of record OW679201.1, on the reverse strand, counting down.
TATCGGCGGTGCTTTGTGTTCCTTTACCTGGTCTGCCGTTTTTGGATCTTTATCATTCGTTTGTTCGATCTGCAACGCCTGAATTTATTTTGGCATTGACCGTGATCGCCTACGGGTATTCAGTGATAAGGTGCTGCTTGGTGCGGCGTGATTGTTCAGAGCTTGTTCTCTTTGTCTTGCACGGGTTACTATCGGTTCTCCAACCCGCTTCTTGCTCAGCTTGGTGTCCCATTCTGCTATAAATTTTGCAATAGCTTCGTCAGCTATTTTCTCTAAGCGAAGTACGATTATATTTTCGAGTTCAGTTTTGTCACTTATTTTTTCCAATTCAACGTCTAAGTTAGGGTCTGATTGCATTTCGGCGTAAGATGTTGGCCAACCAAATATTGGAAAAAACAACTTACGTGCACAGTATATGATGTAGGATAGGCACATGTAAAAGATAAGCACTTCGTTATCACTTTGCTATTACTATGAAAGTAGCGCTGCCAACACGTCCTTGCTCTACGAGCGCTGGCCGTGTAAGGTGGCAATTTGTTTGTGTGTACCAATTCTCTTTAGACATTCCACACCTTAGTTTTCTTCAGTTATTTTTTGTGCTGCAGTGCTGTAATCTGACAAACCTCTTTGAGTCTTCTTTTACAATTTTGTCATCTCTGCATTTTTACATTTTCGACAATTTGTCCCTTCTGTGCTATTTTTTCTATCAACTTTAGACGACTTTTATTCTAATTAAAAATAATATCACATTCAAACAGATAAAACTTAGCTCCAACGGCCTTAAATCTTTGTTAGACGGGTTCCAATATCGTACGATTGAAATATTCTTATGTTATACGTATTTACTAAACAATATAATTTCTATACCTCTGTGAAAATAGCCGATATTTAGCTAAACAGCACAAGCAAGCAACTTTTTTCTGGAATAATTTTATTGTCAATAGTTTTCGCTACTCTAATAAAATAAAACTGAGTCAATAAAGTAGTAATTATGTTGAACAAGCTTCTAGCTGCAGTTAATTTAATCAACTATTGTATTGGAAATAATATTAAAATTATTGACCGCCCTAGTTGCTTTTGCTTTTATCTCAAAACGTTCCTTCGATAAAACTAAGTAAATTTTTATCACTGAATAGCCAACCAGCTATTTTTCATGCATGGACACTTAACAAGCAAGCTCGAACCTTTAAGAAATAGATGGCTTAGTAAAATTCAAATATTTGGTGCAGATAAGAATATCCTATATTTTTAAAACGAATATAAATATGAATCTTATATTCACTTTTCAAGGACTCATTGATTTATCTGTATGGACACACGCAAATACGCTGTATGAGTAAGCGCCGCACAAGCTTCCACCAAGATAAGCAATCTGGTAAATGCAGCGCCTCATACAAACAGAGCTGCAGATTAACAACAAAGTAAATTGCCACAATAACTTCGAAAAGCTGATATTAATTTATTGGTAATTCTTCTAGCGTCATAGCTTAGATTTCACATTGTTTTAGCTTAACAATTTGGTTACTTTCTTATTTTCCTTTATACGTACTAATATAATTTTATTTAGAAAGCTACGTATTTAAAAAATGTATCGCGGTGAATCGAAATACCGAACTGCTAATACTAAATATTTCCTTTAATTTGCACAATATGTGATTAAATATCAGTAAACAAATGTTATCTTGTCGAAGAAAAAAGTATTTGTGAATTCATTTTTAATTTAAATTTTTATGCATATATTTCTTAAATTGTTAACTGTGCTTAATAGGTGTATGTCTTCTTATCTTTCTTCTTTCGACAAATAAATAAAGGTGCTAGTGCTATTTTCATGTATAATATGTAGCTTTACAACAACGCGTTCAACATTGATTAACTTACATAAAAAAATCTTCAGCATTCAAAAGCTACCATGATTCATATTCAAATCGTCGAATTTTTATTTCATTTTTACTATAGAATGAAAAAATCTGTAGAGGGCTTTAATTGGAACTTGCCTCGCAATGAAAAATTTTGGAACTAAAAATGTTGAAAATATCGATTTAAGACCAGAGCGTTCAAAATTAACTACAAAATAGGTTCAAATATCGTAACGCTTGGTAGTAAACATTACATCAATTTGAAAATAAAAAAAAGGTGCAGCCGACGGGATTTGAACTCGTGCGCTACCAGGCAGACCCGAATGCTATTTTATATCAGACGCGAGGTCAGACGTTTACACTACTCCGCTACGGCAACGCATTTAGTAGGTTCGCTTGAGTATGGCCTATGAAGAACACACTGATTTTAGGATGTTACCTTGTATTATTTTTTCGGTCCTATTTTGGTCAAGGGTAAAAATTTGAACTATGCGCCAGATATTGGTTGTATCTATTCCTGAATTAAAACAAAAATTGACAGAATTTTTTAGTACTTGTATATATTTGACTGAAATTATATTCGTTTTCAAGTCAGGTAGACATCTAATCCGCATATAGAATATCATCTTCCTCTGACAAATAACTTTTGAGCTGTAGCGCAACAAACAGACCAATCGACAGACGCATATCGACAGACAGACAGACGGACGAAATTTTAAAAAACATGTTTTTTGTCATCTAGGGACCCTAAAACGTAAAGATCTGAATAAATCTCGAAAGGTAATGTTTCCCAGATTACAATACTTCCTTCGATTTAGGCGAAAGACGTAAAAAATGATTTAATCATTTCCACTGATAGGCTGAAGCCCACCTACAATACAACGTACGACATAAATACACACCAATCTTGATCAAGCCACAGAAATACAACTAAGAACGCCGAGAGCAATCCACCCCAGATAGATTTCGTGAACTCATCACTGGCAAGGATATCATGCAGCAACGGCCTTGCAACATGCTCCAATATTTGGTATGAGAGCAGCTAAGGGCTTGCCTAATTCCAAAGGAACACAACAATGGGCAGCACCGTATAAAAATTGTTTCGACCATTTTGGAGCGGCCTCACTTTAGTAACGACAGCTTCAGCATTTACTGGTTGTTAATGTAACTCCAGCAGTATGCATGTCCTTCTGTCTCGCTTATGATTTTATCATTTGTAAAAATAAATTATCAAATGGAATATCTTTAAAAAAGGGAAAAATAATGTTATGAAGAAATATTGTTGTATCTACCAAAATAACGAAGGTTTGATGTGAGCAGCAGCATTTTATTTTCAATAGAGCACTATACAGGGTGTAACAAAAATGGTGGGCTGCCTATACACAGACGGCTTCTACGACTAAAAATAAGAAAAAGAGTGCATATAAACATATGTCCTAAAACGGTTCGGTACGTACTGAGTTACAGCTACTTGAGGTTTTTCAGTTTTTTATTCACAAAAATAACATAAAACGAAGTTGGTTAATTCAAATCATAATATGTTCAAAATGACCTCCATGGTCAGCAACACGCTGCTAAGTTCGTCGGATCATGGACTGCTTCACGCGCTCATAAATTCCTGGTGTGTTCCGAATTTACTGGCATCCGCATTTCACTCTCTGTCGAAGATCCTGAACATCTTGAACTGAAGTAGAACACACCATAGATTTTAGATGCCCCCATACGTAAAAATTGAAAGGATTTAGATTGGGTAACCCTGCAGGCCACGCCACAGGTCAACCACGACCAATTCATCTTCCAGAATATACTATGTTTAAAAATTCGCGTGTTATGTGACTGAAGTGGGCCGGTGCGCCGGCCGTTTCCAGCAAACCTGGTAAGTCATTCTCTACCAATAATTCTGGTCAGAAAGTCGTCCGGGTAATACAATAGGACAATGTACTGTTTGAGGCTTTCGCGGTTACTCGAATTATTCTCCTTAGTATAGAATTTCGGCTTAGACCGCGTCGTATTTGTATATGAACACCCAGCATTTTCTGGCTTAATGTGCCTTGCACCTTGTGAAGTCGAGCAAAAACCCGCGCGATGGCCATGCTCTCTGGTGGCTCGTGTTGTTTGAGTATCTTGAGAACGAGGATACTTAGGCAGTGCGACTTTCACTCTGATGATGCAAGCTGCAAGGTCTTGCGAAACGTTAGTGAATATGGATGCACAAACAGCAAAACGGCCAAATCTGCCTAAGTATCCTCGTTCTCAAGATACTCAAACAACACGAGCCACCAGAGAGCATGGCCATCGCGCGGGTTTTTGCTCGACTTCACAAGGTGCAAGGCACATTAAGCCAGAAAATGCTGGGTGTTCATATACAAATACGACGCGGTCTAAGCCGAAATTCTATACTAAGGAGAATAACAATAGGACAAGTCGTTGATAATTCCTACCCAGACATTTAATGAAAATTGCTGTTGATGCCTGGACTGAATAATGGCATGAGAGTTTTATTCTTGTCACTAATGCAAATTGTTAAAATCCGTGATACCATCTCTTGTAAAGCCAGCTTCATCAGTAAAGAGCACAGATGGCAAATGGAGTTTCATGGTTTCTAACAACCATGCACAATAAGCTTCTCGTGGTAAGAAGTCATTCTCACTAAGTTCCTGTACTCTTTACACGTGGTACGAAAAAAGATTATTGGTGTTTAAAATCCGCCACACAGTCATATGATCGACACCTTCCGCTAATGCAATTCTTCGAGTGGCATCAGCTGCATTTTCCTCAACACGGTCCAATACACGTTCTTCCAAGTCAAAAGTTCTTGTAGTTCGTGGTCTGTCGCCATCTCTGTCTACCGGTTTGAAAGATCCTGCTTCCCTTAATTTAATATGAAGCCTTTCGAATGTTTTCTCGTTTGGAAAAGGTCTGTTTGAGAAATAGTCCGCGTAAAGTCTTTTTGCTTCCGCCCTATTACAATGTGCCAAACCTTACATTAAATGCGATCTCTTGGTTTAAGGATTGAGGGTTAGGCCGGTGTACAACCTCATACTCCAAGTTTATGGCTTGGATAGCATACCCTTTGCAGATATTGAGTGAGTAAAATAGTGAAGATTTAAACTGATTTATTGGTTAAAAACTATTCCTTTATATGAATATGAATATTTCTACATTGTCGATACAAATAAATGCACAATGAGCCGTTAACTTAGTAAGACTTAATAAGACCTATCCCGTTAAATTACTTAATAAGAAAAATGCCTTTCCAGGAGTTACGACCAGCAAAGATATTAGCATGACGGCCGAAGAGCGTTCGATGTTACTAATGTCCGGGTGTGGAACTCGAAGCCACTATCTGCTGACTGCAAATGTAAAGGCTTTACCAGCCGGCCACACCCCACAATATGATATGATGACTAAGCAATTGCAAATAGACAAATCATTTTTTTTTAGCAAACGGTTGCAGTTCGCTCACATATTCCGCATATCGATTATGTTGAGCAGTTTGTGTAACTGTGACCCAGAGTGGCATGCTGACTAAAATGCTGAGTTTTTATAGCATTACATTCTTGTGAATTGTTGACCGAATATATTGCTTCAGCCTTCTGAACCGAGTTTTTAAACACAAAGTTTGAAATAATTAACTTTTTAATTTGTATAAGTTGGCCGTGATTTATTTTAACAGTTTTCGTTTTGTAAATTGAAAAGGTCTGTCAATGTCACATCAATTACATGAGGCCTTGCTATCTGGCTGTGCTAGTAGCGTTAAACCCAAAGTGGGCAGCTGCGAATAAAGTCTGTACTCAAATTGGGAGGCTGAACAGTAAACTGACAACCCACTAGGCAAGCGTGGTGCTTTAATGTCCATATCCTTTTAGGAATTTTTATGAATGGTAAATTTTCAAATATTGCCTCAGGTGGTTAAACAAGGATTCGCTAAAAAATAGAAACCGAATCATCAAAGTTGCAGCATACAATGCTAGAACAATGAGAACGAGATCTAAAAGCTACCAACTGGAACACTGTAATAAGAACAAATTAAACCAGATCCAAATATGAACAAGCAACAGCGTTTCAATCTGGCCATTGATTACTCCAGAAGAGTTAGTTGAATGTGGCGGAAATAACTTTATAAACCACGTTTGCACTCTTCTTCACAAATGTCCAGGATAGAAAAAATACCTGAGACATGCCAGGAATCGGGGGTGATTTTATTAATTAGGAATGGATCTAGTAATGATCTGAAGAACTATCGACCAATAAGCATGTTATCACGATTTCACAAACTGCTAACAAAGACACTAACCAATCGCCTAAGCAGTACATTAACCTCATATCAGCCAGTAGAACATGCGTGCTTTAGAAAGGGGTAAAGCACTGCTGACCATTTACAGTCGATACCGACACTTTTGGAAAAAGGTACCCAGTACAAGGTCCCTTCATATGTTCCTTTCGTGGGCTACCACAAAGAATATGCAAAATAGACTCAAGATACACAAAACTTCTTGCATACTTCTATGAAAACGCAACAATAAGCGTCAAATTTGACAACAGAGTGAAAAGTGAAACAGGTGTTCTTCAGGGCAATACAATTTCGCCATAGTTATGAAGAATTTAAAGTGGGAAACAAAAAGGTCAAATATAGGCCTCTACCTGAGCCAATTACGCTTTACCGATAATGTAATACTTATCAGCAACAGTTTATAAGAACTCTTTGTCGTGATTGAACAACTGGATAAAACCTCTAAGCTGGTAGGTCTTCAAATGAACTGCAAAAGGACCAAAGTCATGCTGTTATACATGTGGGACCACTCTCATTCAAATCTCGCGCCAGGAAAAGACATATCATGCCTACACAGTTGGCAGCAGTTCGATTGGCAGCAGTTCAATTGAAACCAGTTCCGTTCCGGCCGCGCTTGAGCTAACACCGCACGTTAATCTAAAAGATCCGAGTTCATCTTAAATTATATATGCAAAATATAAGTGTAAATAGTAATAGACAAATAAACGATGTATTACGCACATGTATTTTAGTTAGGGGACGTAGCCCCTACATTTGAACGAACACGTGTTCAACGAACTCGCCAAGTGCTTAAGTGTTTAAAGCTTCAAAGCTTCAACGTACATCCTTGTCTTAAAAATGCCTCGAGAAGACAACAGTGACACCGCAAGCGGTTCTGGCCCTAAAGTACAAAAAACTGAGGAATCCGTCAGTGAAATACGCCACGTGAAACTTTCACCGTTCTGGCAGACAAGACCATCGTTATGGTTCACGCAAGTGGAGGCTCAATTTTACCAATTTAATATACCCGCCGACAACACAATAGTATATTGTATGTTAAGAGCTGAAAGTGCATTCTTGTCGCTTGCGCATGAATATTGCTGGTTGAGACGAAGTCGAAACCAGCAATCATGCAAAAGCGGCAAGCGCACTTTTAGCTCGAAACATACATACTATTTTTTCGACGACTGAGCATATTATTAAAGGAAAATATCAAATTTCGTTTTATCGCAAAAATTAATTGACAATCAAGTTAACATTACTCGCGCAGTCTATATGACATGTGACGCGATTATTTCCACAAATGACGGGCGTTGTCAAGGAAACAATCGGACGTGGCTACCTATTTTGTTAACGCGGAAACCCAAAACGCTCGGCGAGCGGCAAAAAGATGAAAACGCACGCTCAGCGGCAAATGTCAACTTTCTGTTGTCAAATGACAGTGAGAAAAATCTACTTTCGATGTCAGTCGTCGAAAAAGTATTTTACAATAGTTGCCGCATTGAACTCAGCAGCTCTGCAACAAGTGGCAGATGTAATCGAAGCGCCACCGGCCCAGAATAAGTACGAGGTATTAAAAAAGCAATTAATCGCACGATTTTCTGATTCACAGGAAAAACAATTGCGCAAACTGTTGACGGACCTAGAGCTCGTAGATAAACAACCCTCACAACTTCTGCGCGAGATGAAGACGCTTGCCGCTTCGAAGATCGACGAATCTGTGGTACGAACATTATGGCTTCAGCGAATGCCGCAACAGGTGCAAATCGTTTTATCAGTGAGTAAAGACGAAAAAATAGAAAAACTGGCCGAAATGGCGGACAAAATTATGGAAATCGGACATTCCAGCGTCGCGTCAGTAAGTAGTGCAAAAGCGCAGTGTACGCAACCACAAGTTAGTGAAGCCAGTGTCGCATCTCTGCAACAACAAATCATGGAACTCACCGAGAAGGTCGAAAAACTCGCGAACAATAGACGAAGCCGGTACACGCGATCAGGATCACGCTCCCGAGAAGCTAGCGGAAATCGCGAGTGTTTTTACCACAGAAAATTCGGAAACAGCGCAAGAAAGTGTAGGCAACCCTGTAATTTTCGCGCAAACGAGTCGTCGCCAGCGTCGCCGTCGGGAAACGAAACCAGCCGTCGCTAGTTGAAACGGTTAGCGACGGTCCACCCACAAAAAGCCGTTTATTTATAGGAGATAAGAAAACAGGTACGCGTTATTTAATCGACACCGGCGCCGATGTGTCAGTGATCCCTCCAAGCCGGGCGGTCAAACGAAGGAGTGCATCCGCGTTAAAACTGTACGCTGCAAACGGTTCAACTATAAACACTTTTGGCGAACGGACCATCAGCTTAAATTTAGGTTTACGCAGGCCTTTAACATGGAAATTTATTGAAGCCAACGTTGCGCGACCGATTATAGGTGCTGATTTCTTACGATACCACGGGTTATTGGTGGACTTAAAAAATCGCAGGCTAATCGATAACCTTACGCAATTATCAACGGTAGCGGAAATTTCCTACTCGTCAACGGCATCTATAACGACAGTAGCAAAAACCTCGGTGTACCACGAATTGTTATCACAGCTTCCAGAAATAACGAGAACAACAACCTTCGCTGCAGCTAAAAAACACTCTGTTGTTCATAATATAATAACCAACGGCCAACCAGTTGCAGAACGTGTTCGACGTCTACCGCCAGACAAAGCAAAAGCTGCGAAAGCTGAATTCGAGTTTATGATGGACCAAGGAATCTGCAGACCTTCCGCTAGTCCATGGGCTAGTCCTCTCCACCTCGTAGCCAAGAAGACCGGTGAATGGAGACCATGCGGAGACTATCGTCGCCTCAATTCGATAACAATTCCGGACAGATATCCAATCGCGCATATTTCGGATTTTTCGTCTAAGTTAAACGGTAAGAAGATTTTTTCAAAGCTGGACCTAGTGCGCGCTTATCATCAAATTCCCGTTGCCGAGGAAGACATCCCAAAAACAGCGGTAATTACACCTTTCAGGCTTTTCGAATTTCCATTAATGAGTTATGGATTACGGAACTCCGCGCAAACATTTCACCGTTTTATGGATGCTGTACTACAGGGCTTGCACCATTGTTACTGCTACATCGACGACATCTTGGTAGACTCCTCCAGCGAACAGGAGCACCTGGACCATCTCCGTCAAGTCTTTAAGCGTCTAGACGAGTACGGAGTAGCTGTAAACCCATCAAAATGCGTCCTGGGAGTTCAAGAAATCGAATACCTAGGATATCACATCTCGGAAGCAGGATCTACTCCATTACCCTTGAAAGTAGAAGTCATTCTGGACATGAAGAAGCCAGCCACCGTAGTCGAACTACGTCGTTTTCTAGGGGTAGTGAATTTTTACCGTCGGTTTCTGAAAAACGCAGCCGCGACGCAAGCCGTGCTAAACAATTATTGCAAAGACAGTAAACGCAACGATAAACGACTGATCGAATGGACGCCCGAGGCCGAAGACGCTTTTGTTGCCTGCAAGCGCGACCTTGCCAACGCCGCATTACTCGCGCACCCCGCAGAAGAAGGCCCGCTTTCAATTACTGTGGACGCTTCGGATTTTGCCATCGGTGCTGTACTTGAGCAGCTTCAAGACAACCATTGGAAGCCCCTCGCATTCTTTTCACATAAGCTGTCCCCAGCGCAGCGAAATTACAGTGCGTACGACCGGGAGTTACTCGCAATTTACGCCGCGGTCAAACACTTTCGATACATGGTAGAAGGTAGAAGTGTAGTGATACAAACAGATCACAAACCGTTAACGTTCGCTTTCCGCCAGAAATCCGAAAAAGCATCGCCACGTCATCAACGTCAACTCGACTTTATCGGGCAGTTTACAACGGAGATTGTGCATACGGCAACGATAACACAGTAGCGGATGCTTTATCACGGTTAGAGGCTATTGAACTTCCTACTACTGTCAATCCCGAAGATTTAGCACAAGAACAAGAAAACGACGACGTACTACGCAAACTCCTTCGAGGCACATGCTCCTTGAAGTTACAAATCTACACCCCTGCAGACACAAACCTACCGTTGTACTGCGACGTAGCTGCAGACAGAATTCGCCCATATGTGCCGCGAACTCTACGCGAGAGGATTTTTAATGCAAACCACCGTTTAGCTCATGCAGGAAAACGTGCAACGCTGAAGCTGATTTCTAACAAATTTGTATGGCCATCTATGCGTCAAGATATCACTAAATGGGTACGTGCATGCATCCCATGCCAGAAATCCAAAGTTCAACGACATACGAAGCTTCCGCTGGGCCATTTCTCGCTCCCAAGTGGCCGCTTCGAACACGTCCACCTGGATCTGGTAGGTCCGCTGCCACCATCGAGAGGTTTTGGTTATTGCCTTACAATGATCGACCGTTTTTCAAGATGGCCTGAGGCAGTACCATTGGTCGACATAAGTAGCGAATCCGTCGCTACAGCATTTTACAGCTGCTGGATTTCGCGCTTCGGTACACCGCAAACTATTACAACGGACCAAGGCCGCCAATTCGAATCATCTTTATTGTCAGCATTAACCAACCTTTTGGGTACCAAACGCACCCGTACAACGGCTTATAATCCAAAGTGTAACGGCCTAATCGAGCGGTGGCACAGAACATTCAAGGCACCAATCAAGTGTCAACAAACGGAAAAATGGGTAGACGCATTGCCTACAGTACTATTGGGGCTTCGAACAAGCTACAAAGAAGACCTGAAGTGTTCACCAGCGGAACTGTTATACGGAGAAGTATTGCGTCTGCCTGGCGAATTTTTCTTCAACGCAGAAGGCCAAGACGATCCAGCTACTTTCGCAGGAGCACTTAGACAGCAAATGCGTGAAATACGGCCGACGCCGGCCTCTCATCATAATTATTCACGCACAGTGTTTGTGCTTCCAGATCTATCCACTTGTGCATATGTTTTCTTGAGAGACGACACCGTAAAACGTCCGTTACAGCAACCCTATACAGGACCACATAAAGTCATCGCCCGACCCAACAACAAACTGGTAACAATTGTTATTCATAATAAAAATGTTACTGTTTCAGCAGACAGGGTTAAGCCGGCATTCATTGCCCAAACAGAACCATCGAACATTGCTGAAAGCCAACCACACAGAGCCAGTGACCACAGCACGTCCCACAACCTGCATCATACCAACGACTCGCAGGGGGCGTCAAACACCACCACCCAGACGAGATCCGGTCGCACCGTGAAGCGACCCGTACGTTTCGATCTGACACCGTAGCTTCGCCACTGGAGAGGGGGTGATGTGGGACCACGCTCATTCAAATCTCGCGCCAGGAAAAGACATATCACGCGTACACAGTTGGCAGCAGTTCGGTTGGCAGCAGTTCAATGGAAACCAGTTCCGTTCCGGCCGCGCTTGAGCTAACACCGCACGTTAATCTAAAAGATCCGAGTTCATCTTAAATTATATATGCAGAATATAAGTGTAAATAGTAATAGACAAATAAACGATGTATTACGCACGTATTAGACACAGAATCAAACCGGGAAAGTAAAACCAAACGACCGAAATTTCTAGGCGTATTAGAATTAGTCGGGCTGCTTTCGGCAAACTTAGCTACATCCTGACAAATAAAAGCATCTTGATAAATTTAAAACAAAAACTATGAGCCTTGCATTCCTTGGTGGCAACGTAAGAAACCATAACTCTAACAAAAATGAGCACAGTCCGTTTGCAAATAACCTAAAATAAGTGGACAGAATAATAATAGGTATAGCCTCCTAGACAGATAACCTGCCACAAAATATGGCGGATAACTAAAGTAAGTGATGTAGTGGAAAGGGTAGCCACCAGAAAAATTGTTGGCAGGCCACTGAAAAAATGGCTCGATGCAGTCAAACATATTGCTAGAGGAAAATGGTTTCACATAGCACAATATCGACAAGTATGGGGAGAACTAGAAGTGGCATACATTCAGGAGTTGATAGTTAAAGATTAGAAAAGAGGAAGAAATAAGCTTTATGTTATGTTTTTTAACACTGGCAACATAGGCTTACTCTTCATTCAGAACCTCAAATAGACGGCGCCCGACGCTGAAATAATGCAATAGTACATTCCAGTTTGCGTTTGATACATAACCATTGCAAAGTACACTCTGATTAAAATATAACATTGTGATCTAACATTCTGTGCTGCAAGACAGTTTTGCTTCTGTAAATTAATCATTCAAATTTGCGTTCGAGACATTACTAATGCAGAGTACGCTCTGATTAAAATATAACGTTGTGATCTAACATTCTGTGCTGCAAGACAGTTTTGCTTGTGTAAATTAATCATTCAAATTTGCGTTCGAGACATTACTAATGCAGAGTACACTCTGAATAAAATTTAAAGTGGTGTTCTAACACTCAGTGCTGCAAGATAACTGTGTTTTGCAAATTAGCCTTTCAAGTTTGCGTTTGACGTATAATTAATGTAGAGTAAACTCAAGTACAACATTTCACGTTCGTGTTGTAGCATTCAGTGCTGCAAGGCAGCTTGGTTTTATAAATTAACTCGTTTTAAGTTTGCGCTTGACGCTTAAATAACGCACAGTACACTCCGGCACAAATGTAAAGATTGCTTTTCTCAAATGTTTCACTATAAGTCAGGACGTTCTGGTGACTCGAACTCAAGTTCAGATTTTACACTCTCGCGTCACGCCTGTTGAGGCCTAAGACGACGTTATAACCTCATTCGGCCTGGATTTGTTGTTCGGCTCAGCTATGCGCCGCAACCTTTAGTTAAAACGCTTTCCAGCTGGGCGTACCCTATAAGCCATTCTTATGAGCCGGCATACATGCCGAATATACCTGTATTTTTGTATGATGTTCGGTAGGTCACTTGGAGTGGCCCAATAGATGTATTAACGGTACCGTCTTATTCTTTTTTCTTGTTGTGTTTTGTGCATGTTTGTTTACGGGTGACTGTGTCACTGCGTTACGACCATTGTAAGGTGAGGCCCGGACGTGGCAGATGAGCATTCCAGGTAGTTCCTTGTGTCTGTCGCTGCACTGTGGTTTCCACAAATAGTTATTTGAGTATTTTCCCCCCGTTTGACCCTCAAGGTCTAGTTGAACGTGGGCAACACCCTAAATACTTATCGACACGCTTGCCCTGTGGTGTACCGTTTTGAACCACGCCCATCTCCTTGAGCGTATTTAAGCCGAGGCCTTTAGCCTGTTCTTGACGATTCTCAGGGTGAGCGTGCCCATTTCCCGGATTTGTTTAGCATGCGATACTCGCTCATCCGTGAGTGTCGTAAGACCAATTTAATACCGCAACAAAATGAATATTCTTGCTAAGCGATATTTCGCAACAAGGCTATTTAATTTTGAGTACCTACATTGTTTTTTAATATTTTGCACCGTGCCCAATATTCAGTGATATACTGTTTCTATTGGTTGAAAAAGCAAATCTCTGCGGTATGATGTATACTATAATATTGAATAGTCAAAGCTACAACAAAACCCCTTCTATAATAGCTTAAAGACATGAATTTTTATTGAGAATTTTGTTCGAAAGGCAGTGTTCGAGAGGGTGACACAATGATATTGTAATAATTATAAATATTTATAAGAAGAGACCAGGTGCGTTAACCGCATGCTGTGCTATCTAGATAAAATATGAATGATCTATTATGTGAATTTATCTATGAGAATACTCCAAAATTAACTGCCGTTCCAATCACAACAAAGCAACTCAATATTCACAAGTAACCAACAACATCTAGCCAGATAAGGAAAATGGTGGTAAAGATGGACACCCATGGCAGCATAGAAAGAAAAGGCAACGCAAAACTTCTACAACAATTGTCTCTGAAACAGCGCTAGATATTAACACAAAAAATAGGTACTCAGTGCTAACAGACAATAATATACGCAATGATACAAACAAATGTTACAGGAGAAAGCTCATTTACTGCTTGTAACGGAATAAAATATTGTATTCGGCTAGCTCAATGGTATAGGTGTGGTCTTAAACTGATGGAATAGGTGTTTGTTTGAGACAATAAACTTAGTAGATACAAATATTTTTCATTGTTGGGTCGGGCGTCACCGTGCTGTTTTAATTGGCCTGTGAAGTAATTAAAAAGCTCCAACAAAGAAAAACCCTTTACAAGGCTTCGCGAACTATACGTACTTGACACGCAGAGTGGACCTACCTTACCTTTATGTTCTTGGAGTGAGTTCACTTATATTTCTAAAAAGACGGACTGCATTTCGCCTCACAAGAAGCAAAACAGGATGTAATCTTATGTGGTTATATTAAACACGTATAAGACTACAAAAAGTTGTACGTCGCTTACACCATAAAGAAAATAAGTTTTGATGGCGTAACAGGAAAACCGGCAAGGTTCCAAATAGCGATTAGAAAACCCAGACGGGGATGAGCCCAAAATTTTGGCCCTTTAAGACGAACGTGCGCAGAATCTGAAAGTACATGTAGTGCAAAACCATTGGCGGTGATATAGGTATTTAGAAACATAGGTGATGATGCGCCTGCAATCTAATTACACCAGGTGTACACCAGACAGCAGGACTCCTGCTCATAGGAAAGTTTTTAGCTGAACCAGCAACGTTTCGGGCAAAGAAATGGGTTGACAGCAGTCTCTCGAAGCACGAACTAAGCCTGAAGAGTTAGGGGTCGGCATGCATAGCCAGCGAGGACCTGGGCCAAAATTCGGACGATAGGAATTCGGTGCGATGCTGGTAACTTCTGACATAAAACGAATTTTGAAGTTCTACAATTTCTCATGCGAATGTGAACTGAAATTCAAGTATTATTGCACTTGGAAAACTTGTACCATATGATCAAAAACTTTTATCGCCAACCGTCAATAGAGCCATGCATTACCGTAGCGATTTTCGGAAGTAAACAAACACTTTATCTTACTGTACAAATCAAACACTTTACCTGCCGCTAATATTTATCTAGATAGCCATGACTGCATGTCATTAAACAAAAATCGTTTGTCGCTGTCACGAGGTTACGATTCCAACAGCAAAAGTTTTGTCGCGAATTATTTATAAAAAGTAATGGAAGAAGACATTCAAATAATGGAAGAAGACATTCAGTGAACGCCGCCTGAAATTAAGAAGAAGGTATTAGAGACGTCTTTCGAAATTCTACCACAAAAATCAGTCGAAAAATACAATCGCCAATATGACATATTCATGGAGTGGTGCAAAAAACACGGAATTAAAAAATATAGTGAAAACGTTTTACTGGCGTATTTTTACGATTTATCGAAAGAGTATTCTCCTTCTTCGATGTGGTCGTATTACTCCATGGTGAAAGCAACCCTTTCAGCAAAAAATGACGTTGACATTAGTAAATATAAAAAACTTACGGCTTTTTTAAAACAAAAAGGAAGAAATCACATTCCAAAAAAGTCCAAAACTCTTTCACAAGAAGAAATACTTAAATTTTTACTAAATGCGCCGGATGAAATCTATTTGATGATGAAGGTAATTTATGCAAACCTTTCAAAACCAATTTGATATTAATGTAGTAATTATTTAGATTTGCGTTGTGTTTGGCATTGCTGGAGCTTTACGTAATGAAGAACTTTAGAATTTAAAAGTAAGCAACATAGAGCACAAAGAAACAATTCTGGTTGTTCGTATAACTAAAACAAAGACCAACAGGCCTCGATTATTTGTGATCACTTCAGAGTTTGAAGGAAAAGTAAAATCCATAGAATTATTTAACAAATATTTAGCTATGCGCCCTAAGCAGACGCCCCACGACCGATTTTTCCTAACTTATAGAAATGGCAAATGCACAGTCCAGCCAGTTGGAATCCATACTTTTGGTAGTGTACCAAGCAAAATTGCGAACTATCTGCATTTGCCAGAACCATCACTTTATGCGGGACATTGTTTTCGTCGAACGTCCGCCATTCTCTTTGCCAACGCAGGCGGCAGCAAGGAAAATTTAAAACGCCACGGAGGCTGGAAAAGCGACACGATTGCAGAGTCCTATGTGGACGAATCTGTGCTTAATAAAACAAAAATCGCAAAGACGATTTTAGGTGAAGATCAAACTGACAACATAATTGTTACCAATGATAATTCTACTGAAGATTTACAATGTATTAACATAGATAATAATCCTCAAACATTTTCGATTCAAACTCCTTCGACTTCTGGAATTAATTGTTATAATGCGTCAGGGTGTACGTTCACGTTTAATATAACAAATAATAAGTAGATTTGTTTTGTATTCGCTATTATTATATCTGTTTACGTTGTCATAATAAAATGTGATAAGTTATAATATCTCCATTTTTTTTAATTATACATTTTTAAGGTTAGCGATAAAATTTTGTATGCACCACGTCAGTAAAGTGTCTTTATCGCACTCGTCTGTTACTCGTCTCGCCCGCTTCGCTCGCTCGACTCATAATCTCAGACTCGTTCGATAAAGAATCACTTTACATAAATAACTGTTTTCCTCCAGAGCTCTGTGGAATTTTTTTAAATTAAATTTATTTGGACAGTGATAATTAAAGGTACTTAATAATAAAACCTATACGATTTTGACAGAATCACTTAACTTTTACATAATGTTTAATACTGAACACAAAGTGGTGCTGTGTGTAAAAATGGAGGAAATCCCTTTGAACATCTGCAGTTGTTTTTGTTATTAACATTTTTATGTATTAAACGGAAATGTTTGTATTTGCTAAAAGGACATTACTAATCTCTCTCTCTCTCTCTCTCTCTCTCTCTCTCTCTCTCTCTCTCTCTCTCTCTCTCTCTCTCTCTCTCTCTCTCTCTCTCTGGTCATATACTTCATAGTTGAAGTGTCGTGATCTCATGGTTGCTATTTAAGTTGTAGTTTGGGCATTTGTCTCTGTCTGAGACGCACCTAATATTTTCTTGAAAAGGTGTACCGGTGAATTCCTTGACTTGGTCAATCCAGCATTTTGGGGAACGCCCTCGAGGGCGTTTTTCTTCTACTTTCCCCTGAACAACCAGTTCTTCCAGGTTGTCATCCCTCCTTCTGGTGACGTGTCCAAAGTGTTTCAAAATTCGTCGCTTTACTGCACTTGACAGTCTTTCTTGAATTTCTAGTTCTTCCAATATGGACACATTCGTTCTATGTGCTGTCCAGGGGATCCTCAAGAGTCTTCACCAAACCCACATCTTGAAGGCGTCCAGCTTTTGAATGTCTACAGCTTTCAAAGTTCATGCTTCTGCTCCATATATGGCAATGGAAAACACCAGTGTTCTCACTAACTTGCATTTTGTTGTGACCAATTCACGCAGTCAAATGCCTTACTATAGTCAAGAAAGCAGAGATACGTAGGTTTCCCGAACTCTCTTGCCTTCTCAATGATTTTTCTTACGTTCATGATCTGGACATAATAATATAGCCTTAAAAATGTCAGATGTAAAATGCTAATGTCACTTTTACTGCCAACCTAAATTTAAAAGAAAGAAATTCTACAGCCCTCTAGAGGATAAAAGAATAGTAGAGTAATAGACGTCATCAAAAAAGATTTTGAAGAAGAGCAAGTGTGTTCCGCAGTATTTTATGACGTTTGTCAAGCATTCAACTGTGTTTGGCGCAGCGGTGTACTGTATAAAATCAAAAAAGCCTTGCCACATAAATACTACCTGCTATAAAAGTCGTCCCTTATCGAGCACCTTTGGAACGTGAATATTGCAGGTAGATTATCTAATACCATCTTATAGGAGCAGGAGTTCCACAAGGCAGCGTACTGGAACCGACTTTTATCTAATGTATACAGCTACAATAAAAATGTGATTATGGCTACGTTTTCTGACGTTACGGCGTTGCATTCTTTCCAACAGAAGCGTCAACTCAATTACAAATGTCAGTCAACACTGGTTGCATAAATGGTAAATAAAAGTGATGAAAAGAAACTGTTAATATTACATTCACAAAACATACTGGAAGCGCAGGTGTCACGCTAAACGACAAATTGATACCATCCAAAATACTGTCATATATCTCGGAATACTTAGGAGATTATATTATCAAAAGAGGCAAGGAATCTATATAAATAAAAATCAGTTGCCGCATGTATGGTACATCATCACTTGAGAACGGCTCGACCGATTTGGCTCATTTTTTTTGTTGTATTCGTAATTGTCAAGAAAAGGTTTGTATCAAAGAAAATTTTTCCGAAAATCCACCGGCAAAGTCGGAAAATCAAAAAGATGATTTTGTATGGTATTTTATTGTTCATTGAAATGTTAAACAGTGTTTATCATGATCGCGTCCTCGAATGTTAAGATACATTTAACATGCATCCACTCATTTAACATGCATGCACTATAGCAACATCACACATATTCATGATAGTCCGATTTAGCAGTTTTTAGTAATTATTATTGATTCAAAATTTTGCCTCAATGAACAAAAATAATAAACGCATTTCGAGAGGTAACTGTCTTAACATTTCTCACATAAATTACCACTCTCGCTTCGCTGCGCTCGCTCGAGTGGTCAAAATATACGCGAATGTTAAGACTGGGTAACCCCTCTAAATACGTTAATTACTATTACATACACGCATAGGTTCACGTAATATTATGCCCGGGCAACGCCGGGTAAGTCGCAGTTAGTTTGATATAAAAAAAAGTAATGTATTGGTTACTAAGATACAAATCCAGCTTCTCACTGAACAGTGTAATAGCACCCCCTCTTTAGTAGTAGTGTTATTTACATAAATGTCAAGCCGCAGTTTGTGAGCCAAACTGTAATATCAGCAATAGGAATTCGCCTAAAATTTACTCTACTAATTATCCTTCTTTATATATCAATATAAATATGTTGCAGTTACACTAACTTACCTGCATCTATAGAGTAAACGTCAATGTCAAATTTGACTTGAATGGCATGTATATTTTGTCGCGTTGTAATTATAATATTGTTACTTTCTATTACCTC
This sequence comes from Agriotes lineatus, assembly GCA_940337035.1. Lineage (NCBI taxonomy): Eukaryota > Metazoa > Arthropoda > Insecta > Coleoptera > Elateridae > Agriotes > Agriotes lineatus. The sequence goes on along the minus strand of OW679201.1, from coordinate 55,748,125 downwards.
GAACTAGCTCAATCAGAGACATTGAAAATGCCTTTCCCTCAGCGAAATGGGTGATGATTTAGAATAATATTATTAACCTCAATTTTAATGAGTTGTTTTACATACTTATTATAACGACGTATTCAGGTATCTCTACATTCTTATGAAACCAATTTGAAACTGCGTTTGGATATGAATTTTAGTTGACAAGTATAAAATAATTAACAGTCAAAATCAGTGGTTTAATAACTTGATCATCGTTGATAACTTTATATTCCGGATAAATATAAACTAAAACCAAAATATGGAATTTCATATTATAATATCCTAAAATCGCCGAGTACTCGAATCACTTATTAATTTAGAAAAAGTAAGCATAAACTTATTTTCTAAATACAATGTTTCTTAGAGTAATTCGATATAATTTTGTTGTTCACTAAACTTGTTCAAAACTTATCTTCGAAATCTAGTAATTAAAGTTTACTGACCTTTCTCAGTAGATTTTGATACCTGAATTCACTTTGTTGATGTCTCCTTCTACTAGTAACAATACTAGCCCAAGCTCTGCTAAATTCTGACTGCAACTCTGATTGCACAAAGCCCCTTGTAGATATTTTTATCTTTCAGATAGATTTTTCACAAAAACCACAACACTTCACTGAAGCACTGAAGCTTCGTTAATGTTTGAAACTGATTGCTTTTCAATACAGTTTCAATATCAATACAAAATACAGTATTTATATTGACTCTTTGCAAATAATTATAATTTATGTATCTGATTTTATATAAGACTTCACTCACAGGTCATTCCTGTGTAATATTATTTCAATTAAATATAAATTATTCTCCAATTGTATGGAATTGAACCTACAACGGCTTTTAACGCATATCCAGACTATCTGGATTTGAATTATTAGAATAATATTAGATGCAGTATGCATGTATGCATGTGACATTACAACATCAAATTAATGCTTTTCAAAACTGCACTTAGTTCAGTATGTACTTACGGAATAATGTTATGACACCGTGCAAAAAAAGCATTAACATTATCCATCTTTCAAAATAAAGCTCTAAGATATATTAGTAATTTGACACTGCACAATGATTTCCATGTAAAATTGATACAAGAAAAAATCCCAAAATATACTGAAAAGTGTATACGTACATCCCAGCACCCTAGCTGTAAATCTCTTCAGCAATGAGTACGGAAACGGAAAACTGTGCTAAATCATGTTTAATGTAGGCGTTTTTAGTCTTGTGCGTGCCATAACTAATATTTATGTACGATAAGTGTTTTTAGACAGCATTTTCAAACGTAAAGTAAGTCTCTTTCACCCGCGAACCATAAAATTCTTATTTTCCCACTAAATCAGGTCAGCGGGCCATAAAATGCTTTTTTCAAACATCTTTCATGTAAGCATATTATTAATAACAGAATATTTGAACAGTAAGCTAAGTCATATACCATTCAACTTTACTCATCAAGAGGAGCAACGTTTTCCTCCTTCCATTTTATTCTGCGAAAAAAATAACCTTGACAAAATGGGAAAAGGTGATATTACCATACTTAGGGTGCCTTAATGTTAATTTGACGTATTTGTCCTTTACCAGGGTACGGACAGAACATTGACTCTCGAAAAATTTTGTAGGTCTCGGTCTCGGTCTCGGTATTGACGAGAGTCTCAACAAATTTTTAATATGCAAAGTAAAATTTGATGTTACAACATTCGACAGTCATACTAAACATGTAACACAAACTGCAATTTATTTCATTTGAACTGAACATTTTTATTTCTAAAATATGCTAATATAAACAGTTTATAAAAGATAAAGATATCATTGAAATGAAAACAAAATTAGTATATGCATTTAAAATCGTATCGCAGATGCGATGGAACAAGGCAGAAGACATAATTAGTAATTACAATACAAATTATAACTTATACAATTTTTTCTCTCAAGTCGCATTTTATCCCAGAATTAATACAAAGCAAACTTCGTGCTGATTCGTCATTTAATGAATTTCTTTGTTTGCGGATAATCAATCCATCCAGCTTTGGAAAATATTCTCATATTCATGTTTATGTCGAGAAAGTAAATGTTTTTTTAGGCCAGTTGTATTTCCGTCCTTCATTTTAATGCTAGTAATTTTTCCTTTGCACATATTACATACGCCAAGCTTCACACCTTCAGTAACTTCAGATTTAAAAAAAAATTGAAAATGTATTAGTCTAGCTCTTAGCCACAAATCTACCTGACCTAGGCGTGGCTTCGTCGATGTTCATAGAAGTTTGCGCTAACACTTGTGCGTCAATCGACTCTTCGTCACTACTAGTTGATAAAATTCTTTTGCGTCCCTTCAATTGTGTTTGCTCCATTTTTAACACGTAAAAGAAACTGGATGTAACTAACCTTGCTTCATATACCGATGTAGATGACGTTCTACTAATCGCAAATCTTAAAATAGAACATATTTTGTGCGAATGAGGTGATTCATTAGTCGGTACTTCCCCCAATTCGATTTTTAAATCAAGGCAGAGCAGCATTTTTAATGTATTTCTCGCGCCTGCGAATACTTGCCCTCGGTATGCAAATGGTACACATAACTGCCTTTTTCCGTATAACTTAGAGTAAGTAATTTTTTAAAGAATAAAATGTTAAAAAAAATTGAGACTCCCGACGAGACCGAGACCGAGACCGCTCAAGTCTCGGTCTCGGTCTCGAAAATTTTAACAAGTCTCGTGGAACCGAAGCACTAACCATGAGATAAAAAAAATGATTCTGAGCAGGCCTTGATATGTGTTATACGTTTGGCAGTACTGAAGTGTATTGTCAGTCTATGTCAAATTCGAGATTAAAAGGTTAGGTTTTGTTTGTTGTTTGACACAGTTGACGTAAAACTTAATCTGCAAATCTCGAATTTGATATAGACTGACAATACACTTCAGTACTGCCAAACGTATAACACATATCAAGGCCTGCTCAGAATCATTTTTTTTTATCTCATGGTATATAGGAACACTAAAATGCAGAAATGCGAGTATTGATTTAGTTACAACGACACACATCTCTGAGGATCTTCTACCGGCTTAGAAATAGAAGATTCTCATAACGCATTTATTACTAGCGAAACATTTAAGGCTAAACTTGGTTGCCGTCTATGTTCTCTAAACTTGAAGAACAATCACATACAGTCCATAGAAGCAAATACATTTATTAATATTCCATATTTGGATTATTCATCTTGACAACAATGAATTAACCAATCTCAATTTTCTTAACATCGACAGTTTAGTAGAGATCACGGTAAGTAAAAACAGTTTCAGCCATCTACAAGCAAATAATTTCAGATTATTAACGCAGCTGAAAATCGTAAATGTAGCTTTTAATAAATTAGAGCTAATCCCCGCGGACACATTTAACAACTTGGGAATTTATATAAACTTTCTTTAAATAACAATGACCTGTAATACGTAAAAGAATTTTCTTTTAAAATGTTACGGAATCTGCAGAATTTAAATCTGCAAAACAATCGCATAACGTCTATAGCACCAGGAGCTTTTTTAAATCTCCACAACACTCATTCGATAAATTTGGATAGAAATAACATCAGTACTTTAAAAAACAATACATTCAAAGGACTGAATAGTACTTATAGAGTTTCTCAATTTAACTAAGTCGACATTAAAAATATACAGCCTGGAGCTTTCAACAAGATGAATTCCTTGAAGACTTTGGATTTGAGCAGCAATGAACTGGAAATTTTGCCAAGGGAAGTATTTACTGGACTGCCAATTCTTCAACAGCTATCTTTACAAAACAATCAAATGAAATCCATAGTACCAAGAGCCTTCTTAAATCTCCACATCTATTCGATAAATTTGAATGGAAATTGCATCAGTACGTTAGAAAAACAATACATTTGAAGCACTAAATTGTATAGAGTTTCTTAATTTACCTAAGTCGGACATTAAAATATATTTTTAAGCCTGGAGTTTTCAACGGGATGAATTCCTTGAATACCTTGGATTTGAGCAGCAATGAACTGAAAATTCTGCAATAAGAAGCATTTACTGGACTACCAAACCTTAAACAACTGTTATTACAGTACAATCAAATAAAATCCATAGTACCAGGAGTTTTCTTAACTTTCTACAACATCTATTCGATAAACTTGGATGGAAATAGCATCAGTACTGTTAAAGAATACAACATGTTAGGTGAATTTATAGTGCCAACACAATTAGCCAGAATTCTCGACCACAGCAGGCACACGAGTAGAAGCGACAGCTTTGGGTTTTTTGCCGTGGAACACGGTTTCATTGATCTAGAACATTTTGCCGCGAGGCCACTGTTGTAAAATCTCAAGCGAAGGCGACAGGGAGTAGCCAAATTCTTCCGTACCCCATTGAGTAGGTACCGAATGTCAGCAACGCACCTGCAAGTTATTGACAGGCTGCATTTGTACAGTTTTGTATTCTGACCGCAAACATGTGAGCTCAACTATCGACTCCTTGTTTGCAAGTTTCAAATCACCGTCTCGTAAAATCAGATAAAAAAAGATGCAATCAATCAATCGCTCGTGTTGTTCACTAATTAGGCGCTGCCAAACAAGCAGCGTGTTATAGTTGAACAATGGGAGGCAATCATCCGATCATTCCTACCCTTCCTTCTGTGTAAAAAAATAGACAAAGGGCAAAATTTCGACTGTAATTGAACGCTGTACCTGGATCGTTGACCGAATTTCTTTTACATGAGTAGTTTGATGCCAAGGTGTCATTCATTGGGGACGCTGAGTTCAATGGCGGCCGGGAGTTTATTTCGTGTAAGAGAGAGAGAGAGAGAGAGAGAGACAATCTCCAAATCGCCAGGCGAATACAGTAAAAGAGCTCCCATTGTGCCAGTTTTTCTAAAGGAAGTGTGTGTATTGAGAATTTCGAGATATGAGCACGCCTTCCATTTTCCCATTGCGAGATTTGGCAACGCAGCCCGTGCAAAGAACAACCTTGGTCAATGAAGTATTTTCCTTGCATTTAACGAGTATTTGACACAACAGCTACTAAGGTCTTACAGGTATTGCGTTTCCCTATATTTTTAAGCGCTAGCGGTGTACAGTGATGTTGTCTGCTAATAGACAAAATGGCTCTCTTTAATAATCCCATTTGACGTCCTAATCTAGTCATAAACTTTAAAATTGTGTTAAGTAACCAATAACATAAGTATTTGATACCGTCAATAATTAAGTTTAAAAACCATTTTATGATAACATATAGGTGATAGGAATGACATTTTCGTAACGTTTAGTTTATGTTAATTATGAATGTACGCACTGACATTCAATATACTTAAATTTAATTAGCTGTGCTTTTCATTTAGGATATTTGCATACGTCCTTTTGTGTTATTAAATTTGTTTGTGTATGTAAGGCAGTTTAGCGGCTGCAAGATATTTAATTAAGGTAAGTCCGACGTAGCTGGACGCTGACCGTCGCACACGACACTGTCGATAAAGGACTGTTCCCGACTTTAAATAACAGCCCTGCTTTTAATTTCAAAGTTGGTGGTACTTAATTCATAATATTTCTTTCAATCTAACAAGTCGTCGCACAAATTAACGAATAGCGAAGTGAACCACGTCCGTCCCGGCGAGTGTAGCTGGCAAAAATGTTACAGGTCATCGCAACGCAGTTGGGACGAACAATAGTTATATTTCCCGATTTACGGTTTTACAAACTATCACAGTAAAGTGGTAACCCGTTTTATGTCGTAATTATAAATTCTCCTGTAACAAACACTTAATATTTCATAGTTAAGCAAGGAGTTTGGCAGGGATGTGTATTATCACCGACGCGTTTCAAAGCGTACTCGAAAGACATATTTGCAAAACCCAGGCAAGACAGAATAAAAATTGGCTGGAAAGTAGTCAACAATATTAGATGTGCCGATGATAATATATTAAACGAGTTGTCAGAAAGAGCTGTATACATTTAGATATTAAAGGGACTAAATAGATAATAAATAATAGATAGGGTAGATAATTTTAAATATCTTAGAATCCGGCTTAATGGAGCACTTATCAGTAACAAAGAAGTACGATTCCATATGTATATTTAAACATTGTCCTGTATGTTGAAACCAGGGTACTGAAATCTCTTAACGTTTGCAAGAGACACGCTAATGCATCTGAGCCCTTAACTTACTCAGAGCTTCATCAAGGTGCTGAGATTGCAGCTATTATAAATATTTACAAAGAGTAAATGTTAGTACCTATTACGCAAAGTACTTAATTAAAATATATTTTGGATCACTGACTGAAAAGCAAGCGGATGGCCTAGCGAATAAATACTCGAGTTTCAGGCAGCCTGCCCGGTTTCGATTCGCGGTGACTAATTTTAAAAATGGTAGCCCGGAAGCGTACCCCGGCTACCATGCTAACACCTGTGGTAATCGTTAACCTCTACCAAGGAAATTAACCCCCGATTTTCGATGGGCAAGGCTACCCACCTAGCCCAATTAAGAGCAAAGAGGGCTCATAGAATCAACAACTTTGTTGTCTATTTAAATAGGCAACTAGCCTATAATAAGAGGAAGAAGGAGACTGGAACCATGTTTCTTAGCGTGCGGTTGATTGTGATCGACGTTTCTACCCATATTTTTGGCATTTTTAACTTTTCTCTTACTTCTCTTTTGAAGGACCCCCAGATTGAATTCTGTGAGATCCACAAGTTAAAACTCCTTGGCGTATCCTTCTAGTGATAAAAGTTGATTTGCACTCTTATTTTTGCCTCACTTTATTTCTTGTTTTTTTTTTTAGTTTTAAATAAAAGCCACAAAATTCCAAAGGAGTTACCAATTCCCCACGCTTTTGATTAAATATTGAGACTGTTTATTTCCAGAATTCATTTTCACATTTTTTACTCTTTGAGCATGGGAAAGCCGTTGTCCGCCAGGTGCTTTCATCAGATGCTATATAGTATGCAAAAATTTGTTTTTTTGCGATAGGAATTGCAAAAGTGTCTGTACATCAGCACGACGCAATTTTATTTTAAAGGCATAGGTCGGAAGGCGCACTCTTATGCCTTTGTATGTGTGTGATTACCAACTTATTTCGGGAATGTGAGTTTGTTGAACATCCTAACTCGAGTCAAAATTTCCCGAAGTCGTTTGAATAGAATTCCAAACCCAAAAGCACATGGCAATTGCTTGATCTTTTTGTGAGGAAGTCAGCTTCCGGAAATAACTGCCACTCAACGTAGAAGCAACAAGTGATGGAAAGTGGTGCCTTCAATTGAAGTGTTTAGTGGACCACCCACATGTGCTTTGTGCCCATAAGGAATGCTTCAGACACTTTGAGCTTTTGGCAAACGTGCTACTCGAGTCGTCCAGGTCTGCTGACTTCAACAGCGATTGAAATATATGTTGCACCACCTGCTGCTGGCTCCAGCCTCCAGCTTGCTGTTGCCACAAGGGGTTGAAGAGAACACATTCCAAATCAAATCGTTCACTGATAACACACATGTTTGCACTTTTTTGAAGCTTCGCGCATTGTACCACGAAACATTACTTTGCCATATTTAAGCACATACATAATTAATTTCGAATGCTCAATGATTTTTAAGATTGATTTAAGACTACAGCTAATTCCTGTGTATTCAAAATAGTTTATAAAAAATCTAACCCTTTGTTTTATCTGTTTATGATTACAAACATTTAAATTAATTTTAAAATCTTTTCACATTAAACCCTATACTAGTTTGCAAAATATTCTTTTTGCATCATACTCTTTTCTACTGAAATTAAAATATTTAATTTTAAAAAAGCTGTAATAATTTGTGCCCTTTTAATAAAATATGAACATATATGTGATATTTATTTAATTAAGATATTTACTCGTTATTTGTCGAAGGTGGCAAGCCAGTAATTCCAAGTTAGTCGGAGGCATGTTTCCGTTTCATTAGTGGCAAAACTTAATGCAACAATATGAATAGAATTTTCCCATATGTCTGATGCGAGCACCTTGCTAGCATTGTGAATAAGTAAAGAACCCAGAGGCATTAGCTTCTATAAAGTTGTGTCTCTTGCAAAAAGATACGTTTTAGCTACCTGGTGCCAAAATATGCAAAGATCTGTACATTGTCTTCTGCAACAGATATCTTTTTATTGACGTGTATTTATGAGAGTTCTCAGATGTTACATATGGTCCCTTCTACTTTATGGTTGTGAAACATAGACTTAAAAATTACGATGGTGAAAAAATTATGAGCATTTGGGTTAGGTATTAATGGCGCATATAAAAGATGTTGAACAAGTACTTAATATTTATAGTGGAACAAAGATAGTTAGAAAAAATCAACAAAAGTACGAGGCTACGAGAAAACTAGTCAGCACTATAAAACAATGTTAGTGCGTAAAAATTGACTCATCCAACTTTTACTAAAAATGCGTCTACTGAAGTAAGTTCCAAAACTGCAAAGTCACACTGTAAGTCATTTCGCATTCATAAAGTGTTTTTAAAATGAGGTTACAAGGGAAAACGATCTTATGAATAAAAATGAAATTAGTCTGTGTTTTGTATATGCGTATATGAACAGAGAATCAGTTGAAAGGTAAAGTGAGGTATGTGAGTAGCGATTTTAGTAAATTTCTAGGCTTTATAAAATAAAATCCCTTTAAACCCAGATTTTTAGAAGATTTATTATAGCCACATATCTATTTGTATTATTCTATTTTATGAAGCTTTTTAATATTTTATCTACTCCAGTGGGATAAGTAACTCATTACGTCACTCATTTGACACTATTTCCGTTAGGTAATAAAGCACATTACACTACTCAACTATGTAATGGCTTTATTACCTAACTGAATGGTGTAATAGCTTCATTACCTAACTGAAGTAGTGTCAAATGAATAACATAATGACATTTGCCTACTAACATATTTTTAAAAATGACAGATGACATTTCTCTTAATGCACTTTTCTTAATTTTATGCAGTTGTAGATAAAAAAAATTACAATTCATGATTGATATTAATATACTTGTGTGCTTACATAACTCGTGCTTATTATGTTGTGGATGTGCACTTATTGCACGGAACTTTGCTTAAAATCTTGGAAATAAATAAGGGGTATGAGAGTTTGTGTTACATTTTTTGTAAATTCCTAGACTTTGATGTGGTTCAGGGGTAGATGTATCTTTTTTTTAATTATAGAAGAGTGTATTACAGTGAACACTCCAAAAATACAAATAAAGTATATTTCTTACATATTGTAAAGATAGATGGCAACCATTCAAGGGAAATTCAAAATACTATTTTTGAACTGTGATACTGCTTCCTCAAATATAATTTTAGGTCATTATATCTCACATGAAATATTTTGTATTGTATACAAATTAATTTAGAGAGGTATTTTAGTTTCCTGCGTTTTGCGTTCTATTGATCTTCAACGATTTTAATCTTAGCATAAGCTTATATATTATTAGGTAAATAATTTTAACATAGTTTTCCATACAATAAGTAGATTACAGTCTCTATTGTATTAAGAGAAACTGAAAATAAATTACCTTACTGAGCAAATTCATTGAGCAACCGGAATTCTACGTTATTTTTATATTTCAAATTGTTATAAAACGTAGCTTAAAAAGAGACCATATTTCAGTTATCAAAAATTCTTATTTATCTGTGAAATGTGGAGACACAGATATAATATTCGAGTAAGTGTAATGCCAGCTTCCGCTGAGATAAGAACTTATATAAATGCCACCGTACATAAACAGTGACATCAGTTAGTTAACTGCCATATTAGTATTGGTAAGTAACAGTAATATTTTTACACTGCTTTTACTCTGATTTTAAAGATAATTTTTGGTAGCCTCATTCCAATTGAATTTTATTTGGGATGTATTTATAGTTTTCAAAATTGAATACCACACTTGTCGTTCTTTTCAGGTAATCGACTGGTAGTTGATACTCGACTGTAAGATTTAACACATTTTTTATTTAAAAAAATTTATTGTCAGTTTTAGATAATTTTTCCTTAATATAGTCGTGGCATGACACCAGACACCGGTCAAATGTACTATGTTTTTTAGTTTCTACTAATTATAGAAATTCCTACAAGTGATCTTATTTTGTAAAGTTTTAGCGAAATTTCTTTCAAACTAATTACTGTGATTAGATCAGATAAGGACAATTAATTATAAGAATCGGTTGTGATAACAACAAAATCAAACAGTTTGTTGGTATATTATCAACACTGCAGTTCTTTAAACCTACAAAAACTGCAATAAGCAAAGTTTCAGTAGAATTGTAATAGTGGATTGGATGGTAATGATTTAAAATATTACAACAAGCCTTCAATTATGTACCGAGGGCGTAAAAAGACGTTTCTGGCCCGCGACGTGAAAATTAGAGCCAAGGCGTTGCCGCGGGCTCTAACACGGCAAGGGCAATAAACGCTAGTTAAGCTCGTGCTTACAATATTTTATGCACAGGCCGAAATATTCGCAATATAACCGTATTTCAAATTTTTATCAATGTTGGTAACCTACATTGTCATTGCTTGTCAAACTGACAAACAAAACACTGAGCGGACAGTAAAGTGCTTTAGAACCCTTGTGCTGTAAAGTGACACATTGCGCCCTCAAGTATACGGTATAAGATGATCAATTCCGCCCGGTCGTACAAAAATGTTATTGGAGGTGTTGCGTCAATTGGAGGAGATAAATTTGACCTGGGACTTACTTTTGGACGCGCCGACAATTGAACGCCTCTGTAATTAATATTCACATTTTTACAAAATTAAGATTTATGAAAAAATATATAGAAAGAATGCAGTTTATTGTACTTCAAGGATATTTTATTTTGTGTTAACGACACTATCCAATTTTTACAAAAATAATCACCTGCTTTCATTAAGTTACCACGCTTGCCTCAATACGATCATAATGTTATTATAAATATCTCGATACCAACTGTAGAATTTTCATTAAAATCTTGACTGAGCAGTAAAGTAAAAGGAAGCAACAAATGACAGGTCAAAGTTATATTTAATACTAGGACGGTGTGGATAATAAATCAAAAGCTAATAAAACTTACAAAACTGCAAAGGTAATTGTTATTATTATAAAACGATAGGACAAAGTTACAAATAGTTATCATGTCCAATTTGCAACAATAAGCTTTGTACCAAAGTAATGAACCCATAATTAAATGTTTCCCATTTCTATATAATTCACGATTAGTTATTTTTGCTTCTTAATCAAAATAGACGTTTTTCTTTATTCGTGAAATATGCATTCCAATAATTATTATTTATTTTAGGCAATATGACGCTAGCTGCAGTAGCATTATCATCAGTATGGATTTTATTCCTTATTCATTTCGAACATGGTTATGCAGAAGATATATGTTACGAAAAATGTGAGTGTTCATTAGACCGAGATAATGATATTACATCTTTAGCATGCACAGATGTACCTTTCCAAACTATTAAAAAATATGTACAAACTCGAGCAAGAAGATTTCGCTTCGGCAACTACTTGAAGATAAACAATTGTGTGATGCCAATTATTGATAGCTCTACATTTTCTAATCTTTATATAGATAGTCGCTTGAGCAATATTATCTTATCCAATAACAGTATTCAGAGTATATCAAGTAATGCATTTAATATACACAACTTACAGACGTTAGACATCAGCTACAACAATCTATCTGTTATTAATGACTTCATTCATCATCAAACTCTTCAGGTCTTGAATCTAAGCTTCAACAAAATAGAATATCTCAACAGTAGCAATACGTTTAGCTATTTAGGACATTTAGAAACTCTTTACTTGAACAACAATTTTTTGAAACACATTAATGGTGCTTTCGCAAGTTTATCAAATTTAAGGTATCTGTATCTCAATAATAATCTTTTGCAAAGCTTATCGAGAAAGATGCTGGATGGATTAACGTCCCTTCAGCACTTGCATTTACAAGAAAATATCATAACAAAAATAGAGCCAGAATCGTTCCTAGACCTTAGCAGACTGGTCTCGTTGGATATAAGCGGAAGCAAAATAGAGACATTGCAAAATAATACGTTTTTTGGATTAAACAGCTTACCACAACTTAATTTAACCCGCTTTAATATAAAAAGCATAGTACCCGGCGCCTTCAATACAATGAATAGTTTGTCTGTGTTGGATTTAAGTAGTAATAAATTGGAATTTCTGCAAAGCGAAACATTCGGTGAACTTTCCAATTTGGAGCAGCTCTACCTCAACCACAATCTTTTGCAAAGCTTATCGAGAAATGTGCTGGATGGATTAACGTCCCTTCAGTACTTGTATTTACAAGAAAATTCCATAACTAAAATAGAGCCAGAATCATTCCTAGACCTTAGCAGACTGATCTCGTTGGATATAAGCGGAACCAAAATAGAGACATTGCAAAATAATACGTTTTTTGGATTAAACAGCTTACCACAACTTAATTTAACCCGCTTTAATATAAAAAGCATAGTACCCGGCGCCTTCAATACAATGAATAGTTTGTCTACGTTGGATTTAAGCAATAATAAATTGCGGTCTCTTTTAAAAGACACATTTGTTGGTATAAGTAATTTACACGCTTTAAGGCTTGATCAAAATAAAATTGAAAAAGTTGATTTGGAAATATTTGATGCAGTCGAAACGTTGAAACTTCTAAAACTAAATAGCAATAAACTGCAAGTCGTACCAGAAAATCTGTTCAAAAACCTGAAGTCTTTAGAAGTTCTCGATCTCAGTTTTAATGAAATAGTTGATTTATACCCAGAATCGTTTGCGGGACTAAACAGTCTTCAGAATTTAGTGATTACTAATAACAGAATCAAGGAATTACCTCTCGGAACTTTAAAAAGTTTCCCTTTATTACAAAATCTACAGTTGGGAGAAAATGGTTTGTCAGTATTCAGAACAGGAAGCTTTTCAAATTTAGGAAATTTGAAACTTTTTAATATCTCTAGCAACGACTTCTCTACACTGAACGAAACGGTTCTCTTTCCATTAAGAAACTTAGAATGCCTGGATTTAGATAGGAATAAATTTTCCTACATAAATTACACTTCCTTGTTAATGCACCTTCCAGGTCTTAATTTTATTAGTGTCAATGATAATGTGTGGGAGTGTGGGTTACTAACTCATATGTTGAAAACGTTCAGAGGAAGAGGTGTTGATTATTTGTTTAATGCAACTTCACGATACACAGAGGAAAATGTAGATGGGATTTTCTGCACTGAGAATCAATCTGATTTCAATCCTTATGATTCTGAAAACAACATAGCTAAAAATTCATCTCATTCCAAATCTATCTCAACAACAAATTCAAAAGAAAATCTTGACACCTTAATCCCATTAATACAAAATATTTCCAATATTTTGATCAACTTGCAACTAGATATAAATAGCTTTAAACAAGATAAAATTGTATTGCCAATTAAGAGTAGTGCAGGTTATTCACATACTAATACAGTCAGTATACTTATTTTAGTAGTACTTGTATGCATATGTATTCTAATTGTTATTGCACTATATAAAAAATTTTACCAAGCAAAAAATAAAAACATGAGCAGAGAAGGTGCTCATTCCGAAATTGAGTTGTTAAATGCATCTACTTAAAATATGTTCAAGGTGTAATTATAAACTATATTTCTAGAAAATGTATTTGTAGTCTTAAGGTAATTCTAATTTTAATGTATATTAAACTATTATTGTTCATATGCTGTTTCAAATATGTATCTAAGATTGTTAATAAAAATAAATTACACAATGATCGCACCCGTTATTTATCCTACTACATCATCAATTAAGTCTATTCTTGATGTGTGGATTGTTTGTATATTATACTAATATTTCCTTCAACCTTTAGAGAACGAGATGCACAAATTTACACATTAAATGATTTGCAGATTGTATGTTATGAAGTGACTGTGTTTAATGTTATTTTCTTTTTAGTTTCTTAATTTCATTTTGCTATTAAATATCCAGCGTTAATCGCAAGAAGAAAAAATACTAAATCTAAATTCTGCAACGCATATGCAGCCTCAGCACACATAATAAAAAAATATGGATTTATTTTCCGTAAGAACCGTAATAATCAAAGACTTGGAGTAACTTTCAGCTAGCTTTAACAGTTATAAATTTCACAAATAAAAAAAACGAATGTAGGTAATTTAGATTTTATTAAAATACTTGCTGTTAAATGTTTTACATTTATTCAACACATTTTTTAGTTCCAAGTTAAAATGTCTAAGTTATATGCTACTAAAAGTGTAATTAAAAATGTATTTATTATTTCACTTACCCAATATTACATTTTTATCTTTGTTCCATAAGAAAATATAAATTCAAAAAGATGCAACCTGTTCGTCCAATCTACTAAATAGCTTACATTACCAGCACCCCATACAACTTTCAAGTATTCTTGTACACATATTTACCTTTACCTTTATCTGGGTAGAATGTGAAAAATGATACAGTAGTATGGATATATATTACATGCAAATAGTAAACGTATTTACAGTAAAGTGAGCTACAATAACAAATTTTCTTATCGAAATGGAATATTAAGTTTGGTAAGTATAATTTTTCATCTCATTTAACAGTAGTACTAGTGATAATAATTGAACCTTAGTGGCGTAACTATGAGTGTGCGATGTATGCCATGGCATATGAGCGCAGTTTCCTCAGGGGCCGCAAACATTATGTAATAATATAGTGCTAATAATCTTTTTTCGACTACCACTTCTTAAAGCAGGTTATTATTTGGCACTTTCCACACTTCAAAAGTATGTTGTTATTGCATACTATGCAATGATAGCTATTTATGTTGCAAGTACGAAATTAAGAACTTTGTTAGACGAGCGCAGCGAGCGAGACGCATAAATAAGGCGAGTCTAAAAGTCTGCTGTACATTAAGGGCACCGAAAGATTGACATCAGCGGCTAGTGTTGCATCACCGCCGAGTTTGTAAATAATTTCTGACCCATTTATTGGAATCGAATTTTAACGTACTTGGCATACTAATATTGTCGCCCTTGTGCTATGTTCGCCATCATTGTAAATGTATAATTGCCTCCTAATTTAATCCGCATAGAAATCTGTTGCCTATTTAAATATTAAACTTTGTTATGTGCTAGTTAAACTCCTGTAACTAGTGGCAACAGTAGAGTTGGCTGTATTAGTGGCATTCGCTTGTAGCCTGGGTCGCGTTTGTGATTTATACAATTGCTAAAATTAACTGAAGAAACATTTTGTAACATATTTAATGTTGTTCTCTGAATGTCATTTTTTGGCAGTGGTCTATTATGATATGTTTTTCGGACTTTTTCCACTGTCTAGGGTTTAAATCACACAACGTTTCGGGAGTTTTGTTCTATACCCGTCTTCAGGTGTTCCTGGTAAGTCCTGAGAAGGACTGATATTGTACGTTTTTCAACGAAACGTTGTGTGATTTAAACCCTAGACAGTGGAAAAAGTCCGAAAAACATATCATACTTAATGTTGTTGACTAATGTAACCCTTTTCGTGTTTACTATGGTTTTGTGTATGGCTAATGCAAGCAATTGAGGTATCGAATCTTTTGAAGTTTATTTCAGGTGATAAGGAATTAGCTGCGCATAGAACTTTAGTGAGTTTAAGAGTTCTCCAAAGCTAATGAACGTATCGGTTGTAAAAGACTCTTTAGTGCCACCTGGTAATTTGAACACCCTTTGCTAATTATAGAAAAGAACCCCACGCCGTCTTCACTGCAGCTAGTCAGCTCTCCGATATTTCCATGTAGCCTGAGTGTTTGTTTGATACGATTTGAACCTGGTTAAAGTCCTTGAGAAATTTTGGTTTGGGGTGTTGTTTACCGAGAATAGTAAAATAATTATATAACGCGAAGTTGGTAGCAATTTATTAAAAAATTTATTTTTTTGTAGATAAATGTATAATATATGATTTCGTTCTAAAGATTACTATTTTTATTAAACAATTATAAAAATTTCCCTAAAACGAAAAGACGTAAGAGGGAAGTAAAACTTTCGATTGCCCGATTTTAGCCAAAAATACTAGGATCTCAGAAATTATAATCAAAACGTAGGTATAAATTTTCAGGACGGTCTTTTAAATCATCTGGGCTGTAGAGGCGATACAGACAGACTGATGGACTAACAGACCGGCATAACTTCGAAAATCACTTTTTCTGAATCAGAAGACATGAAAACGGACATTTCTTCAAAAATCTCGAGTTTGAACATTTTCATGAGTACTATTATAGTTTGTTTATTTTACTTCGTAATCACAAGCATATATCATAATGTATTGTATTTTTTTTCACAAACTTTGCAAAAAAACCTAAGAGCTAAAAAAGTGTTTAAACAAATCAGGCTTTTCCCTGCTCATTTTTTATAATGAAATTTTTGTTCGTTAAAAGGTTCTAATAATAGCTATTTATGCAACAAGTGCTAAAAGTCGACGTTTATGCTCGAGACATGAAAATTATGAAACGAAGCCGAAGGCTGAGTTTCATAACATGTCTCGCGCATAAACGACTTTTAGCACGCGTTGCATACAATATTTTATCTACGACCTTAATTTTACCGTTATTAATCCATAAATATCGATTTAAGAAAGGTTCGCATCTGCGACGCTTTTAATTTATGTCATAATGAATAGTAGCCTACGCCGCGGTGGCGATTGTTTGGCCACGCCCGTGCTGTCAAGGTGAGTTACAAAATGTAATTGTTGATACTCCACATATGACTGTATTCATTACATAACGCTTTAATTATTTCAAAAACGCTTTATCTGTAACGCAAGAAGCAACTAGAATAGCTTTACAACTTCACTTGCAGTTCGAAATTGTAGTTTTGAACCTCGCTTCACTTTTAGCACATGTGCTAAAAGTAAACAGCTGATTTCTTTAAACACGGTAAACTATAAAACGTCACTTTTAGTGAAACAAGCTAGCGCTAAAAGGCCTACTTTTAGTAGTGGTCGTAGATAAAAGCATTTATAACAGAACATATCTGCCAATTTTTCCTTTCACCGAGTGTTTTCAACGCCATTTAGTTGAACATAATAGCTATTTATGCAACAAGTGCTAAAAGTCGACTTTTATGCGCGAGACATGAAAATTATGAAACGAAGCCGAAGGCTGAGTTTCATAACATGTCTCGCGCATAAACGACTTTTAGCACGCGTTGCATACAATATTTTATCTACGACCTTAATTTTACCGTTATTAATCCATAAATATCGATTTAAGAAAGGTTCGCATCTGCGACGCTGCGTCATAATGAATAGTAGGCTACGCCGCTGGCGATTGTTTGGCCACGCCCGTGCTGTCAAGGTGAGTTGTACGAAATGTAATTATTGATACTCCACATATGACTGTATTCATTACATAACGCTTTAATTATTTCAAAAACGCTTTACCTGCAACGCAAGAAGCAACTAGAATAGCTTTACGACTTCACTTGCAGTTCGAAATTGTAGTTTTGAACCTCGCGTCACTTTTAGCACATGTGCTAAAAGTAAACAGCTGATTTTTTAAACACGGTAAACTATAAAACGTCACTTTTAGTGAAACAAGCGAGTGTTAAAAAGCCTACTTTTAGTAGTGGTCGTAGATAAAAGCTGTTAATTAAACAAAATTGGTATTTTTCTATTACCCTTCTCAATGCAATAGCTCTCTTCAGAGGCTTTTCATTATTTGCCAAATACAATTCACACTTCCCCCAGAAAGCTTTAATTTTATTTATCTACAATAGTGTGTAAAAGTGACTTGAGTTGGCAGTTTTAAGTTTGTAAAACGACTATAATGACATGCTTCATTAGTTTACGTGGTCAGTAGCAACGTGTTTAAAAGATATCACGATATATCGGGTTTTTAACTCCTTTATTTATTCCCAATCTACTCTGTGTGAGGCTAATAAGAGAATTATTTGATGCATTATATTTCTAGCTTACGATATTTTAAGATTGGGTGGTCTAAATGCTTATTTCGCTTTAAGCGGAAGGTTTGCAAACTATTATCTAAAGGGTTTGCTAGTAGAGTTGTAGCAGCGATAAGTACTTTTCACTGACGATTATCACAACCTCTTGAACATAACTCACTTGAAGGTCCTTGCGGATTGTTTCGTTGGAGAGGTACCATGGCACGTTGGATATGGCGCGAATATGTTCGAGACGCTTGCGGTTCCCCAAAGTTGGACGCCGTAGGTTCAAACTGGCTTTATAATTACTTTGTAAATCGTTAATTTATTTACAAGCGAGAGCTGGATTTAGGACCAATAATCCAGTATAGTTTAGAGAACTGTAGTCCGAACTGCTTACGCTTGGAGAATATGTGCTTCTGCCAAATAAGTCTCCTATTCAGATGCATTTCAAGGTATTTTGCAGTCTTCTCGCGGTAGTTGATGATTGTTTAACTCCACGTGTGGACATGTCTCTCTGTGTAGGGTGAATGTGACTTGAATTGATTTTGACTGGTTGGACTTAAGTGTTACTCAGCCAGGTTTGTATGTGGGTTAGTGATCCCTGCAGTCTTCGGAAGGCTATTGCAGGAGAAGCCGGACATCTCAGCCCCGCCATCTCGGCGCGGGGCCAGCTCGGCGCCGGGATTACTCGGCGCGGAGCCATCTCGGCGCCAGCCAACTCGGCGCAAGGTCATCTCGGCACCGAATTTAAATTTGCAAACTACAGTGTGCATTACGTAAGAAAAATTATTATAAACAAATAATAAACAAAGTGATCGCCAAACAGCTGACATCAAATTAAAAAAGAATATTTAGAATTTCTTGGAAAATCAAACACAGACGACCAGAGGTGGTTGCAAAGTGATTACAAATGGGCCAAACAAAGGTTGTTACGTGACTTCCGTTATCAGTAAAATTTAAAAATTTTTAAAATAATTACGAAATATGCATTTACTAGTCAAGATAGAGACACATTTTACAAAAAAAAGTTTTCTGGCCTTGAGATTTTTGAGTCAGCTAAAACTAACATACAATAGAAAATCTCATTAAAATCTTGCTTAATTTCGGAAAAATAGCACTTTTTTGAATTTTATTTCCCAAATCAAAGAATTTTATTTTTATTTTATGTGAGAGATCAAAGTTGGACAAGGATTTTGAAATTTGGTATAGGAGGCTAGATGTTGAATCTAACAACTTTTCTTAATAACTTTTTGTCGTATTTGCTACATAAAAGGCACGCTACTCTACAGTAAAATAGGTTTTTTTGAAAACTTCCAAGGTGTACTTGATTTTTCAAGCCCAAAAAATGCTAAATTTAAATCGAAAATTGTATACCTTTTACAAGAGTCGTTTCACCTATCCGGGGTGTATACAGGGTGTCCGGAAAATACGTGTACAACGGAAGACAAACAAGTTCCTTGACCCAAAATATGATTATTTAACTCAACTTACCTATATACAAAGTTGCTTAGTTTAGCCGCTAGAGGTCTTCAAAGATGATTAGCTTTTTAAAAAATTTTCAAGTAAGTCAAATAATCTTTGATAGATTTTATTCATTTTTTGGCCATGCGTTTGTACCAGTAAACTACAGCTTTTTGTGGAATAAACCTTAATTTAGAAAATTACAGGATGTTAAAAACGTTGTCACAATAAATTATCCATCCATATTTTTTATAATCACTACCAATGTTTTTTGTGAATAGCTACTTTAACTTAGAAGTAATTGTAATATAACACTAGGCTTGTAGGGATTTAGAAAATATTTCTTTGTGGATAAACGTTCACTCAACTAAAATATTGTAAGAGAGAATATAGCTTCTAAATTAAAGTAACTATTTAGAAAAAAAAATGTAGTGATCAATTAAAAAAAAGTTAATCATTTTTAAAGCTCTCTAGCGGCTACACTAAGCAACTTTGTATATAAGTAAGTTGAGTAAAATCATCTTATTTTGGTAAAGGAACTTGTGGTCTTCCGTTGTACACGTATTTTCCGGACACCTTGTATACAGGGTGATTTTTAAGGTGATTCTTTCCTTTTACCAGGATGTAAATCTAAAAAGTAAACTTTTTTTCATTTACCACTTTTGCGAAATATCCAAACTAACGGAGTTACACGGTGTTAAAGTTTCAAATTAAGAACTAAAATTACTTAACGAAATTAAACTAAACTGAATCTAACTTAAATGATATGTTCAAAATTATCAGCTTTCGCGTCTACACACACGTTCTGAGTATAAGAGCGATGCGGCAGCGGCATTTTGACGACCACTCCCAGTAAATAATAAGCATATTCACTCATTCATTTTTTTGTATAAACATGAGCCATTATTGTAGCAATAACATTAAGTAAATTACAATGGAAAACTAGTTGACAGGTCATCGCTTGACAACGGAGATAAACAAAAATAAAATTGTCCAGCCGCCTTTGCGCCAAAGTTTAGTTTTTAATTTGAAACTTTAACACGCTGTACCTCCATTAGTTTTGATATTTCGGAAAAGTGGTAAATAAAAACAATGCTTATTTTTTTAGCTCTATTTCCTGATAAAAGGAAAGAATCAACTTAAAAATCGCCCTGTATATACAGTGTGCCCCCGGCTAGGTGAAGCGACTCTTGTAAAAGGTAAAGAATTTTCGATTTAAATTTTCATTTTTTGGGGTTCAGCCCTGCTTGGTTAAAGGCGAATTTCTAACAGCATTTCAGTTTTGAAAAATCAAGTATGCCTTGAAAATTTTCAAAAAACCTATTTTACTGTAGAGTAGCGTGCCTTTTATGTAGCAAATACGACAAAAAGTTATTAAGAGAAGTTGTTTAGAATCAACATCTAGGCTCCTATACCAAATTTTAAAATCCTGGGCCAACTTTGATCTCTCACATTTTCTTTTATGTTTAGGTCCCATATCAAAGAATTTTACTTATAACAAAGACAGCTATGAAAAAACAAATAAAGTTTTTTATTTAATAATAACAAACTTTGTTAACAGTAAAATTCTTTGGTTTGGGAAATAAACATTAAAGAAATATTTGTCACATAAAAGGCACTTTACTTAGAAAATGGCGTTTTTCGAAATTGTGTAAATCCAAAAAGTGCTATTTTTTGGAAATTAAGCAAGATTTTAATGAGATTTTTTATGGTGTGTTAGTTTTAGCTGACTGAACAATCTCAAGGCCAGAAAACTTTTTTTCGTAAAATGTGTCTCTATCTTGACTAGTAAATGCATGTTCCGTAATCATTTTTAAAAAATGTAAAATTTTACTGATAACTGAAGTCACGTAACAACTTTTGTTTGGCCCATTTGTAATCACTTTGCAACCACCTCTGGTCGTCAGTGTTTGATTTTTCAAGAAATTTTATTTTGTTTTCATTTGATGCCAGCTTTTTGGCTCTCACTTTATTTATTATTTGTTTATAATAATTTTGTTACGTAGTGCACACTGTAGTTTGCAAATTTGAATTCGGAGCCGAGATGGGCTTGCGCCGAGTTGGCTGGCGCCGAGATGGCTCCGCGCCGAGTTGTCCCGGCGCCGAGCTGGCCCCGCGCCGAGATGGCGGCGCCAAGATGTCCTAGACCCTATTGCAGAGTCTTCGTGCACCGCAAGTACAGCTGTGTCGTCAGCATATGTGCCTGTGCAGGTGTTCAGTGTAGTTGGGATGTCTGCCGCGTAGTATCAAGTAAAGGATCGAGCCAAAAACACTCCCTTGTGGTAGTCCGGACTGGGTCGGGTAGAGTTCAGTAAGTTTTTGGTATTTTACTTGAAAGTGTCGTTGAGTTCGGTATGAGTTTGGGACCATAGTATGGTTATGATAACTTCATCTTCGGTTTATATCGAAGTCTCTGGTGCCATAACCTATCAAATGTTTGGGTAATGTCTAAAAATGCCACAGAACAGTACTTTTTCTCTTCGAAGGCTTTGTGTATGACTTCTACCACCCGATGTGTTTGCTTTACGGTGGCGTGCTGCTCCCTAAACCCGAACTGATATTCAGAGATAATCGAACGCTCTTCTAGTATGGGTTTGAGCCTATTCAAGAACAATATTTCGAAAAGTTTAGATAGAATCGGAAGCAAACTGATTGGGCGGTAAGACCTTACTGCTTTTGTCGGCTTACCGGGTTTTGGGATGAGGATTATTTGTGCTACTTTCCATCGGAACGGAAAGTAGCCAGTCCTTAAGGTGCCGTTAAAGCTACTTTCCATTGGAACGGAAAGTAGCCAGTCCTTAAGGTGCCGTTAAAGATGTAGGTCAGGTATTTAAGAGCTTTTTCTGCTAGCTGCTTAATTACCTTCCCAGTGATTAGATTCTACTCAGAGGCCTTTTTTGTATTCAAATTTTCTTCAATCAGGTTCTTACTTCGCACAATTTAAACGACTTGATAGGAAGCGCCATCTCATATGTGATTTCCAGGTAGGTTATTATTGCTTGCTCTTCTTCTGGGGTCCTGCCTGATGGGAAAGGTTGAAATACGTTTGCTAAGTGTCCTGCGAAAGTTTTCGTCTTTTCCATGTGATGGTTTGTCCAGCTTCCGTTAGTCCTTCTAATTGGTGGGATGTTTGTCTGTGCTTGCTGCTTAAGCTTCCTGGTGGCTTTCAACAAGGGGTGCTCATTAACGTCGTTGGGTGTTAAGTTCTCTAGGTATTCGCCTATGGCCTTGTTCCTTTGCTCGCTAAGCAGCTTCTTGAGATCTTTAACCGCCTTGTTATATTTTGCCTTATCTTGGGGAGCTTCAGTTTTCATCCATATTCTTCTGATTCTCCTTTTTTTCAATAACTGCTTCTCTTGTCACGCTTGAGAGGTTTTGCTGTTTTGTGGTTTGCAAGTTGGTGTCTGGTGTGGATTACCATGCAACATTTTGAATGATACTGATCAAATTTTGGGCAGCTTCTTATATTTCTTGCTTGTTATTGATGGAGATGTCCATGTCAAGTTTCTCTTCAATTGTTTCTCTGAAAATGTCGTCTTGCTCGTAAAAGAAGGTAGTTTTTGTCTGTCAATGATGAGCTCGAGGTTATGTTCCACTCTCGAGTAGTTTAAAGATATCCCTTTTGTGACTCGAAAGTCTATTACTTTCGGAATCTTATCTCTATCCGTCGGCTAATAGGTCGGCTTTCCGATTGATATACGGCACAGGTTGTTCTCATTCATGCATTTTACCAATTCTCTGCCACCTTTGATGTTTTGCATTGTAGTCACCGGCAACTATAAACCTTGTAATGCAGCATCTGTATGTATGATACATTTAATTTAAATAATTATATCCAGATATCTAATGTATATCATGTGATATAACAGTTGTATGTTTTAACTGGTGAGGTTGTAAGAACAACCAGAGGGTTGTTTATATTTTGTAGTAACAAAATAACTTGAATTCATAATCTACGAGAGATAGTTACGCTAAGGGTTAAATTCCCATTTATTGCGAAACATTATAAATGATTTGATACGCAGTAGTAATAGCGCATTCTCTACGATCAAATTTGCCTTCAAGTCAGCAATATTATTCAAATATATAATTCAAGATTATTTAATTCCATTTAACGTCGTATATTACTACGAAGCCAGTAAAACCAGTGAAAGTGAGTGTTGTGATATACTGTTGAACTGTCTATACAAGTAATAGAGTTTTCAAAAAGCTACAACGAGTTTTGATTTGGTCGCGAACAACCAAAGAAGGTGTTTGCTGACTAAAATGTATCCAGTTAGGAGCTGACATAAAGCATTCAGGTACAAGATAAGCATTCAGAAGGTTAGTGCCCTTTTCTTACAAAATATTAAGAAATTATAAAGCAAGTTGGGTTAGACAAATCGTTAAGATATTGTAATTATATTTAGAAATTAACTTAGAAGAATTATTTTTCTAAATTCAATAGTGATTCGAGTACTCGACGTTTTTCTACAATTATATTTTGAAATTTACACATCTTGGAATTAGGTTATTTTTAGAATTTTCATTTAAATTAATTTTGGACATATTTAATATTTGATTATTTTTGACAATACGTATTTTATTTTGTAATGTCAGATCAAACTTCATTGTGCTGCTAACTGAACGTATGAATTTAACTTTGTGAAGTGCGTGACACTAGTATTTGATTCATAAAATCAAATAGTTATTATATTTTAAAAGTAATTCAGTCTTTAACTAATAGCAAAAGTTGTTAGTTGAAGATTAACGCATTCAGCTGGGAGTTATGAGTCCCATTGCTTGTAAAACTGACTAGTCGAGGCTTAAAAAATAATAATCTCATGGCATAATTTTAAATGTCAAATTGATTTAGGAGTTACGTCAATTCCTATTTATTGCACTAAGAAGTAAGGTAAGTACAAAAGTGCACTGTACCTGATGGTATTTCTCTTTTAATAATTAGTAAAAGGGTATATTTAGTTTGATATAAAAAAGAGCTTCAAAGTGGGAGCTATTACATTTTGACTCACAACTTGGAACTTGATATTAATTGAAATAACACCGCGAGGAGTTATATTACAATTTGGCACCGCAAGTGGGACTAGATATATTACAACCTTGGTCCCAAAGTATTATTTCTTGGAGGGCAGTAGATCGCAGTTATGGTGATTGGACCAATCCAGTCTTCTGCCGTTACGTTTGTTGCTTAAATAGGCTGCTGTTGGTATTTATCATTTTTATTATGTTTCATGGTATTTCTGATAATAACAGCAGTTCCTCCTAGAGCTCCTCCGTCGGCGTGCATAATATTGTAGATGTAATTTGGTATTCGAATGTAACTGTTTGCAGTAAGCTGAGTCTCCGAGATTAAAATTATGTCGAGTTGGTGAAGATTGATAAATGTGATTAACTCATTTCATTTCCGTGTTGTAGTAGCTCATTGGCATTCCATACCGCTATTTTGAGTGATTGTGCTATTATATTTTTTACTCATACTGCTTATTTGCTGCTCTAACATCGATTGTACTCATTGGCTGTTGCGATTTCGTTGTCTCGATTTTCTTTGTTGCGCCCTGCTACATTTTGAGCATAGCAAATATCCGGGGTGACTTTGTTAGTTTCGAACGTCGCGCAGTTTCTTGTGGGAGGAAATTTGCGGGTCTGCATCTCCTTATACACTCTACATCCTGTGTAGTTGGCGGCATGTTGTTCATTGTATAATGCGCACTTAGGTTTTCTTTCTTTTGGTTTTGTACAGCACAACGTATGCATCTTGGGCCTTTAAAGCAGAACTTTTTAGTAAAGCCCAATTTTTGGCAGTTGGCACATTGTACTATTTCTCTGAATTTTCTCAGACGTTCAAAGACTACTTTCTTGTTGCTTAGGAATTTAACATCGTAGATCTCTTTGTTTCTTGCATTTGGTTTTAAGTCAATGAAGAACATAGACGGGGTTTGTTAGTTCTTTTGCTTTTTGTGTTTTGAATGTTTTCTACTTTATGTCTCTATTTCAGCTTTTAACTCATTTGTGTCAGTTGAGTTGTGCGTATTTTTTAGTAAGACACGAAAGTGTCTTTCTTCTTTTAGCTGAAATGTATGGTGCTGTACCTCATTAGTTTATAAGGTTTGAATTATTTTTCTATAATTCACAGCACAGCTTGGGGTAATTTTTGCATTTTTACTTCCCTCGTCTGAAAGACGAAGGAAGTATTGTAATCACGAAAAAATCACCTTCCGAGATTTTTTCAGATCTTCACGTTTCAAGGTCCCTAGATGACGAAAAAGAGGTTTTCTCAATTCCGTCAGTCTGTCTGTCTGTCTGTCTGTCCGTCTGTCCGTCGGTCTGTCTGTCTGTCTGTCTGTCTGTTGCCAGTATAGCTCAAAAACTATTTGTCGGAGGAAGACGATATTTTGCATACATATTATATATCTACCTCCCATGAAACCGGTACAATTTCATACAAATATATACAGGGTGAGCACCTTAAAATAATAAAATTTTGTTTATTTTTGTGTTAATTTTTAAATAAAAGAAAGTACTAACTTTCACATAGGTTAGGCTTTACATTTGCCGAAAATAAGACTCAACCGATAAAGGATAATGTCACAAAATAGTAAAAATGTTTCAACCATTACACCGTGCTCTTCAAGAAACGCGCGCGCCGGACTTTTCCCGAAGAGACGCGGTAACGCAGATGGAATTTCGCCGTACTTATATCATCTGCGGAGATTCGGTAAGGGTCGAGCATCCTGCAACGCTGCAGATACGGTGGGTTCAAACCCCAGCGGGATAAATTTTTTTTAAATTTAAAAATGTATTTAATTTATTAGAAACGTGAAGATATTTATACTTCTAACTTAATTTGATTTTTAAAATTATGTAGTGCCACAATGTTGACGAGGGAAGTTCTGGGTAAAGCCTTTTTTAGATTTTTTTCCTGTTAGTTTGACCACGAACCCTTTCTCTGTCACTGCATCCCCAATCAAATTGTGAAAAACATTGTAGTATTCTATATTACCCACAAATATCGGCGGTGCTTTGTGTTCCTTTACCTGATCTGCCGTTTTTGGTTCGTTATCATTTATTTGTTCGATCTGCAACGCCTGAATTTATTTTGGCATTGACCGTGATCGCCTACGGGTATTCAGTGATAAGGTGCTGCTTGGAGCCGCGTGATTGTTCAGGGCTTGTTCTCTTTGTCTTGCGCGGGTTACTATCGGTTCTCCAACCAGCTTCTTGCTCAGCTTGGTGTCCCATTCTGCTATAAATTTTGCAATAGCTTCGTCAGCTATTTTCTCTAAGCGAAGTACGATATTTTCGAGTTCAGTTTTGTCACTTATTTTTTCCAATTCAACGTGTAAGTTAGGGTCTGATTGCATTTCGGCGTAAGATGTTGGCCAACCAAATATTGGAAAAAACAACTTACATGCACAGTATATGTTGTAGGATAGGCACATAAGCACTTTGTTATCACTTTGCTATTGCTATGAAAGTAGCGCTGCCAACACGTCCTTGCTCTGCGAGTACTGGGGCTGTAAGGTGGCAATTTGTTTGTGTTTACCAATTCTCTTTAGACATTCCACACCTTAGTTTTCTTCAGTTATGTTTTGTGCGCAGTGCTGCAATCTTACAACATCTCTTTGGGTCTTCTTTTACAATTTTATCATCCCTGCATTTTTTACATTTCCGACAGTTGTCCCTTTTGTGCGATTTTTTCAATCAACTTTAGAGGACTTTTGTTCTCATTAAAAATCATATCACATTCAAACTTAGCTCCAACGGCCTTAAATCTCTTTTAGACGGGTTCCAATCTCGTACGATTGAAATAGTCTTATGTTACACGTTTTTACTAAACAATGTAATTTGTATACCTTCTGTGAAAATAGCCGATATTTAGCTAAACAGCACAAGCAAGCAACTTTTTTCTGGAATAATTTTGTTGTCAATAGTTTTCACTACTCTAATAGGGGTATGTATTGCACCATTAAAACTGAGTCAATAAAGTAATTACGTTGAACAAGCTTCTATCTGCAGTTAATTTAATAACGTATTGTATTGGAAATATTAAAATTATTGACCGTCCTAGTTGCTTTTGCTTTTATCTCAAAACGTTCCTTAGATAAAACTAAGTAAATTTTTTATATCACTAAATAGCCAACCAGCTATTTTCAATGCATTGACACTTAACAAGCAAGTTCGAAGCGTCTAAGAAATAGATAGCTTGGTAAAATTCAAATATTTGGTGAAGATGTGGATATTTTATATTTTTAAAACGAATATAAATATGAATCTTCTATTCACTTTTCAAGGACTCATTGATTTATCTGTATGGACACACGCAAATACGCTGTATGAGTAAGCGCCGCACAAGCTTCCACCAAGATAAGCAATCTTGTAAATGCAGGGCCTCATACAAACAGAGCTGTTGATTAACAACAAAGTAAATTGCCACAATCAATTCGAAAAGCTGATATTAATTTAATGGCAATTAAAGTATTTGTGAATCAATTTTTAATTTAAATTTTTATGCATATATTTCTTAAATTGTTAACTGTGCTTAATAGGTGTATGTCTTCTTATCTTTCTTCCTTCGACAAATAAATAAAGGTGCTTCTGCTATTTTCATGTATAATATGTAACTTTACAACAACGCGTTCAACATTGATTAAATTAAATAAAAAATTCTTCAGCATTCAAAAGCTACCATGATTCATATTCAATCGTCGAATTTTTATTTCATTTTGACTATAGAATGAAAAAATCTGTAAAGGGCTTTAATTGGAACTTGCCTCGCAATGAAAATTTTTGGAACTAAAAAAATTATATTCGCTTTCAAGTCAGGTAGACATCTAATCCGCATAGAGAATATCATCTTCTTCTGACAAATAACTTTTGAGCTGTAGCGCAACAAGCAGACCAATCGACAGACACATATCGACAGACAGACAGATGGACGATATTTAAAACAAAAAAAGGTTTTCGTCATCTAGGGATCCAAAAACGTAAAGATCTGAATAAATCTCGAAAGGCAATGTTTCCATGATTACAATACTTCCTTCGCTTTACGCGAAAGACGTAAAATGATTTCATCATTTCCATTGATAGGCTGAAGCCCACCTACAATACAACGTACGACATAAACACACACCAATCTTGATTAAGCCACAGAAATACAACTAAGAACGCCGAGAGCAATCCACCCCAGATAGATTTTGTGAACTCATCACTGGCAAGGATATCATGCAGCAACGGCCTTGCAACATGCTCCAATATTTGGTATGAGAGCAGCTAAGGGCTTGCCTAATTCCAAAGGAACACGACAATGGGCAGCACCGTATAAAAATTGTTTCGACCATTTTGGAGCGGCCTCGCTTTAGTAACGACAGCTTCAGCATTTACTGGTTGTTAATGTAACTCCAGCAGTATGCATGCCCTTCTGTCTCGCTTATGATTTTATCATTTGTAAAAATAAATTATCAAATGGAATATCTTTAAAAAAGGTAAAAATAATGTTATAAAGAAATATTGTTGTATCTACCAAAATAACGAAGGTTTGATGTGAGCAGCAGCATTTTATTTTCAATAGAGCACTATACAGGGTGTAACAAAAATGGTGGGCTGCCTATACACAGACGGCTTCTACGACTAAAAATAAGAAAAAGAGTGCATATAAACATATGTCCTAAAACAGTTCGGTACGTACTGAGTTACAGCTACTTGAGGTTTTTCAGTTTTTTATTCACAAAAATAACAGAAAACGAAGTCGGTTAATTCAAACCATTATATGTTCAAAATGACCTCCATGGTCAGCAACACGCTGCTAAGTTCGTCGGATCATGGACTGCTTCACGCGCTCATAAATTCCTGGTGTGTTCCGAATTTACTGGCATCCGCCTTTCACTCTCTGTCGAAGATCCTGAACATCTTGAACTGAAGTAGAACACACCATAGATTTTAGATGCCCCCATACGTAAAAATCGAAAGGATTTAGATTGGCTAACCCTGCAGGCCACGCCACAGGTCAACCACGACCAATCCATTTTCCAAAATATACTATGTTTAAAAGTTCGCGTGTTATGTGACTGAAGTGGGCCGGTGCGCCGTCCGTTTCCAGCAAACCTGGTAAGTCATTCTCTACCAATAATTCTGATCAGAAAGTCGTCCGGGTAATACAATAGGGCAAGTCGTTGATAATTCCTACCCAGACATTTAATGAAAATTGCTGTTGATGCCTGGACTGAATAATGGCATGAGAGTTTTATTCTTGTCACTAATGCAAATTGTTAAAATCCGTGATACCATCTCTTGTAAAGCCAGCTTCATCAGTAAAGAGCACAGATGGCAAATGGAGTTTCATGGGTTCTAACAACCATGCACAATAAGCTTCTCGTGGTAAGAAGTCATTCTCACTAAGTTCCTGTACTCTTTACACGTGGTACGAAAAAAGATTATTGGTGTTTAAAATCCGCCACACAGTCATATGATCGACACCTTCCGCTAATGCAATTCTTCGAGTGGCATCAGCTGCATTTTCCTCAACACGGTCCAATACACGTTCTTCCAAGTCAAAAGTTCTTGTAGTTCGTGGTCTGTCGCCATCTCTGACTACCGGTTTGAAAGATCCTGCTTCCCTTAATTTAATATGAAGCCTTTCGAATGTTTTCTCGTTTGGCAAAGGTCTGTTTGAGAAATAGTCCGCGTAAAATCTTCTTGCTTCCACCCTATTACAATGTGCCAAACCTTACATTAAATACGATCTCTTGGGTTAAGGATTGAGGATTAGGCCGGTGTACAACCTCATACTCCAAGTTTATGGCTTGGATAGCATACCCTTTGCAGATATTGAGTGAGTAAAATAGTGAAAATTTGCACTGATTTATTGGTTGAAAACTATTCCTTTATATGAATATGAATATTTCTACATTGTCGATACAAATAAATGAACAATGAGCCGTTAACTTAGTAAGACTTAGTAACACCTATCCCGTTACATTACTTAATAAGAAAAATGCCTTTCCAGGAGTTACGACCAGCAAAGATATTAGCATGACGGCCGAAGAGCGTTCGATGTTACTAATGTGCGGGTGTGGAACTCGAAGCCACTATCTGCTGACTGCAAATGTAAGGCTTTACCAGCCGACCACACCCCACAATATGATATGATGACTAGGCAATTGCAAATACACAAATCTTTTTTTTTTAGCAAACGGTTGCAGGTCGTTCACATATTCCGCATATCGATTATGCTGAGCAGTTTGTGTAACTGTGACTATGCTGACTAAAATGCTGAGTTTTTATAGCATTACATTCTTGTGAATTGTTGACCGAATATATTGCTTCAGCCTTCTGAAGCGAGTTTTTAAACACAAAGTTTGAAATAATTAACTTTTTAATTTGTATAAGTTGGCCGTGATTTATTTTAACAGTTTTCGTTTTGTAAATTGAAAAGGTCTGTCAATGTCACATCAATTACATGAGGCCTTGCTATCTGGCTGTGCTAGCAGCGTTAAACCCAAAGTGGGCAGCTGCGAATAGAGTCTATACTCAAATTGGGAGGCTGAACAGTAAACTCACAACCCACTAGGCAAGCGTGGGGTGCTTTAATGTCCATATCCTTTTAGGAATTTGTATGAATGGTACATTTTCAAATGTTGCCTCAGGTGAGCAAACAAGGATTCGCTAAAAAATAGAAACCGAACCATCAAAGTTGCAGCATACAATGCTAGAACAATGAAAACGAGATCTAAAAGCTACCAACTGGAACCCTGTAATAAGAACAAATTAAACCAGATTAAAATATCACCAAGCAACAGCGTTTCAATCTGGCCATTGACTACTCCAGAATAGTTCTGATACCAACGACCACCTTGGAAAAGTAGCAATCCTCATTGACAAAAATATAAAACTAGGTTCCCTAGACCTAGAAAATACCGGGAAAAGATAGAGTTACTTGTGAAATATTGAAATGTGGCGGAAACAACTTTATAAACCACGTTTGCACTCTTCTTCACAAATGTCTAGGATAGGAAAAATACCTGAGACATAACAGAAATCGGAGGTGATTTTATTAATTAGGAATGGATATAGTAATGATCTGAAGAACTATCGACCAATAAGCATGCATGTTATCACGATTTTACAAACTGCTAACAAGAGCAATAACCAATCGCCTAAGCAGTAAATTAGCCTCATATCAACCAGTAGAACATGCGTGCTTTAGAAAGGGGTAAAGCACTGCTGACCATTTACAGTCGATACGGACGCTTTTGGAAAAAGGTACCCAGTACAAGGTTCCTTCATATGTTCCCTTCCATAAAGAATATGCAAAATAGACTCAAGATACACAAGACTTCTTGCATACCTCTATGAAAACGCAACAATAAGCGTCAAATTTGACCAACATAGTGAAAAGTGAAACAAGTGTTCTTCAGGGCGATACAATTTCCCCATAGTTATGGAAAATGTATTCAAGAATCTAAAGTGGGAAACAAAAAGGTTATATATAGAAGGAGTCTACCTGAGCCAATTACGCTTTACCCATGATGTAATACTTATCAGCAACAGTTTATAAGAACTCTTTGTCGTGATTGAACAGCTGGATAAAACCTCTAAGCTGGTAGGTCTTCAAATGAACTGCAAGTCATGCTGTTATACATATAGCTTAGACACAGAATCAAACCGGGAAAGTAAAACCAAACGACCGAAATTTCTAGGCGTATTAGAATTAGTCGGGTTGCTTTCGGCAAACTTAGCTACATCCTGACAAATAAAAGCATCTTGATAAATTTAAAACAAAAACTATGAGCCTTGCATTCCTTGGTGGCAACGTAAGAAACCATAACTCTAACAAAAATGAGCACAGTCCGTTTGCAAATAACCTAAAATAAGTGGACAGAATAATAATAGGTATAGCCTGCTAGACAGATAACCTGCCACAAAATATGGCGGAGAACTAAAGTAAGTGATGTAGTGGAAAGGGTAGCAACCAGAAAAATCGTTAGCAGGCCACTGAAAAAATGGCTCGATGCAGTCAAACATATTGCTAGAGGAAAATGGTTTCACATAGCACAATCTCGACACGTATGGGGAGAACTAGAAGTGGCATACATTCAGGAGTTGATAGTTAAAAATTAGAAAAGAGGAAAAAATAAGCTTTATGTTATGTTTTTTAACACTGGCAACATAGGCTTACTCTTCATTCAGAACCTCAAATAGACGGCGCCCGACGCTGAAATAATGCAATAGTACATTCCAGTTTGCGTTTGATACATAACCATTGCAGAGTACACTCTGATTAAAATATAACATTGTGATCTAACATTCTGTGCTGCAAGACAGTTTTGCTTCTGTAAATTAATCATTCAAATTTGCGTTCGAGACATTACTAATGCAGAATACGCTCTGATTAAAATATAACGTTGTGATCTAACATTCTGTGCTGCAAGACAGTTTTGCTTCTGTAAATTAATTATTCACGTTTGCGTTCGACACAGTACTAATGCAGAGTACACTCTGAATAAAATTTAAAGTGGTGTTCTAACACTCAGTGCTGCAAGATAACTGTGTTTTGTAAATTAGCCTTTCAAGTTTGCGTTTGACGTATAATTAATGTAGAGTAAACTCAAGTACAACATTTCACGTTCGTGTTGTAACATTCAGTGCTGCAAGGCAGCTTGGTTTTGTAAATTAACTCGTTTTAAGTTTGCGCTTGGCGCTTAAATAACGCACAGTACACTCCGGCACAAATGTAAAGATTGCTTTTCTTAAATGTTTCGCTATAAGTCAGGACGTTCTGGTGACTCAAACTCAAGTTCAGATTTTACACTCGCGCGTCACGCCTGTTGAGGCCTAAGACGACGTTATAACCTCATTCGGCCTGGATTTGTTGTTCGGCTCAGCTATGCGCCGCAACCTTTAATTAAAACGCTTTCCAGCTGGACGTACCCTATAAGCCATTCTTATGAGCCGACATACGTGCCGAATATACCTGTATTTTTCTATGATGTTTGGTAGGTCACTTGGAGTGGCCCAATAGATGTATTAACGGTACCGTCTTATTCTTTTTTCTTGTTGTGTTTTGTGCATGTTTGTTTACAGGGTGACTGTGTCACTGCGTTACGACCATTGTAAGGTTAGGCCCGGACTTGGCAGATGAGCATTCCAGGTAGTTCCTTGTGTCTGTCGCTGCACTGTGGATTCCACAAATAGTTATTTGAGTATTTTCCCCCCGTTTGACCCTCAAGGTCTAGTTGAACGTGGGCAACACCCTAAATACTTATCAACACGCTTGCCCTGTGGTGTACCGTTTTGAACCACGCCCATCTCCCTGAGCGTATTTAAGCCGAGGCCTTTAGCCTGTTCTTGACGATTCTCAGGGTGAGCGTGCCCATTTCCCGGATTTGTTTAGCATGCGATACTCGCTCATCCGTGAGTGTCGTAAGACCAATTTAATACCGCAACAAAATGAATATTCTTGCTAAGCGATATTTCGCAACAAGGCTATTTAATTTTGAGTACCTACATTGTTTTTTAATATTTTGAACCGTGCCCAATATTCAGTGATATACTGTTTCTATTGGTTGAAAAAGCAAATCTCTGCGGTATGATGTATATTATAATATTGAATAGTCAAAGCTACAACAAAACACCTTCTATAATAGCTTAAAAATATGAATTTTTATTGAGAATTTTGTTCGAAAGGCAGTGTTCGAGAGGGTGACACAATGACATTGTAATAATTATAAATATTTATAAGAAGAGACCAGGTGCGTTAACCGCATGCTGTGCTATCTAGATAAAATATGAATGATCTATTATGTGGATTTATCTATGAGAATACTCCAAAATTAACTGCCGTTCCAATCACAACAAAGCAACTCAATATTCACAAGTAACCAACAACATCTAGCCAGATGAGGAAAATAGTGGTAAAGATGGACACCCATGGCAGCATAGAAAGAAAAGGCAACGCAAAACTTCTACAACAATTGTCTCTGAAACAACGCTAGATATTAACACAAAAAATAGGTACTCAGTGCTAACAGACAATAATATACGCAATGATACAAACAAATGTTACAGGAGAAAGCTCATTTACTGCTTGTAACGGAATAAAATATTGTATTCGGCTAGCTCAATGGTATAGGTGTGGTCTTAAACTGATGGAATAGGTGTTTGTTTGAAACAATAGACGGGTCGGGCGTCACCGTGCTGTTTTAATTGGCCTGTGAAGTAATTAAAAAGCTCGAACAAAGAAAAACCCTTTACAAGGCTTAGCGAACTATACGTACTTGACACGCAGAGTGGACCTACCTTACCTTTATGTTCTTGGAGTGAGTTCTCTTAAAAAGACGGACTGCATTTCGCCTCACAAGAAGCAAAACAGGATGTAATCTTATGTGGTTATATTAAACACGTATAAGACTACAAAAAGTTGTACGTCGCTTACACCATAAAGAAAATAAGTTTTGATGGCGTAACAGGAAAACCGGCAAGGTTCCAAATAGCGATTAGAGTATATTACATTTGCTACACATGGGAATTTATTTGCACGTAAAAACAAAAATTATAAATACTTCACAGCAGGGTGGTACAGGAATCGTCTAGTCGTGTAGCAAACGTTTGCCAAGCTAGGTCCTGAGCAGGATGGGGTGGGTTGTCCGGAAGCGCCACTGGTTTGAGACGGTCCAAACCAGAAAACCTACAGGTGGCCGTGTAAATTCCTAAACCACTAGCTGTTTCACAAAAACAAATAATAAAAGACAGAAAACACCAAGACTCGAAATAACCTAGTTATTTATTTACAGTTTGTACACCTTCGAAATTCTGTGTCATACTTGGAAAAGGCAACACAATTCTGTGATTAAATGGAATAGTTTGTAAATGTAATCTTAGTGGTATGTAATGTACAAGATTTTATATCAATAAAGTCGAAAAGGTAACTACGATAATTGCAATTCGTTCGAGTACCCGTGTATCAACTACGATAGTGACTTAAATATAATTAAAAACAGCGATACCGGAATGCGGGAGAATAGTAAGTTCTAAATCGCTTGATTAATTAGGTAAATACTCTATCTAGTCGCGAACCTCTTCGAATTGGTACCATTTCGCCTAGGGGAGTGCTAATACACATAAAATGGTGTATTTACGGTGCTCATATTATGTGAAATGTCAAATTAATGCTCCCGGAGACCTCCGCCAATAATGGTTTAAATTTTGAAACACTGACAAGTACTTGAAAACTTGAATGCAACCACAGCAGTACTACCAAACGTGAAGATATTAAATGCATAGAATGACATCCTATTCTACAAAAGTAATTGCACGTGATGTACAACGAAGCTATACAATATTCCGCATGTAAAACGGCATGAATTTCGCTAGCATATACCTAGGTAAGTACAATACATAAAGTAAAGATCATAGTGCCATAACGAACGATAGTTTCAGTTCAATAAGCACCAAAAGGTATATAACACTAGGTGTTGTAGATACCTGGATCGTGCACAGAAGGATCGCTACATCAACAGCTATGAGGGATAGCTATTAAGATGTCCACCAGCTTGAGTAACCTCCAAAGAGTCAGGGCTTCATCTAACTTTGCAGGTGAGAAACGTAGTCGAGTGCAGTCACCATGGGGAGAAGCCTTGCATGCGAACTATCACATGTGCTGAGGGGCTCGGATTGGAACGGAATTGTTGCTCCAGGTGCCTTAGCCAAGTAACAACAATGCCACAGGCATAATAGATCCCGAAAAATCGGAGAACGATACAGCAAACTAGGACGAGGAGGCCTAAATACAAGACGTTATCGAAAAATATTCTACGGCAATCATAAATTAACATACCAGAGTTGTAATGTGGCCTCGAGTAAGTAAATTGCAGAAATATATATTTATCCCAATACAATCGGATTCATTTTAGCAATATAACACCCATTTCCTATTTCTGGATGGCAGATTCCTCAAAGAACTATGGAAACTATATAATCCACTTAAGTGAAAATTCCCAAAGATCACATGCAGCTCCAAAAAAGGAAAACTTAAAAATGGTCGCCGGAAATCGTACTATCAAAACAATTTTCAAAATTGTTACTCAAAATTCCCTAAAAATCAAGGATTTTGCAAAAATGAGTATGCAACCAAAGCTACACCTAACGTATGCAGGTGAATCTAACTATATGAATGCATTTAAGCTAAGAAATTATCCAAACAATCTTTAACTGTATCTAAATGTAAAATTACACGTAACAAGTACCCAGACGGGGATGAGCCCAAAATTTAGGCCCTTTAAGACGAACGTGCGCAGAATCTGAAAGTACATGTAGTGCAAAACCATTGGCGGTGATATAGGTATTTAGAAACAGAGGTGATGATGCGCCTGCAATCTAATTACACCAGGTGTACACCAGACAGCAGGACTCCTGCTCATAGGAAAGTTTTTAGCTGAACCAGCAACGTTTCGGGCAAAGAAATGGGTTGACAGCAGTCTCTCGAAGCACGAACTAAGCCTGAAGAGTTAGGGGTCGGCATGCATAGCCAGCGAGGACCTGGGCCAAAATTCGGACGATAGGACATTTCTTCCCCGGGGAATTTATTCGCCCGGAAAGTTGTTCGCCAGGAATTTTTTTCGCCCTGCATTTCTACGCCGGAATTTTGTTCGCCGATATGTTTTAGCATGCAAGTTAGCAGTTAGGTAGAACGGACAAAAGTAAAAAAGCCAACAAATGTAGTCAATTTATGTATAATTTATTTAAAAAACATAAACATAATACATGTAACTTAACTAATGGAACCAATGTCTGCATAATTCACTATAAATAAAAAACATAAACTAGATTATACATATAATTATTATGACCTAACAAAATAAATTTGAGTCCATTTACTTGAAACTTTATCTCTAAAAAAATTTAAAATAAATGGTATAAACAATACAGAGCACGGTAAGCGGATAACAAAACTGTGGCCGCTAGAAAGCCAATAAATGCTTGCACATAACTCGATATGTTGTTTTTTACTTTTGTCCGTTTTACCTAAGTAGGTAACTGCTAACTTGCATGCTAAAATATATCGGCGAACAAAATTCCGGCGTAGAAATGCAGGGCGAAAAAATTTCCTGGCGAACAACTTTCCGGGCGAAAAAATTCCCCGGGGAACAAATGTCGGCAAACAAATTTCCGGGGAACAAATGTTGGCGAACAAATTTCCGGATAGGTATTTTGACAGTGATAGGTAAAGGTAATTAATAATAGAATCTATACGATTTTGACAGAATCACTTAACTTTTGCAAAATGTTTAATACTTAACACAAAGTGGAGCTGTGTGTAAAAATGGAGGAAATCCCTTTGAACATCTGCAGTTGTTTTTGTTATTAACATTTTTATGTATTAAACGGAAATGTTTGTATTTGCTAAAATGAAATTACTAATCTCTCTCTCTCTCTCTCTCTCTCTCTCTTTCTCTGGAAGTATACTTCATAATTGAAGTGTCGTGGTCTCATGGTTGCTATTTAAGTTGTAGTTTGGGCAATGTTTCTCCATTTTTTTCTGTCTGAGGCGCACCTAATATTTTCTTGAAAAGGTGTACCGGTGAATTCCTTGACTTGGTCAATCCAGCGTTTTGGGGAACGCCCTCGAGGGCGTTTTCCTTCTACTTTCCCCTGAACAACCAGTTCTTCCAGGTTGTCGTCCTTCCTTCTGGTGACGTGTCCAAAGTGTTTCAAAATTCGTCGTTTTACTGCACTTGACAGTCTTTCTTGAATTTCTAGTTCTTCCAATATGGACACATTCGTTCTATGTACTGTCCAGGGGATCCTCAAGAGTCTTCACCAAACCCACATCTCGAAGGCGTCCAGCTTTTGAATGTCTACAGCTTTCAAAGTACATGCTTCCGCTCCATATATGGAAATGGAAAACACCAGTGTTCTCACTAACTTGCATTATTGACCCACTCACGCAGTCAAATGCCTTACTATAGTCAAGAAAGCAGAGATACGTAAGTTTTCCGAACTCTCTTGCCTTCTCAATGATTTTTCGTACGTTTATGATATGGACATAATAATATAACCTTAAAAAAGTCAGATGTAAAATGCTAATGTCGCTTTTACTGCCAACCTAAATTTAAAAGAAAGAAATTCTACAGCCCTCTAGAGGATAAAAGAATAGTAGAGTAATAAACGTCATCAAAAAAGATTTTGCAGAAAAGCAAGTGTGTTCCGCAGTATTTTACGACGCTTGTCAAGCATTCAACTGTGTTTGGCGCAGCGGTGTACTGTATAAAATCAAAAAAGCCTTGCCACATCAATACTACCTGCTATAAAAGTCGTCCCTTATCGAGCACCTTTGGAACGTGAATATTGCAGGTAGATTATCTAATACCATCTTATAGGAGCACGAGTTCCACAAGGCAGCGTACTGGAACCGACTTTTATCTAATTTATACAGCTACGATAAAAATGTGATTATGGCTACGTTTTCTGACGTTACGGCGTTGCATTCTTCTCAACAGAAGCGTCAACTCAATTACAAATGTCAGTCAACACTGGTTGTATAAATGGTGAATAAAAGTGATGAAAAGAAACTGTTAATATTACACTCACAAAACATACTGGAAGCCCAAGTGTCATGCTAAACGACAAATTGATAGCATCATATATCTCGGAATACTTACGAGATTATATCATCAAAAGAGGCAAGGAATCTATATAAATAAAAATCAGTGCCACATGTATGGTACATCATCAGAACGGCTCGACCGATTTGGCTCTTTTTTTGTTGTATTCGTAATTGTCAAGAAAAGGTTTGTACCAAAGAAAATTTTGAGAAAATCCACCGGAAAATTCGGAAAATCAAAAAGATGATTTTGTATGGTATTTTATTGTTCATTGAAATGTTAAACAGTGTTTAACATGATCGCGTCCTCGAATGTTAAGATACATTTAACATGCATCCACTCATTTAACATGCATGCACTATAGCAACATCACACACATTCA
This sequence comes from Agriotes lineatus, assembly GCA_940337035.1. Lineage (NCBI taxonomy): Eukaryota > Metazoa > Arthropoda > Insecta > Coleoptera > Elateridae > Agriotes > Agriotes lineatus. The sequence goes on along the minus strand of OW679201.1, from coordinate 55,708,750 downwards.
TGATAGTCCGATTTAGCAGTTTTTAGTAATTATTATTGATTCAAAATTATTGCCTCAATGAACAAAAATAATGAACGCATTTCGAGAGGTAACTGTCTTAACATTTCTCACATAAATTACCACTCTCGCTGCGCTCGCTCGAGTGGTAAAAATATGCTCGAATGTTAAAACTGGGTAACCCCTCTAAATACGTTAATTACTATTAGATACACGCATAGGTTCACGTAATATTATGACTGGGCAACGCCGAGTAGGTCGCAGCTAGTTTGATATAAAAAAAAGTAATGTATTGGTTACTAAGATACAAATCCAGTTTCTCACTGAACAGTGTAATAGCACCCCCTCTTTAGTAGTAGTGTTATTTACATAAATGTCAAGCCGCGCTTTGTGAGCCAAACTGTAATATCAGCAATAGGAATTCGCCTACAATTTACTCTACTAATTATCCTTCTTTATATCTCAATATAAATATGTTGCAGTTACACTAACTTACCTGCATCTATAGAGTAAACATCAATGTCAAACTTGACTTGAATGACATTTATATTTTGTCACGTTGTAAATACAATAATGTTACTTTCTATTACCTCGAGCTAGTTCAATCAGAGATATTGAAAATGCCTTTCCCTCAGCGAAATGGGTGATGATTTAGAATAATATTATTAACCTCAATTTTAATGAGTTGTTTTACATACTTATTATAACGACGTATTCAGGTATCTCTACATTCTTATGAAACCAATTTGAAACTGCGTTTGGATATGAATTTTAGTTGACAAGTATAAAATAATTAACAGTCAAAATCAGTGGTTTAATAACTTGATCATCGTTGATAACTTTATATTCCGGATAAATATCAACTAAAACCAAAATATGGAATTTCATATTATAATAGCCTAAAATCGCCGAGTACTCGAATCACTTATTAATTTAGAAAAAGTAATCATAAACTTATTTTCTAAATACAATGTTTCTTAGAGTAATTCGATATAATTTTGTTGTTCACTAAACTTGTTCAAAACTTATCTTCGAAATCTAGTAATTAAAGTTCACTGACCTTTCTCAGTAGATTTTGATACCGGAATTCACTTCGTTGATGTCTCGTTCTACTAGTAACAATACTAGCCCAAGCTCTGCTAAATTCTGACAGCAACTCTGATTGCACAAAGCCCCTTGTAGATATTTCTATCTTCCAGATAAATTTTTCACAAAAACCACAACACTTCACTGAAGCACTGATGCTACGTTAATGTTTTAAACTGATTGCTTTTCAATACAGTTTCAATATCAATACAAAATACAATATTTATATTGACTCTTTGCAAATAATTATAATTTAGGTATCTGATTTTATATCTGACTTCACTCACAGGTCATTCCTATGTAATATTATTTCAATTAAATATAAATTATTCTCCAATTGTATGGAATTGAACCTACAACGGCTTTTAACGTATATCCAGACTATCTGGATTTGAATTATTAGAATATTATTAGATGCAGTATGCATGTATGCATGTGACATTACAACAGCAAATTAATGCTTTACAAAACTGCACTTAGTTCACTATGGACTTACGGAATAATGTTATGACACCGTGCAAAAAAAGCATTAACATTATCCATCTTTCAAAATAAAGCTCTAAGATATATTAGTAATTTGACACTACACAATGATTTCCATGTAGAATTGATGCAAGAAAAAATACCAAAATATACTGAAAAGTGTATAGTTCGGCTGAATATACGTTCATCCCAGCACCCTAGCTGTAAATCTCTTCAGCAATGACTACGAAAACGGAAAACTGTGCTAGATCATGTTTAATGTAGGCTTTTTTGGTCTTGTGCGTGCCATAACTAATATTTATGTACGATAGGCGTTTTTAGACACCATTTTCAAGCGTAAAGTAAGTCTCTTTCACCCGCGAGCCATAAAATTCTTATTTTCCCACTAAAATCAGGTCACCGGCCATAAAATTCTTTTTTCAAACATCTTTCATGTAAGCATATTATTAATAACAGAATATTTGAACAGTAAGCTAAGTCATACACCATTCAACTTTACTCATCAAGAGGAGCAACGTTTTCCTCCTTCCATTTTGTTCTACGACCTTTGCTAAAGTCAGATAATAACATTGATAAAATGGGAAAAGGTGATATTACCATACTTAGGGTGCCTTAATGTTAATTTGACGTATTTGTCCTTTAACAGGGTACGGACAGAACATTGGCTCCTCTCATTCTAAAGTACCTTTGAATAGGATATATAATTTGCTCTCTGTTCGATCTAAATACTTGACACTGCTAAATTATAGAATATATTTGATAACGTAATGCGTAACATAGGTAATATGACTTCGTCATAGATTAAATAAATATGATGACAATTCCTCCTAATTTATTTTTACACTCTAATTTGCCGCACTTTTCCATTACGCACATTCTAACATGTAGTGCATAACAAATAGTTTTTTGCACTACTAGTCTCAGAACGCACCGTTATTGGTCTATCTTTAGGTCGTGAATTTGATTTTCTCCACCAAGGGAGAGAAAGTAAAATAAACAATTTTCACCGTGGTAACTGATAAATTGCTAAGTTACCAAATATGACTATTTTAATTTTGACGTTTTAAAGAGCTGTATTGTCAGGTTGACAGTTAACATATTTTCGAAATTTGTTGGGAATTTAGGTATTAAGCCGTTTGGTCGTGCAAAAAATAGTATTTACACCACGGTAGCGAATCGTCTTATAACCTTCGCGCTTTAGATACTTCGCGCTGCGCGCTCAGTATCTAGTATGCGCTCAGGTTATAATACTGCACTTCGCTACCTTGATGTATAATATACTATTCTTTAATAGAATGCAATAAAATACCTGTTAATAATTCCTTTCTGAGACGTTTATCGATAAGTTATTTGAAAAGTAATGCCAACGTGACAATGATTAATTTACTATGCGACAAAGAAAAAGTGGAAGCTATTTGTGTCCGTGCCCTATTAAAGGATGTTACGGTATTAAAAGAACTTTACGACACCCACCCAAGGTGAGCATCGCACCACTGAATCAGTCCTGGAAAACTGGCACACTTGCCCTGAAATCGGTTCGAAATAGGCTAATAGGCCACGGCTGGAACGCTCAGGGAGTCGGGCGTGAGTCACACGATACGTTCTGGGCAAGCGTGCGGTGGCATAGTATATACAGGGTATGTCGAAATTATGAGGGCGCCACCAAGCCTGTCTTAACCCGGCTAACCGGGCCTGGACGGTTAGACGGGAGCGAAGCATGCACAAATACTCCGCCGATAGGATTACTCAAGAGTTGCAAGGTCAAATAACAATTTCGGGATTGCCTTAAGCAAGGATTATAATTAGGTGTCAATCCGACCACGACTGCGCAGCTGTCTCACTCACCTGCACGCTCACAGCTTCCTCGTTCCGTCGTACAATAATCCGTACAATAAAGGGGCGTCTATCTGTAACAGAACATGCACAAGCCGAAACAAACAATAGTTCCCTTAACTAACCAATCATATATTGAACTTCGGGTTACAATGGGCAGCAGAGTGCGTCGCCCTGTATCTAAACTTAACCTATAATTAAGGGCACCAGCTGGCACGCGCGCTCTACACTTAACGACAGATGTTGCACATTAGTGAACAGCAATGAGCAGTAATAGGTAGTAATGAGTACAAATATGCACGTTGCCTTATGCGGAGGGCAGCGAAGATTTACATTAACACTCGCGGCATGAACAGTCTGCAAGTCTGAATGAATACACTAGCGCAGTAATGAGTAGTAACGAGTACAAATATGCACGTTGCCTTATGCGGCGGGCAGCAACTATTTATCTTAGCACTCGCGTTCACAGCGGTAATCAGGTTAAAGACACATACCTTAATGCGTAGGCGGCGAGGGAGCCTGGTACAGTTGAGTTGCGACGAGCTGCAATCGTAGGTGGCAGGTACCTTCGGTGTTACAACGGCGAAAGGGGGTGAATGCACAACCGCCTCAATGGCGACGGGAGACGCGTCGGGACGCGTACAACGGGACGACGAAAAGAAAGGGGCCACTATCGTTCTGCTGAACCAAATCCTCGTAGGTCGAGATGAAGGGGGCACGACCCCTCACTTACAGTAGCAGGAACTGGGCTCCAAAAACACCCACGTTACGCCGAAGACCACTCGACAAACTCCGACTCACAACCACCACACAAGCGCTCTCTGCAACGGGCTCCGGACGACTGCCACTTATGGCGAAACAGTATATCACATGATTGCTGAAGCAGCACTTGACGGGAAAAAGGGCTGACGCCCCCGCCAAGGGCGGAAGCGCCGCACGAACTCACACACACTATCCGACCTCTTACTTGTTCGACGGCTCTCCGCTGAATCCCAAAGGGACGCGCTCGCAAAGGTCACCTTGGTCGCGTCCTCACGTGACTAAACCTTGGCAGCCAATCGCAAGGCGATAAAATGAAACGAGCCAATGCGGGCCACGATGGTATCACGCCACAACAGCGTGCTATTCGGAATTCGGAAAAACGCCATCAGAGGAGAGCTCCAACCGACGAAAAATACTGCTTTTGGGGCTAAATATGTGCGAAATCGTGATTCTGGAATTAGGCGATGGAGCCAAATAAAGAACTAAAAGGGCTTAGCATACGGGCACGCTGCCCTAAAGCCTAGGTGCCTATTTAAAGTACCAAAATGACCTAACTAACGGCGTGAAATGCAATTAAGCATCTGAAACAGCAAAATGACTTAACAAGGACAAATACGTCAAACTGATATCAAGGCATCCTAACCATACCAATCGATTCTACACTTCAACTGAAACAACTTTTCGCCTTCTCATTTTGTTATTTAACGCATCCTAAAGTCACAAAGGTCAAGAAGTCCCAAAGCGAAAGGTCAAATAAAACAATTGACAAGGAGAAAAGTTGTTACAATTGAAATGTAGAATTGACTGACATAGTAATCTAATTTTTTGCGATATTCTTCAAGGTCATTTTGTGATCTTAGAAAAGGTCGCAGAGCAAACTAGAAGAGGAAACAGTTGGTCCCCTTGATGAGTACAGTTTAATGGGATATGATAAATTCCTGCTTGGTCCATATTCAATTCAATTCAATGTGACAAAATATATTTATGCAAAATCTTAAATTATGTTTTGTATGAAAACCATTAAATTCGGCATATACGAGTAAATTACAAAATTATCTCCAGTGCCACATTTTTATATGACAAGAAATTTATATATGTATTTATCATTGTAAGGTGCAGGAAGACGGCACAGAAATGAGGATATAACGACTTTTCATTTTCAAATGTACAAAAATGTTCAGAATATGCCCTTTTGCAGATTTGTAAACCAATCAATTTCTATGATTGTATAGGAAGGAATTTATATGCAACATTCATCGATAAGTTCTTAATATTGCACCAAATTAATGTACTTGTACTTAATACACATAATTTACATGACTCGTAACATTTCTAATTCGAGCAATTGTTTTAGGTTAATATGATGCCGTGGATATCATTTATTTTATGGTTTATTCTGATAATAATAAACATCCAATACATTGTCTTCAAAAATGGTTCGAACTGGAAACACTCATATAGCGGACACATTTGTAAATACCATGAGATAAAAAAAATATTTTGAGCAGGCCTTGATATGTGTTATACGTTTGGCAGTACTGAAGTGTATTGTCAGTCTGTGTCAAGTTAGTTTTTGTTTGTTGTTTGACACAGACTAACGTAAAACTGACAATACACTTCAGTACTGCCAAACGTATAACACATATCAAGGCCTGCTCAGAATCATTTTTTTTATCTCATGGTATATAGGAACACTAAAATGCAGAAATGCGAGTATTGATTCAGTTACAACGGACACACATCTCTGAGGATATTCTACCGGCTTAGAAATAGAAGATTCTCATGACGCATTTATTACTAGCGAAACATTTAAGGCTAAACTTGGTTGCCGTCTATGTTCTCTAAACTTGAAGAACAATCACATCCAGTCCAAGGAAGCAAATACATTTATTAATATTCCATATTTGGATTATTCATCTTGACAACAATGAATTAACCAATCTCGATTTTCTTAACAACATCGACAGTTTAGTAGAGATCACGGTAAGTAACAACAGTTTCAGCCATCTACAAGCAACTAATTTCAAATTATTAACGAAGCTGAAAATCGTAAATGTAGCTTTTAATAAATTAGAGCTAATTCCCGCGGACACATTTAACAACTTGGGAAGTTTAAATAAACTTTCTTTAAATAACCATCACCTGTAATATGTAGAAGAATTTTCTTTTAAAATGTTACGAAATCTGAAGAATTTCAATCTGCAAAACAATCGCATAACGTCTATAGCACCAGGAGCTTTTTTAAATCTCCACAACACTCATTCGATAAATTTAAATAGAAATAACATCAGTACGTTAAAAAATAATACATTCAAAGGACTAAATAGTACTTATAGAGTTTCTCAATTTAACTAAGTCGACATTAAAAATATACAGCCTGGAGCTTTCAACAAGATGAATTCCTTGAAGACCTTGCATTTGAGCAGCAATGAACTGGAAATTTTGCCAAGAGAAGTATTTACTGGACTGCCAATTCTTCAACAACTTTCTTTACAAAACAATCAAATGAAATCTATAGTACCAGGAGCCTTCTTAAATCTCCACAACATCTATTCGATAAATTTGAATGGAAATAGCATCAGTACGTTAGAAAACAATACATTTGAAGCACTAAATTGTATAGAGTTTCTTAATTTAACTAAGTCGGACATCAAAACTATAGAGCCTGGAGTTTTCAACTGGATGAATTTCTTGAATACCTTGGATTTGAGCAGCAATGAACTGGAAATTCTGCAATAAGAAGCATTTACTGGACTACCAAACCTGAAGGAACTGTTTTTACAGAACAATCAAATAAAATGCATAGTACCAGGAGTTTTCTTAAATCTCTACATCTATTCGATAAACTTGGATGGAAATAGCATCAGTACTATTAAAGAATACAACATGTTAAGTGAATTTATAGTGCCAACACAATTAGCCAGAATTCTCGACCACAGCAGGTACACGAGTAGAAGCGACAGCCTTGGGTTTTTTTGCCGTAGAACACGGTTTCATTGATCTAGAACATTTTGCCGCGAGGCCACTGTTGTAAAATCTCAAGCGAAGGCGACAGGGAGTGGCTAAATTCTTCCGTACCGAATTGAGTACCGAATGTCAGCAACGCACCTGCAAGTTATTGACAGGCTGCATTTATACAGTTTTGTATTCTGACCGCAAACATGTGAGCTCAACTATCGACTCCTTGTTTGCAAGTTTCAAATCACCGTCTCGTAAAATCAGATAAAAAGAGACGCAATCAATAAATCTCTCGTGCTGTTCACTAATTAGGCGCTGCCAAAGAAGCAGCGTGTTATAGTTGAACAATGGGAGGAAATCATCCGATCATTCCTACCCTTCCTTCTGTGTAAAAAAATAGACAAAGGGCAAAATGTCGACTGTAATTGAACTCTGTACCTGGATCGAATCTATCGTTGACCGAATTTCTTTTACACGAGTAGTTTGATGCCAAGGTGTCGGTCATTGGGGACGCTGAGTTCAATGGCGGCCGGGAGTCCATTTTGTGAGAGAGAGAGAGAGAGACAATCCCCAAATCACCAGGCGAATACAGTAAAAGAGCTCCCATTGCGCCAGTTTTTCTTGAGGAAGCGTGGGTACCGAGAATTTCGAGATATGAGCACGCCCTCCATTTTGCCATTGCGAGATTTGGCAACGCAGCCCGTGCAAAGAACAACCTTGGTCGATGAAGTCTTTTCCTTGCATTTAACGAGTATTCGATACAGCAGCTACTAAGGTCATACAGGTATTGCGTTTTCCTAATTTTTAAGCGCTAGCGGTGTACAGTGATGTTGTCAGCTAATAGACAAAATTGCTCTCTTCAATAATCCCATTTGACGCCCTAATCTAGTCATACACTTTAATGGTATTAAGTAACCAATAACATAAGTATTTGATACCGTCAATAATTAAGTTTAAAAACCATTTTATGATAACATATAGGTGATAGGAATGACATTTTCGTACCGTTCAGTTTATGTTAATTATGAATGTACGCACTGACATACAATATACTTAAATTTAATTAGCTGTGCTTTTCATTTAGGATATTTGCATACGTCCTTTTATGTTATTAGATTTGTTTGTGTATGTAAAGCAGTTTAGAGGCTGTATTGTTTGAGGCTTTCGCGGTTACTCGAATTATTCTCCTTAGCATAGATTTTCGGCTTAGACCGCGTAGTATAATACTACGCGGTCTAAGCTGAAAATCTATGCTAAGGAGAATAGTTTAGAGGCTGCAAGAGATTTAATTAAGGTAAGTCCGACGTAGCTGGACGCTGACCGTCGCACACGACACTGTCGATAAAGGACTGTTCCCGACTTTAAATAACAGCCCTGCTTTTAATTTCAAAGTTGGTGGTACTTAATTCATAATATTTCTTTCAATCTAACAAGTCGTCGCACAAATTAACGAATAGCGAAGTGAACCACGTCCGTCCCGGCGAGTGTAGCTGGCAAAAATGTTACAGGTCATCGCAACGCAGTTGGGACGAACAATAGTTATATTTCCCGATTTACGGTTTTACAAACTATCACAGTAAAGTGGTAACCCGTTTTATGTCGTAATTATAAATTCTCCTGTAACAAACACTTAATATTTCCTAGTTAAGCAAGGAGTTTGACAGGGATGTGTATTATCACCGACGCGTTTCAAAGCGTACTCGAAAGACATATTTGCAAAACTCAGGCAAGACAGAATAAAAATTGGCTGGAAAGTAGTCAACAATATTAGATGTGCCGATAATAATATATTAAACGAGTTGTCAGAAAGAGCTGTATACATTTAGATATTAAAGGGACTAAATAGATAATAAATAATAGATAGGGTAGATAATTTTAAATATCTTAGAATCCGGCTTAATGGAGCACTTATCAGTAACAAAGAAGTACGATTCCATATGTATATTTAAACATTGTCCTGTATGTTGAAACCAGGGTACTGAAATCTCTTAACGTTTGCAAGAGACACGCTAATGCATCTGAGCCCTTAACTTACTCAGAGCCTCATCAAGGTGCTGAGATTGCAGCTATTATAAATATTTACAAAGAGTTAAATGTTAGTACCTATTACGCAAAGTACTTAATTAAAATATTATTTGGATCACTGACTGAAAAGCAAGCGGATGGCCTAGTGAATAAATACTCGAGTTTCAGGCAGCCTGCCCGGTTTCGATTCGCGGTGACTAATTTTAAAAATGGTAGCCCGGAAGCGTACCCCGGCTACCATGCTAACACCTGTGGTAATCGTTAACCTCTACCAAGGAAATTAACCCCCGATTTTCGATGGGCAAGGCTACCCACCTAGCCCAATTAAGAGCAAAGAGGGCTCATAGAATCAACAACTTTGTTGTCTATTTAAATAGGCAACTAGCCTATAATAAGAGGAAGAAGAAGACTGGAACCATGTTTCTTACTTCTCTTTTGAAGGACCCCCAGATTGAATTCTGTGAGATCCACAAGTTAAAACTCCTTGGCGTATCCTTCTAGTGATAAAAGTTGATTTGCACTCTTATTTTTGCCTCACTTTATTTCTTGTTTTTTTTTTAGTTTTAAATAAAAGCCACAAAATTCCAAAGGAGTTACCAATTCCCCACGCTTTTGATTAAATATTGAGACTGTTTATTTCCAGAATTCATTTTCACATTTTTTACTCTTTGAGCATGGGAAAGCCGTTGTCCGCCAGGTGCTTTCATCAGGTGCTATATAGTATGCAAAAATTTGTTTTTTTGCGGTAGGAATTGCAAAAGTGTCTGTACATCAGCACGACGCAATTTTATTTTAAAGGCATAGGTCGGAAGGCGCACTCTTATGCCTTTGTATGTGTGTGATTACCAACTTATTTCGGGAATGTGAGTTTGTTGAACATCCTAACTCGAGTCAAAATTTCCCGAAGTCGTTTGAATAGAATTCCAAACCCAAAAGCACATGGCAATTGCTTGATCTTTTTGTGAGGAAGTCAGCTTCCGGAAATAACTGCCACTCAACGTAGAAGCAACAAGTGATGGAAAGTGGTGCCTTCAATTGAAGTGTTTAGTGGACCACCCACATGTGCTTTGTGCCCATAAGGAATGCTTCAGACACTTTGAGCTTTTGGCAAACGTGCTACTCGAGTCGTCCAGGTCTGCTGACTTCAACAGCGATTGAAATATATGTTGCACCACCTGCTGCTGGCTCCAGCCTCCAGCTTGCTGTTGCCACAAGGGGTTGAAGAGAACACATTCCAAATCAAATCGTTCACTGATAACACACATGTTTGCACTTTTTTGAAGCTTCGCGCATTGTACCACGAAACATTACTTTGCCATATTTAAGCACATACATAATTAATTTCGAATGCTCAATGATTTTTAAGATTGATTTAAGACTACAGCTAATTCCTGTGTATTCAAAATAGTTTATAAAAAATCTAACCCTTTGTTTTTTCTGTTTATGATTACAAACATTTAAATTAATTTTAAAATCTTTTCACATTAAACCCTATACTAGGTTGCAAAATATTCTTTTTGCATCATACTCTTTTCTACTGAAATTAAAATATTTAATTTTAAAAAAGCTGTAATAATTTGTGCCCTTTTAATAAAATATGAACATATATGTGATATTTATTTAATTAAGATATTTACTCGTTATTTGTCGAAGGTGGCAAGCCAGTAATTCCAAGTTAGTCGGAGGCATGTTTCCGTTTCATTAGTGGCAAAACTTAATGCAACAATATGAATAGAATTTTCCCATATGTCTGATGCGAGCACCTTGCTGGCATTGTGAATAAGTAAAGAACCCAGAGGCATTAGCTTCTATAAAGTTGTGTCTCTTGCAAAAAGACGCGTTTTAGCTACCTGGTGCCAAAATATGCAAAGATATGTACATTGTCTTCTGCAACAGATATCTTTTTATTGACGTGTATTTATGAGAGTTCTCAGATGTTAAAATATGGTCCCTTCTACTTTATGGTCGTGAAACATAGACTTAAAAATTACGATGGTGAAAAAATTATGAGCATTTGGGTTAGGTATTAATGGCGCATATAAAAGATGTTGAACAAGTACTTAATATTTATAGTGGAACAAAGATAGTTAGAAAAAATCAACAAAAGTACGAGGCTACGAGAAAACTAGTCAGCACTATAAAACAATGTTAGTGCGTAAAAATTGACTCATCCAACTTTTACTAAAAATGCGTCTACTGAAGTAAGTTCCAAAACTGCGAAGTCACACTGTAAGTCATTTCGCATTCATAAAGTGTTTTTAAAATGAGGTTACAAGGGAAAACGATCTTATGAATAAAAATGAAATTAGTCTGTGTTTTGTATATGCGTATATGAACAGAGAATCAGTTGAAAGGTAAAGTGAGGTATGTGAGTAGCTATTTTAGTAAATTTCTAGGCTTTATAAAATAAAATCCCTTTAAACCCAGATTTTTAGAAGATTTATTATAGCCACATATCTATTTGTATTATTCTATTTTATTATGCTTTTTAATATTTTATCTACTCCAGTGGGATAAGTAACTCATTACGTCACTCATTTGACACTATTTCCGTTAGGTAATAAATCACATTACACTACTCAACTTTGTAATGGCTTTATTACCTAACTGAATGGTGTAATAGCTTCATTACCTAACTGAAGTAGTGTCAAATGAATAACATAATGACATTTGCCTAAGAACATATTTTTAAAAATGACAGATGACATTTCTCTTAATGCACTTTTCTTAATTTTATGCAGTTGTAGATAAAAAAAATTACAATTCATGATTGATATTAATATACTTGTGTGCTTACATAACTCGTGCTTATTATGTTGTGGATGTGCACTTATTGCACGGAACTTTGCTTAAAATCTTGGAAATAAATAAGGGGTATGAGAGTTTGTGTTACATTTTTTGTAAATTCCTAGACTTTGATGTGGTTCAGGGGTAGATGTATCTTTTTTTTAATTATAGAAGAGTGTATTACAGTGAACACTCCAAAAATACAAATAAAGTATATTTCTTACATATTGTAAAGATAGATGGCAACCATTCAAGGGAAATTCAAAATACTATTTTTGAACTGTGATACTGCTTCCTCAAATATAATTTTAGGTCATTATATCTCACATGAAATATTTTGTATTGTATACAAATTAATTTAGAGAGGTATTTTAGTTTCCTGCGTTTTGCGTTCTATTGATCTTCAACGATTTTAATCTTAGCATAAGCTTATATATTATTAGGTAAATAATTTTAACATAGTTTTCCATACAATAAGTAGATTACAGTCTCTATTGTATTAAGAGAAACTGAAAATAAATTACCTTACGGAGCAAATTCATTGAGCAACCGGAATTCTACGTTATTTTTATATTTCAAATTGTTACAAAACGTAGCTTAAATAGAGACCATATTTCAGTTATCAAAAATTCTTATTTATCTGTGAAATGTGTAGACACAGATATAATATTCGAGTAAGTGTAATGCCAGCTTCCGCTGAGATAAGTACTTATATAAATGCCACCGTACATAGACAGTGACATCAGTTAGTTAACTGCCATATTACTATTGGTAAGTAACAGTAATATTTTTACACTGCTTTTACTCTGATTTTAAAGATAATTTTTGGTAGCCTCATTCCAATTGAATTTTATTTGGGATGTATTTATAGTTTTCAAAATTGAATACCACACTTGTCGTTCTTTTCAGGTAATCGACTGGTGGTTGATACTCGACTTTAAGATTTAACACATTTCTTATTTAAAAAAATTTATTGCCGGTTTTAGATATACTATGTTTTTTAGTTTCTAGTAATTATAGAAATTCCTACAGGTGATCCTACTTTGTAAAGTTTTAGCAAGATTTCTTTCAAACTAATTACTGTGATTAGATCAGATAAGGACAATTAATTATAAGAATCGGTTGTGATAACAACAAAATCAAACAGTTCGTTGGTATATTATCAACACTGCAGTTCTTTAAACCTACAAAAACTGCAATAAGCAAAGTTTCAGCATAATTGTAATTTAAATAGTGGATTGGATGGTAATCATTTAAAATATTACAACAATCCTTCAATATTATGTACCAAGGGCGTAAGAAGGCGTTTATGACCCGCGACGAGAAAATTAAAGCCCAAAGAGTTGCGCGGGCTCTAACACGACAAGGGTCATAAACTCTAGTTAAGCACGAGGTACAAACAATATTTTATGCACAGAGCGACATTTTCGCAATTAAAATCGTATTTATAATTTTTATCAATTTTGGCAACCTACAGTTTCATTGCTTATCAAACTGAAAAACAAGACACTGAGCTGGCCGTAAGGTGCTTTAGGGCCCTTGTGCTGTAAAGTGACACATTGCGCCCTCAAGTATACGGTATAAGATGATCAATTCCGCCCGGTCGTACAAAAATAATATTAGAGGTGTTGCATCAATTGGAGGAGATAAATTGGACCTGGGACTTACTTTTGGACGCGCCGACAATTGAACGCGTCGGTAATTAACATTCACATTTTTACAAAATTAAGATTTATGAAAAAATATATAGAAAGAATGCAGTTTATTGTACTTCAAGGATATTTAATTTTGTGTTAATGACACTATCCAATTTTTACAAAAATAATCACCGGCTTTTATTAAGTTACCACGCTTGCCTCAATGCGATCATAATGTTATTAGAAATATCTTGATAGCAACTGTCGACTTGTCATTAAAATATTGACTGATCAGTAAAGTAAAAGGAAGCAACAAATGACAGGTCGAAGTTATAGTATATTTAAGACTAGGACGGTGTGAATAATAAATCAAAAGGTAGTAAAACTTACAAAACTGCAAAGGTAATTGTTATTATTATAAAACGATTAGGACAAAGTTACAAATAGTTATCATGTCCAATTTGCAACAATAAGCTTTGTACCAAAGTAATAAACAAATAATTAAATGTTTCCCATTTCTATATAATTCACGATTAGTTATTTTCGCTTCTTAATCAAAATAGACGTTTTTCTTTATTCGTGAAATATACATTCCAATAATAATTATTTATTTTAGGTAATATGACGCTAACTGCAGTAGCACTATCATCAGTATGGATTTTATTCCTTATACATTTCGAACATGGTGATGCAGAAGATATATGTTACGAAAAATGTGAGTGTTCATTCGATAGGGATAATGACATGACATCTTTAGCATGCACAGGCGTACCTTTCCCAACTATTAAAAAATATGTACAAACTCGAGCTAGAAGATTTCGCTACGGCAGGTACTTGAAGATAAACAATTCTGTGATGCCAATTATTGATAGCTCTACATTTTCTAATCTTTATATAGAAACTCGATTGCAAAACATTATCTTATCCAACACCAGTATTCAGAGTATATCAAGTAATGCATTTACCATATACTACTTAATTAAGTTAGACATCAGCTACAACAATCTAACTGATATTAATAACTTCATTCATCATCAAACTCTTCAGGTCTTGAATTTAAGCTTCAACAAAATAGAATATCTCAACAGTAGCAATACTTTTAGCTATTTAGGACATTTAGAAACTCTTTACTTGAACAACAATTTTTTGAAACACATTAATGGTGCTTTCGCAAGTTTATCAAATTTAAGGTATCTGTATCTCAATAATAATCTTCTGCAAAGCTTATCGAGAAATGTGCTGAAGGGATTAATCTCCCTTCAGTACTTGCACTTACAAGAAAATCCCATAACAAAAATAGAGCCAGAATCATTCCTAGACCTTAGGAGACTGATATCTTTGGATATAAGTGGAAGCAAAATAGAGACATTGCAAAATAACACGTTTTTTGGATTAAACAGCTTACGACAGCTTAATTTAACCCGCGTGAATATAAAAAGCATAGTACCCGGCGCCTTCAATACAATGAATAGTTTGTCTGTGTTGGATTTAAGTAGTAATAAATTGGAATTTCTGCAGAGCCAATCATTCACTGGGCTCTCAAATCTACGACAACTTTACTTAACGTACAATAATATACAAAACATCATTGAATTTTCATTTTATGGGCTTAGTAGCATTACGGAACTTCATATTGTAGATAGTGATAATTTAAATTGGGAAACTCATAATTTAAAGCATAACGTAATTACAGTGCAGAATAATTTAGAACTGAAAACGAATACTTTCCAGGGATTAAATTCTTTACATACTCTCACAATTACAAATTTAACTATTTCAAATATCCAAACTGAAGCTCTTCGAGGTATGGGAAGCTTACAGAACCTTAATTTAAAAAATACTACAATAGCAAAAATTGGCTCAAAAGCATTTAGTGAATTCGGCCAACAAACATACATAGTATCTGAATTTACCAAATATACTAATCACTGTGATAACTACATCCTGCACGATCTACATAATTTGTCAATTACTCTGATAGTTTCAAACGCTTTTAATGGTTTAGCATATGGTAGTAGCAAAGGCTTCCACCTTAAGCTGAGTAATAATGCTGTACCGGTTCTTTATCCTTTTACATTCAAAAATGTTTCAAATTTAATCAAACTAAGTCTTGACGAAACTGATATCCAAGAAATACAGCCACTAGCATTCGACGAACTGAATTTTCACAGTAACGGCATTTATTGCCGCAAGAGTGCAAGATATTATAATACACTTTATTTACATAACAATAAGCTTACGTTATTGAAAAATTATACATTTACTGGAATTAAAAATGTAGTTGAAGTTCGACTCAACAATAACAGCATAAATAGCATCCAACCATATGCCTTTGATGGCTTATCATTTCATTCTGATACCGCTTCATATAACAAACTTTTTTTAAACAATAACAATTTACGGACTCTTTTAAAAGATTCATTTGTTGGTATTAGTAACTTATATGCCTTAAGGCTTGATGAAAATAAAATCGAACAAATTGAATTAGAAACATTTATTGGACTCGAAACATTAAAACTTCTAAAACTAAATAGCAATCATCTGCAAATCATGCCAGAAAATTTATTCAAAAACCTGAACTATTTAGAGGTTCTCGATCTCAGTTTTAATGAAATAGTTGATTTATACCCAGAATCGTTTGCGGGACTAAACAGTCTTCAGAATTTAGTGATCACTAATAACAGAATCAAAGAATTACCTCTCGGAACTTTAAAAAATTTCCCTTTATTACAAAGTCTACAGCTGGGAGAAAATGATTTATCGGTATTTAGAACAGGAAGCTTTTCAAATCTAGGAAATTTGAAACTTTTTAATATCTCCAGCAACGGCTTTTCTGCACTGAACGAAACGGTTCTCTTTCCGTTAAGAAACTTAGAATTGTTGTATTTGGATAGGAATAAATTTTCCTACATAAATTACACTTCCTTGTTAATGCACCTTTCACGTCTTAATTTTATTAGTGTTAATGATAATCGGTGGGAGTGTGGGTTATTAACTCATATGCTTAAAACCTTTAGAGAAAGAAGTGTTGATTACTTGTTTAATGCAACTTCACGATACACAGAGGAAAATGTAGACGGAATTTTCTGCACTGAAAATCAATCTGATTTCAATCATAATGATTCTGAAAACAACATAGCTAAAAATTCATCTCATTCCAAATTAATCTCAACAACAAATTCAAAAGAAAACCTGGACCCCTTAATTCCATTAATACAAAATATTTCCAATATTTTAATCAACTTAGAACTAGATATAAATAGCTTTAAACAAGATAAAATGTTATTGCCAAGCTATGATCTAGAGAAAAACGTCTCGACTAATTCTAGCAAAAGCTTTCAAAATATTTTGCAATCAACAGATTCAAAAGCAAATGTCGACGCCCTAATTCCAATAATACAAAATATTTCCAACATTTTCATTAAGAGTTTTGAAGGTTATTCACATTCTAATACAGTCAGTATACTTAATTTAGTAGCACTTGTATGCATCTGTCTTCTAATTGTTATTGCACTATACAAAAAGTATTACCAAGGAAAAAATAAAAAAATGAGCACAGAAGGTGCTCATTCTAAAATTGAGTTGTTAAATGCACTTACGTAAAATATATTCAAGGTGTAATTAATTATGAAATATATTTGTAGGTATTTGTAATCTTGAGATATTTATTTCTAATTTTAATTTATATTAAATTTTATTGTTCATATGCTGTTTCAAATATGTATCTAAGATTGTCAATAAAAATCCATTACACAATGATCGCATCCGTTATTTATCCTACTACATCATCAATTAAGTCTATTCTTGATGTGTAGATTATTTGTATATTATATTAATACTTATTTCCTTCAACTTCGTGAGAACGAGAAGCACAAATTTACACATTAAACTATTTGCAGATTGTATTTTATGAAGTGACTATGTTTAATGTTGTTTTCTTTTAAGTTTTCTAATTTTATATTGCTATTAAATATCCAGCATTAATCACAGGAAGGCAAAATACTAAATCTAAATTTTGCAACTTTCAGTTACATTTAACAGTTATAAATTTCGCAAATTACAAAATCAAATGTAGGTAGTTTAGATGTTATTAAACTATTTGCTGTTAAATGTTCTGCATTTATTTCAAAACATTTTTTAGTTCCAAGTTAAAATTTCTAAGTTTTATGCTACTAAAAGTGTAATTCAAAATTTATTTATTATTTCACGTACTCAATATTACATCTTTTATCTTTATTTCATAAGAAAATATAAAATTCAAAAACATACAACCTGTTCGTCCAATCTACTAAATAGCTTACATTACCAGCACATCATGTAACTTTCAAGTATTCTTGTACACTTATTTACCTATCTCGGTGGAACGTGAAAGCTGATACAGTAGTATGGATAAATGTTACATGCAAATAGTAAACAAATTTAAAGCAAAGTGAGCTGCAATAACAAATTTCCTTCGGCTCATTCTTTAAACTTTCTCACGCGTGCAAAAAGTGGTGTGTTAGATACTGGTTGTATACATAACTATTATAAATTTTCATTTTATTTCATTTTTATTTTGCAATTTGAAAAGTGTGTCGCGCGGGATGGACTTGAAACAATTTTTTGGCTCCGCTTAATTGTTTCGCCAGTTATCCAATTATTTCAGGCCTAACCTGTATATTTTCATTTGAATTATAATCCTTCGCATTTCGAATTCGTAAATTTTTCAAACCAGCGCATTTTGTACCTGAATTGAGTTCGTTCGCGCGATGCTCTTTTGACCCGCGCTATCTGTTATCACAGGCCGTTGTAATGCGAGCTTTCCTTTGGAAACAAATTTTTTGTCCGAGGCACTTGCTGTTCTCGCCTAAGCCCGCCGTCACCGGCGCGGTTGAGGTTTCATTGTTTAAATCAAATTACGTGCGCTCAACCAATTTTTATGAGCATTGAGTTTCCAAGAGCTGATTATGATCAGGTACGGTGGCGCTTTTCTGTTTTGTTATTCCCATAGTAATTACCTTTTCTTTAGCTCTTAATTAACAGTTTCATCCAAGAGTTTATCTCGGAAGGAAAGTTGTTAGCCTAATCTTATTTTCGACACCTGCTGGCGTTCTGCCTAGTTGCTGCCGTTTGAGGGTGCCTTCGCCACAATTACCGGTGCATCCACGGCGATTTCCCCCAATGTGTGTAGCAGTTCAAGACCAGCCTATGTTTAACCGCAGGGTGTAGCAAGCCCCGGCCGGCGTTTGCCTGTCAGCAGTTTGTAGGCGCTGGAGGATCGAGGTTAGTTAGTGCTACTCCGGGATTAATATTATATCAACTTATCTTCAATACCTGGAATTTCCATCCGTACATTTTAAACCGGTCAGTATTAAAAATTTAAATTTATACTTTCCGCAATTATTAACATGTAATATTCAAATTCTTACATGCACTTGTTCTAATATTTGAAGTTTTATGCCTATATTTAATTATGATTAATATTTAAAGCTGCAATTATGATGTGTAGTGACCCTTCGTTAAAGGAGCATTCACGCTTTTTTTATTTCAATAGCCTAGGTTTTATCAAATGACTGAGGTATGCATATCCCACGATTGGTTTTGATCTTATAGTTAATTTAATAACCCGAAAGGGGTTTTTGATCTTTGTGCGTGTCGCAGCCTTCATTTGACGTACACATTTTTTTTTATGACATTATTTGCCTTTTAATTATTCTGATTTTCTGATTATTTATTGCTGACTCTACAAGTTTTTCAGTTCTGTTAAATAAAAGCTAGTCACTTGTAGTTTATCCTTTATTATTTGAAATCGTTGGATTTCTGGCGCCCATTTTTTTTAAGATATTACAGGGTGCACAGCTGGTGTATTGAATCCACGACCATATCGCCGAATTTGAGCTAGCTCGGCCATCACGGTAAGTAAAGAGTTTTCAGAGCTGCCGTGGCGTATAAACTGTAGGAGGGTTAATCTGAGATTTTTGTTTACTACCATCGATTAATTTTAATTAATTAATCGCAGGTCGGCTTCTTTATTGTTTCAGACTATCAATCCGTTGACATGCGTAACAAGGCCAAGCAGCATTCAATTATTTTTCCCGCACCTGCGGCGATGGTTTCTATGCCTCGCTTTTTTTCGCTAGTGTCTTCGACTTAATCGAACTTGTAAACTTCGTATTAACTTTTGCCTTAGTTTAAGGCTAGATACAAGTGCAAGAGTAGTGTCCTAGTTCACTCGCGCTACTGCAAATTTGTATGGTTGATTTATCGAAAATATTTGGGTTTTAATTACCCATCGCATTTAATTGCGGATGTCTTTGAACTCGTGATTTAAGTCTTAAAGATGTAAGCTGAAAATATATGTGCGCTTTCTCTTTATCGTTCCGTATTCTAATTAGGCATTCGTATTTCATGGATTCAAAGCCGACTTTGAAGTCGTTAAATAATAAGCAACTAGTTTGTGCTACTAGTTGGCAGCCAAGTGTTTTCAACCGTTGCTGAGTTTTTTGTTTGTTTCTGAGTTCCTGTTGTGGCTCACGCTTCGCTTCTTCGGTTAGCAATTGAGAGTCCTTGCTTTGTCACCGCTTACTTCTGGTCACTTTTCTTGGTGGTTTGCTTTTTGGTGCTGTTACGCATCATTGCTGAGATTGTTAAAACACGATCTTGTGTTGTGAAAGTAAAAACAAATTTGTACATTAAGCGCACCGAAAGATTGACATTAGCGGCTAGTGATGCATCGCCTCCGAGTTTGCCAATAATTACTGGCTCATTTAATGAAATCGAATTTTAACGTACTTGGCATATTATTTTTGTCGTCTCTTGCTATGTTTACCATCATTGTAAATTTGTAATTGCCCGCTAATTTAATCTGCCCAGAAATCTGTTACCTATTTAAATATTAAACTTTGTTATGTGCGAGCTAAACTCCTATAATTAATGGCAACAGTAGAGTTGGCTGTATTGGTGGCATACGCTTGTAGCCTCGGTCGCGTTTGTGATTTATACGATTACTGAAATTAACTGATGTAACATTTTGTAACATATTTAATGTTGTTGATTAATGTAACCCTCTTCATGTTTACTGTGGTTTTGTGTATGGCTGATGCAAACAATTGAGATGTCAAACCTTTTCGATGTTTATTTCAGGTCATAAGGAATTGGCTGTGCATAGTACTTTAGTGAGTTTAAGAGTTCTCCAAAGCTAATGAATTTATCGGTTGTAAAATACTCTTTGGTGCCACATGGTAATTTGAAAACCCTTTGCTAATTATAGAATAGAACCCCACGCCGTCTTCACTGTAGCTAGTTAGCCCTCTAAAATCTCCATGTAGCCTGAACGTTTGTTGGATACGATTTGAAGCTTGAGTTTAAAATTGTTTGTTGGTTGTAGTAAAATAATTATATAACGCGAAGGTACAGGTCACAGAAACTAGATTGAAACGAGGTGAAAATCGGAACTAATGTTAGAATCTAGTAATTTCCAAGTTTCGTATTGGTAACATTTTTACATCTATCATATTGACATTAAATTGTTAACCTTATTTAAGCTAAATGACACAATAAATCAGAGGCGTACGCAACATTGCGGTATGGTGTATTATCAGTTCTTGAATGCTAAAAGGATTGCGGAAATAACGGTGTTAAGTTGAACAACTAAGCTCTGCTAAACCTTCTATCCTAGCAACAGCAATTTTCACACTTTAAAACACAAAGAATCTGTCATATGACGTTAGTCACTGCGCAAACGGAATCCCTCTACCCACCGTTACTGATTACTTGTCATTTAAAATGTAACGAAACTTTGTATGTTTGACAACTTTACACATATTGCCAATTCTTCAAATATGATCCCAGCACTTTCATGATCTACTTTGAGAGTCAATCTAGTTTCTGTGACCTGCAGTAGCAATTTATTAATAAATTATAGTTTTATAATTCAATTTGTAGATAAATGTATAATATATGGTTTCTATTTTTATTAAACAATTATAAAAACTTTCCTAAAAACGGAAAAATGTAAGAGGAAAGTACCACTTTCAACTGCCCGATTTTAGCCAAAAGTTGTACGTAGGTATAAATTTTCAGGACGATTTTTAAAAGTTTAAACCATCTGAGCTGTAAAGAGTATACAGACAGACTGATGGACTATCAGACGGACATCACGTCGAAAACCACTTTTTCTGAATCAGAGGACATAAAAACTTCAAAAACCTCGAGTTTGAACATTTTCATGAGTACTATACTTTATTTTATTTCGTAATCACAAGCATATATAATAATGTATTATATTTATTTTACACCAGAACTATGAGCTTCATAATAAAACTAAAAGAGCTACAAAATTTTTAAACAAATCAGGCTCATTTTTTTTAAATCAAATTTTTGTTCGTCAAAATGATATAAAAGCATTTATAACAGAACATATGTGCCAATTTTGCCTTTTACTAAGTATTTTCCACGTCATTTAGTTGAACATAAAAGCTGTTAATTAAACAAAATTGGTGTTTTTCTATTACCCTTCTTAAAGCAGTAGCTCTCTTCAAAGGCTTTTCATTATTTGCCAAATACAATTTACACTTCGCCCAGAAATCTTTAAGTTTATTTATCTACGACAGTGTATAAAATTGACTTTTAGTTAGCAGTTTTAAGTTTGTGAAACGACTGGTTAATAACATGCTTTCATTAGTTTAGTCGTCAGTAGCAACGTGTTTTAAAATATTTAACCACGCAAAATGACGACCGGTTGCTACTAATCTTAATTTACATTAAATATATATTTTTATATTTATCGTGTTTTCTAGATTCTATCGTAGATAAAATATTGTACGATACACATGAGTAAAGTACCTTTAGTCACTCGCGGGGCTTAAAACGCTCGCTCACTCGCGTTTTAATTCTGCCCCACTCGTAACTAAAGACTAGCTTTGCGCACTTGTATCGTAAAATACTATTATCTTTATCGGTGTTGTTATAAACTATTCATCAAATTAATTTTAGCATCGTTAAGAGCTTCATTACTGCACTCAGTGCGGTAATCGATAGATATTACCGCCTCAGTGCGGCACTCTTTTTATATAAAAAATACACTATAGGTATGCCGACTGCAAATGTAAATGCTTTACCAGCCGGCCACATCCCATAATATGATATGATGACTGGGCAATTGAAAATAACTTTTTTTAGCAAACGGTTGCAGTTCGTTCACATGTTCCGGACATCGATTATGTTGAGCAGTTTGTGTAACTGTGACCCAGAGCGGCGTGCTGACTAAAATGCTGAGTCTTTATAGCATCACATTCTTGTGAATTGTTAACTGAATAGATTGCTTCAGCCTTCTGAACCGACTTTTTAAACACAAAGTTTGAAATAATTGGAGTTTTAATTTGTATAAGTTGGCCGTAATTTAGTTTAACTGTTTTAGTTTTGTCAAACTGAAAAGGTCTGTCAATGTCACATCAATTACATGAGGCCTTGTTATCTGGCTGTGCTAGCAGCGTTAAACACAAGGTGGGCGGCTGCGAATAGAGTCTGTACCCAAATTGGGAGGCTGAACAGTAAGCTCCGCATCCACACGGCAAGCGTCGTGCTTTAAAGTCCATATCCTTCTAGGAATTTTTATGAATGGTGAATTTTCAAATATTGCCTCAGGTGAGTAAGCAAGGATTCCCTAAAAGATAGAAACCGAACCATAAAAGTTGCAGCATACAATGCTAGAACAATAAGAACGAGACCTAAAAGCTACCAACTGGAACACTGTAATAAGAACAAATGAAACTATATTAAAAGATGAACAAGCAACAGAGCTCAAATCTGGCCATCGATTATTCCAGATAGTTCTGATACCGACGACCACCTTGAAATAGTAGCAATGCGCATTAACAAAAATATAAAGGATTCGCAATTCAGTTTTGGCACCGTTAACACGTGTGTGCTCAATGCTGTGCAGCAAATCAATAAATCTAGTGACACGGGACGACGGGAGCAACCACTGGGAGGCGACCGGAAGATAAGCAAGGTAGAGCTTAATCCTAACTAATTATAAATATTCCCCAAATTTCCTAATCCAATTAACCTCTACCCTACCGTAAAATACAAAACTTCTAAAAAACTACAGAATAATTACACAAAAGGTACCGCCGACTATAGCGGCTCCCTACATTCTAAAAATGCAACAACCAATGTCAAACATGCAAGCACCAGATAACAAATCGAGCGCAGATGTTCCACAACAAAATCAATTCAAATGCAGTGCAAAAACAAACCAAATTTACTTTTCCCAGCAAAGAACAAGCAATACTGATGAATTCGATAGAAGGATTAAAAATAAAAAATTATATTATTAACATACGTAACATAGTAGGCCCCATATATCTAATACTTACTATATTGCTAGCGGCTATGAGTGGGAAACTTGCCAAGGAAGTGAGACAGACAACCAACTCTTCAATGTATAATGGTGAGCTGTGTGCAAGCGCGGCGGCGTCGTCCGGCCAATGGGGAAGTGGTCAAGTTTAAAATTCGCTTCTAAAGGCGGAGTTCGAATTCTCACGCATGCGCACGAGACGCGTTATACTCTAAGTGAGACTATGTCGGCGCCGTAATGTTTTCTGAAGTTTCCAGGCCCTACCAGCAATATATGTGTATTATATATATGGTAGGCCCCAAAAACGTTTTATTCGCCTCAAGGATATCTAACAACCGCATATGTATATACCTTCAAAACAAAGAAATAGTCGACCACGTAATAATAAAAAATTACAAAACGACACAGATAGATAAGAAGGAAATTAGCATACGCCGTTTGATCACGCCAGCAAAAACACTAATACTGTCAAATGTGTGTCCTTCGATACCGCATTTCATTATAGAAGACCGCCTAAAACATATTGGACTGCAACTAGTATCTCCTATAAATTTTCTTAGAGTTGGCATGCAAGAAACAGAGTATGCACATGTCTTAAGTTTCAGGAGACAAGTGTACGTTTCACCTAACGAAAAGGAAACTGCCCCAAAAAGCCTACTAATTCCTTATGAAGGTGTTGACTACAGAATATTTATAAATGAAGATAGCATTACATGCTTTATATGCAAAAAACCAGGACACAACAGCAATCAATGTGAAAACATGACGACGACACAGATGGTCCTACTAAATACCACTCCAACAAAAAGAACGGCATCACACTTCACATCAGAAACAGAAAATACGACATCTAATGACGAAAACAAAACAAAAACAAAAAACACAACCGAAGCAACAACAAGCAATAATCAAGTAACAACTAAACCTATCATTAAAAAAATTAAAACGACAACCCACGAAGAAAAAGAAACGCTCGAGAAACAACTGAAGCCTAATCGAGAAGAAATGGAAATAAACAAGAAAAAATACATTTTAAAATTTGAGGATTTGAAAGATTTCATTGAAAATACATCCGGAAATCCCGACCCACTATTAGTTGCCAGAGAGTACACACCAAACACCCACGCCTTAATAGAAATGATGTATGAGTTATAGCCGAAACTGAACACAAGAGCAATAAAAACTAAATTCTCCAAAGTAAGCAACAAAATTAAAAAACAACTTCAAACTGAACTGGGTACAGCAGTTTTCACTAGTCAAGAATCGCTACTTCTAACGTCCAGTAGAGAATCGCTCGTAGAATGATCTTACAATGGAACTGCAACGGCTACTTTGCACACCTTGGCGAGATAAAAAAAGCTCATATCAGAACACAATCCAAAAGTTATCTGCATCCAAGAAACACGTTTAAAGACTACACAAAACGTTAATTTAAGAAATTTTACGGCATTCAGAAAAGATCGAATTAATACAACTAACGCCAGTGGCGGAGTAGAAATTTTATGTAATAATGAAAATTGCGCAAACCAAATAGCCATCAATACAACAATAGAAGCCGTTGCAATTCAATTACTTACACCTATGAAGATAACCATTTGTTCTATATATTTACCCCCAAATGTCAATATTGAAGAAAGCGAAATAAAAGGATTACCGAACCAACTACCAAGACCGTACATAATAGCAGGGGATATTAATGGGCACAACCACGTATGGGGATCAAATACTACAGAGAAAAGAGGAAAAATGATTGAAAACGCAATAAATAAAAATGACTTAATAATATTAAACGATGAATCAAGTACCCACTTTTGTAACCGAACAGGATATTTCTCCTGTATAGACATAACAATATGTGAACCCCAAATCGGACACAAATTCACATGGCAAGTGTTACAATGCCTATACAATAGCGATCATTTTCCCATAAAAATACATGCTCAAGTTAACGTAGAAGACATCGCCCCACCCCACCCTATTTACACCAAATGGAAATTAAAGGACACAGGCTGGGAAATGTACTCCAAACGGGCAATTATAGGAAGCAGCAATTTCACCGAAAATACTGACATAAACTACATAGTGGACCAATTCACACAGTGCATCACAAAAGCAGCAAATGAAACCTTTGGAAGCAAAAAGATTCTGAAAATTAAGAAGGTAGTACCCTGGTGGAGCAGCAAATGCGAGGAAGCTATTAAAGAAAACAAAAGGGCACTGTACAGCTACAGAAGAAACAGAAACCAAGAAAACCTAATAAACTTGAAACGAATGCAAGCTATACTAAGAAGAGCAATTGTACAAAGCAAAAAGGAATCCTGGAAAAATGTATTTCCACAATTACACCCAATACACCGTCTCATACAATTTGGACCAAGATAAGAGCAATCAAAGGAGAAAAGCCACTACAACAAATAACACTGCTAAACTCAGAAAATAAAATTATTACAAACACCCAAGAAATAGCACATACACTGGCCCATAAGTTTGAAGAAAACTCCAGTGACTTATGTTATACCAAGGAATTTTTACAAAAAAAAATGGAAACAGAAAAAGAACGCATAGTTCAACACACCTACCAATAAATAAGCCATTTACTCTCGACGAACTAGAACATGCTTTAAGAAACATGAAAAGAAAGAGTAGCCCTGGACCTGACGGAATCCCATACGAAATGATAACAAATTTATCCAAAACTTCACTACAGCATCTACTAAGAATCTATAATATCATATGGATCAAAAATGTATACCCAGATAAATGGAGAGAAGTAACTGTAATCCCAGTACCTAAACCACATAAGGACAAAACAAATCCATCTAACTACAGGCCAATAGTTCTTGCAAACTGTATGAGCAAAATACTACAAAAGATGGTCAACAGTAGGTTATGCTGGACGGTAGAAACCAATAATATTATAATAAATGAACAGTGTGGGTTTAGGGAAAGAAAATTCACTATAGATCAGATTATTGCACTACAAACAGAAGTACAAAAATCGTTCAAAAATAAACAACACTTAACTGCAATATTTTTCGACATCCACAAATCCTATGACTCAGCATGGAAACACTATATCCTCAAAACGCTAACAGAATACAAACTAAACGGAAACATCATAAAATACATCAACAATTTTCTCGAAAATAGGAAGTTTAAAGTAAAAATAAATGGCTGTCTATCACATGAAAAGAAACAATATAACGGAGTACCGCAAGGTGAAGTACTAAGGCCCGGTTGCAGAAAGCAATGTTAAGTCAGGTGTTAGCTAACATCGCGTCAAAGTGAACAAAATCGCATCAAATTTTGTTTACTAATGTATTAGTTACCATAAGCATTTGAGATTTGATTCGTTTTTGTTCACTTTGACGTCGCGTTAGCTAACACCAGACTTAACATTGCTTTCTGCAACCGGCTCTAAGTGTAGCGCTTTTCTTAATTGCAATGAACAAACTAGAAGAAACTGTTTCTAACAACACTAAACTATCACTATTCGCAAATGATTTAGTGATTTACTACAAAGGGAAAAACATAAACACGATAAAAGAAAAACTACAAAATTCAATTAAAAACTTAGAAGAATGGTCAGCCACCACAGCGTTGCGGTTTTCAGAAACAAAAACACAAGCCATACACTTCTGCAGACTTAGAAGGCATCACGAACATCCAATACTAAAAATAAACAACAGTCAAATCACATTCTCTACCTCAATAAAATTTTTAGGAGTAACATTAGATACCAAAATGACATGGGTTCCGCACCTACTAAATCTTAAGAAAGAATGTTCATTAAAACTAAACATCATTAAGACGTTGGGACATCTGAACTGGGGAGCACATAGAGATAACATAATCAACGTGTACAGAGCCCTCATCAGGTCAAAACTTGACTATGCGTGCATGGCATATTCAACGGCAAAACCTTCGAAACTAAAATTACTAAATTCCATACACAACACTCGCCTACGAATAGCTACCGGTGCATAGGTACCGAACAAGCCCTGTTGACAGTATTTTAGTAGAAGCAGGAGAACTATCTCTAGACGACCGAAGAAAACAATTAACAATAAACTACATAACCAAACTCTCTAGTAACCCAAATAATCCAGCATATGATAAAATATTCACAAATAACTAGAGATGGGCGCGTGAGTGAATTTTCGCTCACGTCATGCACGTTTCACGCTTGCTTTAAACAGAATGTTCAAATTTAAAACCAAGGAAAAAACCCTAAAGAGAACTAAAAATATGTTTTGCACTTGACATAATTTACGTGATATGTTGCAATCAGAATAGTTGACATAAAAAGAAAAAAATGAAAATTGACTATAACTTCGACAAGGGATAAATACTGATTTCTCGCAAATATATTTCTTGCAGCTGTCTTCAAAGACATTACTTTTAATACCAAAAGCGGTCATTGGAATTGACGTTTCCCTTATTGGTATGAGTACAGAAGGTATATGTTGCTAGGCAACACTTTTAATTAGTAGGTTTGAAAGTACATACCTTTTCCGACGACCACTACGGCCAAAAATGGCATGGCTTGGTGTTACTGGAAGTGGCACATTGCACAGGTCACCTAAAAAGATCACGTGGAGCGTGCGTTTTCCGTCTTGAAACACTAGTGCGACATGGTTTCCCGTAGCAACTGAAATGCGCCAGAGCGTCACCGCCAATTCGGCATAAAACAGCGCGCAAGTCGCGAAACAAGCCGGTTCAAAAATCTAGTAAGCTAATGTCACAGAAATAGTATGACAATTTAAGTTGATGTTTAAACAATAATTGTTTTATTTTGCGGTTAAAAATGGTAAATTTGGTTTATATTATAAAGAATCAATAGTATATTGGTGGTCGTCGGAAAAGTATAGTGTATAACACGTGCTGATTGGATATTTCACACTGCGAATGAGCCACTTGCCTTCGGCTCTTGGCTCAACTATCGCATTCGTGTGAAATATCCAACTTTCAGCACTAGTTAAACGATATACTATTAGGTACAAGGATCAACATTTTCAGCGTTAAGGCGAGTATACAAAAAAACATTACTTTTATTAGAATAATAAGTTCATTTACACATCTACGCATTAAAATGTTGATTTCAAAATAATATGTAATCAACATTTTCAGCGTTAATTCGAATTCTGCGCTCTTCTAAAATTCGCCCAGCTGTAGAAAATACTCTTTCGCTTGTAGCGGAACTTGCCGGTATGTTTAAAATTTCTCAAGTTTTTTTAACAGTGGCGTATTTACACTGTTTTTCCAAAATCCTAAAATGTCATCTACATTTCCGAATTTTAATTTAACGTACTAATTTAGTTCTGTTTCGACATCATCCTAATTACATGTGTCATCGTCAGAGCTATCTCTAAGTGTAGAAAGATAAGAATCTGATGCGGATGTACCAGTTTTGAGTCGTTTGCTATGTATTTCATCATTATCATCTATAGTTTTATTTGCATTATAATATTCTCTTTTCTGTGAAGGTATGAACTTTAAGGATGTATAATTAGGGTCCACAAATAAAGCCACATAATGTATTAGAACTTGTTTGGCACAATTTGTGATTTAATGAATTTAAAAGTTGCTGCACCCTGCAGTTTTTTATTCGTTACTAAATATTTTACGTGAAATTAACGTGAAACGTGAATCACGCCTTGGAAATTTTCACTCACGTTCACTCACGTTCACGTCACGATTTTCAAATATTAGTCACGTTCACGACGTGACACGCCGTGACACGACGTGACACGACTGTTTTTACGTCACGCGCCCATCCCTACAAATAACCAACAAATACCAGATACAACACCTTTACAAAGAACTATAAAAACATACTTAAACAAAATTCAATTCACGCTTCCAAACACTCAAAAAATATCCATGCACACACATCCTCCATAGTTACTCCGACGCCCAAAAATTATTTTATCCCTCACAAAATACCCCAAATCCCAAACACCACCAGAGCTCTACCGAAAATATTTCTACAGTATTAGAGAAAGATATAAAGAATACAATATCATATACACCGACGGATCTCGGCACAACGGTCGTACCGGCGCAGCTGTAGTAACAGGAAATGACACGTATAAATACCAACTACCACCATCATGTAGCATATTCACGGCAGAAGCCGACAGCATCAAGAAAGCTACAGAATTTACAAATAGTTCAGAAAAACATAAATTTATCATATGTACCGACTCTCTTAGTGTAGTACACAGCTTGCTCGATATATATGCCAAGGAACATAGTATACAATCCATTCAAGAAAACATCAACGAAGCCCTAGAAACCGGAAAACAAATAAGAATTGTTTGGATACCATCGCATGTTGGGATAGGAAGCAATGAAGAACTGGACAAAACTGCAAAAGAAGCAACTACTGAACATATACAACAAATACAAATACCAGTAAATGACGTTAAGAGCGAAATCAAAGCTAAAATAAAGAAACAGTGGCAGAATAAGTGGAAGCACACCCCTCCAAATAACAACTACCTAAGAAAAATAAAAGAAGAAACTGTAAGATGGCACACCCTAGAAAGCAAAAAAATCCAAGTAACATTAACAAGACTGAGAATAGGCCACACACGCTTAACACACAGCCACCTAATGCAAAAAACCGAAACCCCAACATGTGCCACTTGAAATACACGGATAACAGTCCAACATATTATAATCGACTGCAGGGAGTACACAGCACAAAGGGAGAAAAATAAGATACCATCTACCCTAAAAGAAGCACTCGCAAACGAACCCGGGAACATTAAAAATATAGTAAGCTACCTTATACATACCAGTCTACTTAACAAACTGTGATTGTAAATACTATTAATGTATCAAGGTATTAGTGGCCTGTGATGCCGAAATACCTTTTTGTGTAAATAAAAAAAATATATATAAAACCAGGTTTCCTAAATCTAGAAAATTCCGGGGAAAGATAGAGTTACTTGTGAAATATTGAAATACGGTGGAAACAACTTAATAAACCGCGTTTGCATTCTTCTTAACAAATGATTGAATAGGAAAGATACCTGAGACATGGCAGGAAGCGGATGTGATTTGATTAACTAGGAATAGTAATGATCTGAAGGACTATCGACCAATAAGCATGTTGTTACATTTTACAAACTGCTAACCAATCACTGAATCAGTAAATTAGCATCATATCCACCAGTAGAACAGGCGTGTTTTAGAAAGGAGTAAAGTACTGCTGACCATTTACAATGGATACGGACGCTTTTGGAAAAAAGTACTCAGTACAAGGTCCCTTTAAATGCTCCCTTCGGAACCTACCACAAAGAATATGCAAGATACACAAGACTTCTTGCATACCTATATCAAAATGCAACAATAAGCATCAAACTTAACCAAAGTGAAAAGTGAAACAGGTGTTCTTCAGGGCAATACAATTTCGCATACAATTAGCTATGGAGAATGTATTCAAGAATCTAAAGTGGGAAACGGAAAGGGTAAATATAGAAGGAGTCTACCTGAGCCAATTACTCTTTACCGATGATGTAATACTTATCAGCAGCAGTTTATAAGAACTCTTTGTCATGATTGAACAGCTGGATAAAACCTCTAAGCTGGCAGGTTTTCAAATGAATTGCAAAAGAACCAAAGTCATACTGTGGGTTAATTGTATATACTGCTATGGATTTTACATTACAGCAGCATTATTGCTATGGTGCGTAGCAACAACGTAGTTTTATTTATTTAATGTTGCGCCCCAGAATTATTATTTACCCACGTTACAGTAATATTTGTTAGGCTCTAGCTTTTTCGTTTAACTCTACTGATACTATTTAACTTTTAACAAATTCCGTTTTAAGATGAATTTATGTAATTTATATGCCCTTTGATATATATTATTAATTATTAATTTTAATAAATATTCCTAGCTCCAGCAAAAACAATTACTCTTAAATCAGGTTGGTTTATGCATTATAAAGATTATTAGCATACTTGAAAAGTCGTTTTGTTCAATGAAAGCTTACTTCAAAAATTATATGACATTTTCTACAATCGTCAATGTCATATAAAATTATGAAAGTGGAAAATTAGTCAACGGCTTATGTGTTACAATTCTTATCATTTGATAAACATAAAAATGTAAGTAGTTCCTTTTTAATTATCTTATTCGCTTTATTATAAGTTGTACCTTTAGCTCTTTTAACAAATACCTGAAGTTGCAACCTCTCCAATCACTTCAATCAGCTCATTTGCGTAATTATGTGGATTCCATCCTCTCACAGAGGCTCTGGAACACCCATGCAAACACAGTTCCCAACTCAACACTGCAAACTCCCGTTCAGCAGCAAAAATTTTTCTTTCCAGTGCACGTCAACCCAAGTATAGATGCAATCAACTACCAGTAGCGGTAACTTTAATGCCTTTTTATCAAAATTTTACAAAATGTCCGCAACCTACTACAAAATGCACGATGACGTCCTATCCAATTCAGAAGAGTTTTCTTCTATAAGAAGCTTGACAATGTCCACTACTAGCAAAGCTGGGCAGTAATTAATTACTTTTTAATTAAATTACTAATTAAATTCCTTTTTGTGTATTTGCCTTGAAATTGAATTACTTTTCAAAATACGGTAATTGTAATTGGGAATTGCCATTTTTGTTAAAAAGTACTTGAAAATTACTTTTTGAACGTAATTAATTACTACATTCAATTACTCAATTACTTTTGTGTAATTAAATTACTCTAAAGTATTTAAATTACTTTACAAGTATTTGAATTACATGTGGTAATTGAAATTACACGAGGTAATTGAATTACTTTGTGGTATTTCAATTACTGAATTACTGACCTCGATTGGGTGCCAAATCTACAGAACGCAAAAAAATAAGAAAAGTTACATAATAAGCAAACGGCAATAGGGTATTCCCCGACAATAAAAGCCTAATTTATCTGGCGAGTCAAAAACAGCAACTATCGCATTTTCTACGACGCGTAACGAGCAGTGTTGCCAGATTTGGAGACAAGTTCCTAATTCTAGGGGATCTGAAAAAGCTGATAACGACAAACTTTAGTAAAATATGATTAGCTACTTTTCTAGGGTTTTTACGTACAATTTGGAGGGAGTATTATTGAATCAATTTAATTCTGTTGAAGGTTTCGAACTTTAATAGTGGTTTATTGTTTGTTTTTAACTCGGCAATCTGATCGCGGATACCATGCTTCAGATTTGCGCCTGAAAATTTCCTTATCATCGCTTCAGAAGGAATGATGTTTATGTCACGTATTTGCCATTATTAATCGCTGCGAATGCAAACCGCAGTCTTTGCAATACTTCGCAAAGTCGACAAATAAAGTTCTGTTGACCGCCGATTAGGTTTGGATTTTGGACGCTTAATTTACTTTTTTATGGTGTGAAGTACCGGCTCGTTTGAAAATTTGGTTCGTGTTTGGTTATTTTTTTAAGTGAAATTATAAAACAGACGTTCGCTGGATCGGAAATAAGATTACCCAAAATGGTTCTACTTTCCTCACAAAAAACATCTATTTTACAGATTTAGAGATAAAATCAGCTAATTTAAAAATTTTTAACAACGTAAGTAAAAAATTTTGTCGTTTTTGTCATTACACATAATTAAAATTATCTTTATTTAAAAATATCTTTTACGTTTCGCTAATTCATTGTTAGCTTTATCAGAAACATTGGTTTAAAATATAGGACAAAGAGACATTTACTATAACAATCTGTAAAATATAGGTACATGTTAGTGTTTGGACTTGTGAAAGAATAAGTATCCTCAATTATGTCAATTTACCTGTCTTTTGTTTTCAAAAAGTTTTAGTAGTTGGAATGGTAACATCTTTTATTGTTGATACGATCTCGTTAGATAAAACATTCTTAGTTTTCATAGTTTGTAGCTCATTTTGTATCTGCTGTACAAATTCTTATTGCAATCAGCGGTTTTCAACAAGGTTTATCAATCACCTGTCAACTTTCAACAGTCCCTGATCAACACCAAATTGATATTTTGTTTTAAAATTTCAAGTTACCTAATACATTTTTTATAGCTATCTGTATTACTAGGGAGTAAAATGTATCATTCCTTCCCGCGGATGTAGTTTAATTCTTCAGCGTTAGCGAGAACAGTACCTAATCAATTGTAATCTTGCAAAGGAGGAAATTACGTTTTAGTCCAGAGTTATACATTCAACACTTTTACATTTTTTAATGTGGCAATCCCTTGTATTCAGCTGCATTCAAAAATATTTAAATATGAAAACCAGGAGGTTAGTTGATTTATTATTAATCACATTGCCTCCCGTCTCTAATGGCAACGGTAGTCAATGTATTATACAGTGCTGCCAACTTGGTGGAATTTCCACTAAATCTGGTGTATATTTTCGTCATGCAGCCTCATGTTAGGTGTATTTAATAGTACATTGTTCTACAAGTTAAGAAAAGTGAGAGTTTTTCAACGTTTAATTTACGAGATATTCAAAACGAGTGGATTAATTTATTACGAACATGGAAAAATTACTTTTATAATATATTCAGCGTGCTATATTTTCTAATATAATTACAAAATGTAGCCAAAATCAAATTCGACATTTCTTCATATTCAAAAAAAATATTTTATTTAAATCGGCAGTGAAGAACGTTGAAATCGTCAAATAAAATACAAGAAATGGACAGTGAAGTAATCCATTGTTTTAAGACTTGTTATAGGCGGCTGGACGATAGGTAAACGTCAACCGACGTCAACATAACCTACCTACAAAAGTTGGTTAAAATGTTGGAATTTCGCGATTTAAAAAAAAACAATATGCCCCAGGGCACTGGAAGTTCCTTTTTATCCCTCATGTGGTTTATTTGCTTTGGCCCTACGGGCCTCGGCAACTAAATCCGCAATCGTGATAAAAAGCTCAACTTCAGTGATAATCTATGTGGAAACTAATATAAAAAAAATATATACATTTGAATTGTCAAGTCCCTATACCTTCTTACTGAAGGGCTTTGTACTTAGGTATATTAGGTTTAATCGGTTTATTATAATCTAAGTAATCTATACCAAATCGGTGTCGCATTTTTTTTGGGACACCCTGTATAATTGTTATCCTTGAATTTATTTATTTAGTTACATCTTACGAGTACTTCAAAACAAACTAAAAACTTTTGGTTTTGGTGAACGGTGCATGTAGCTACAAGATTTAATTATCAAAAAACCTTCAAAAGTGAAAGAGTATGTAGGTTGCTATAGCTAACAAAACATAAAAATTAAGCATTTTTAGATTACGATTACCAATCGACACAATACTAATGATAGTTGCAACTTGCAAGAAGGTTCTACTTTAATTACTTTTTAAAAGTAATTTGCCCAGCTCTGACTACTAGTGACTGAAATGCTTTTATCGAATTGACATGATGTTTCCTTCAATAAGAAGCTCAACGATGTCCACTACCAGTAAATGAAGTACTTTTTATCCAATTCACATGATGTAGCTAACGAATAATAAACTTGATACTGCAGGCCACTGAAAAAATAGCCCGATGCCGTAAAACATATTGTTGGAGGCAAATGGTTTCACATACGATAATCTCGACAAGTATGGAGAAAACTAGAAGTGGCATACATTCAGGAGTGAATGGTTAAAGATTAGAAAAAAGGAAAGAAGAAGCTTTATGTTATGTTTTTTAACAGTGGCAACTAGGCTTACTCCTCATTCAGAACCTCAAATTAAAAGTACTATAGCTTCTATCAAAAAGTATTATTCACACAGGAACAGTGTTTAAGTGTTTTAATATTAATTTAATTTCCCTGGTAGAACGTATCTTAATTCAGTAACGTTATTTGAAAGTTGTTATCAATATCAAAGTTCCACAATCAACAAAACTATATAGTTCCCATACTATTTACATTGTGTATTTAACGATAAGCACTTCAGTGCGGAAACAACTCATGACTGCTTCCATGAAGATAAGCACAAATCTCTTAAATAAATAGACACGTTTCACCATGACAAACGCCACAAAGATTATAGTACCTTATAGTTATACTACAAGTGCTATCTAACAGAGACAAATGGTACGTATTTGTTTTCTTATTGAATCATAAATACACTAAATAAAAATTATTTACTTGACGTGATTTGTTTTTAATGCCAGTTGATAAAAACTGGAATTCAAATATGATCGTTTAAAAGTCGTTATATAAAAATTAAATATCTAATAAGTACCAGCGTAAAAAGATTCTAATTTGTAACAATTTATTTATATTTGCAAATAGCCCATTTCTAGCGTAACAAGCAAAAGTTATGTAAGAAAAAAGTGCTCATTGTTGAAGAGATTTACAGCTAGTGGTGTATATTTAACCGAACTATACACTTTTCAGAATATTTTTGGATTTCTTCTTGCATCCATCTTATACGGTGATTGTTGTTCAGTGTCATATCACTAATATACCTTAGAGCTTTATTTTGGAAACGTTGGATAATGTTAATGTTGTTCTTTTTGTACGGCGTCATAACATTTATTGTGAAGTCCACACAGGAGTCAGCGTAGTCTTATAAAGCATCAATTTACTGTTCAGTGAAAGACTGGAGATGCGTCCTAGTAATAAATACATTGCTTTAATTTTCATATAAAATTCATTCCCCTTTTTGATGATATGATTTCGCAAGTTTTTCCGAGTATTTTTCTGTATGTATCGCAGTAACTTTGGATGTGTTATGGATTTGTTGTTTAACATGACACCTGGGCTTGCAGTATGTCTACTGAATATGATATGAACAGATTTTTCCTCATTCACTTTTACTAGCCATTTATGCAACCAGGTTTCCAGAGTGTTGAGTGATATTTGTAATTGAGCTGATGCTTCTGTTGAATTTTTGTCATATTTTCATCGCAAGGTGCAAGCTCGCTGCATTGTAAAACTCCTGCTCCTATAAGACGGTATTAAATAATTCATCCCAAGTTTCACTTGTAAAAGTAGGTACTCGCTAAAGTACAGTTTAAATAGCAGATAGCACTGTGCGGCAAGATCTTTTTAATTTCATACAGTACACCGCTGTGTACGAATGCTTGATAAGCATGACTTTATTTAACCCGAATTGTGGTTACGAAATACGTCAGAGTTCTCAAATAGGGATTCGACGCCAGATAAAAACAAGCTTCACCCAGTGCAATAATACTGGAGTTTCAATTCACAACTTCAATATTCGCATTACTTCGGAAATTACCAGTATCGCATCGAATTACCGATCGTGCGTATTTGGGTGAAAGTTCTTGCTGTGCGTGCCTACCACCAATTCTTGAAACTTCCTTCCAAGCGGGAGTCCTGCTGCCTGGTCTTTCACCCCGCTAATTACAATTATCTTCAGCTAAATGTACTCGTGATGCAGTTAAATTGCATGAGTATCATCAGCTATATTTTTGCATATACAATTACCGCCTATGTTGTTGATCTGCATGTACTTGGAAAATTCTAGACGCCGTCGGCTTAACGAGCCTAAATTTTGGGTTCATCTGCTTGGGTGTGTTAAACGCTATCTGGAACTTTATTAGAACGAAGCAGTTATAATAAAAAATTTTATAAATGAAAAATGTAGTTTTATATTCAAAAGTTCTATCACAAGCAGTGGATATATTTTTGACAAATATTTTTCCGTTTACATGTAAATTATTGCGTTTAAATTTTACGAAACAAAATCATATCAAATGTGATTTTATTGAGTGAAATTTACATGAAAACCGCAAAATATTTTTAAAATATCTATCCACTCCCAGTGGTACTTAGAACGACTATTTACCAATATTAATTCATAGCAACTAACTTAATTTAAAAAAATAATCCAACACAAATATAATTTTTAGGCATTAAAATAGTAATTATTAATGCAATATTTTAAAATTTTTAACGCAAGCCGCTCTGTATTTACACAGTTTGTTTATGTTTATTTTCACGTAAACTAGCGACATCACTAAAATAAATATCGTTGCTAAGCGATATTTCTCAACAAGACTATTTAATTTCTGAGTACCTACATTGTTTTTCAATATTTAGTACGGTGCCCAATATTCAGTGAAATACTGTTCCTATTGGTTGAAAAGGTAAATCTCTGCAATATGATGCATATGATAATGTTGAATAGTCAAAAAAATATAATAAAAAATCTGGTGTGATACACTCACACAACTTCCTTTTACAGTGTTCTTATAATTAGTCAAAAATTTCATTTTTAATTTTTAACCATTTGTTAAAAATTTTCAAAAATTACAAATTCTACAAAAACGGTACAAAATCGAGTGTTAGTTGAAGAGACAAATTTTCTCTAGAATTTTAAGGTGAATTCAAAAATGTAATAATATACCGGGTGTTTTATTTAAAATAGGAGTTAATAAAAAAAATAGAAAAAAAACAAAAGAAACCCACTTTAGAAGTATTCAACTGGAAAATCACCTATCTCACATCAATACACATTAAAAATGTAAGAAAAATGTAAAGTTTAAAAAAAATCGTTAGAGCCGTTTTTGAAAAAATCGAAAAAAACTGAAAAATCACAAGAGTAAACACCTACTTCCGGTTATGCGATTTTCTTCAAAAGCTTGCTGTCTCATCTACATAGTACACAAAACTTATATATGAAGTTTCAACGCTATACATCTTTTCGTTTTTGAGATATTCTGTTCACAGACAGACACACAGACACACACACAGACAGACAGACCAATAAAAAAATATATGTTTTTTGGGATCAGGGGACTCTAAAACGTGAAGATCCGTTGAAAACTCAATTTCGAATTTTTGGGGTGAATCCAATACTTCCTTTATCGTAATAGGAAGTAAAAACATTCTAACAATAGCTTAAAGAAACCTGCACAATGGCATTGTAATAATTATGAATATCTATAAGAAGAGACCAGGTGCCTTAACCGCATGCTGTGCTATCTGGATAAAATATGAACGATCTAAATTGTGGGATTTATCTATGAAAATACTCCAAAATTAACTGCCGTTCCAATCACAACATAACAACTCAATATCCATAAGTAACCAAAAACATCCAGCCAGATGAGAAAATAGTGGTAAAGATCTGGAAAATGAACACCCATGGCAGCATAGAAAAAAAAAGAAAATGCAGTACTTCTACAACAATTGCTCTGATACAACGCTAGATATTAACACAGAAAATAGATACTCTGTCCTAACATACAATAATATACACAATGATACAAACAATTGTTACAGGAGAAAGCTCATTTACTGCTTGTAGTTAAAGATTGTATTCGGCTAGCTCAATCGTATAGGCGTGGTCCTAAACCAATGGAATGGGTGTTTGTTTGAGAGAGTAAACTTAGTAGATACAAATATTTTTCACTGTTGGGTTGGGCGCTACCGTGTTGTTTTCATTGGTCTGTGAAGTGATTAAAAAGCTCAAATAAAGAAAAACCGTCTACAAGGCTTTACGACTGTAGGTACTTGACTCAAGAAGTGGACCTACCTTGATTTTATGTTCTTGGAGTCAGTTTACTTATATTTTTAAAAAGACAGACTGCATTTCGCTTCACAAGAAGCAAAACAAGATGTAATCTTAGGCGGTTATAATAAACACGTATAAGGCTACAAGAAATTTTTGAAGATTAGCTGCGGGCTGGACTCGTATCACTCTAATCTTAGACACTCTGAACGCGTGACGTTACGTCGCTTACACCATAAAGAAAATAAGTTTTGGCGGCGTGACAGGAAGACCGGCAAGATTCCAAATAGCGATTAGCGCATCCAGACGGGGATGAGCCCAAAATTTAGGCCCATTTATACGACGGGATCTTACAATTACATGTAGTGCAAAACCATTGGCGGTGATATAGGTATTTAGAAACATAGGTGATGATGAGCATGTAATCTAATTATACCAGGTGTACACCAAGTGGCAGAACTCCTGCTCATAGGGAAGTTTCTTAGCGGACCCAGCAAAGTTTCGGGCGAAGAAATGGGTTTTGACAGCAGTCGCTCGAAGCACGAAGGAAGCCAGAAGAGTTAGGGGTCGGCACGCATAAGCAGCTAGGACCTTGGCCCAGATCGCAATTCGGTGCGATGCTAGTAACTTTCGACATAGAACGAATTTCGAAGTTCTACGATATCTCAAGCGAACGTGAACTGAAAATCAAGTCTTATTGCACTTGAGAAGCTTGTACCATATGACCGGAAACTATTATCCTCTAGAGCTCTGTGGAATATTTTTAAATTTAATTTATTTTGGCAGTGATAGGTAAAGGTACTTAATAATAGAACCTATACGATTTTGACAGAATCACTTACCTTTTGCAAAATGTTTAATACTGAACACAAAGTGGTGCTGTGTGTGGAAAATGAAGAAAATCACTTTGAATATCTGCAGTTGATTTTGTTATTAACATGTTTATGTATGCAACGGAAATTTTTATATTTGCTAAAGTCACATTACTAATATAACCTTAAAATGTCAGATGTAAATTACCAATGCCACTTTTACTGCCAACCTAAATTTAAAAAAAAGAAATTCCACAGCCATCTAGAGGATAAAATAGTAGTAGAGTAGTAGACGTTATCAAAAAAGGTTTTGAAAAAAAGCGAGTGTGTTCCGCAGTATTTTAAGACGGTGTTTGGTGCAGCAGTGTACTGTATAAAATCAAAAAAGCGTAGACGCATCAATACTACCTGCTATAAAAGTCGTACCTTATCGAGCATCTTTGGAAAGTGAATATTGAAGGTAGATTATCTAATGCCATCTTATAGTAGCAGGAGTTCCACAAGGTAGCGTACTGGAACCAATGTTTTATCTAATTTATACAGCTGTCATGAAAATGTAATTATGGCTACTTTTTCTAACGATACGGCATTGCATTCTTCCCACCAAAACCCAACAGAAGCGTCAACTCAGTTACAAATGTCACTCAACACTCTAGAAACCTGGTTGCATAAATGGTGAATAAAAGTGATGGAAAAACAATTGTTAATATTACATTCACAAGACATACTACAATCCCAGGTGTCATGCTAAACCACAAATTGATACCATCCAAAATACTGTCATATATCTCGGAATACTCTCGGACAAACATGCAAGATTGTATCATCAAAAAGAGGATGGAACTAGATATAAAAATTAAAGCAATGTATTAGTTACTAGGATACAAATTCAGCCTCTCACTGAACAGTAAATTAATGCTTTACACGACTGCACATTTCGATATGGACTTACGGAATAACGTTATGACACCATGCAAAAAAGCATTAACATTATCCAACTTTCAAAATAAAGCTTTAAGATATATATGACACTGCACAACGGTCGTATACAAGAAAAAATCTCAAAATATACTAGACAGTGTATAGTTCGGCCGAATATACTACTGTGGTCTAATAGCTTTTATTTGATTTTATTTAATTTAAATCTCACTATCTCAGGGTTACTATTAAAATCAGATTAAAACATAAACAATGAATAACTATAATGCAAGGTATAGGACAATTGTAT
Source organism: Agriotes lineatus (assembly GCA_940337035.1). NCBI lineage: Eukaryota > Metazoa > Arthropoda > Insecta > Coleoptera > Elateridae > Agriotes > Agriotes lineatus. The sequence continues at coordinate 55,667,349 of OW679201.1, read as the reverse complement.
TTATTAAGCTATTAACATCTGCCTTTATCATACGTTTAACACCTTTGTTAATAATATTTTATAATACTTAATTTCAGTTAAATTTTAGATTAATATTACTGTCTGTTTGCAATTTTATGATTATCTAATTTATTATTCAATTGAATTCAATTTTAATAACTCCGTAAGTAGCAGATATATTTTATATTACTACTTTCCTTGTATATGTGGCTTGTTTTAAGTTGAAGGTTAATAGACCCACTTTGTAAGCTTCTACCTTCGAGCTCTTTATCTTCTATTCGCCAGATTTCTGCTACAGCTATCATCGTTGTGGTTGGTAGCAAATCCTTGTGTAGTAGTAATCGATGCACTCACTAAGATTTTTATTTCACACTAATATTTGTCTATCACACTCTTTAGGTGTATGACAATATAAACGGGCATATACCAGTACATTAACGTCTAAAATTGACTATTAAATGCAATTTCAAATGGGACTTGTGTCAATTCAATTTATATTTTTATACAATCCATTTGTTCTGTTTATTTTTAAACTACCCGCCTAAAACCAATGGTTATCAAAAAAATGATAATACAGTTATTTTTTATTACTTGTTATGACTTTTCTAATTGTCATGAATCATATTTTTAGGTTAACAGTTTTACACTGTTATGTTTTTCAACTACATGACCGAATATATAAAAATTAAACTTTTATATTACATGTTATAATAATAATTACTTCTTTCAGATAAGTTATGACTAATTTGTATTACAATTGCAATCAACACTGGACTATTTAAAAATGAATTGCAAATACCGTTGTAAGAAACCGGAATTCGAATGATAAAACGCAATCATCACTCCTTTTAGGAACATTATTTTAGCTGCTTTATTATTGTGTAGTTATTGAATGCTTTATCATTTAATGATCATATCAATACGTACATCCCAGCACCCTAGCTGTAAATCTCTTCAGCAATGAGTACGAAACAAAAGACTAAATCGAAACAAAATGCTAGATCATGTTTAGTGTAGTCTTTTTTTTCTTGTAGGTACCATAACTAATATTTATGTACGACAGACTAATAATAAGCGTTTTTAGACCGCATTTTTAAGCGTAAAGCAAGTCGCTTTCGCCCGCGGGCCATAAAATTCTTATTTTCCCACTAAAATCAGGTCAGCGGGCCATAAAATGATTGTTTCAAACATCTTTCATGTAAGAATATTATTAATAACAGAATATTTGAACAGTAAGCTAAGTCATATACCATTCAACTCTACTCATCAACAGGAACAACGTTTTCCTCCTTCCATTTTGTTCTGCGGCCTTTGCTAAAGTCAGAAAATAACCTTGACAAAATGGGAAAAGGTGATATTACCATACTAATTGTGCCCCAATGTTAATTTGACGTATTTGTCCTTTACCAGGGTACGGACAGATCATTGGCCCCTCTCATTCTAAAGTACTTTTGAATAAGACGTATAATTTTCTCTTTGTTCGATTTAAATACGTGACACTGCTAAATTATAGGTTATATTTTATCGTGCTGGGGAGGACTTTGGCGTAACATAGTTAATATAACTTCGTCATAGATTAAATAAATATGATGACAATTCCTCCTAATTTATTTTTACAACCTAATATCTCGCACTTTTCCATTACCCACATTCTAACATGTAGTGCATAACAAATATTTTTCTTTAATAGAATGTAATAAAATACCTGCTAATTCCTTTCTGAGACGTTTATCGATAAGTTATTTGAAAAGTAATGCCAACGTGGCAACGATTAATTTACTGTGTGATAAAGAAAAAGTGGAAGCTATTTGTGTCCGTCTCCGACAAATACAAATAATTGATATCAAGGCACCCTAACCATACCAATCGATTCTACACTTCAATTGAAACAACTTTTTGTCTTCTCATTTTTTTATTTAACTTTTCCTAAACTCACAAAGGTCAACAAGGCCCAAAGCAAAAAGTCAAATAAAAAGTTAACAAAGCGAAAAGTTGTTTCAATTGAAGTGTAGAATTGATTGATATGGTAATCTCATTTTTTGCGATATTCTTCAAGATCATTTTGTGATCTTAGAAGAGGTCGCACAGCAAAATAGAAGAGCAAACAGTTGTTCCCCTTGATGATTACAGTTTATATGACTTGCATAAATTCGTGGTGGGTCCATAAATCGGAATGTAATCGAAATTCAATATATTTATGCAAAATCTCAAATTATTTTTTTGTATGAAAACCATTAAATTCGGCATATACGAGCAAATTACAAATTATCTCCAGGGCCACACTTTATATGACAAGAAATTTATATATTTATTTATCATTGTAAGATGCAGGAAGACGGCACAGAAACGACTTTTCAATTCCAAAAATACAAAGATGCACCGAATATGCCCTTTTGCAGGTTTGTAAACCAATCAATTTCCATGGTTGTATATGAAGGAAAACATATGCAACTTTCAGAGATAACAAGCTCTTAATAAGACACCAAATTAATGTAATTGTACTTGCTACACATAATTTGCATGACTAGCAACATTTCTAATTAGAGCAATTGTTTTAGGTTAATATGATGCCGTGGATATCATTTCTTTTATGGTTGCTTCTAATAATAGTAAGAATCCAATATATTGTCTCCAAAAATTGTTCGAACTGGGAACTCTCATATAGAGGAAACATTTGTAATTATATAGAAACACTAACATGCAGAAATGCGAGTATTGATTCAGTTACAACAGACACATATCTCTGCAGATCTTGTACCGTCTTAGAAATAGAACATTCTCATAACACATTTATTACGAGCGAAACATTTAAGGTTAAACGTGATTGCGGTCTGTTTTCTCTAAACTTGAAGAACAATCACATTCAGTCCATAGAAGCAAATACGTTTGTTAATATTCCATATTTACGGATTATTCATCTTGACAATAATGAATTAACCAATCTCGATTTTCTTAACAACATCGACAGTTTAGAAGAGATCACGGTGAGTAACAACAGTTTAAGCCACCTACAAGCAATTAATTTCAGAAGATTAACGCAGCTGAAAATCTTAAATCTAGCTTTTAATAAATTAGAGCTAATTCCCGCGGACACATTTAACAACTTGGGAAATTTATATAAACTTTCTTTAAATAACAATCACCTGCAATATCTCGAAGAATTTTCTTTTAAAATGTTACAAAATCTGCAGAATTTAAATCTACAAAACAATCGCATAATGTCTATAGCACCAGGAGCTTTTTTAAATCTCCACAACACTCATTCAATAAATTTGGATAGAAATAGCATCAATACGTTAAAAAATAATACATTCAAAGGACTGAATAGTATAGAGTTTCTTAATTTATCTAAGTCGGACATTAAAAATATAGAGCCTGGAGCTTTCAACGGGTTGAATTCCTTGAAAAGTCTATATTTAAACAGCAATAAACTGGAAATTTTACAAAAAGAAGCATTCGCTGGCCTGCCTAACCTTTTGAGTCTACATTTACAGCAAAATGTCATCAAAATCATAGTTCCTGAAGCATTTTCAGGCCTTAGCACCGTTACACTGATAAATCTCAATGAAAACTATATAGACACGCTAGTAGTCAATTCGTTTAAAGGCCTTGGCAAATTAGAAACTCTTAATCTGTCCTTGTCAAATATTACCACCATACAACCAGGAGCTTTCGATTCAATGAATGCCTTAAAACAGTTACATTTAGAAGGAAATAGTTTGACCGTTTTGCAAGAACACACTTTTAGAAATCTGTGGGAATTACGCAAACTTGATCTAACTAGCAACAACATATCGGTGCTTAAATCGGAATCTTTTTCTGGATTACGAAGCCTACTAGAACTGTTACTGGGCAACAATAAGATCAAAGAACTGCCTCTAGGATCCTTTAAGAACTTTCCAAAGCTACAAAGTTTGCAACTGGACAATAATAATCTATCGCAATTCAAAATTGGAAGCTTTTCGAACCTAGGAGAGCTACGTTATTTAAATTTATCGTGTAACGACTTTTCTGTGTTAAATGAAATTGTGCTCTATCCTCTCAAAGAGCTGCAGCTGTTGGATTTGGATAACAATAACTTCTCTTATATAAACTATACCTCTGTACTTTTGCACCTTCCCAACCTTAAGTTCATTAGCATTCATGACAATCGGTGGACATGCAAACTGCTAACGCATATGCTCAAGACCTTCCGAACAAAGCAAGTAAATTATTTGTTTAATGCAACATCGAGGTACACAGAAGAAAATGTTGATGGTATATTTTGCACTGATGACTTGGAGGAAGATAATAAAGATGTGAAAACTAAAAATTCTACATTCCAACAAAAAACTTCACCTAGAGATCTTTTAAATACAAGTAATTATATATTTGATTTAATCAATGCAATAACAATAATGTCAAACACTACAAAAGACAATTCTAAAGCGGTTGTGGACCTTTCGCAATATTTAAAGGGTTTTGAAAAAATAAATTCCAATCTTGAAACATTTAACAATTTATATGGTAATGTATCTGATGATATTGCACTGTTACATAAGTCTCAGACTTTAAGCGCAAATTTTGAAAATAATAACTGTAATTTTAATTTAGTTAATTGCTTTATTCTTCTATTCTGTATCATAATATCCATATTACTTACGATGAGTCTGTACTACATCAAAAACTTTAGAAAAGCAAATAAAAGATTGACGACAACCCGCTCTGAAATAGAATTATTAAATGCATCGTCCTAGCAAATTGAATTGTTAAGTTTTACAAATGTAATGAATACTATACTTTAGCAATATTTGTGTAACCTAATTATCAAAATGTACTTAGGTATTGCTTTCATAGATGTTTCCTGTTAAAAATACTGTAATTATGAGTTATAATAAACATAATAACTTGTATTGCGTTTTTAATAACCACCTGTATCTATGTATCTCTCCTCTTACTACCAAAATAACTCAAATGAACATATTTCGCTGATTTATGTTTTACTAAAATAAAAAAAACCAATTATATGACCAAGTTCACTCACCTTAAGCGATTCTGGTCACTGCAGCTTTCTAAAACTTCTTGCAAAAGATTGTACTGTGAGATTCACTGATTTCCTGAAATCCTTGAATTGAAATCATGTTATCACTCTCAAACATTAAATTGTGATGCTACTTAAACATCTAAATCCCGAACCGTTCACTAGATAAGAAAGTGTTAAGCATTTGCTGATTAACAAATCAAAGATCTACTACTGGACAAAATTAATTTGTTGGTTAAAAAAACCTGTAGTTAACAGAAATGGTCTATCAAGCTTTGAGAATGGAGTTGATCGATCCACGCAACCTGAAGATTCAGATATTTCAAATGACGAATTCCTTGCATTGAATGTAACTGTTTTGTTTTCATCATTAATGAAAAAGAATAAGTGGTTAAGTACTAGCACGCTTTTGAAAAAAACATGTAAAATATTTACGTGATTGTTACAAGTTCAGAATTCCTGGAAGAGAATATTGATGGATTTTTTTGTATTAGTCGATTCCAATACCAACAATTTTGGAGAATATAGTGAAAAGCCATTCGCGTATATTTTAAATAGAAGTTGGTCTTGATTAATTTTTTAAAGTTGGCATTTGAGTTTTTAATTTATTAGTTGCTTGTAGCACTGTTCTAAATTTGTCAAATTGAATTAGATGAGGCCTTGTTGTCTACTCGTGATTTGTGTGTTTTAGCACTAGCAACATAGGCTTACCCTTTATTCATAACCTCAAGATCAAAATACTACAATTTACGCGACGTAAAATTGGCTAAACTGAAAGTATATGCTTTTACGGCCCCCGTGGCAACACTATGGCTATATCGGATTCAGAAGCGCTTTGCAGTAGCCTAATCGCTGTCAACACATTTCCCTTGGCCGAACTTGTCCGAGCCGAGGCGTTTGTCGGTCTTCCTAGCTCAACTGCCAATAAAATCCATCCTCGAGGCAGAACCCCAAGCCTTTAGCTTTAGTTTGGTACCGTTATTTACTGTATTACAGCTAAGTACACCTATTCATTGTGTAATAAGAGTAACACTTGTGCATGCATATAAGAGTTCAGTCTGTATACAATGATTACAACGCTTATTTTGTAATATTTACGAAATCCTAGGCATTGTCCGAACAACGAACTAAAATTTTAAGCACTTACCCGTCTGGGAGTGCTAATCGCAATTTGGAATCTTAGCTGACTTGACGTCACGTTCAGGAGAAATCTGGCACTGGTAAATTGATACAGGCCAGCCCTCAGCTGACATCCCAGTATTTCATGTAACTTGTGTAGAGAATATAGCACTAGTAGATTACTTCTTGTTTAATTTTTGCAAAGTTAAATACAGTGCGCGTTTTCAGAATTACCAGAATCGAAGCACAAGTAAGGTAGGTTCATTCCATGTGCTGAACACGTCCATCCTTTTGAAGTCTAAAGCCAGGTCATCCATGGTGGGACCTTCTCAATTAACCACTGGCAGTGCCTAACCAACGATAGACGTCTTTTATACGCTCCTACCGATTTTACTTTTTCAAGCAAAAATGCACATTTGAAGTCTGCTACAAGCAGTAAATAGGTTTTCAGCAGTAACAAAACTGCCAGACTTCCAAGGACAAGGCTTGCCCAAAATGATCGTGTATGATTTCCATACGCATATATTAAAAAACAAAACATGTGTTGATCAAACGAATTCTATTGTTTCTTACTTTTTATGTACTTTTCAAGCAGGATATGTTTAAAACATTCAGACTTATCATGATATTCGTAATTTTACAATAATAGTAATTTATTATACAAGACGATAAAGTTAAATTTTATCTACGAGTGAATCGTTTAACGTCGAGACGAAGTCGAGACGTTAATGATTCAAGAGTGGATAGAAATAACTTTATCGTCGTGTATAATACAATATTTTTTTCTATAGCAAGAACTTTAAAAATTTCAAAAAAAAATAAGGACAGTCAATCACATTTCAAAATGTCAGTAGCTAGATTGGGTTGCTACGATAATGCTCAGCTGTCATATTTAATTTAAACAAAAATTAGAAAATTAAATTACTTTATCTATCCTTATGTTAAAGTGCTACTTTATCTACCCTTGCTGTTAAAGTAAAACTTGACCTTTTGTTTTGAGTTGATAAAAGCACACTTTAACATGTACTATAGAAAAAAATTATTTATCATTCATAGTAATTTCTGTTTTTGCTCTCTTCTGTTATTCTGCTACCTATTTCATTTTACGAAAGCTAAAACGATATATCGGTTGAGTAGTTAAACCATTTATATGTTTCTACAGCAAACGGCGCTGTTCTGGGTCCAAGCTAAGCAGTGTGAACTGTGCGACCGCACATGTAAATGTGGTCTGTCTGGCACTACACGCGAAGTTAGTTACTGATGATCAGAATTTAAAATACGCTATAAGCATGGTTTTGGAACACGAAACGTCCATGGTCTCTTTCCAACAAAAAAAACGAAACTTAATGGAATGCCAAGTAATGCGTGTAAGCATATCCTATTTGAGATTAAGCAAAACTCATTTGAAGAATAATGATCACTTCACAACTGCTCCTGGTAATACAGTATACCTTTCAGGCATGAGTATAAACGGTATTGCATTTGTACTCGGCAAAATATTTACCAAATATATAGAATTATATAAAAAGAAATTCATATACAAGTTTCATCTATAAAAAGTTGTTAATGAAACGCTAAATTGTGGTAATTGTAATACATATAATAATATTTCCAATCGATTCAGACACACTATTATTGTGTATTAATTGCAAACAGTGCACGTATTACTTGTAACGGTAACTTGACCTGGCTCCCCTGAGCCAGACAATTTGTGTTTATTGTTGTTTGTTGATATATATTTATTTATTTTGGTACTCAACCAACAGCCGTTAGGCCAATTATAGGCGTCGCTGTACATTTTATGGGAATTTCCAACCTCACTAACGACTGGCATAATGTTATTATGACATCCGGGACCAACTATTTTCGTGACAGCCGTATCACGAGGCGCCGAGATAAGCAGCTATGGAACTCCCATCCAAGTTCTGACCAGAAAGAGCGTTGCTTAACTCTACTGATCGAATGTGAACGCTTGTTCAAGCTACACCATCCGGAACCTAATATAAAGTTTGATCAAAAATTAATCTCATCTAGTATGACTATGGAATTTTTTCTAATTTATAAATCCAACTATGTTTACACTTAAATGTCAAACTTGACATTTGATTTTCAAGTGAGTTATAGTTGCATTCATAAATTAGGAAGTATTCCATGGTCATACTAGATAAAAATAATTTCTGATCATACTATATTTATAACAAGGTTGAGTTGGTTTTAAAATCGCACCAATATATTTGTACATTCGGCGTTGCTATCTGGAAGACGCGCATGCCCAAAATGGCATGGCAAGCGTCAGTCTGGCCTGAAAGCTCAGCGATGAAGCTCGCTGACGCTGGCCGTGTAAAGTGACTTCGTTTTCAGGCCCAAGAGTATCTCCGAGCGAGCTAGTATTTAGAAGTAAAGCTCCGCGTCAAGTGTAAGCATTATCCCTACATTCTTTGAAAAACTATACGCAGAGAAAGGCGTTGAAACAGTAGCCGGTGTACCTCTCAGAGTGTGAAATACTGGCGACATTGTCGTGGTGAAGCGTCTACATATTTAAGTGGAGCAATTGTAAAGCCATTGCCATAAAGAGATACAAAAATTCAAGCCCAGGTATTAAGCAAATAGCATCCTAGTCACCACTTCAGGTAAGTGATTTTATATTGTAATTAGCTGCACAAAAGTTGCAGTCGAGGCCAGAAAAAGGAACGTTTAACCGTGCTTTCACATGTGCGCACATTGATATTATTCATAACTGTTCTTTTAACAGCCAATATATGTTTGTTGCTAATTGTTGTAGAGACAAATTAGCTTTTATTTAAATACATTTTAGAAGTTAATATTTTTAGATTAGCACGAGTACAGCTCGTACGAGTACTTTTGGTTCATTTCAACAAGGGATTTGTTTAACCTAAGTAGACTAAGAGAGAACATATTGCAAATGCAATGATTAAAATACTACGGTAATATTTGTACGGCCTAATTATCAAAATGTACTTATTGCTTTCATATATTCTTCATGTCAAGAATATTGTAATAATGTGTAACAATAGATACAACATGTTTTATCGCTTTTTTAATCTTCACTCTATTAATCTTTCTTCTTATTAACAAAATAGTCCAAATCAATGTATTTGTCTAAACTGTGTTTGGGTAAAATAACAAAAGCCAATTCAATGCACACTATTTCACCTACCTTAAGCGATTCTGGCCACGACGGCTTTGGGCTGGGAGCAGCTGAATCAGGAGTAACCGGCAGCAGCTTTCTTTGGAACAGGATCAAGACGCAATCCATTATCCTCATAATTAGGTGTGGTGGTCTGCCCAGCTTTCTTACGGTAGCTGAGAATATTTACATAATTACATAAGAAAAACTGACTATAATACAAATCAGTAAATTAGTATTACGGTGAGTGAATAAACTAAAACAAAAGTAAAATTCAAATCCTAAAACCTCAAGGGCCATTTTTATGGTTTTAAAAAGTGCTTTTATTATTGCATATAGGAAATATAGAGTTGTACGCGGAAAAAAATTAAATCTTCACCTTTACGAAGATATTAGTTGTTCTTATTAAACGTTCGCATTTTTTATATTTGTTCACACGTCGGCTGCGAAAAACATTTAAAGACATACACTTTTCTCGCCATAGTAGCGTACGAGGGGATAACTGGGTAACCGATAGAATAGGAAGCGTCTTGGATAAGAAATCATTAGGATTTGCTATGATGATATGAAAAATATAGAACAATTGATCCCTTCTAACAACGACTTTTTGCACAGACTACAGACAAATAGCGTTTACTAGTCCCAATGTAATTGTGGAGAATCGTAAATCGGACAAACCTGAAGAAGCATCCAATGTCGAGTGTAGAAAAACATCACGACTTGGAAATACGTCGAGCGCCTACCGACTCTTCAGTATATAACGAGAAGCATGAGACTAGAACATCAGTATTTAGAAAACTTCTGAAGACTCTAACAGCATCATCAGCAAAACATCAAGTTTAGATCGACGACCACGGTTAACCTGGAAGACATTAAGGGTCGGTTGCAGAAAGCAATGTTAAGTCTGGTGTTAGCTAACGTCGGGTCAAAGTGAACAAAATCGCATCAGATTTTGTTTACTAATGTATTAGTTACCATTAACATTTGAGATTTGATTCGTTTTTGTTCACTTTGACTTCGAGTTAGCTAACACCAGACTTAACGTTGCTTTTTGCAACCGGCCCTAAAGATATCATTTGACCGAATCAGTCAACTCACGACATACACTTGTATATTCTGCTACCATACTGGGCTTCACCCTCACAGTTCGTCGCCTGAATCATATGTATCACATGTCTGATCAAAATCATAATAACGTCCCTCTCACCTGCCCACTTCATAACTCGTCCTTGTTTTCTCTTCCTTCAATTTGAAAACTTTTTACTCTGTACAGTTCCATCACCACTATAAATAATCATATTCAATATAAAGCCGTCGTACACTCAATTATCCTAGTATTTGATGTCACAGAAAGAGTATTTTGTCAAGGGATACATTTTGTGGCAATAGCAGATCCTTTGAATGTGGCTTATTACATGGAATATCACATAATCAACCTTGTTTAACAGAAATGAAGTATCTTTAATGATAGGTTCTTCCGGGTTATACTCTGGTCGTCGATTTTAACTTGACGTTTCGCTGCTCATCCTGTCAGCTTCTTCAGAAACTTTTCTAAAGGCTGCTGTTGATGCTTCATGCTCCTGGTTATATACCGAAAAGTTGTTACAGTTGGCTGTTCATGTAAATCCTATATGTTATTGGGACGTGTGGTTTTTCAGCTTGGTTGCTCACATGAAACTTATGTATGGTTTGATTGGTTTTGCAGAGCGACCTTCCCAGCGGAAACCGTCTTCTCGCTTGAAATTGTTGGAATTTTTAATAATTTCTATAAATTCCCAAATACTACGAGGGAAGTGTTTTTTAGTCCTGTCTAGTATGTTGACGGAGTCGTAATTTATTCTGTGGTCCCATCGTTCTAATAAGATTATGCGATAGCAGATTTTTGTGTGTTTCCAAGCCGTGTGTGGCCCTGGTGTTCTTTAATTCTACATTGAATGCTTCTTCCCGTTTGCCAGATGTAAGGTTTGCCACAAGTACATTGGAGCTGGTAAACGTTTTCTATCTGTATCCTTGGCAAAAAATCTTTGTTGGAAAGGATCAATTGTTCGATCTTTCTAATTATACCATAGCAGGGCCCGATAGGGACCCTGCAGCTGCACGTAGTGCACATTGAAACACAGCGAAAAGCAAAACCTAAACTATTCGCTGAAGGTTGTCATGCACACTTCAGAACAGCGCAAATTATATAGATTATAAAACTTATCTGAAAACATTGGCGTCTGATCCTTTATTCATTCAGGGTTCTGTCCGCAGACAGTGAGAAGGGCCGTTTCTTCCAAAGAGCGTTGCGAGTGAGATAGGGTGCTTCAGGTTAGATGTGATGACAACAACGAGTGTACAGGCAAGCAAATGCGAAGTAAGGTATTTAATTACGGCACTTTTTGAATATGTCTTCTAGAACAAAATATAAAAAGCTTTAGAAATATCACATCGCTCTGCCTTACACCTGTGTTTATATGCACGCTGTATTGTGTTAGTTTTTCCATCAGCGTCTTAACCGTTTGTCACTGGACGACGGTGCTACATTCTTTTCTGAATCCAGCTTGTTTCGCTGGTCGATTGAAAGCTAGCTTGTTCTCAATTTTATTTGTTAGTACATATTCGAGAAAATAGTTCATAAACCTGTGACAGGATACTTATTGGGGCGGTAGTTTTCTAAATATACGCTGCCTCCTTTTTTCTGTATCAGTACCACGATGGCGTTTTTTCATCTACGTAGATCTTTCCTTTCTCAGTGCCTGTAGGCATTCATTTGCGCCTCAAATTTAGTTAGCATTATGTTTGGACTGTTCGAATGGCTCCATTTACAGTAATCCTGGTAGAAGCACCCTTGTCAAAAAAAAAGTGCCGGTAGCGGCATGAGACGTCAGAAGCTGTTTTGCGTTCAGCCAAAAACAGATGCTAAGATTTTGGGCTGTGTGACCTAGTTTTTGAAGCTGGACTAGTGCCACTTGAAATCGAAATTCCTACATGTCCTAAAGGAAAACCGAGAGCAAGGAAATATTGTACTAGTGGCCCGTGAGCTATAGAAAAGTGCCGAAGTCCTGCAGGCAGTGCACGTTGGTGATTTAGAGCCAGAAAGTCAACAAAGGAAACAGCAGCGTCGTCACACGATGCGATAGCGAAGGTATCGCCAAGAATTACGCAATCAGCATTCGTCAATCATCACTCAAGATGGGTGAATCAGATAAAATTAGATCATTTTCCAGAGCCGTTATAACCTGAGAAGAGGCTGAACAATTCTTTCCGTGCTACAGTGCGTACGCGCAGGTTTTATCTTGTTAGGAGCGCACTGTGCTTGAGTATATACGCTGTAGGATACCAGCATAAAAGCGTTGTTGAAACAGCTGTCAGAGTGATTTAACAAGACTGTTCGGAGTGCCAGCTCTGTGGGGTCTGCTTGGTAGACTAGTAATATAAATATGTTGTAGAAACAGCGTTCCGCGCGTCTGCGCGTCCTGGTTTAGTCTTTGAGTTTATTATTAGTTAGTGTTGTTCTTTCCAAAAAATATACCTATTTGTTATTGATTTGCCCGATTACAACAAGCACAGGTCAAGTTCTGGCTTTTTAGCAAGTTCTATCCTTAATCACAACTGGTGCACATAAGGTAAGAAAGCGAACAGGCAATAAGAGAGGGCAAAAGTAATTAATTAAAACGGTGCTACTACAAACCACCACATTACAATACAAGATTGAAACATCACCACTCATTTTTTTATCTACAAAATGCACGAATTATGAACAAACTGTGCAATACTTAAACACATGTATGTATTTGATTTTTTTAAATTAGCATAAGAAATATATTTACCAATATGGGCAGGTTTGATGGTGTTAAGAGCAGACTCCGCCTCCTCCAATGCAGGTTTGGCAGCTTCCAACTTTTCTTCTGCACGAGCTTTTTCGTCAGCGATGCACGCCACCAAAATCTCAGCTTTCTCTTTCACAATTTGGACTTGATTTTTAACTATTTCAGCCTGACTGGCTCTTTCTGTCACCTGCGCAAATAAATATCACACTCTAAATAAGCACACGGGTTTTTACTATAGTGTTGAAGGCTCCGAAGAAACTGCAATTTTGGAAATAAACAGAGTTCCTCACGGCTACCTTCTGGTTTTTAAACCACTTTTAAATTTTTAAATAATTTGTTATTCAAAAACAAAGAATAAAATTGGTAAATAAAAGACAAGAAAATATATTTCTTAGCTACAAAATTGGGTAATGACAAAACGTGCTGTAAAAATCTATTTTCCACTATCTACTGTAGAGTGAACCATACCTCCGTCAAGACGTGTTCGGCTCTCTGAGAGGCGTCAGCTAGTTCCTTCTCCATGACAGCCAGTTCCTTTTTCAAGACTTCAACTGACTGCGAAGCTTCAGCCAGCTTCTCCAATCCTGTGTCCATTCTCAGGGCACCCTCGCTCAACTCCTCCCGTTTACTCTGGTAGATGCCTTTATAGCCAGCTATGAAGTTTAAGTAGGACTTGGGAGTCACATGAGTAGCTCGACGGAACCTTGGAATTTTAAAATGGTAAATAGCATTTTACAACAACATCAGCTACCTCTGGTAATAATCCACAGACGTTGCCGCCACAATGTCCTGAATGGATCCGAGCGCTTCCACCAGTTCAAATTTCACTTTTTCGGTACAAGCAATGTCGAAGCTGGTAAGGAAATGGCGAGCTACTGCTACCAGAGCATCTTTAGGCCAGGGCTGGAACCAGTCCAGAGTGCAGCCGGAGATCAGAGCGGGAAATCGTAAAGCTCTGCTGCGAAACTTTTCACCGACCTAAGAAAAACTTCTTGTAACAAGTGGGAAGCGCTGCTAATTGTATTTACCGGCGAGAAGCACAACACCACGTGCAGGTTTTGGCAAGTCCTGTTCATGAAGTATTCCATCACAACCTCCTGGTTCAGACTCCGCTTGGGATTCTCGCGTCGCATGATTGGGGTTAGTTCCTGGACGATTTCGGCCTGTTCGTCCTTAGTGAACAGGTTTGAGATGACACCAGACGAAAGGATGTTGTTCAAGTACTCCAAGAAACCTTCTTCTTTGATATCCAAGTCGGTGAATATGAACGTGGTGCCCTTCGCCTGGCAGCCGCAGGATCGGTAGAGCACCTTGATGTCTTCCAGGAAGTTGGTGATGTTGTAAGAGCGGGTTAGAGCAATTTGGAAGCTCTTGTAGCCCGCAATGAATGATGATAGTTTGGTCAAAGATTGTTTGCCACTTCCTCCAACTCCTACAACCAACCCGTAGGTTAAAGTAGTATAGCTTGGAGAAGTGACTACTCTAATAGCAGAAGTGTTGAAAGTATTAACGACTATAAGTGTATATAAATATTTAAAACGCCAAAAAAAACCTCTTGGGGAAATACTTCGTAACAAACTCATGCATTTGGTTTGAGCGATGTTCAAATTGAGGATTGGTTTGAATAGTGCCACAGAGCTTTACTTTCACACGTTATCCTTTGATTGTGAAGCTCAATGCAGACAGCGCGTTTCAGGTTAAAGCATAGGTATTACTAACAACCGGGTAAATCCGAATTTTCAGCTCGTCAGTTTTTTCAGAAGCCAGGGGAAAAGTCCTTATCCTGCTGAAAGGCTTCCCACGTTAACCCTAGGCTTAAAGCAGCAGATGGCGTCTAGCAATTTTCCGTATTTGTAATGTACCCTTGTGGTACAACCTTGTTTGACGTGGGACGAGAAAACCAAAATATAGAAGCATCCCTTCCTCCCCCATTGAGCTATGGGGTTACCATTCTACCTTGTTACGGTGTCTTAAGTCGGATTTAGACTGCAACAAAGTGCCCATAACAAAACGCCCTGAATATTGTCCAAGCTGTTATAAAGCAAAATTCGAATGGATAGAATCCATTTTAGTGTGTCGACATGGCTCGTGGACAACGCAACACTGCAGTTCTGGATGGCTTAAATTTATTACTAGAATCCAGATATGTTCGTATTTCTGAACCAGTCTTCTTCCAGTCCTCTTTTCTACTTGACAAACCCTTAAGAGCTGCACGTTTAAAGAAGTTTACTCATATAGATGTATAGTTCATATTTGGATATACTACTACTACCTTAAGCGAAGTACTAGAATCACAAAAAACAGCTTACCAACTAACATAACATTGCCTCGAGGATGACGAATAACTCGTGATATCTTGACCAAATGTAGCATCGCATCCGGGAAGAACACCAAATCCATGCCAGAGCCACGTACCATTTCATTAAATTGGGCCAAAAACATTTCCAACCGGTCGCGTAGCTCCTGCTCGTCACTTACAGGTTCATATACTTTCGGAAGCTCCATGTCTGCATCTTCACCTTCTTCCCCGGTTGGTTCTGGAGCATCTCTGAAACAAGGAAATGTTATTGGTTTTCATATGAGTATCTATCAATAAGCGTTTCACCTCATAAAGTCAACAAATGCAGGATTAGGAAGAGCCATTTTTCTGTACTGCGGGCCCAATTCGGTCTCTATCTTGCTCAGGATTTCTTCGTCGAACCACTTCTTGTCGTCCATGATAGTGAAGCGGTCTGAAAAGACGCGAGTGCACTCGTGCTTCCACAAAATCAGCAAACAGGCTTCCGATTCTATGACTGTCGGCAACGTTCCCACCTGGAGAACGAGTTTTATTATTAGAAAATTGAACTGAATCAAGTACATACCATGCCTTGCCAAATTTTAGACAAGTCCCTCAAAGAGAATACGTAGTGGAATTTGGCAGGTGTAGGAAGCAACTTGGCTCTGGTGGAGCTCCACAAAAGTCGGGTTAAAGGTATTAACTTTTTGATCAAGTTCCTAACATCAAGCGTGAATCCTCTTTTTGCATTATAGTGGCCCTGTCCAATGACGCCAAATATTTTGTCAACAGACACATCTGACGGCAGTGGGCAGTTGAAAACGCAAAACTGTCGTTTAAATCTTGATGGGATGTCGTTGCGACCACCACCTTAAATATATTAATGAAACTTCAATTAACCTCAGACATCATGCAAAGCTTTGTAAGTTTAGATGCAAATACTATAAAGTTACTGAAATAGAGATGAAGACGTTGTGCGCTTCATAAAGGTTCAAAAAGGTAAATGGCTGAGACATACTAAGAAGTCAACGATACGACTTGCCCGATATTCAGTTTTCTCGCAACCTGAAATAAAGGCAAGCCAACAAGCAAATGGCGAGATGAAGTATCCAATGAAAGACTTCAAACTTTAAGCTTTCTAGATTGGAGAAGAATATGATCCACCTTAGATATAAATTCGAACTTTCATTGGAAACAGCAAACGATTTGGATGTTTACCTGGATGTCCCATGGCTGCCACAAATTGGACGTCAACAACGGAAGTAAATTCGCCTGGTTTTTCCAAACTGTAAAACCCATACATATCCATTGTCTGACGAACAATTTCATTGGTTATCTGAAACATACATAATTCAATTAAAATTTTTTTTTTTAATGTTACAATCACTTGCTTGATCGCCCCAGCAGTTTATTTCTGGCAAATTAATGTCGTCAATAAAAACAATCATCTTCTTGCCCCCCGAAGGACCAAAGGTATTTCCCATGCGTTTCTCCACATAACTTTCAATTGTTTTCTGAAACTGATAGGGAGATGTGGCGCTTGAAAAGTTGAAAGAGCGCAGTAAATAATTTTCTGGGTTTGCTTTCTTCATGTAGGCCTTCATCATGACGGTTTTTCCAGACCCCTGCTCTCCAGTCAGCAAAACCGCCTTCCCTTGTTTAGCAATGATGTCAATGAGATAATCCACTCGCACATTATCCGTTATTGGTACTAAAATACTGGCATAGTCCGGCGTGGCCAATTCTGGGTAGACATAATTTGTTACTCTTGAACTCCACAATTCCCATTCTCCATTATCATTAACCACATAGTCAAAAACAGTTGCCTACAATATAATTCACAATTTAACAATAGAAACCATTGGAACTAATACTTACCGTTTTATTTCTGGCATTATTAACAGGCAAATCTAAATATTTGAATTTATCCTTCAAAAGAACTTCAAACTTCATTCTATCCTTATTTTCTAGCAGACCGCCTATTGCCCACACAAGCGCAAAAACATACAGTTTAGACAGATGTTCTGCTGTTAGTATTTTTACCACTTCAGGCTTAGGGGCTTCTTCGGGTATGTCATCGTCCAAATCTCCATGATCCGACTTCGATGCTGACACGTCTTCCACCTCCTCAGTTTGCACTGGAACCAAGCCTTCCAGAATGTTGAGCACCTGCAAGGTGATGTTACACTGCAAAACCGGCATCACCAGACTAAGATTCTGTGCGGTCCACGAATACAGTGCGCTGAAAGACTCGTCGAATGTCTTCTGAAAGACTTCCTGCTCCTTTGGACTCCTCCCTTTCAGCCAGGCACGGACCACGGGCTTCCAGTTAAGCCCAGACGAGCTCATGTAAACCATTCCGTTGCGCGAAACTGTGGCTGGGGAGGCATTGTCGATATTGTGGGGCTCGAATATGATCTTACAGGTCGGCGCCATGGACAAACGATCACCGTTTGCTAATGTTAGGGTTTTGTTGTCGTCCAATACCGAGTTCAAGTTTTCTATCCAGATGCTGTCGACGGGACCATCCAATACTAGCCAGACATACTCGCCTGGCAAATGAATAAATGTAGTTCAATTTGAGAAAAGCGTAACAAAATACCGTCTTTTATCTTGAGAGTTTTCCTCCACAGTGCTGAGAATATGCCATCCGTCCAGTCGTTAGTTGCTACATCCAGCCTCCCGAACATTTGTGCGGCGGTTATGGCTTTTGGGTTCATGCGCATTTCCCTAAAATGAATTTGATTAAAAATAAATAAATTGTGACAACCACAGACAATGGCCAAAATTTACTACTTGAAGTTTAAAGTGCTAAAACATCTGTGTTCAAATTTCTGTTTGCCCATGAAAAAGACAATTGGGTGCCATTGTTCGAAAACAAATTAGAATATAAAATTAGTTCATAACATGTACCATTTAAACAGTCTGTACGCAAGAATCAGCTTTGGTGTCGGCTTACTAGGTAAAGTTGCAATATTATTATTGCGAATAAGGAGTCTTTGTGCAGACAGCGGTATTACAATTGTACCATTAGGTCAAAATTCATACACATTGTTTACAAGCAGGGAATTTTTGCGAGCGTTGTGTTTCGCATTTATGCAAATAGTAGGTTATCAGATCAAACAGCAAATCACGACACAGTTTAATCGTATATAAAGCTGAAGTGTATTTATTTGTGAACAAACAAAGGCTTCAAATATCTAAAGGCCTAGCTACTCTATTCACATCTTCTTCCAAAATCCTTCATCCCTTCATCAAGTGTAAATCCATTCAGTAAAATAACCTGATCCTATAACTATACAATTTATGTTCGCACTTCCCCTTGAACGAGTGCAAAAAATAATCCACGGAACTACACAAATCGAAAGCTTGCTTATGATATTCGTTTCTTGTAAGTGACAACATCTTTAGCTCTTTACAATATAATTAGCTTAAACTCCAACGAAATCAGTTTTCACCTGTGCACGTTGCCCATTTCAGTGAGTGCTCTCATCAGGGTTTGGATGCACGTTGTCTTTCCAGCGCCAGTGGGTCCGAGGGTCATAATTCCATGTCTCACGCGCTGAGTTTCATACAGCTGCAATATGATACGTACAATTTCAGTTTTGTCAGAAGAGTTCAGAAGCAAACCTGTATGAGTTTCAACACCCATGGACCGTGGTTGATCAGTCCAGCTTCTTCCACCTGAACATTGATAGCCTCTTCCAACTCAGGATAAGCAGTCTTCTCTAGAGTCTGGTTGGGGAACAGGTCGGAGACAAGAGAGCAGAATAAGGGTTCATCCTCATCGATCAATTTGGAGAGGTTCATATCCCGCAGAACTCGCATTACTATTGTACTTTCCGAATCTTTTTGGTTTACCCTTTTAGAGGCCCCTAAGCTTCGAAGGACTGACAGGATGTTGCGCAGTCCGAAATCATAATGAACCTGCAGATAAAAGAGAGTATATGTATATTCATAATGATATCAAAAGTGAACTAAATCAATACTATATTAAGTTTCCTTAAAAGTTCGTATTCATCCACAGCTTTAAAATGCCCATCCTCTTTTCTTTATTTTATTTACAATGTAGAAACCATGTCGCTTACTACGTAGAGTTCGTACAGAGAAGCTCTAGCTGTCATAATTTTCTAAATTTTCTTTATTTAATAAATAATAGTGTAATAGGTACCAATTGAAGACTTTCTTCTAGGTCTCATTAATGTAATCCATATATAATTATGGAGACAAAATGGCTTTACTTCCACCCAGCTCCAGGCAAAATATTGGTTAAAATATATAATTTGTAAAGGAAAATGCGGATTATCCACAAAATGTTAAGATTTGTTGATTTTAAAAATCCATTTTTAGGTTACGTTGCTCCATTTTTTACGCATGCGTTTATTGTTTGTGCGTATGTCAATTTTTGAATAGAAGGTTGAAAATTATTTTATTTTACTTTTAAAACATTATTTTAATGACAAAATTGCTTGACGGTGTTTACTCGTCCATACTGGTAATGTAATTTCAACATTTTGGTTAGTTTTATTTTTGAATACCTTGTTTGTGTGTATTCTATTTGTAGGATTGACACAAAATATAAATGGTGGATATAAGAAAAGCGCGTTCAATTATTGATGTTAACTTTTTCAGTAGGGGTGCAGATACTTTTGCAAAAGTGGAGGCTTTTGAAGAGATCTAGTCGTTGCCACGAAAGAACTTGCAAACGATGAATGAAACTGTATGAGGCGAATAATATATTTAGGAAGTATGCTTTTCAGTGAGTGAAGTGTAACAACAAAAATGTTTCTGTGGTTGAGAATACTTCCTTTTCACAAATGCATTTGAATCTTGCACAGGTCTTTCAGTTGATCTATTTTTGGGCTCGGATGACGTCAATAGATTCCAAATTATTGAATATGAATAAATTCACGGTGTTACAGTACTTCAGTTGTATTCAAGACATTTGTTCGTTGAAACTACTACAAATCTACGCTTTAAACAGTGAGGAGGACCTGCTCATGTCGTTCATGTGAATGAGTCAGTTGCAAAGAGGAAGCATCAGCGTGGACGTTTGAAAAAAGAGCAGTGGGTATGACGTGAACGATAAACTTGGAATGATAGTTGTGTGTCTGACAGAAGTGCAAATACCTTGAAAGGTTATGCAAGTTTATTTTACCTGGCAGTGAAATTCCCACTGATTTTTGGAGGATACAACTTTTGAATATTTTCGATGAAATGTCACTTTATACCCACTTTCAAACGCCATGGAAAGCTATTGGGGTCAGACGAAGAAATTTTGTCGACGTACAGGAGTAATGCACTCCATGACACTCTTAGAGCACATCGATGAATTTCTTTGGCGATGGGAATTCGAAAATCAAGCTTTCCAAAAACGTTTAATCTATATTTTAGAATAGTATCCACAGTAAGGTTCGTATTTTTTTTCGTATTGTATTTTTCTATTTACTTATTTACGCACATTTCATTTACAATTACAAATGTAAGTGATTCCGTTAAATTATACAAATAAAAATATATCACTACTTAAAACTCATTAATAACTATGCGAATTCCACCTTTATTGAAATTAATTGATTTGTTCTTTTCCTTTTTTGTGTGAGTTTTAGCATAATGGGCTTAACCTCCGATTGGGTTTCAAAGGGTTCTTCCTTTCGCTTAGAATGGGTTTTCAGGATCGATAAGCCCTGGATGGACTTCCGAATGGTTTTTCCCTTCCCCTTGCCATGGTTTTACTATCAATCAGTTCTAGATAGACTTCTGAAGGATTTACTTCTGCTTTACGTGGTTTCGAAATCCATAAGCTCTGGATAGACTTTCAAAGGATTTTCAAGGTTTCAAGATCGATAAGCTCTGCATGGACTTCCGAAAGATGTTTCCCTTTCATATGGCACCGTTTCACGATCGATAACTTTTGAATAAATGAATTCCATATATGTATAAAATTTAATGAAAATAAATAATCTCTAATTTTACAAAAGAATATACTGTAATTTTGAAAAATAAATGCAGCTGAAGTAAAATGCCTTTCAGTATTCCCATTTAAAGTTGCTATGTCACATGCATAAAATCTTTCTCTTCCATAAAATTTTTCAATGTTTGACATGTCCAAAAGTCTTTCATTGGGATTCTGATTGTACTTTCAGTATTCATAAAGACTGAAAATTTTTTCTTGGTTTTGAATCGTCTGCATTTACATTAATTTTTAAAGCAGTTTAAAAAATTTGGTTGTATAAAAAGCTGCGAATGTATACGTATAAAATTGATAAAACTAACCTTAAAATCTCCTTTTTTAAATCAAAAAATATTGATATTTTGTGGATAATCCGCATTTTCCTTTAAATGAAACTTAAATACACCAAAATTATATATTTCAGTAACTAATTTTTCTGTAGCTAGAAGGAAGTAAAGTTATTAATATTGGCACTCGCATCAACCTAAAGCTCAAACGTGAAAAAATTCCAAATCAATCACCATGTGTGGGAGGATTTACAATTTACAGTAATCCCGAAATCAAACTCAAGATATTCAATGGTCGGTTGTTGGAGTAATTAAAATTGTGTTCCCAATTCAAACATATACAACGAATTGAACACCACAGACAAGTCTCACTACTTTATCCATTTCATGAAGGATAATTTGCGAACTCGAAAATTGATAGAAAATTATCCTGCAATGAAAGAAAATTGCCCAAAAGCAATGAAAACGTTGTTGAAGCGTTTCGAAAAGAAGTAATTGCTCATAAAAATCTACTAGGGCTAAAGAATTCCAATCATCAGTCAAAATGTATGAAAGTCGGTACTACCCATAACAAATTACTGTACCATGTAAGGACATTGGAATCTCTAGGCGTTACAATGGAACAAGCGACACTATTTCTGTACCCAATGTTTAAGTCGAATCTCCCAGATGACGTGATAATTACAATGCAAAGAAGTTCCTTGTACAAAACCGATGGAAGCAAAGAACATCCACCAAAGAGAGACGTTGACTTTCTTCTTCAGTTCAGTTCTTCGGTCAGAAGTCAACCGTGAGGAGCAGAGAATGGAGCCAAGAATGGATTTGGTTTCTCAAGGATAAAGATGATCATGTCAAGGATTCCAGACACTAGGAAAATTTAACCCCCACAACTGCTGGTTACTTCAATGATCAGGTGATGCCACAAGGAACACTGTGCATTTTTTGTGATACATCACGTGATAGCAAGGAGTTCTCGAGAGAGAGATTCATGGTTAGTGGAAGAGATACAGAACAAGATAAACAAAAAGCGAGTTTGTTAACATTGTTTTAGGAAATTTATCACTCCTTTATGAAATTCCTTGTCTGTGGAAAGAAGCAACAGACCATAATATGCCCACAACTTAAGGAAAAAATTATGAAGATTGATGAGGGTAAGAAAAAGTCAGACCTCAATAGCAAACTTCTACATCATCATCAAAAACTCATCATCAGGTGATGCTAACCAGAGGTCATACATTCCAACAGCTACATTGAGAATAATAAAATGCAAAGCAAATCTGTCGAGAGTTATCAAAAACTGCATTGTTTGATAGCTCTGTCACATACCGGGTGTCCCAAATCCAATGTAACCCCCTTTATTTCTGTTATTACTAACGATATCTGTTTTAAGTATCTTTTAAAAATAAAAATCATAGTATGCAACATTTCTCACTTACTTTAATGTATTTCTATCCTATTTAATAGCTACTAAAGTATTTTGTGGAACAAATGTATAAGTGTGGTATATCGCTGAAAAGGGAATTTTAAATTGAATACTATACTATCAAAAAAAGTGCAACTTCCTATTTCAAATAAAAAAGTCAGTTGTACTTCCGGTAAAACCGGAAGTAGCACGAACGTCAAAATATTTGCAAATTAATACGATTATACACAATAACGTAAGTACCATATACCAAATCAGTATCGTTAGTAATAACAGAAACGCAGGGGGTTACATTGGATTTGGGACACCCGGTATTCCAACAAAGAAATCAAGCATAAAATTATAGTTCGGAATCTGAATAGAGATGAAGAAATCAAGTTGACTGTCAGAATGAAATCAACCATTGAAAGAAAAATCCCTAAAGTTAAGAGTTAACTGGATGCAGTTATTGCATCAAAAAATGAATCTTTGTCAATAACATAAAAGCAAGTTTATAATCCAATATTAACATTGTAGAAACATGGTAACATGAATGGACGTTTATTGGCGTTAACTCATCAATTAAGATTAATCACAGCATCAGCATGTTCTGGCAGAAAAGAACTTCCAAAACCTTTGGAACAAAGACATAACTGGAATTCATTATCCAAGTACAACAGGAGAAAGAAGCCGAGACGATTTTTCAAGAAAATGTCAAGCAAAATAGTGATGTACCGTATGAAGTCGAATTGCTTTGTATCAATGGAATTCAAGATAGTCCCCACAACGGATCAATTGGAATATACCGTCTCATCAATGCCACAAAAAAATTGAAGCCTCATAGACTGACGAAGTATTTGTGGAAGTCGTCGGTGGCGACAAAAGTCATTTTCTATCCCACCACCCAGTATTTTAAACAATTCTCACCACAAGCGTGCGCCCAGTCTTCGACGCCTCGATCAAATCGGAAGAAACCCTTCATTGAATGATTGCCTGTGCAAAAGTCCTAATTGCATGGAATTACTCCCATCAGTGTTGATGCCATTTTTAAAAAACGATGGGAGTGGTATCGGACGTCAAAGATTATTGATTTTATTTTATTGGAGGATTTTGATCTTTGAATAAGAACAGTTTAAAACATGAATTTGTCGTTTTTGGACTCAACTGTAGCCCATAGCTACCTGCAGCTACATTTGAAGAAGGTTCCAGTTGGAAGAAAGAAACTAGCAAAGAAATTCTTGGAAGCCAGAGCATAGAAGGTGGTTTGTGATCCTATTTATAAAACTAATAGACCTTTCATGGTTAGCGCACTGCACTATTTTGCTGATAGTACATCTATTCACCGTAATTGTTTCTAGAAGATTTTAATCAAATATGCATTACACAATTACACTTGATTTTCCTACCTGCTTTGTAAGTTGCTCTTCGCACAGCTTATACAAAGTGTAAAATTTGCGAGCCAGCGTAATGTTCTCCAAAAAGCCACAGCTAGCTAGCTTGACTCTAATAATAATTTGGCGGTCTGGCACCATCATGGCCACAGTGCGAAACTGAATCTTCAGGTTTTCAGGCAACTCCTTCCGTCCTGCATAACCAGGATTCTAGAACTCAAAGTTGAAGGTGAATTTTAAAAGGCTACAATGCCAACCATGGTAATGAATATTCCGAACTCGTTGCAAAGTTCTATCATGTCCCCATCGGTAAACACAAACGTCTTCCTCTTCTCCCTCTTTGCAGCTAACACAACTGCAACCTGCTGGGCAGCCACTGACAGCACGGGCAGCTCTATGCGGTTGAATTCGTCAAAGCATCCCCAGGAGCCTGACTGTGCTAAACCTGCGTGGAAGGCAATTTTTTACAAATTCTAACACCTAACTTCCTCACCTTTGTAAATTCGACCGAGGCCTCGATAGTCCATCTGATCTGAACAGTTGAAAACCACCACGTACTTGGCCAAGGTTTTCCCCATATCCTTTACAGTTTCAGTCTTTCCTGTGCCTGCCGGGCCACACGGGGCTCCTCCCATACTCATAGCAAGAGCTTGTGCTAACGTTATGTAGCATCTAAAAGAAGAATAGTACCTAAGTAATAACCAATATTTTTAAAAACGTATTACCTATCTGTGAGAGGTGTAATAACCAACCGATCCGTACACCCTAAGTATTCATTTTGATACGAGAATATCACGTCGGTGATTATTATCAGTGTTTTATCAGCCTCTTCTTTAAAATAAAACCGGCACTGCTTAAGCCATTCAAAGTCATTTACATGTCGAATATTTAGACGGCACTAAAATGAACACGTTATAAACCATTTCTAGAAATTTGCAAATGCCAAACATACTAATATATCGAAAATATCCCGTTGATGGACATGGATCGTGATCAAAGTCTCAAACTTTGTCCTTTCAATTTTTGTAAGATCCTTCGTTGTTTGGTCAATGAGAGTGTTTAGTAGCTCCAAAAACTTATTGTTAGTTTCGGCCATTATCTTTTTGTCAGCTCTTGCTTGCATTAAAGCCAGCTCCGCGTCTCTGGTCCATATCATCTGCAATCCTAAGAGCCCAATCTAAAGCAAGGAATCAAATTATTGTTTGTTCTTTCCTCAACTAGTGATTAAATAACCTGAGCAGGCAATTTGTCAAAGAACTGGAGCATATTAAAATTCACATCGTTCATCGTAGCATACGCTTGGCGGATAACTGAATGGAGAGAAGCTTGCGAAGTAACCAAAAGTTGAGTCAGCCAAGTCTCAACGCTGCCCTCTGCCCTTACAGCCTTTTCCAGAGGTATTACTTCATTTTCAGAAGAAACGACGGCAGTCATCTTATTATACTCGATGTCGTGAAACTTTACCCAACGAGTGTTGTCAAAAATAGAGAGAAGGTGGTTCTGAATGGTGTGGGAATCCGAAGCCTGGCCAAGAATTTCCAGCAAAGCAGGATCAGATACGAAGAAGAACCTGGGAAACATCATCCTCTTTTTCTCCAAATAACCACTGAGTGATTTCTGACATAACTCCAGCTGTTCTTGTAGGTGAGGTAAGAGCTGTTTTAACATATCGTCACCTGTAAAACAACGTTAACATATGGAACCTAACTTTTTCGAAACAATTAGTACCAACACAGCAGGATACAACACCAGGAGTTTCATGTGCTCTTTGCATAATCTTTTGCCACGACTTATCGATCTTCGAAAACCGTTTAGCTTCCTTGGGAAGCTGCTTGGCAATGTCGCCGCCAACAAATACTGCCTCCAAATAAACCCACATGTTTTGCACCAGCAACCACCTTTCTAGGATTTCGTTAGTATTACCCAAGTCATGAACCCACTGTTGAATCTGCTTGCGAAAGGGAGCGTTGTATCTAAAAATTGATTGATAACAAACAAAACAAAGACAAGTCGATTTTTACCTGTTTGAAAGAAGGGACCCAAGAATCATAAGACTATCTTCAAGTTGTCCAATGGTTTCAGCTGTCGTATCGCCTCTTAGGAGGAGTTCCCCTCTGTTATTAAAAGTCATGAAAGTCAACTCCTGAACAGACCATTCATTAGTAACTTGCCGTAGCTTGGCTTCAATATCTCTTTCTTTCATTGCTGAGATACATATATCCTGTAGATATGATAAAGTGATTAGGTGTAAAATATTACTTGAAAATTAATTTTTACCTCAATATCCTCCTTATGCTGCAACAAGGGGGCCTCTAATATGTTCTTCAAGCAAAAACCATCACTTTCAAGCTCAAATACGTGATTTAAAGCTTCCATAATCCTTTGCCAATGTCTTGGTTTCATAGCTTTGTTAGCCATAAGTTCCAGCAAGGGACACATGTCGTTAAAATCATCAATGGTTTTCTTAAGGGCGAAAAAGGCAGGCCATTCCTTCAATCCTTTAGGCAGCTTCCGGCATCTGTTTTGAAACTCCATCAGCTCATTGTTAATTTCTTCAATATTCACTTCACCCCATGGTATGTCATAGTAACTGTTCACGCGATCAATTACATCGTTGTATAATTTATACAACTTTTGTAGTAGGTTGAGCTCTTTTCTAATCTGGGCCATATCTGGATAATCGGTAGTAGGCAATCCAAACAATTCTTCTCCACTTTGATACGTTTGCAGTTTACGCCACATCCCGTCAAAACGGTTCTGTAAATAAATTATAAATTTGAAAAATTATTAAGCTGAGTTGAAGTGAAACCTGGAACAGTATAAGCCTGTCAGACGCTTCACGAGGAGCTAAGCCAGGCTCCATAGGTCCTTTATCACGATATTCGTCGCAGTAGTCGATCTTATCTTGATGGAATTTGGCCAGGTTAGTGCGTAACTCGTCCTGAAATTGGGGCTGCATGGATAGCAGCTGAACGTTCACTTGCAAAGCTTTGGCCAGCATCTGTGTCCAGCTGTAGCGCAAATTGTCTACTTGTTCTAGAACTACGTGCTCTACTTTCACATCATATCGGTTCAGTAAGTTGAACGCTTCCTAGAAAACGATTGCACTGAATGCCTGCACAAGTTTTAACGTGAGCGATAATACCTCGATGGGCTCAATTTTAAGTTCCATGTCTACTTCCTGTTCTCGTATCTTTTTCAAGGTATCCATTACGAGTCGCACGTCGTCCAAATCCCGAATAGGTTTATCCAGCTTGCGTCCCATCTCGTGCATAACGGCATAGACATAGTCCATTTCCCGCCGGTACTTCTTTTTCATTGCTAAACCGATTCTAAAAGAATATTAGTAAAATTATCTTTAGAGCTGATTTGCAACATCTTGCGCTATCGCAAGTTCTTCAGCCTTTACGGTTACTCTCATACAATGCCGACTAGGCGATGTTCTATTTTACACCGTTTGTATATATCATCGTCTAGTAGGCATAAAATAAACGCAAACTCGATCAAAACGCATTGCCGACTGTAAATTCTAGAACCCGATACGTCAACCGCTCTCATAATTCTGTTAATTTATATATAAGTAACGCCCACGGAAACTGAATATATCGTTAAACGCAACATGAGCTAAACCACCGACTGTCAGCTTCGGAAGTAACGACGACTATCGTTCTAGACACATTACCAAGTATGAAGATACTTCCATGGTCGATTCATGATTTCTTTGAACATAACGTCATCTGAGATGATTTCGGAGGCTTTCACGGCCATTGTCGTTAAGTAACAAACAACTTCCGGGATTGGACCGTGTCATAATTGAGGTTGAAGAGCTCAACATTTCGCCCACTTTTGTAAGAGGCTTCATCAGGAGGAAAAGCAAAAGAGCACGGTAACTCAACGTGTAAACCACGCCAAAGGCGAAACTCTTCTTCCTGATGAAGCCCCTTATGTCGTTTATTACTTAATAACGTCAATCACTTATAATAATGCAGAAAACTAAAAGCCGTGTTTACACAACTAAAAGTACCACGGTTGCATTCGTGTATTTCTATTTTCGGGTTTTTGTAAACAAACTTCCCTTAACTTTTAATAGCGATATTATCACAGAAAACAATTATTTATTATGCATATTACCTGTGTTTTTTCAAAACTGTTGACACAGCTTCAAAGGCAAGTGAATTTTGGTTAATACTAATGAGAGTTACTGAATGCAACCAACGGCCGAAGCAAGGAAATATTGAAGCCGTACTTTTTGAGCGTATTAAATGTGTCTTTGACTCTGATGTTTACACATAACCTATACATTATTTTGACTACGAAACTTTTGCAAATTGTTGTGCATCGCTTTGATTGCCCTGCAAATATACCACATAGTTGGCGTTGTACCCTGCATACGGGCTGATTTTCAGGTATGCCGATCAACGAAGGATTATACGAGGAATAAAAATTTGTTTCCTTTATTATAGCGACATTTTGAAGATTACCTAAGAAATACAGAAAACCATTGAGCTATAATTCAACAACTGCTGCTCAGCAACATCCTGAATGCTAACGCTTGGAAGACATCTACTTTCTTTGAGAGCATGAAACGTTGCAGTAAAAAGAGTTGGCGTTGTACCACGATGTCTGTAATAAACCTGCATACGTGCTGATTTTCAGGTATGCCGATACATGAAGAATAACAATTTGTTTCCTTTATTATAGCGACATTTTGAAGATTACCTAAGAAATACAGAAAACCGTGAGCTCCCCAAGTTTGGTTCGACCTGCAAAACACTACTTTCCGGTCTCGTAACGTATATTACTATTAAGATTAATTTAGTTTGAAATGTGTATAGCTCAATACTGCCGTCATAAGCAAGAAGGCGGTATCTACAAAAAAATCGAAATTGAGTTATTGGTATCGTTGGAATTGGTACAAAATTCCAATCATTTTAGATAAGTAACAAATCGATATCTGCACTGTAACTATGATTTTCAGATGAAAAAATGCGGTACTTATCAGCTATAATATCCCAAGGACAGTGATAATTACGCAATAATTTTATTGCAGGTTTCGAAAGCACGTTGCTTGGGAACAGCCCGACGCCAGCGGTCGAGGGATATTCGGTTAGACAATTTTTTGCCCTTGAAAGCATTTATTTACATTTATTTAGTGGAAGTGCAATTATAAAAAGAATATGACATCTTAAAATACTGCATTGCGAACTGTCAAAAACTTGACGTAACATAGCAACCCGCACTGACTGCTGTACACAAAGTGATAACAACCCATGGGTAGTTTTCAATGTAAGGATAATCTAATTGGTTGATTTTTCCCACATGACTAGAAAAGAGTTAATTTCATTGGATCACAAATTTCAGAAAAAATTGTCTACAGAAATTTTGTTACTTATAAAGCGCAAGAAGGCGTCATATGTAAAATGCAAAAGTAAAAAGCAGTATCTGCGTGTAGAAGCCGCCTTCTTCTTTTCTTTTGTTAGATACCGCCTTTATTGTCTGTTTTCGTGGACGCAAATGTTCAGATACGGCCAACTGCCGTTTCATTAAATTAATAGTATCAAGTCTTCCATTATACAACATTGTCAAGTAGATGCCGCTTTTTCAATCTGTATTTAGTGTTCGGTCGATTGTTGCAATTTAAAGTCAAAAGGCGGTATCTACATTTTGTCACTACAATTTCTTTATTTTTGATATAAATGGTGAATATTGTTTCTTTTTATATAAAACACAACTAAATTCATACTTATAATACAAAAAATCCACGGTTATGTACCGCATGGTGATGAAATATCAATAAGTTAAGGGCCCCACAGACGTTGTTCTTTTCTGGCAGTTTTGTCTGCACGGGCAAAACTGTACGGGTAAAAACGAACAACGACTTCAGCCACACACGAACGGATTGTTTCGTTCAGTTTTTCTGATATCACCGCTTCATCAACTGTGATGGATACTACGACCACGTTGGCAGTGGCGGCGGAAGTGGCTATACAAGTTTCAAAAAGAAAACGTTCAAAATGGGCTTAAGAATGGCTAAAGAATGGGCTAAATTTTGCTAGAACTTACCACAACTGGGGGGATCCCGAATGGAGATGCGTATTATGGACAGATGAGTCTCGATTTACTTTGGATGCTCCAGATGGTCGTTCACGGATATGGAGAAGACCAGGAGAACGTTATGCTGCTTGTGCTATGGCCACAACTTCATATTTTTTTGGAGGTTCGGTAATGGTATGGGGAGGGATTTCTTCAGATGCTCACACAGAGCTTAATATCTGTGATAGAGCAGCGCTCAATGCAGATAGGTACATTAGGAATATTCTTGAGGAATATGT
The DNA here is from genome assembly GCA_940337035.1 of Agriotes lineatus. NCBI lineage: Eukaryota > Metazoa > Arthropoda > Insecta > Coleoptera > Elateridae > Agriotes > Agriotes lineatus. The sequence continues at coordinate 55,636,607 of OW679201.1, read as the reverse complement.
TGTTCCGTTTAGTCATTTTGTTGGTGACAACTTCCGTTTAATGCAAAATAATGGACGGCCACACGTAGCCAACATTACTCTGCAGTATCTAAACGATTACACTTTTGGATTGGCCAGCCTGCTCACAAGACCTGAACCAGATAGAACACATGTGGGATCAACTGAGAAGAACAATTCGTACTCGCCCTAATTGGCCTCGGACATTAGGATAGGTTACTACAAGAAAATCTTGCACGACTGATTAGCAGTATGCCTAGACGTCTAGAATGTGTAATTAGAGGCCTATTTTATAACTCATAGCGATGTCGTTAAGCACCAGTTACAATTCGATTCTCGTTCCGCTAACGATTTTGCAATGAAAACCAATTTCATAACTTTTCGTAATCGTTACTAAACGATTAAACCGTTATGATATGATCGTTAAAGAACGGCACTTTTGTTGACAGTCGTTACGCAACGGTAATTATCTATTTTGACAAATAGCTTTATTTATCTATTCTTTTCCTGTTTATTATTGTTCGAATTGTTAAATAATTAGTGATGGATAGGCCTAATAACTTGTTAGAAGTTTTGGAGGAACTAGAACGAAGGTAGGAAGATAGTATATTGTGTTACGACACAAAATGGTTTACTCTTTTATTAAAAAAGATTTATCTGCAAATGGCGAAAATATTTTTTATTTTCAGAGAGAGAAGTCGACATATGAACAGGTATTTGAGGGACACAAGTGATCCTTTCTTAATTCCTGAAGAACACTTTCGAAAATTGTATAGGTTAAGTAGAGAAGCCGCAAGGACACTGTATTTGGAATTATCACAGCATATGGATATAGGCAGAAGAGTTACAAAAATTCCATCAGTTGTGAGAGTATGGATGTGAATTATGTTAAGCTAATTGAGTATTCTATATATTTGAAACTTTACAGTTCATCACAGCGTTACATTTTTTTGCACAAGGCAGCTATCAGAAATCAGTAGGAAAAGATCAGCACTGCAGTGTTTCACAAAGTGAAGTCAGCAATAGCCTTCACGAAATTATCAACATTCTAGTGGAACATGCAGCTGCAAATTATATAAGATTTCCGAGAAATGTGGCAGACGTCACCAGAGTTAAAACTGGGTGATGACAAAAACTTAAAATAAGGTCCATTAGGTAATTAATTGTTTGATTTAATCATTTTCAGATTTTTTGAAAAGTTTGGATTTCCGGGCATATTGGGATGCATTGATGGAACCCACGTATTGATTGTTCCTCCTCCAGCAGTGCATGATATATATCCTGGTCGAATTTATATCAACAGGAATCATAGACATTCCTTGAATTGTCAAATTGTAAATAAAATATCTACGTTCAATGATAAAGAAATTGTTGAAATTTTTATCTACAGATTTGTGACTCTGATTTGAATATTCTGTCCATTAATGCCAGATTTCCAGGATCTGTTCATGATTCCGCGATATGGATGATGAGTGGGGTGAAACAAATTTTGAGGGACAACTATACCAACAGAGGAGACAGATCAACATGGCTTCTAGGTATAAGCATTGCAATAACAATATCTCTTATTTCACATACCAAAAATTAATTAGGTGATTCGGGATACCCATTAGAGCCTTTTCTTCTAACGCCCATTGAAGGAGCAAACCCGCAAACCCCAGAAGGTCGTTACACAAGAGCCCACAAAACAGTTAGAAACTGCGTCGAACGATGTATTGGGGTTTTGAAGTCATACTTCAGATGCTTACACAAAGATCGTGTGCTTCATTATACGCCAGTTACGGCTGCCAAAATTGTATATGCATGTGCAATTTTGCATAATATTTTACGGATGAGGAACATTGTTGATGACAATATTGAGATAAGTAAGCAGTTTTCTGTCTGTTATAAATAATTTTTTTCTAGCTGTGATTTTTAATTTTTAGTGAATGATGATCAACCTCCACAAAATCCCTTAAATGAAGACGAAGAAAACCTGCTCCAGCAAGGACGTCAAATAAGAAATAATGTAATATTGCAACATTTTAGATAATTTATTATGTTTATTATTATAACACTTAAATAAAGAATTCTACTTAATTACAAAACCGAAGAAAACTTTTTGTATAGAAATATTAATGTATGTACTCATATGAAAATGAACATAAAAACAGAGCACAAAAGTAATAAGTAGGTATATGACATATATACAGTTATTAAAGTAAAACTATTGAGAATCATCTTCTAAAAACTGAAATTCTGTTTCCGGATATTTTAGCTTTACTTTTAATTCTGAAATCGCAATTTCCTTTTGTTTTAGTTTGACCAGCGTTTTTAAACTTTCATTGATTTCTTGTAGATAATTGGTTGTGGTTAAATCATTTGCCACAAGGTTTCTCACAGAAGCGGCCAAAGTTACCCTCTTTGGTTGCTGTTTCTGGCTGGAGGGTTGCTGAATATTTTTTTCTATAGGTGGTGTAACCAAAGATGTAACTAGTTGTGGTGTTGGAGGCTTAACTGGTATTGCAGGTGCATCATCTGTTGGTATATTGATAATTATAAATGAATCTCTTGTAATTTATTGTCCTATACATATCTCAATACCCACCATCTAAACCTAATTCTGGAATGTTTTCTAGTCCATTAACAACAGCCCGTCCTGTGAGATCCAGCAATCTATTTTCAACCTCAGTAAGTGGAATATCTGGTGGTCCTCCACCAGTTTTTACTCGCGATAACTCGAGCTTTCTGGCTTTTTTTCGCACATTGCATTTCCAATCAGCAAACCTCTAAAATGTTAACAATGCATATAATTTAACACAAAATTAGACAAATATGAGAAATTCTTTTATTACTTCTTTCCACTGCTGAACAGTTTTCATTGGTCCACCTGCTGCATTTAGCTTTAGGGCGAGCGTGTTCCATGTTTCCTCCAAGACATCGGGATTTTTAGAGTTAAATTTATTGGTACGAAACGGTTCATTACTCTGCAATTCTTCCAGGTAAATCTGATATTGCCCGGCAGTGATCTTTGCGGCGCGTTTTCTTTTGCAACCACTTTGATATTCATCTTCAGCCATTACTTTTGAAAGTTGGAAATGTCCGCAATGTACACAGTTAAATTGAAAATTGAAATATGCTATTTTTAACGTCAACTGTCAAACTGGCTCAAAACAATTGATTTTTCAAAAATCAAGTAAGCTAAAAGTATACTATTCATTCTAAAATCAAAAGTTCATAGTTCCGAATAAGCGTTCAAGGTCAATGCTCAACGATGCTGGTTACAAAATAACAATTTTATCTAAATCGTTCGCAAAACCGTAACTGAAGCCCTGAACGATTGTAGCTACCTAACGAATCGTACCATAACGATTTTTTATAAAATAGACCCCTTAGAGCTCGTGGCGTAGAATTAACAGTTAATACTGACAGTTATCGGAAACAATTGACATGCTGTAAACATATCCCTGACGCCAACCCGATTCTTAACAAAACTTTATCAAAAACTTGAATAATGTACGACAGAAACAAAATCGCAATATTTCAACAATTGTATGGTTATGAGTTAGCCCACTATAGCACTAAATTTGTTTTCCGTCGACCTCACTATAAAATGTGATTTTACGGACGCATTTGCGTACCAAAAATGCCACTTTTTTGGACACCATTAATTTTTCGTCCGCAAACACTTTTCGTCCGTAAATGCTTTTCGTCCGCAAACACTTTACGGCCGCACTTTACAGCCACAAACGCTTTTCGTCCGTAAACACTTTTCGTCCGTAAACGCTTTTTGTTCTCAACAACTTTATAATTCGGACTTCACTTTAATTTTTTTTTCAAATTATGACGGTCGACGGAAAAATTTAATATGCACCTCGGACGAAAACTGCTTTTTATGGCCTTGCCTGATTGCTTGCCTCGGCCATCGCCTCGGCCAGCAATTGCAGGCATCGTCCATAAAAAGCCAATTTTTCGTCCTTGATGCATAAATAACTATTATTGATATGTAAACATCGACATCAGATTTTAAGCGCCAGAAACCATTTTCAGTATGTAAAATTGGAAAAATTATTCGTAAACCCAGATTTTTGTCGCTCAGTGTATTTGGGATTGCTGGTTGAGGAAAAGAAAGTGGCATCGACGGCCGACGTTTACAGCCGCATCGGGCAGGCAACATCAACATTCGCCTTGCTCAAATGGTGCGTATGAGAAAACAAATACTACCATCAAAACGAAAGTACGCTTATACCGAACGCTGATCCTTCCCATTCTTCTTTATGGATCGGAAACGTGGACACTACGATGGTTCCGACATTTCTGCCGAATGGATGATAACCGTTTGCCATGTAAACTTCTTTGGCAAGACCGTCCGGCAGACTGGAGAATTCAGCGATCGGCACCGAAGAAAACCTGGCTAAAGAATATCGAGGGCAACTTAAAGAATCAGCGATTATCGGTTATCGATGCCCAACACGTCGCCAAAAATGGAAACGAATCGTAAATGGAGTTCGAGACCCAGCAGCACCGACAGCAGCGTATTCGTTGCGGGGACGTCCCGCCCGGACCGCCAGCTAATGGACCAAAGAAGAAGAAGAAGACTAATAACAATAAAGAGGGAAAAATACATTTGACGCAAAATCACAATTAATTTTTTCAGGTACTTACTGTCACAGTTTCTTTACAAGTTTTAATTGCTTTTGTTTTAAGATACAAGGACAGTTGGCGATCACAAATAGACAATGGTGAATCATATTTTAGGTTACAAGAATTGTCACATATAATCTCATAAGAGCATTAATTCTTTCCGGAAATTTTTTTGAGTACGTTCCAACAACGTCGTATTAATTTGCCAAGCGGGACGCGAGGGCAAATTACGACGTTGTTGGAATGCACGAAAAATAATTTCCGGATATGAATTAACGCTCGAATGCAGATTCAGTAAGAAAATTGTAACGACACAAACCCTCACAGTTAGATTGGTCTACCGACAATAAATTTCCACGAAATTTTGTTGTTGTCTTGCTTACGGCTTGTGAACTAATTTTTCTATTGGTCATTAATTAGTGTCGTATGATTTTCACAGAAAGAACACATTTTCTCTCAAGGGACAATATGAAATAAAATTAAAATATCTATTGTCATGGTATTCGTAAAATAAGTTCAAAGACTGCTAAATACCGATGGGGCCACAATTATATACAGACAGATCAATAAAAAAAATCAATTAGGGCAGGCTGTGATATGTGTTATACGTTTGGCAGTACTGAAGTGTATTGTCAGTCTATGTCAAATTCAAGATTTGCAGGTTAAGTTTTGTTCGTTGTTTGACACAGACCGACGTAAAACTTAACCTGCAAAGCTTGAATTTGACATAGACTGACAATACACTTCAGTACTGCCAAACCTATAACACATATCACAGCCTGCCCTAATTGGTTTTTTTATTGATCTGTCTGTATACAGTGAAATCTCCCTTGGGCGGACACCAACGGGACCGACTGAAAGTGTCCGTTCAAGAGGGGTGTCCGCCTAAAAGAAATACGAAAAAAAAATCGGTTTTTAATGAAAACTGTAATTAAAGAAATTGGGACATTTAAAACGTATATGTATGTACACAAAGAATCATTGAAAATGCAATGCAACCAATATTATCGCCCCTTGTAAAATCTCAGCAATATCGGGCAACTTTTATGAAAATGTCTGCATTAGATGAAGTACTACCTGGATAACATGATTATAGTAGCCTTCTAAAAACATTGTTTCAAATGTGTAACATGTGTTGCATAACCCTGTTTATTTTCAATGATCGTGTGTGTAAATGTTTTTAAAATAAACAAAAAACTTAAAACTTAAGGAAAAGATAAGGATTTGTTACCTTACAAAATACTTTCTTTATGTTTAATTATATCAGCAGCTTGTGTTTTTTCGATATCAAAACGCTTGGATAAGTTCCTTACACTTGACTTTTCCCTATTGTGAACTTCAACAATCTAAATTTTTTGTTTAAACGTGAGAATTTTAATATTTGGCGCAATTTCTACAATGAATGTATCGCCCACTGTGTCTTTTCCGCATAGACGTCAGACTAATACTGAATCCCCGCGTGTACCGAAAGATTGAAGTCGGTGAATCTCCGGTTAACTCGGGAAAGACCCTCAGTGAAGGCAGGCAGCGAAGTTGGCGTGCGGCGCGATTGAGAAATGCAACAGCGACACTTGCGACAGAAAAATGAGACAAGGCGTTTATTTTTTATTTGGTTTTTTTCCGTTTAAGAGAACATTTTCTTGTGCCCGCGTCCGTCCAAGAGGGAGTTAACACAATGCAAATTATATGAGAGTCGGTCGGGACCATGAGAAACTGTCCGTCCAAGGGAGGTGTCCGTGTATCCGCGAAGGTGAATTTTACTGTAACAGCAATAAGATAACATGAACAAGAAAATAACACGTATTGCTTGAGTAAGAAAGAGATAAACATAATAGCAAATATTCGAGTAGGCCTGACGTCAATTTAATTATGACAGATGGCAACCACACATGCCTACTAAAATAATTTTTTTTTCGTATGGTCATCTCTTACATACTCAAGCATTCTATTTTGTTGTACAGGTTATCTCATTGTGTTATATATAATTATGGCCCAATCCGTATTACAGCATAATTTTGATTTAGAGTAATGAAATAGTATATTGTATGTTAAGAGCTGAAAGTGCATTCTTGCCGCTTGCACATGAATATTGCTGGTTGAGGCAAAGCCGAAACCAACAATCATGCAAAAGCAGCACACGCACTTTTATCTCGAAACATACATACTATTTTTTCGACGACTGAGCATATTATTAATGGAAAATATCATATTTCATTTTATTGCAAATATTAATTGACAATCAAGTTAACATTACTCGCACAGTCTATTAGACATGTGACGCGATTATTTCGACAAAAGACGGGCATTGTCAAGGAAACATTCAGACGTGGCTACCTATTTTGTTCACGCGGAAACCCAAAACGCTCGGCGAGCGGCAAAGTGATGAAAACGCACGCTCAGCGGCAAATGTCAACTTTCTGTTGTCAAATGACAGTGAGAAAAATCTACTTTCGATGTCAGTCGTCGAAAAATATGTTTCTTATGGTTCTGATCCTGGCGGTTGAAAAAATTGTATATACACGGCAGGGCAGAACACCATTTTTCCCTCTGTGTATTTGTAGTGCTTGGCATCGCCCTTGAGCTGCAAACTCACATCTTGGGAAAAATTATGCTTTTCTTTTTCTTATAATGTATTATTTTTTCACATTGCCATTGGTGACATTAAAAAAAGTGACTTTTCGATATTTTTCATAACTGCTCAAAATCATATTGATTTCACCTAAAAATGAACTAAATGAATTAATAACAGATTCATCCATTTTCAAGTAAGCTCTATTCTATAATGTATAATGGTTAATTTATACAGGGTCCGGCAACGAAGCGGGGGTGGAAGATATATCTAAAACTATGAGAGTTGCATAAATATTGTGTATATAAAAGTTGTAGGTACTAAGGTGGTGCATATTACTAAAATAGTTTTGATTATACAGGGTGTCTCAAAAAAGTGTGGCGGATCAAAGTTACCTTTTTTTAAATAGAATGCCGTATAATTAGGTAGCTTAAAAGTTTTGTATTGAAATACTCTTCATTTTCATATCAAGTTGTATGGGTCTAACGTCAACTGTTTTGGAGATATTAACAATTTTATGCAAAAAATTGCGGAACTTCAGGCGGCTGCTGTAAGCGACAGAAAACAATTGAATGAAGGAAAACGTTACCAAAAAATTATGATTTTTGTAAACTATCTTTCAAGTGTAAAATGGTGGATCTGGGTATTAATGTTATACAGAGTGCTCAATATTTGCAAATTTAATTTAGATTTTTTTTTCAAATGGAACGCCCTATATATTTTTGTATTTCTGAAGAGCTCTTTTAATGAACTTTCTTTTGATATGTTACTTCATACCTCTTAAGTTCCAACTGTTTTTCAGATATGCGAGTTTAAACATAAAAAACAATTTAAACCCCTTAAGATGCTTTATTTCAAGGGATAAAAAACAAACGCCTTTAAAATAATGATTTAAACACTTGAATTCTTCAAACAAAAGATAAAACCAAGCTTAAAATACAAAAATTGAACCAGAACTCAAAACTAGAAATAACCAATACGACCGAATTTTGAGATAGGAAATGAAGTGGAAGAAGAAAGCTCATTAAAAGTACTTTTTAAAAATACAGGGATATACAGGGTGTTCCATTTAAATAAATCAAACTAATTATATTTGCAGATTATGAATTCTCCGTACAGCTTTAATACTCAGAGCAGGAAAGGAGAACTATTTGAACATTTAGTGTAATTACGTATAAGCTTTTGGTGTATTGGCTTTTTTTTTATCTGATTTAATTTGACCGTGGAATTAATTTATTCCTGCATTTATCGTTTTTTTTTCGTGTTTATAATTTCCTGTATCAACACTGACTGAATTTATATTTTCTAAACCTGGATTTTGTGCTTTTATTTTTAGAGAGATCATGCGTTTAAATCACTATTTTAAGGGCGTTTGTTTTTATCCCTTGAAATAAAGCATCTTAAGGGGTTTAAATTGTTTTTATGTTCAAACAGTCATATCTGAAAAACAGTTGAACTTAGAAGTATGAAGTAACATATCAAAAGAAAGCTCATTAAAAGGGCTCTTCAAAAATACAAAAATATACAGGGCGTTCCATTTGAAAAATAATCGAAATTATTAAATTTGCAAATATTGAGCACCCTATATAACATTAATACCCAGATCCACCATTTTACACTTGAAAGATAGTTTACAAAAATCATAATTTTTTGGTAACGTTTTCCTTCATTCAATTGTTTTCTGTCGCTTAAAGCAGTCGCCTTGAAGTTCAGCATTTTTTTGCATAAAATCGTTAATATCTCCAAAACAGTTGACGTTAGACCCATACAGCTTTATCTGAAAATGATGAGTATTTCAATACAAAACTACCCAAATATAGGGCATTCTATTTAAAAAAAATGTAAGTTTGATTCGCCATACTTTTTTGCGACACCCTGTATAATCAAAACTATTTTAGTAATGTGCACCACTTTCGTACCTACAACTTTTATGTACACAATATTCATGTAACTCTCATCGTTTTAGAAATATCTTCCACCCCCGCTTTGTTGCCGGACTCTGTATTTATACAGTACAGTACACATTACGCTTCCATACTTTGACCAAAATTATTTAAAAAGATATTTTTGTCAATTACACGGAAACATTGCATGTTCAACACATTGGAAAAGTTATTCTTCCATGCTCACGTAAAACTTTTACATTCGCCGGAAAACTCTCACTTTTCTTAACTTGTAGAACAATCTACTATTAATTCACTAGCGATTTAAGAACAACTCGCTAGCATATAAACATTATAAACAGTTACTTATGGTTGCTATTATAGAGATAATAATAATAATGCCAGTTTAAAATGACAAAGAAATAATAATTAATCGAGTTATTTAACAATAACAGTAACGGCGTAACTGGAGACTTGAGTTACCGCATTTATATTTTTATGACGCTCAACGCCTCAACGGATTAAACCTGAAAAGAAACACAGATTGCAAGCAGCTGAAAATTATTTCGGTGGCACAAATAATTCTCACATATAATCTCATAAGAGTATTAATTCTTTCCTGATTTTTTTTACTGCATCCAACAACGTCGTATTAATTAGGACGCCTTCCAGAGACGAGCGTTTCCTTTCCAGAGACTTTCCATTTGAAAATATATTTTTTGGAACTTTTCCTTACTGCCAATCTCTAGCGTGCTTTTAAAACTGTCTTTAGTGCAACAAAAGTTATTACATTTGTTGTACATTTTAAATGCGGCATATGCCGCGGGTTTCAGCTAGTTATTTATATAAACGCCAACGGGAACTAGACGTATCATTGATCGTAGGTACAACGTCGACCATAGGCGAGTAGTGGTCCTGTCCAGGTGTGTTTATCTTGTACAGGTATGCTCAGGTAGCAGGTAATTACCTGTGCGCATATAACCACTACTATTATAACGTCGACCGCTCCTGTAAGACCAACGATTTATTCGACGTAACTTCAATAACAACTGGATATATCGTTTACTATGGCCACATGCCAGACACCAACCATTGCCACAACGCTAATCAACATTAGTCTACACCCAGTAACAGGTAAGATCATTTCAATGATCGCCATTCTATATAACGTTGAGCGCTCTCATAACACCAACGATTTATTTGACGTAGCGCCAACGAGGACTGTATGTATTGTTTACTACGAATACAGCGTTAGACGTAAGGTCGAGTATCAATTTTAAACGTTCCGCTAACTATTACTATATTGTCAACTACTCGGTCTGTACTCAGTAACGAGTGTAAAGATGAAATCAATAGTCACTATTTGATTATATCAGCGACTGCTCACACAAAACCAGCGATTTATTCGACGTAATGCGAACGAGAACTAGTTTTATTCTTCATCACAGGCATTTTTACAATTTACAATTTTTTTCGCAACCGCTGAATCAATCGCGACCAACCAAAAATTAGCATGAAATTAATGAAAGGTCTCATAAAACTGCATAACTTTCGTGGAGCCTTTAACTGCTTTGGCGTCAAAATCAAGTCGGAAAATTAATAAATGGAAAATATGTTCGTTCGGATGGATAAAAATACAACAGCTCAAGAACGACATAACCTCACAGGATGATTTTTGCCCCTTTTGTGTGGAACATTAATTCAAAGAACTTAATACCTTTTGCGCAAAATTGGTCGCTTCGTTCTATGTATGTATTTGTCGGTTTGTATTAGCGTTACCAATAATAGACGTTAAGTGGCCACCTAACTACGCTGTTAGTTTAGTCTAATGATACCACTTGTAGACTAAAGTCGCGAGTTCGAACTTTGGTCGAAGCAAGGTGTTTTTTAACTTGTCTCACCTTTAAATTTGAAATATCACATTTTCAACGTTGTCTGGCCTATTCGTACTCTACGTTAACTTTTAACCTATTTCCTCCAACTAGAATTTGTAATTATTATGAAAAAAGCTTTACTCATAGACGTAACGTTGACTACTAAATTTAAACGTTCCAGCAACCGTTTCTATAGTATCAATCACAGGTATGATAATAATTTCAATGGCAGCTATTGGATTAGAACGTTGACCATTCCTATAATACCAACGATTTATTGGACGTAACGTCAATAAATATCGTTCATCATAGACACAGCTTTACTCATAGATGCAAGGTCAACTGCCAGTTTTAGACCAAACGCCAACAGTCGCTACAGCGTTAATCAATCCGTCTAGAACTCTAGATGCAGTCACAAGTATGAAGACAGTTTCAATGATCGCTAGTTTATTATAAGGTCGATGCCCCCATAACACCTACAATTTATTTGACGTAATGCCAACGAGGACCGGATACCTTATTTATTGCGGACAAGACTTTATTCACAGACGTAACGATAACTACTAATTTTAAACGTAACAGTAACCGTCTGTTGCTATTTTATTGTAACTTCGACCGTTCCTAACATCAACGATTTATTCGACATAACGCTAATAGGGACTGCATATATCGCTTACCCCGGACACAACTTGACTCATAGACCTAACGTTGACTACCAATTTTAAACATCGCGGCAACCGCTGCTATAGCGTCAATCGCTCGATCTGTACCCAATAACAAGCGTGAAGATAATTTCAATGGTCGCTATTTTATTGTAACTTCGACCGTTTGTAACATCAACGATTTATTCGACACAACTCTAACAGAGACTGCATACATCGCTTACCTCGGACACAACGTGGCTCATAGACGTAACGTCGACTACTAATTCTAAACGTCGCGGTAACCGTTGTTATAGCGCCAATCACTCGATCTATACACAATAACAAGCGTGAAGATAATTTCAATGCTCGCTATTTTATTGTAACTTTGACCGTTTCTAACATCAACGATTTATTCGACATAACGTTAATAGGGACTACAATCTTTAATTGACAGCTACAATTTAAAACAAATAATCAAAATGCCAACTAGGTTAACTGCTAAAACAGCTACACTTTTAGATTTAATTATAGTACCGAATAATAAAATAGTACGAGATTGTGGTGCTTCGGACTTCGGCTCGACGGATCACCAGATCGTGTACTGCACTATGTTGCTTGAAAATAAAAAAATAAAATGCCAGTATAAAAAATACCGCACATACAAGCACTTCGATGAGCAAAGTTTTAATACTGATTTATCGTTATTGGATTTATCTGGTGTGTTTCGTATGGGTAATATTAATGATAAAGTAAATTATATTACAGAAAAATTAATTCAACTTTTTGATAAGCATGCACCCTATACTTACTCTTGATTCACAAAACCGCCTGCTCCATGGCTCACCGACAATATTAAACTGATTATGAATCTTAGAGATAAGGCGTTAAAAAAATTTAAACAAACTATGAAACCGTCGCACTGGGATTATTACAGGCAACTACGTAATTATGCAACACAGGCAATAAGAAATGAAAAAAAGGCATTTTTTGAATACGAGCTTAAAAATGCAGATACTAAAACATTTTGGTCAAAACTTTCAAAATACAATATTCATACTAAAGCTAAACCAGAAATACCAGCATCACTGAAAGATCCCAACAAGATTAATGATTTTTTTGTTAATTCAGTACCGACCGTTGGCAACAATACAATCCCAGCAGTAAATTTTTATAGTGAAAATCGACTCCTTAATGAAAATATCTCGTTTAAATTTAAACAAGTGAATGAAGAAGAAGTTCTTAGCGCCATTAATAAAATCAAAACAAATGCTGTTGGTGGTGACGGACTAGATATAGGTATGGTGCGCTTATGTTTATCTCACATCTTACCATACATATGTCATATAATAAATTTTTGTTTAAAAGAAGGAGTATTTCCAGAAAATTGGAAGCTAGCTCTGATAACGCCTGTGCCAAAGAATAATAACCCCAGTGAATTGAAAGATTTTCGGCCCATTAGTATATTACCTGTATTGTCAAAAGCTTTAGAAAAAATAATGGAGTTGCAAATAAGGACTTATTTAGAACAGTTTCATATACTTCCTAATACACAGTCTGGATTTAGACCGGGGTATAGCTGTAGTTCTGCTCTTCTTAACATCACGGATGACATTATTTCAGAAACTGACAACAGCAAATTAACTCTTCTTGTATTGCTTGATTATAGTAAGGCATTCGACACCCTAAATCATGAAGTACTTATTGCTATTCTAAAGTATATTGGATTTGGCACTACCTCCGTTAATCTATTTAAAAATTACTTGAGTAATAGAAAGCAAGTTGTTAAAATTGACCAATGCACTTCTGGTGTTCTGAAGTTGAAGTCGGGAGTCCCGCAAGGCTCTATATTGGGGCCGTTACTTTATACTATTTATACATTAACTTTTTCGAAACATCTGCAGTTCTGTTTATCTCATCAATATGCCGACGATACACAAATATATATATCTTTTCAAGCAGATGATGTAGTGTCAACTTGTTCTAAAATTAATGAAGACTTAAGCAGCATAGTAGAGGTCTCAAAAAATCACTCATTAGTTATTAATGCCTCAAAAACGAATGCTATTTTATTTGGACCAAGTCGGTTAAAAGAAGCGGTAGCACCGAGTGTATCTGTTACAGTTGGAGGACAACCTGTAGTTCTCGCTGATGTTGTAAAGAATTTAGGATTAACAATTGATAGTAATTTAAAATTTTCTGATCATGTTGTACAAATTTTAAAGAAAGCCTACGGTACACTTAAATGTTTATACCCGTATAGACATTATCTGTCAATAAAGACTAAAACTAATTTGTGTGAATCTCTGGTTCTTTCTTATCTTAATTATTGTGATGTGGTGTACGGCCCTTGTTTAGGTGCTATGGATAAACTTAAATTGCAACAGATTCAGAGATCATGTCTACGTTATATTTATGGGGTGAGAAAATATGATTCTATATCTCATAAACTTAGAGATACAGGTTGGCTGACCACATATAACAGGCGGGTATTGCATACAGCTTATATGTTTGTCAATTTAATAAATAGTAAGTGTCCAGCTTATCTGTACGAAAAAGTTGATTTTAGGTCTGATGCCCATGGTATTAATTTACGTCCAACATCAACAATAAGCATCCCGAAACATAAGACAGAGAGGTATAAATCATCATTTAGCTACCAAATTGCTGATGTCCTAAATAAACTAAAACCTGAATTTAGGTCTAAAAGCCCTGTTTTCTTCAAAAACGCCTATAAAAAATATTTACTGTCCTTACAGACGTAAGGTGCTAATCCTGACACACGTTCTTCCTCCATGCCTACTTCTTTGTTTAGTTCTTAATTATGGTAACTATTACTTTATTAATTAGAATTTAAGCCAATTATTTATTTTCTTAATTTTGCGATTGCTACATATCAAATTAACTTTTTTCTATTAATTAATTATTTATATTTACGTCAAGGTTAGATGTAAGAACAGCAATGCTGAATCTCGCCTTGTGAGTTCATATTTATGAATAAAAGACTATTATTATTATTATTATTATTATTATTATTATTATTATTATAGCTTACCTCGGACACAACTGGACTCATAGACCTAACGTTGACTACCAATTTTAAACATCGCGGCAACCGCTGCTATAGCGTCAATCGCTCGATCTATACCCAATAACAAGCGTGCAAATAATTTCAATGGTCGCCATTTTATTGTAACTTCGACCGTTCCTAACATCACGATTTATTCGACACAACGCTAATAGGGATTGCATATATCACTTGCCTCGCACACAACTTGACTCATGGACCTAACGTTGACTACTAATTTTAAACGTCGCGGCAACCGCTGCTATAGCGTCAATCAGTCGATCTATACCCAATAACAAGCGTGAAGATAATTTCAATGGTAGCTATTTTATTGCAAATAAAGCGTAAGAGATAATGTTAACGTATCAACCGATTGGCAGATATGCAATAGCATCACATTCGCGATCAACGGTGCAACTATGCTTCCAAATAAACTATCGATTGTCGTTACATCAAAAACTAATAGTCGCCGTTACGGTGCGTCCAATCTCCATCAACTTTACGTTCAAGCAAATTATCGGAATTATGAGTGTGTTCGAAGTCACGAATCACGATTTAATTTCGGCTGTACGCGTTGTTTACAGTCGGATTGGCGTCAAGGAGTGACCGACATTATGGAATTGGTTGGCTTTAGACAAAGGACTAAAATCACCGTAACATTCAAAATTGGTCAACGTCAAATCCATAATCTCATCCAGGCAGCATTGTGTAACTATAGAAGATCTGACCGTTGTCGACAATCGCATGTTTAACAAAATAATTTTTCAAATTTAACCGCTTTTTAACCTCTCCTTGTGTATGATTTATAATTCATACATACCTATGCGTGCAAGATTTGATTTCTGTAAGAAGTCCAAATTTAAGCTTCTCAGTCGAGATGGCCAAGTAAGTGCCGATATTATGGATATCGGGCTCCTCTCCCAAACGACCATCCAGCTCTTCGTGTTTCCTTAAAGAAGCCTCAAATTCTGTCAAACAGCAATTTAGTAATTCTCGCTGACTTTTCTCATTGCGCCACAGAACATTGTATGGTCGCCATTTTATTAAAAAGTTAGTGACCTCCTAAAACAGATTGTGAAATATAATTTTAGTAAAGCCATGAAGCAAAATTGAAAAGTCATAAAAAAGACCACTTCAGCTATAACTGACCTGTTTCATATTTTGAGTACATGTCGACAGCAGGGAGAGAGTTTTAATAACCTCTTTGTTTTCCATGACGTTGTTGAAAAAATTCTTATACTGAAGAGGAAATGCCGGCTTCTCCTCGGTGGTAAGGCGGTACAGGCGTCGCCGACGCGTTCTGAAGTCCTCTTCCTTGTTCTTAGCACCTGCCTTGCTTGACTTCTGTTCGGTACAACGAGTTACAATCTCCAACAGTGTTTTCTCATGGCCGACCAGCTTTTTCCACTTTGACTCCTTGGCCGGCGGAGTCTTGCATGAAGTGTATATACAAAGCGCCATGCGGTGTTCGTTGGAAAGTGGCCATGGTGTAGTTTGTTGATGATGTGTCAGTTATAGGGAAGTGAACGTGAGACCGATTTGAGAAGTTGTTTATGCAAACAATGTGCGGTAATATTTGGTTAGTGTTTGTGGTAGATAGGTAATATATACATTGTAATGTGTTTTATATACAGCGTTTGTTCAGTTATTAGTGCAGTGTTGGGAAGGTAGAGGAAGAAATAACAATCATTAATCATGAAACCTTAAAATTCTAAATACACACTTAAAGACCATTTCTAAGACCTGACAACTTAATTCGCGAACTCACGTCCTCTTGATGTTCATGCTCTTCACAAAGAACTTAGCAACTATAGTGACATAAAATTTCTGTTAAAAAACGATTTCTTTGTTTTCAACAGTCAAATTTTAGGAACTTTGTTTTCAGTGCTGCTAATTAATGGTCAGCTTTGGCTCTCACTATCGACAGTAATTTTACATCCATAAGAAAACCGTTGCGCACTTTCGAAAATGGCTTGAATTTCGAATCTGTTCTTACCAGTTTTCAAAGTTATGTGTCCTTGCTGTTCCAACTCAGATGCAATAAGACAACACAGGAAGGAAAGCTGCTGCTACATACAAACGAAACACATAAATACCATGCACTATTGAAATAAGAAGGTGATATAACAACGTAAAGTTCACAAATTAAATTGTCACACCTCGTAATAATGACCCAATCCAAATACCTGTGGTTTACCCCCAGTCCACTGACCGACACCCTTGGAAACCGAAGTGATATGTTTCCCGGCCAGAATTAAAACTTCTTGCACCTCATCCAAGTTTGGTTGAATGCCAACTTTAGGGATAAGCAAGACAGCATTCAGAATAAAAACAGGCGTGCTCTCGCATCCCTCTTCTGCAAAACAAGTCTTCACTTACGAAGACAAACTACAAACATTTCTTACCAGCGACACTGAACCGTTTACGAAGTGCATCAAGGGACTGTCTGGTGACCCGTACCAGCACATCCACCACTTTGCGACTGTAGTAGCGCCTCATCTCCCCCATGGCTCCTTTTACCATATCCTGCATGGCCTTCACCATGCCCCCTCCTAAGAGCAAGTGGGGCTTCTCAAAACACTCGTAGACTAGGCTCCAGTCCGATTGCTGCTGGGTGGAAGAACTTTCGACGTCAGTTTGGCCATCGCCCGTTAAGTCATCTAGAAAAATGTAAATTTTATGTATACCAAGACCCCCGCCTATAGATGAAGATTTAGATTCCAAGCTATGAGCGACATGTAAAAACCAACTTTCTCCGACTCAGCTATTGAGTTTGTCATACCGAAAACGACCAAAATATAGGGGCACGTACAGAGGAAGAGAAGAGAAATATTAAAGTAAATACCATCAAAACAAAACTCCACATCATCCCCCATCGAAGATGGGTAGTCCTGCTGCGCCTTGTGCACCAGCTGCAGTATTTCCTCGACTGCTTCTTCCACCATTAAGCTCTTGCGGTGGAGTTCGGTGGCAGAAATCCGGCATATATTTTCGGTGCGTTCGCAAAAGTAGTCCAGGGACCACGCTTCCTCGCCTAATTCCGGTAAAGCGTGCAAAGAAACGGTTTGCATGGATGTTAGAACTTCCAGTATGCGGTTAGTGTATATATCATGGGCTCTTGCTACCTGTACAGAAAATGGTTTGTTAACGGGCCGTGACTTGAATAAGCTTTTTAGAAGTATTTCTCTTACCAACACTTTAAAATTTTGTACAGCTTCATTGACGTTATCTATAAAGGGTTTCCAATTCGATGAAACCCAAGTCAGATCCCTCAAAGATGGTGCAATCATGTCTGTGAGTCTTACTAGCTGGGGTAAGAAAAGGGGGCGCACTTCTAACTTTACTTCCCTTACTATTTTTATGAAGTCGTTAATTAAGAACTGAAAATATAACATAAAAACCATTGTCGACTACAAATAATCCTAAGACACTGTTAAAGAAATAAAAATTGATTAAAAATATCAGAATTACCTGCAAAGAATCGTTCACAAGTGTAAAGTGTTCCTGTTTAGTGTAGAGCGTGAGTGCAACCATTGGTAAAGGCAGATCCATTTTGGACATAAGGTCTGCTTCTCTAATTAACAGAGGAATTGTACTGTGCAGATTAACTTTTAACCTCTGTTGTTCAGGACAAACCGTCAGCAGTGGCTTGTTAAGACACCCATCCACATCCCAGACCTTAACAATAGAAAATAATTTAATTTTATATTAATTGACAAACATTAGGACACCAAACCACACTAAGGTGCATTTCTTGATGCTGCTGTAATCGCATGGGGTTGAATAACCTTGAAAAATAACGAAAAAGAAAACACTTACATGCTGGGACATCCAAATGGCTACCATATCGTTTTCATACCCTTTCAACATATTTTCTGCATTTTTGTGGCGTTTGGACAGTTCTACTGTAGCAGGTAGTGTTTTTAAAATTGGGTGCGTTGTTACACTCTCTAAAAGCTCCGCTAAATGATATACAAGCGATCTGGCCCACTTAATTCGGCCTAGTTACAAAAGTCTTAAGTTATTTTCCATTGCTCGGTTTTATCAAAGTAGAATAATACCAGCTATCGGTGGAAACATCCTCGGAACAGGAGGGTCATCCTTTTCTTTCTTGTACATGGTCACTATACGGCTTACTTCTTTTTCGCAATGCCTCAAGATGCGCTCATATTTATCATCCATGCGAGTTAATGGGATTTTTTCGCTGACCTAGACAATATTGTGTTTTTAAATCTAATAAATTAGTATTAGAAAGAGTCAGGAAGAAAATGAAACCTACTTTCTCAAACCTGGTTAAAAATTTGATGCCCTGCGGAGTCTCCCAGACGCTTTCAAAATTCTTCTCAATCGTTCCACCTATTTCCTCCTTCAGTTCGTCAAGCCGCGTCAGAAAAGTTTGAAAATCCGTGTCGAATTCTGAATTGCGCTGGTCTAAATAGTCGTAGGTTTTGCTCATAACTATCGCTTTTACGTCCTCAAAGCTTTGCATTGCTTCGTCCAGGGCTACCAAGTAAATTTTATAAGAAACCAAAACTCGTGAAACTCTAAGCTATACCTTCCCCCAGCAACAGTCCTTCCATTCTCTTCTTGAAAAGCTCACTATAGTCGTCAATTAGGTCAAACACTGTGATAATCTTGCTCAAGCGGTCACAGAAAGCGTTGAACTTTCCGAAAACGTAGTTCTCGGAAAAGTTAAACGGCTCCTGGTCTGGCAGAAAAGGCTGGTTCTTCACGGTGAGGTAGGTCTTCCGGTAAACTTGGTTCAATATGATGCACTGCATCAGCTTCTCTTTCACATCTGCGCGACTCTGCGACCAAATCGTTTCGTTGCCTCTGCACGTGATGTACTCTTTGCACGTTTCTATCATTTGGTTTGTTATCTAAAAGCAAGGTTTAATGAACAAGCTTTAAGTAATTGCGCTATACTCACTTTGACCATCAGAGCTGAAGTTCTTTCAGAAGTGTTGTAAAACTGCGACACACTGTGAATTAAACGCACAGTCTGCAGTAGTCCCAGAATGGAATCTTTCATTTTTACCTAGAAATGAAGATAATTTTTGAGCTGAGTGCCTTTATTTCCACACTTTTACAAACCGGGTCGTCCAAATACAGGGAATGACAATTTTTTTCCAAAGCTTGAATGAACTTGGCATTGTCTTTGGCTTCGTTGTAGCAGAATGTAATCTTCTGGTCCGTCTCTCGCCATTCTTTAAGTATTTTTGACCTGCCAAACTGCAGGCACATTATGGTTAACTGCACCTCAGTCGCCTGTACGTGATTTACAATTTGAGAAAACGTGGCGCCTCGTTTTTTCCAATACTCTAGCTCATCCTGTGGACCTAAATACAGGAATTATACGTTACTTCCATACGTTTAACTTACCGGAAGAATCGTTTTCCCTTCTAATCTGATCGCTCTCCTTAAGAATCTCTGCGAGATGTTTGATCCAATTTTTAACCCTATTCTCAAGATACGCAGCAGTTTCCGACTGCTTGGCCATTTCTTTCAGTTCCTCCACACTCTGGCCAGTAAACACAGTCTTACCGTCATCAAACATATTGCCTTTGCCACAAACCTCCTCACATACTGATAATGATACCAATGTTAGTAACTGAATATTAACCAACAAGAAAATTAACCTTTAAGTGCACTGCAAAAAGATCTCAATCCTGGTAGCAGCTGGTTCTTTACCATGGGGCAGTTCGCAGCATCGTCCTCACAATCAGCACTGGGATGCGCCAGTGCTTCCATAAAGACGTGTCGTATAATACGCTCCACGCAGGTAACCAGCCCAATTTTTTCAGCATCAATCACACCACAATATAGATCCTGAGAAATGAACCCGTTCATTTGACTCTTCCACAGTAAACAGTTACCAACCTTTTGGAATCCTTCCTCCGGCAGCTGCTTCGTGGTGTTTATCCTGAAGATATAAATACAAATCCCCGTCAGGGGATACTCCCACCCATCGGTGAGAAACAGCTTCTTCTTGAGCACAGGAGCAGGAGCAGCTTGCGTTCGGCTCACGTTGCTCTGCAGCTGCCTGCTGGTGGAGGGCTTGCTAGGGTCCGCAGGGGCTGCAGCTTCCGTGTCCTCCATGTCTTGGTAGAACCACATCAGCTTCGTTTTCGCATGCGGGATGAAGAGCTGGTTTATGTCGTCGAGCTTAAAAAGAACGCTGCAAATTTTTGCCAAGGGTTTTAGAAAGGCTCACCATGTTTCCTTCGAAGACGTGGTCCATAATTTCGTGTCGCGAGAGCCCAGTTCCTTCGATGAGTATCTGGAAGGTGAACTCCAGCCGGGGGTCCATCTCCCCCCTGCGGGCCTTGCGCTCACATTCTTCTCGGCGGCGCTGAAATTAAGGGCACAGATTAAAATTTAAACCCTTGGGACGGTACTACCAAAAGGGCCTCCTCAGAGTCATCGCTGTACTCGGATTCGGAGTCGTCGGAACCCGCCGGGTAAATCTTAGGACCGTACACGAACATTTCTAAATAATTATAAATTTTTCAAACTAAGATTGTGGGCTTGTGTTTTGTAACGCAGGAAGGGCTGCATTAACTGAAAGCCGCGGCGCATCCGCCAGGAACGCACACGCGATGGGATTCCATGTCACTTCTGATGTGATAATAGACTGAAGTGCTATGTAACACAATTAGGGCACTTGCGTTCCTGGCACCAGGTATTTATAACTGAGGCTAAACTCTTCTGTTCTTCGCAGCCTGCTGAGTGAATTGCTATTGAAACGCGACCCGAGCAGACGATGGGGGCAAAAAAGATTAATGGTGTGATGCGCTGATAGATTCCCCCCTAAAATCGCCCTTTCAAAGTTCAAGGATGCCCTATCAAATTGAATTGGATCGGTTTAGGTTTAGAATGTTTTTTAAATGCAAATGTTGCTTCTGTGTTTTTGACAAATTGGGCTTTTTTGCGTTTTAATGGGTATCCTTTACAAGAAAAAACAGTTTCAACATTGCATGGGAAAAATCGCGATTATAAATTATTGTAAAGAGTTTGTTCTTCCAGTTGTAAAGTCAAAACCGCTAATAAGTAGTTTGTGTACAACAATAAATAATAAAATACATTTTTATCAACCTTGTTAGAAGTAGACTTTTCATAGGTCTTATAGAACCACAACTTTGTGGAACTGAACAGGTCACTGGCCTAATATAAGAGGAAGAAGAATGATAGGTATACTATCTAAAAATTTTCCCAGGTGCGAGTACAAGTATTTTGTGTAAATTTTATTGTGTCTAGATTGAAGGTTGCATTTATCTTCGTTGTAAATCATAACAGACTAGGTGATAGATTTTTTACAATCTTAGTGATACACATTCTGTATACATTCCAGTTAAGCTGTATTACTGATTAGCCATCGCCATTGGTTCCTAATTTTAGAATCTGAGCTACTACACAGTAAAACCTATAAACACATTCACTGTTCAAAAACAAAATCAAATGCAGGAAACGCCGATAAGACGGAGGTTTTAGAGAAATCATATCGAAAGAATGGATAACAAACCAGCTCGCAAGAAGCAAAATATAAATAGGATAGTATCCTAAATTAAGAAAAATTTCACCAAATCATACAATTACAGCACGTCTATTCATTTTAATACAGAAACTGATTCAAATAATCGATAAAGACATACCGCAAAGGTTGTCTAGTACGAGTATTGGAGAAGGAAGACAGAAAAAGTACCTACAGCCGTGAAAGTGGGTACACCACCCAGCCAATAAGATAGGTTTAAAGTGATAGGAGAAGAAAGACTTAAAGTATTCAAAAACCCTTTAAGGTTGAAACAGTTAAGGATGGTCCCTTTCCCTCCCGCCTTATAACGGTCGGATTCCTTCTAATTGCATATTAAGCAAAATTACTCATGCAGCCATGGAAATCTTTCAGCTTTGAAAGAATCGTTGTTTCCTAAT
The DNA here is from genome assembly GCA_940337035.1 of Agriotes lineatus. Classification (NCBI taxonomy): domain Eukaryota; kingdom Metazoa; phylum Arthropoda; class Insecta; order Coleoptera; family Elateridae; genus Agriotes; species Agriotes lineatus. The sequence goes on along the minus strand of OW679201.1, from coordinate 55,614,024 downwards.
TACCTAATTAAAAAATCTGTAAAGAGATTTATTCAGAACTTTCCTCGCAAGTGGACGTTGTGAGACTAAACAATTTTAAAAATCGAAAGGTAATATGGATAAAAATATCTACATGTTCGTAATAATACTGAAACAATAAAAGAAAACACTTGGTAATGTCAATTACATCAATTTTCAACCGTCAATGGGATTCGAACTTCAGCGCCTGCGTGTGCGATTTCAATGATCGGCTGTAGGCTACAAGTAGAGCAGGGATTCGCTGCCGCAGCAACCGGGACCCTTCCGATGTCTGCACTGCAGCTACATTTAACACAACGCCCTTATTCGTTGCCTTTTTTTCTTACAACATTTATCCTGTATCTGTAGGGTTAAATTTTTGTCAAGGGTAAAGCCTGAGCTATGTGCAAATTATTACTTTTATCTCTCAGTTAAAGTAAAACTAAACAAAATTTTATTTTTTAAGGTGCTGGGTCCAGAATATTCCCTTTTTCGTCGGGGCTAAAAACATTAGCTATGTGCAAAATATTACTTTCATTTAAGTAATAGTTCTTGAGTTACAGCAAAAACAGGCAGAATTTTATTTTTTAAGGTGCTCACCCTGTATATATTTTACAGAAATGTTCTAGGTTTCATGCCAGGAACGCTATAATTCGCATGCAAAATATCGTTTTCCTACAACTAATAGTTTTTGAGTTACCGACAAACAGACACAAAGACAGAAGGATTTGAGAAAATTGTTTTTCTTCAATCCCGGAAGGTGATTTTCTCGAGATTACAATACTTTCTTCCAAGTAAACGTGAGGTGTAGTCACCTCAATACTTCTTCTTCCTGCTTGCAAAGATTTAATTTCTTAAAAAACCAACAAAACAAAATGTACAACAGTTATAGTTAATTGCGTAATAGGAGTGATTCAAAAATAGCGCATTTCCTCTTGAGGGGTTGCTAGAGAGTACGGAAAAAAATCAAGAAAAAATAAATTTCTCTTCTAAGTTCAGATATTAAAAAAACTTAATCTTAAATTTGGCAACATCACATCTAAGTATGTTACTAAATAATGTAGATTAAGTGTCGTTCATTATTGTTATTTCGAAACCACGGTGATCCATTAAGCATAGGGTAAATAATTCGGCATGTGTTTATCCGGCTAACGAAATCGGATAAGTTTTGTAATCAGGTTTTAGATAAGTAATTAGGTAGGTATGTTCCGTTTGTCAAATACGTACAGGGTCCGGCAACGAAGCGCGGGTGGAAGGTATTTCTAAAACTATGAGAGTTACATAAATATTGTGTATTTAAAAGTTGTAGGCACGAAGGTGGTACACATTACCAAAATATTTGTGATTATATAGGGTGGCTCAAAAAAGTGTGGCGAGTCAACTTATCTTTTTTTCAATGGAATGTCCTATATTTGTGTAGCTTAAAAGTTTTGTATTGAAATACTCATCATTTTTATATAAAGTTGTATGGATCTAACGTCAACTGTTTTGGAGATATTAACGATTATATACAAAAAAAATTATGAACTTCAGGCGGCTGCTATAAGCAACAGAAAACAATTGAATGAAAAAATACGTTATCAAAAAATTGTGATTTTCGTGAACTACCTTTCAAGTGTAAAATGGTGGATCCGGGTATTAATGCTAACAAGGTGCTCAACATTTGCAAATTTAATCATTTCGATTTTTTTCAAATGGAACTGTTTTTCAAATATGTGTGTTTGAACATAAAAAACAATTTAAGCCCCTTAAGATGCTTTATTTCGAGGGATAAAAAACAAACGCCGTTAAAATAATGATTTAAACACTTAAGCTCTCAAAAATAAAAACACAAAACCAGGCTTAGAAAATATAAATTCAGTCAGTGTTGATACAAGGAATAATAAACACGAAAAAACGAAAGGGTCAAATAAAATTAGATTTAAAAAAAAACAAAAGCCAATACACCAATTTCCTGTACGTAATTACATTAAATGTTCAAATAGTTCTCCTTTCCTGCTTTGAGTATTAAAGCTGTACAGAGAACTCATAATCAGCAAATATAATTATTTTGATTTATCTAATTGGAACACCCTGTATATTCCTGTATTTTTGAAAAGTATTTTAAATGAGATTTCTTCTGACATTTAATTTCCTATGTCTAAATGTAATCGCTTTTCAGATTTAATATTCGCCTGCTTTTTTCGTTTTTTCGTATTAGTTATTTCTGGTATTGAGTAGTGGCTGGATTTTTGATTTCTAAATTTGGTTTTATCTTTTGTTTGGAGAACTCAAGTGTGAAAATCATTATTTTAACAGCGTTTGGTTGTTACTCCTTGAAATAATGCATCTTAAGGGGCAAAAAGAAACCACAAAGAAAATGGACACGGATAGCACCCAATGGATACACGAAAAATGAAATAGACTACGTACAGCTGATTGCAAATAAAACTGGGACAGCTAATATGTAATCTGTAATAGGGCGTACAATTAAGTATTAAATACTCCTGATTATGTTGCCTTTTCTTATGCTTCTGTATTTAATAATATTTTATGTAGGCACATACGGAAATATAATTTAGAGCCAGTTTCACACATTATTAAAAACTCAAAAACAAGTCCCAAGACTTGTCCCAGTTTTATTTGCAATCAGCTGTACTTGCAAAAGAAAAATATATAATCCAGGATGTGACGGTTCTAAACAACATATCTCTGGGAAGTGACTACCGCATGGTTCGAACAAAACTAAAACTACCAGGAAGACCCGACAGAAGAAAATATTCCACGAAACCTCCAAATAAGATTGATATAGACTTGTTAACAATAAATAGAGACCTATACAGAACTAAATTAGATACCATACCTAAAAACAATAATCATCAAACTCTTGACAATTTAAACTCTACTCTTACTAAAAACATCCTCGAGGCAGGTTTAGAAATAGCAGAAAAACAAAATAAAAAACAGGAAAAGAAAATAAGTAACAGGTTTGTAGAAATGTTGAAAGAAAGACGCGAAATGTTAAATGAAAATCAAAGGCACACAATCGAATTCATGGAACTGAACAAATAAAAGAAGATATACGAAAACATCAAGAAACCTACATAAAAAAATAATTAAAGAATATCGAAACTTAAAGAATGTAAGACTAAAAACAAAGCAAAGAAAGATAATAACCTTGACAGACGAAGTAGATAACACAATCAATGACATAAATACAATAAAGTCAGAAACATAAAAATTCTACAAATATCTGTACAGTTCCAAAAACAACCCCAGCAAGAACGTCGAAAAAACACTAGCCAAAACAGTCACAAATGTAAATTCAGAAGACCTACCAGAAATAACGGAAGATGAGATAGAGAAAGCCATCAAAGATATAAAGAGAAGTAAATCCGCTGGAGAGGATGGTATCATACCTGAACTATCGAAAGAAGGAGGAAAATCGATTCTGCCACACTTACAAGAACTATATAATAGATGCTTGGATAAAGGAGTAATTCCCAAGGAATGGACTACTGCCCTAGTTGTACTAATTTACAAAAAAAGAAGATCCTACACTACTAACAAACTATAGACCAATAGCATTACTGTCTCAGATGTAAAAATTACTCACGAGAATTATCATGAACAGATTAACTAATAAAATGGACAACTACTAGCCAGTAGAACAGGATTTAGAAAAGGCTTTATTACACCAGATCATCTCTTAAAAATCCGACAGTAGATAACCAAAGCGGGTTCTGCGACAGGAAGTGACGTCATTTTGGCGGGAAATTCCAATTCGCGCGCAGGTCGTCTGCGCATCGCGCAGCGCAGGTGTCTGCGCAGGTTTCTGCGCAGGTCTGCGCGCGCAGGTGGGGAAGGGGGGCGCCTGCTCAGACATCGAGAGCGGGAGCCGTGGTGCGGGTGCAGGGGGCGGAGTCCTGGTTCGGGGCCCCCATGCTGCGCAGGTGTCGGTGTGCAGGTGTCGGTTTCCGGGGGCCGGGGGCGGGGGCCGGGGGAGGGGGCCTGAAGCTGTTTCCAGCCCTTTCGAAAATATATTATTATTACAGAAATGAGCACGAAGCGATAAGCTGATAAGAAACCGCAAAAGCTGATAAGGCGAGCGCGAGTAACCGCAAGAACTGATAAGAAACCGCAAGAGCTGATAAGCCTGCTGCTGCTGCAAACCGCAAGAACTGATAAGAAACAGCAAGAGCTGATAAGGACTTCTTCTTCTACACATCGGTCTAGCGGATATTCAATAATATCTTCATCATATGATAATAGTGGTTGATTATTGTCTTCTACTTTTTTCCTTTTAGCTTCAGGTTCACCGTTGGTTGTTGTCCATTCAATTTCGATATAGTCGTCATCACAAAATATAGGTGACCGTCTTAGTTTTTGTTTTTCGAGAAACACCCTTATACCTTCGTCTATATTATCGGCGGTAGCACCATTCACACCACACCCAAACATTGTAACTGTTAGAATGTTGAGGCTTTTTACTTGTTTAAAACCGACACACGTACCGCCAATTGAACTATTACTTCCGGGGCCCCCAATAATTCGAAAAAACCCACAGATTTGTGCTAGTTTTCCATAAGAACCAATGTTAAATTGAAAGAATGCACCCAAAAGTCACAGTTTCATTGCATGCTGACATCAATATAAATCATATACGATTTTCTTAACACATTCACGTTTTAATTCAAAAATTTGTAAATGCTCCTCTGTAGGTTTTATCACATTGTAATAAAACCAGCTCCACCCGTCTGGGAGTTCTATCTTTGTATTAGTTTTGAAGTCCGGATGTCCATCCAGCGTAACGGTGATACTCATACGATCGCAACCCAACCAAGGAAATAAATGTGAAAATTCGTGGAAATGATTCTTGTAGTAATATTTCTCATATGCTTCCATATTCGGACCACCATCATCACAAGTACAGTCACTTTCATGCTCATCTACCGAGTACATTTTTTTTTGCATACTGAAATACTACAGCTCTATGTATACATACATACACGTACCGCCAATTGAACTATTACTTCCGGGGCCCCCAATAATTCGAAAAAACCCACAGATTTGTGCTAGTTTTGCATAAGAATCAATGTTAAATTGAAAGAATGCACCCAAAAGTCGCAGTTTCTTAGCATTTCTATTTTTTTAAAGACATTAGATTTGATACTAGATTATATAGTTGTTGTAAAATACCTTCGTGAGGACAATTCAAACTGAAAATATCGAGATTCTTTTTACCGGCTTGTACTAGCATACCTGAAAATTCATTGTATTCATAAAAATTCTTTTTATTAAAGAAGTATATGTGTCCGTTCGTATATCGAAAAACAGATGTAAAGTCCACCGATACACCGGGGAAATCTTTACTTGTCGAACCGTATTTCGAATATTTAAATGTACATTCATTCAATTCCATGTATAAATTTGGTTCATAAAAAATATATGTACGACCGGTGTACGTATTAACAACGCCGTTTATCTTTAGTATCTTATTTTGTCCTAAAACCGTATTTATTTTTGGGTACCCGGCTGTGAGTTGGAACGAGGGGACTTCTATTACATAAATATAATTGTCTATGAAAAATACTATCTCCCCATTTGGCCGTTGATAAACCGCATCGATTTCGGTAAAATTTTTCGGTAAAAACGTTAACCAATCAGTTATCAGTAAAGGTTCGTGATATGTCTTTTCACCTAAATGTATTACCCATACGTACTTGCCATAAAATACATAAAGCTCTTGGTTAACTATGAGAAATTTATCAACTGTTTTAGTTAGTGCACAGAGATCGGGTTTTTTTTCGGCTTGTTTTACCGGGCTGTTTCGCAATTGTTTCTGCTGTTGCTGTTTGGTGGTTGCGGTGGCGACGGTGGTGGTGGTGATAGTACTGCGCCTTGGAATGTTATTTCTTTTCCCGTATAAACTTTGTACTGCAAGTATATCATCTTGGGAGAGGTCAAAGTCTGATATGCTAGAACCTTTAACGGGTGTCCAATAATGCGGATACATGATTGTGTTTGCTTTTGATGAATGACGAATACCTAAAGCATGTCCTATTTCATGTGTTAAGATAATAAGAAGACTCGTTTTTCCTTCAGGTAACACATCATTCACTCCAGTATGCCAATCAACCTGTGCATTTATATGTATTTTAGCTGTTTTCTTAACAGAATCCGGAAAATATGCGTGAGCCAATATACCACTCTCAAAATCGAACGGGCACCTTTCATTATCGACCGCTGTATATAGGTGATATTTATCTCTCATAGAGATTGCTATCAAAGCATTTCTTTCGTACTTGAATTGAAACTGTAGGTTTGTATATTGTGACCATATGTCGAAAGCCTTTGAAGCTACTTGAAACAATTCGGGGTTTGTCTGATGAAAAGTCCAAGTTATAACATCGGCATTCCACTTTGTCCGATGAAGTTGGTATGTCGCTATTGTATCCTCAACACCGCATCTGGGCTTCCTCATTAACTCTAGAGCTTCCGTGCTAATGGTGTTCGATACAGGTAGATTATAATATGATTGAAATCTGTTTAAAGCAAATATAAAATCGCTCGAATTTACAACTAAATCTATTGACGTTAAACCATGTTCACTTTCGCTCGATTTCAAAAACCCGAAATTTTGCAGGTATTTTACAACTTCGCATGTTGAATTCTGCTCGCTAACTGCATCAGCTACTACTACTACTAGAAATAAAACAAACATTTGATACATTTTGTGCGTTTAATGCAAAGTATCGATACATACTAACAACATTTTATAATACAACAGTAAATATAGTATGCTACGAAGACTGTTCTTTCTCCATTTCTATAAATTTGTACACTTCGTCCAACTGGTTGCCTAGTCCGAGACCCTCCATCAGGTTTATAAACCGTCTTTTTCCTATTGCGTTGTTTAAAAATAATTCACACACAGCTGCACCATTTTCATACAATTTCTGTCTCGTATAGAGCTCGTCGTCGCTAAATCCACAAAACCCCATTCCATACACAGCTTCATGGCCGGCATCGAATGCTAAGTCCTCACACAAACCTTGAAGATATTGTATAGCACTGCGCACATCTGTTGGTATAGCTCGAGCGGCTTCAGAGTAGCACATCCACATCTTACCGCTGTTTGTGTTCAAGTAATGACATAATAAACCGTTCAAATTGGTCATGTTACATTTTACAGTAAACTATTTAACCGCTTATCTGTGGTTACGCTCGCTAAGTCCTTATCAGCTCTTGCGGTTTCTTATCAGTTCTTGCGGTTTGCAGCAGCAGCAGGCTTATCAGCTCTTGCGGTTTCTTATCAGTTCTTGCGGTTACTCGCGCTCGCCTTATCAGCTCTTGCGGTTTCTTATCAGCTTATCGCTTCGTGCTCATTTCTGTAATAATAATATATTTTCGAAAGGGTTGAAAACAGCTTCAGGCACCCGCCCCCGGTCCCCGGCTTCCAGCCGCCGGTCCCCGCACCCTGCACCCGCACCCCGGCTCCCGCCCTCTATGTCTGCGCAGGCGACCCCTTCCCCCACCTGCGCGCGCAGACCTGCGCAGAAACCTGCGCAGACACCTGCGCTGCGCGATGCGCAGACGACCTGCGCGCGAATTTGAATTTCCCGCCAAATACCTGCGCAGAAACCCCCACCACACACCTGCGCAGAAGACCTGCGCAGTGACGCGTTTTGTCCCCGGACCGGCTTTGGTTATCTACTTCCGACTATTAATAGAAAAGGCCAACGAATACAACTTACCACTGTACGTTGCATTCGTCGACTACGAGAAATGTACAGCGACGCCTATAGTTGGTCTAACGGCTGTTCGCTGAGTAGGAAATATATTTTTTTTATTTTTAAGCGTTTGACACGATAGAATTCTGGGCGGTGAAAGCGGCACTCATTAACTGTAGGATCGACTCTAGATATATAACGCTACTAGAGAATATTTACAAAGACGCAACCATAACTGTACAACTAGATGAAAACTTAAAGACGAAACCTATTAAATTCGAAAAAGGTGTGCGTCAAGGCGATACTATTTCGCCTAAGCTGTTTACCCTAGCACTAAAGGACATATTTAAATCGTTGGACTGCGACAACAAAGGAATATCAATCAATGGCAAACGCTACCATTATCTCAAATTTACAGACGATATTCTACTAATATCTGATAATCATGAAGACTTATGTGCCATGGTGAACCAATTACAACAAGCGTCAGAAATCAAAGGCTTAAAAATAAATCTCTCAAAAACCAAAGTGATGACCAACTCAGAAGAACATCCCATTACGCTGTCAGACACCAAAACATTAGAATACGTCAAAGAATATGTATGTTTGGGACAATTAGTAAAGATATCCAAAGAAAATCAGACAGCAGAAATAAGTCGGCGAAACAGGTTGGGATGGATGGCATTCGGTAAACTATCGCACGTCCTAAAGAACAAGAATATTCCTCTGCATCTAAGAACTAGAGTATACAACTCCTGTATTCTGCCCGTCTTAACATATGGGGCACACACACGGACATTAACAAAACAAACAATAGATAAATCGAAAAAAAGTCAAAGAGCTATGGAGCGCCAGATGATAGGAATAACACTGAGAGATCGAAAACACAATGTATGGATCAGAAACACATCTAAGGTAATAGCAGAACAGACGGCAAAACTAAAATGGAAATATGCTGGTCACAATGAACGACAGCAGGACGAACGGTGGAATAAAGTAATCCAAAGTTGGCGCCCATACGACGGCAAACGAGAAAGAGGAAGGCCCCAAATGAGATGGGGAGATGATTTTAAAAAACACGCGGGACTAATGTGGCGACGCACAGCACAAGATAGAGACACATGACGACGCCTAGGGGAGGCCTATATCCAGAACTGGATAGAGTATGGCTATAAAAAAAGGGGGCTTAAATTGTTTTTTATGTTCAAACACGCACATCTGAAAAACATTTGAATTTAGAGGTATAAAGTAGCATATCCAAAGAAACATTATTAAAAGGGCTTTTCAAAAATACAAAAATATACAGGGCGTTATGTTTGAAAAAAAATCGAAATTATTAAATTTGCAAATGTTGAGCACCCTGTATAGCATTAATACCCAGATCCACAATTTTACAGTTGAAAGGTAGTTCACGAAAATCATGATTTTTTGGTAACGTTTTCCTTCATTCAATTGTTTTCTGTTGCTTACAGCAGCCGCCTGAAGTTCAGCATTTTTTTTTATAAGTTTGCAAGAAATTTAAAAAGTTGTCATCGTTGAGTCGAAGAGGTAAAATGACTGGTACCAGTAGGTAGCTACCAAGTATTCCAACCCACATATTCACGCTGAACCTTTGCTGATGGTGGTTTACAACTGCTGCATGAGGGTTTTCAAAGGCATAAACATAAGAACTGCGAGAATTAAAGAAACCATCCGTACTAAAATTTGACTCATCCGGGAGAAAAATGCGAGAAATAAAATTTGGATCATTCTCATTTTGTCCTGACAACCAGTTTCGTCAGCAATTACTCGATGTACGGAACTTTGCGACAACCCTAGTACTTGTGCAATGCTTCGTGTACTTCTGGTAGGATCTTCTGTTACAGCGTTTAAAACAACTTCTTCCATGTTTGGATTTCGCATATTTTGTGGTCGGCGTCGATCTGCATTTGGTAATAAAACCAATTGCTCAGTGTCTCTGCTCCTTTGCAGAAGACGGTTATTACGTTTGGGTCAGGATGTTTGCTGTCTCAGCGACATTATTCTGGCACTCCCCCACAACCAGGATCATATCTAGATATTCGTTATTAGAATACATTTTTGAAATGCCAAGTAACTGACTTTAAAAAATGTAACTTACAAATCTAAACCTACTCAAACAAAATACAAAAGAACTAGCTAGCTCAAGCATCATTGCCAGTTCCATTTTAAAACTATAGCTATCAAAAAATTAAATTTTTAAAACAAAAATGTTAGGTAAGTTTGATGAAACTGTCAGTTTTTTTAATTGGGATGTTTAATAACAATAACAAACTTCAACTCAAACGTTGAATTTTTTAAAAAAATTTGGTAAGTAGCTTATTTCAAAATGCATATTCAGCTGTTAATATTTCAGAGCAATGATTGTAAAGATTTTTTTGTGAATTTTTCCGTGCTCCGCTAGTAGCCCCAACAACCCGCCAGAGGAAATGCGCAATTTTTTAATCATCCTGTATATAACCAGTTTAAGAATTATTATGCCCATTATTCATGGACTTTAGAATTTTTTTATAAAAATCTAATTTTTCGAAATTTTCCAGAACTATACGTCTTATAAAAAATGTTTTACAACTATAGAGAATACCACAGATTGGCGAGTATTACGAAGAAATTTTTCCACTGGGAAAAAGATAATAGCAAAGCCAATGGATCATAGATTGAGACCATAAAAATTGCTAAACATCTTTACCAGTCACTGTACAGAACAAATGAGGTGAAAACTCAGAAGAAATTCCTGATATAACATTCACAGAACTCAAAAGTGCTTTAAGTAAAATAACGAATTCACGCGTTCCAGGAGAATTATTAAAGAAGGAGGACAAGATCCATAGAACCACTTTACTTATTATGCAACAAATGCATAGAAGAATGTAAAATACCGGATAGATAGCGAAATATGCGATAAACTTATTACAGAAAAAAATCGATTCAACTACAGACCAGTCATCATGACATTGCAAATATACAAAATTTTATCAAAGATAATTACTAAATGATTAACGAATAAGCTTGGTTTTTATCAGCCAACCGAACAAACGGGTTTCCGAAAGAATTTCGGAACCTTAGACCGAGTATTGGGTAATATCTAAAAAGTATGTAGAACTTGAATCTAGATTTCGTGTAATGACCTAGTATTTGTATCTAAATAAATCTGGGGGAAAGTATGTAATATCTGCATCTAGATACTTTTCGGAGTATGTTGTACATATAAAAATAAGAAATTTAAATATTATGTTTTGCTTTAGTACTAGGAAACACTGTAATAGCTATTTACGACATTAGGCCGGTAGCTAAACATTTAAAGTCGAGCTAGTGTATCACCGTTGAGCCCGTTAGGGCGAGACACGTAATCTAGCAAGGCCAGAAACGTGAATACCAGCCGTGTGTCGTATAATTATTTTTTATACTGAACAAGAAAAAGAACTATTTTGATTATTAATGAATTATACCTACCAAATTATTGTTATACGTTTGACAGTACTAATGTGTATTATTGATGGCACTGTCATTCTATGTCAATCAGACTGACGCAAGACCTAACCTGTTAACCTCAAATTTGACATAGACTGACAGTGTCACCAATAATATACTTCAATACTGCCAAACGTATAACATGAATCACAGGCGACTTGTGCTTGACAGTAACAAGTTGAGGTTCTCAACAATAATGTTATAGGTATTTATTTATTTATTTATTTATTTCGCACTCAGCCAACAGCCATTAGGCCAATTATAAGCGTCGCTGTACATTTATGGGGACTTGCAACCCCACTAACGACTGTTATGACAACCGGGACCAACTATTTCCGTGGCAGCCGTACCACGAGGTGCCGAAAAATGTTGTTCATTTTAACTAAGCGTTCTACTCTTGAGTTAACGTTAACGAATACAAGTATTTCGTAAGGAAGTGATTACGAAAGTGGTTTTATGAATTTTATAAAATAACATTGCGCTGTGGCCATAAAGTGAGAGAACAGTGGAACTTTTATTAAGCATTTAAAAACACATGCGTGCACGTGTTTGTTTTTATAAAATAATATTATTTTAAATAATTATGTAAAAAATAAACATTACTTTTATATTTATTTATTTATTTCAACCTGCGGTATTCTAGCGATTGTGTAACTGCAGTCTAATTAAAGGATAAATTCTAGTCTACGATTACTTTTCGATAATTTTTAGGAAACACTATTCTAGAATGTATCTATAAAGAAAAAAGATCTAGATTAATTTTAAAATTATGTTTTTGCATCTAGATACATTTTAAAATGTGTCTTACATCTATACCTAGATTCAATTCATCTGTATCTATATCTAGATATAAATTAAAAGTTAATACATGTCAAGAAGACTAGAAGAAAATCCAAGGCAGCTAAAATTGAGTTGTGTGGTTAAAGGAACATTTAAATTATCACAAAACTCAAGTATATAATCAATGTGTTATACCGGTGATAGCATATGGCTGAAAGGCCAACATTGCAGAGTATGGATGAAATATCTCAGTGCAAAACACTGCAAGGGTTCTTGAAACCTTGGGAGAACCGTAAATAATATAAAAGGTAAAATAATGCAGATAATCACAAATCATTTCTACATGAACAAACGCCAAAAATTAAAAGACATACCGCTGGATAGATTTTGATGATGAAAATTTCCATTCTCTACCTCTGCAAATGCCAAGAGCTAGAAATCCTCAGGATTAAACTCTGTGAAGAAGAAGAACTAACACCAGAAATGCTGGGGACCACCCCTATAGAGACAATCCATATATGAGGCAGATCAACACTTGAGAGCACAATAGGTCGCAATGTACGGTTCACAGGACCAGAAAAACAAGCATTTACCTTTTTTATCGACGATAACACACAACTAAACCGTTAACAACAGCAATCATAAACAGAATGAGAATGAGCGGATAATGTTAAAAATATTTTTAAGAGACAAAAAGGGAATTGCATGGATTCAACCAAGCACTAGAGTAGAAGGTGTCATTGCGAGAATAGTGAAGCAGTAGTGGAAATCTAGTAGTGGAAATGGACGAAGCATGTTATAAAAATGTGAGAAAAGGGGTAAACAATAGAATGTTGCAGTAGCAACCATGGGAGCAAAAATGGAAAAGAGGTAGATCAAACCTAATTAGGATCCACGATGGGAAAAGAATAACAGGCTTCAAGTTGATCAAGTTAGCTTACAACAGGAAGGTAGGGGAAAAATATGTCCAGTGATGGATGACAGAAGTTGTTTAAAGAGAAAGAAGATGAACAAATAGGCAGAAGAAATATTAGGCACACTATTTCAAAGTCTGAAAACCACCGAATACTGTTTGAAGCATATTCTCTTTATAACGAAGTATAATTAGTAATTTATTACTTGTTCTACTCGGCCTAGTAAAAGAAACTGAATAATTGAAAATTATAGACCGCAATCAAAAATAAAGTCATCCAGTGCAAAAGAAATCCAATATGGTACTCATAAAAAAACAATATTTAAAATTCCACAACATATTTGGCGATTAAATAAAAAACTAGGGTATGTTGTCTTCCATTTAAATTGAATATAAAATTGTTCTAATCAATTATATGGTAGTAGCTGGATAGATTTTGGTGATGAAAATTTCCATTCACTACCTCTGCAAATGCCAAGAGCCAGAAATCCTCAGGATTAAACTTTGTGAGAAAGAAGAACTAACACCAGAAATGCTGGGGACCACCCCTATAGAGACAATCCATATATGAGGCATATCAACACTTGAGAGCACAATAGGTCGCAATTTACGGTTCGCAGGACCAGAAAAACAACTACTAAACCGTTAACAACAGCAATCATAAACAGAATGAGAATGAGCGGATAATGTTAGAAATATTTTTAAGAGACAAAAAGGGAATTGCATGGATTCAACCAAGCACTAGAGTAGAATGTGTCGTTACGAGAATAGTGAAGCAGTAGTGGAAATGGACGAAGCATGTTATAAAAATGTGAGAAAAGGGGTAAACAATAGAATGTTGCAGTAGCAACCATGGGAGCAAAAATGGATAAGAGGTAGATCAAACCTAATTAGGATCCACGATGGGAAAAGAATAACAGGCTTAAAGTTGATCAAGTTAGCTTACAACAGGAGGGTAAGGAGAAAATATGTCCAGTGATGGACGACAGAAGTTGTTTAAAGAGGAAGAAGATGAACAAATAAGCAGAAGAAGTATTAGGCACACTATTTCAAAGTCTGAAAACCAACGAATAATGTCTGAAGCATATTCTCTTTATAACGAAGCATAATTAGTAATTTATTACTTGTTCTACTCAGCCTAGTAAAAGAAACTGAATAATAGAAAATTATACACCGCAATCGAAAATAAAGTCATCCATTGCAAAAGAAATCTAATATGGGACTCATAAAAAAACAATATTTAAAATTCCACAACATATTTGGCAATTAAATAGAAAACTAGGTTATGTTGTCTTCCATTTAAAGTGAACAAGATAAACAAAGGTGGTTACCTATTTAAAAGTAAGTTTAGTTTGAAATTCCCTCTTTAATTGCTGTATGGAACAAGAGATGGCGTATCAATACATGTCAATTTGTCAATACTAGTTAACACACTAGTATAAAACTGCGGTAGAAGATTTACAATTATTATCCTAGCCTTCTTGTAAAACTCCTCCTTTTCAAGTTTTGCCCTGAACATTTACAACCAAAGGGCCACCATTTCCATGAAAATCACGCCTCTACTTACATTGACCGTTTCAAGGCTAAACGATCTGCTGGGCATCGCCAGCTTCCTGAGCCCCCCGAGGAAGAGCAGCCGTCCCGAAGGCCTCACTTTCCTGGGCGTTCGCTTCATGGTTGGATATTGACACACCAAATAGAAATTATAACACTCTGAAAAGAACAATCGCCAAGGTGTCGGCGATTACAAGGTTTCGATGTTATCGAAACCTAGCAACTAATGTTTTGTCAATATAGATATGACGGGACTGCAAAGATACACATTTATACATGGATTGAGCCGTGTATGTTTTGAGAGGGTTTGTACCGGGTGTTGCTTGTTTCGGTGTCACGTAAGTGCAGAGTTTTAGCATTTGTCACCGGTTTGTGCAAATGCACAAAGAAATTAATTAAAATTGTGATAAATAACAAAACGAAGTAGAATGTTAGTCCAGCAATTATTATTCGCAGTACAAGAAATAAAATTGTCTCATTTCTTTCGCAATAATGTGTGTTTATCGTTATTCGTTCTGCCAACACTTTAACACCTAATTCTTCTCGTATTGCTTAATTTCTTATCCTATCTTTTTTAGTAACTCCCATCATTCTCTCCATTGTTTGTAATTTGTTCTTTCGTTTAGGCTGATAAAGTTTTGTATATTTTGGGTTTTGTTTCAATTCTCATTCAACAACGTGTTACAAATCTCCTAAATTAATTTTGCGCTTTCCTCCGCCAGCCATACTTTTTATCATTTCCACTTCCACCTCAATTCCTTCATAGCCTACAGTTTCTATTTTTAAATTTGATAGCTTCGCATAGCTCCTTATTCTTATTTTATCTTTCGTTGTTTCTTCTGCCATTTTCGTTGTATTATCTTCTCCTCTTGGTGTGGATATCATCTGGTATATTCCCTCCATTATCAGAATTTCTTGAAACAATTCTCTCCTTCTTTGTAGCACTTGTGTTTCTTCTTTGATTCATTTTACTGTTCTTCCATTTTGCAGCCAAATCTTCAGTTTTCTTGCTTCGACAGTCTTTACTTTTCTTTTTCTTGTTTTCTCTTTTTATTTCTTCGTTCCACCAATCTGTTTGTATTTAATTATTTTCCACTTTACAAATTCGACAAACTGTTTTTACAGTTTTTATGAAAATGCCCTTAAACCTCTGCCACAGTGTTTCTATATCATCTTGTAATACATTTGCAGGAACTTTTGAACCTTTTCAGTGATTGTTTCTCTATATCTTCTGATTCTGATTTCTTTGTGGAAATTATTTTCCTTAATAATCTGGTATTCTTTGTTAGCTTTAATTTATGTGCCCTTATTATTCGAACATTCCTTGTTTAAATCTAACATCTTTTATCATTTTTCTCTCTTGTTCTTTCTCAGTGGATATATAAAATCTGTGAATTACTTTTTTTCTTTTCTCTTTTCTTTTTCTGTGGTATCCTTGTGTATATTCTTGTATTTATAGAATGTGTTTGTAACGATGAGTTAGTCTCCATGTAGTATTTAGTTTCTTTCCGTTGTCAATTCTTTCTTTTTTTTCAAATTTGCTCACTGTGAAAGTCAATAAATCGCCCCAGAAGTGTTTTCTATTTCCTACGTTTTCATCTTCGTATGGTTCATATAACATTATTGTTAATTTAAATGTAAATTAGAAGAAAGCAAATGTGCTTTTTTTTGTAATTTTATTGACTTGATAGCTTGTTTATTTAAAGATTTTCTCTACTAACTTTTGCCTCACTGTATATCACTGTATATTTTTTATCGTCTTGTATCATTCTTTATGATTTTTTCTTAGTTTCTCTTATTACTATTATTTTATGTTTGCAGTTTACAATTAATCGTTCACTACCTCTTTCTCTTTTCCGTTTATTCCTCTTACGTTCTAGGTATGCAGATTCCAGATTTTACTCTATATCCCTTTTTATTTCTTAATGTATATCAAAGTGTATAGATAAAATGTCAACATTTTAGCCTAACTTTGACATATTAGCCTAACTTTGACATTTTATCTATACACGCTGTGTTTGATATGTATCACAACATCCTGTAAGCCATACGATATAATTACTCGTATAATAATTATAATAATATTTCTTTTCTCTTAATTTCTTGGATTTCTGTCTTGCTGTTTCTTTTTTTCACCTGTGCCGTCATCGTGTTGGCATTTAGTTTTTCTTTTAGTTTTTTGGTACAGCTCTCCTCCTTCCTCACTCCTCTCATAATCTTTATCGATTCGTAGTTTTCGATAACTTACTTTTGTTTTCTCGCATTTTCTCTATCTTCTCTCCCTTTGTGCCTTATGATCACTTGCACCTTTTTGTCTCTTGGCTCCCAACTTCTATTCATATTTTATCACTTCAAGTTTTTGTTGCAACAACTCTGATCTTGCCATTACTACCTTTCTTCCATTCACTTGCACTTACTGTAATTTTACTTTTAGTTGTTCTCTCAACCTTTTTTCTCGAAAAGTTTTTCCATTAATGATGATATTATTGTCGTTTTTGTTTCACATGTCTCCTTTATTTTCTTTTCTACTTCCTTAATCCTCTTCTCCATTTTATGTTTCTCTTTTTCCCACCTCAACTCTCTATCTTCTTTTCCTTGATGATTTATATTTCTTCTCATGGCTATGGCCTGTATTGACATTTTTACTTCTTCCATTTCATTTTCTTTTACTTTCTCGCATCCTTTTGAGTCTTGTTTTTATTGGCGATCGTGATATAATCTTGCTTTTTTAATATCCTTCATCGTTTATTTAATACAGCTTGAAATCTAGGAAAAGCTGTCCTCGACTTTTGCTTTTTTATTTACACTGAACAACGTTGCTTGCATTTCCCGCCCCCGTTTTCTGATGTTATCAGGTCGTGAATCCTAGCCTTATCCTGTTTTCGTCGCTTCTTTAGCCTCTTCTTTTGCCTTTTATCTCCAAAGTTAGCACTTAATTCAGACTACTGAATTGGAGCTTTCACAAACACTCAACAATTGCTATGTGACTCCACTTGTTCAATTATTGAGATTAATTTCGATTTATCAAAACAGGACAAAAGGAGACATTATAGAGATTTATTTATTTATTTTATTTATTTATTTGGGTTGTTTAAGCTGGTGCCAACAGTGCTTACGCACTAAAATTAGGCCACAGCGTACATTCACGATAGAAACACCTAAAATACAATGGCGAAGTCGCTATAAATTAAATTCAGCTGCATAACAAAACTGCTAGTACTAGTGTCAACAACAGCAAACCGTTGCTACACACCACACAAACTAAACTTGAATATGTTAATTAAAGTAGAAATCATAACAAAGTGATAATAATATTAATCAATAACAATGGGAAACATAACTATAAAGAAACTATAACTACTATAAAGAAATCAATCCATAAGACTTAACAAGAAATAGGAAGCGGTTCAATCAGTGCACAGAAGCAGTTAGTTTTGAATGCTTTAATGTTTCCATTAAAAATATCAATTTCATCTATAAGTTTGTTAGCCAAATCACAAGTTGCGTATAAAGGTGAGTAACGTAGAATATTAGTTCTCGGTTTATCTAAATAGAAATAAGCTCGAAAACGAGCTGTATGTCTTGGCACAAAAAAATTTAGTTGAATCAAAATTGAAGAGCAACAATCAATTCTGTAATGAATTACACGGTATAAGAAAATAAGACGAGAAATATTGCGACGTATTTCTAAGGTATGAAATTTAAATGTATTTAGTAACTGCATGTAAGAAGGTTCCATTAAAGGATATATTCCAGTAGCTTTATAATATAGAAATCTCATAAAACGTTTTTGAACTTTTTCTATTTGCTCCTTATAAATGCTATATGCTGGAGACCATACAACAGCAGAGAACTCTAGCCTCGACCGAACATAGGCATTATAAAGTTTAATTAATGTAGACGTATTTTTGAAATTTACACTATTTCGTATTAGAAAACCTAACATTTTCAGAGCACTATTTACAGATATGGTGATATGCTTAGAAAATGTTAGTGAACTGTCAAACGTAACACCTAGATCTAAGACATCATTTTTGACTGAAAGCAATGTACGATGTACGGGGTACCCTTGCAAGCACCAACAAAAGGCTGAAGGAGTGCAAAGAGTATATGCAGCAATTTTTCAATGACAGTGACAGATGCGCTGATTATAAAGTGACAATTGATAAGGGTATTAAACATTACTCGAATAGAACTCCAGCGTGCACTAAAAATTTCAAAAAACAAGTAAGCTCCTGGAATGAAGAAAGTGAGCATGAAAATGCTACAGCTGCTCGATGAAAAATAATCTTTAACATTGCTTGTTCATTAGGTCAATACCATATATAAGTGTGGCAACATCCTACAAAATTTGTGAAAGCAAACTTTCGTAACACTGTCAAATAGGATTAATGCAAAACTGTACGATAAACATCGAGCCATTAGACACAATTCGTTGAAAATCCATAACCATACAAACATTTAACAACCGCTAAATACGCAATTTCGACAACTAAACTGCCATCGTCAGTAGAATGGGAGAGAGACTAACCCGACAAAGTTGGCCGAAGGTATGCTCTTCACCAAATCACCAGTGAAAGTCAGCTCTCCAGCACATTCTAAAGCTATCTATACTATCTTACCTGGAGGGCGTGTCTTATGCTAGCAGTTAAGTGTAAACTTCAACAGAGTGTATAGATCAGAGTGGGGGATGGGATCTCCATCTTTGTTCAAAATTTTCTTATCTTGATTCTTAAGAATGGTCAGCTTGCAAGAAAATGTAACTACTTTATTGAAGTTAACGACTTTACTATTTTTAGGTCAGTTTCCGTACTACTATAATAACACGTTTCCTAAATATGTTGGGAAATACTAGATTTTATTGGGACCGTTAGCTTGATGAACCATGCTTTAAAGTTAACCCTCAACGCGGTTGGGCACTTATTCGGACAAATACGTCTATCTCTTTCACACGCTTTATTTACCACAGGACCGCTCGCTGGTTTTGCCAATTGCCTGTATTTACTGGGTACGTGAAATTACTTCAATTTCAATTTTGGTAACATAATACATATTAGCTGGATTTAATTTGGTATTCTTATTCCGCTTCCTTAATAATTTCCTAGAGACGTAACTTGGGAATTGTAGCAACTTCTTCTACTTCTTTGACTTCAGAGTGCTCCTTTTGCCCATAGGAGCTTAGTCCAAATTTAGGCCTCCTCGCCTGAGTGCTTTTTATTCTGTGACATTTGCCAGCAGCCGCTTTCAGCTCATTTGGAGGCTATGTATTTTACCTCCTGCAGAAGCGAGAGGCTCTCAGATAAATAGCGTGCAATCCAATTATTTGTGTTAATGATATTTGTACCGCAAGCACGATAAAAGAAACTGCAGCTGTACTTAAAATGCAATCACTGCTATAATAGCGTTAATTTGGGGTGCACCTTTCGACTAAGTAACGCCTAATCAAAATTATAGAATTTCTGTACTGGTTACTATATGCAGCGTTCTTTAATAAATGTAATGCACATGTTTATTATTCAGTGTCTGTTTTCGTTATTGCTACCTTCTATATTTCAGATATTGTGTTATTGCTTGTTGCGATTAAACTGAGACTATCTGAATATATTTGTTCTCATTGAAAAACTTGCTGGAGCTCATTTAAAAAACTGCACTCCGCCTCCACTACATCTAGCTGGTGGGCCCTCAAGTATACTCTCGTACCGTTGCAATATTTGAAAGTATTTAAGGAATATATAGTTGCCAAGAAAGGGCGCTAATCATAATATTGACAAACATACAAATTGTCACCCTGCTTTATGACTTCATTTCGAAGAAATATGATTATTTTCTTTCTATTGATACTTTTCCATACAGTTTGTGTGTAGATTTTTAATAATTCTTACTAATCCAGGTGTTATGTTTTGTTTTTCTATTGTCCTCCAATGCAGTTGTTTTCTGATACTTTGTTAAGAGTCACCTTCAAATATACTAAGGCAAAGTAAGAGTTTATAGCTTTTACTACTGCAGTTCGTAAAAATATGATCCCGTGTTACTCCCCTGAAATACGAAACACTGCTGTTTGTGTAATAAAACACTTACTTTAATTTTCCAGTTTTGAAAAATTGGCCCTTTTCTCCAAGATACGTTACAATTCTGCTGTACAGATTCCCTCACCTTTTCTCCTTGAAATTTTACCCTTTTGGGTGTGTTGTCCTTTTCACCACTAGCTCTATCCATCTTTCATTATTACTTCTTCCAGTTCTTCTTTCGTTACTGGATTTTCATTGTATTTGCATCTATATTTCCTCATCTGCATCTTGGGTAGTGCTAGTCCGGGTTCTTCCTGTATTTTATTAAACTTATTGCTAGTGTGCTTTTCATGTTTTAAGTATTTCTTTTGTTGCTGTCTACAACATATTTTCTTTCTTAACTGCCCTTGCTCCCTCTTTACTTCTCTTATTATTGTCATGATTTCCAAAAATTGTGTCCTGTATTCTTGAAACTTGCACTTTTACATCATATTCTCTGTGTAGCTTTTTTACTGGCTCAATGGCTTCGTTTCTCGTTGTTTCATCTATCTGATTCCATATATAGTGTTTCCACGCGTTACTTTCACTTCTCAAGCCTGTAGATAGTGAGTCGTTGCGGAGAGTTGATGGGCCATATTAGCAGTACAGAAACCAAAAACACTAGCCTTGAATAGGGATAGAAATTATGAAAATCAATGCAACTACAAAGGTTAAAACGAGATATGAAAAATTCCAAGTTCCATTTCAACACACGTAAGACGATCGTAGAAAATCTCTCTGTATCTTACCTTCTGGTTCCGCTGCTTAGATATATTTCTTCGGGCATTTATTTTTTCTTGCCACATATTTCTTCTGCTGTCTCCTTTACTTATTCTCTTAGACAGTTCCACTTTTTTGTAAGATACAATGACGTTTGTTGCAATATTCATTTATTTGTACTTCTTAGCAACAATGATAAAGGTCATGTGTGCTGCAGACTCTCTAACATGAAAAATGTTTGCTTAAGATTTTTGCAGATATTTCCTTCGTCGACAGTAATTTAATAGCGTGAAAAATCGTATTCATATCTTAGTTTAAAACCAATAAAACCGAGTAAACGACACATCGCAATTCAGCAAAAACCAAAATAGAATATGAAGACATACGGCTGGGTTGCAGTGAATCGGCACGAAAAACTCTAGTTTAACCCCTTTATTGCGATGCGAAGAACAATTTAATCAATGGCCCGTTCGGGAGGGTTACTGCCAGGTATGAAAGCGCCCCCAATTAATCTTACATTCTCATCTAGTTCGAAACATGCAAAAAAATATTTAATCGACTTCCGACCGTCTGTGTGTCCACGGGATTAAAATGACTAGCATGAACCTATACATCAAGCTATAAATAAAACCCGTTTACTGTCTTAACGCAGCGTAATGATTTATCGGAGAAAGTTATGTTCGAACCAATTTTCTGCCTGATTGAAGATGGAATTACATCCAATAAAGCTTTGTTATTATTTTAGTATTGCTGAGCGACAATCGCCTTCTGTAGAAGTTATGCTGAACCGCTTTGTTATTATATGATAATTTTAATAAAATGCCAGTGAGAAACGAGAAACGAAATTATAGAAATAAGAAGGTTTTAAATTATTGCATTTAAAAGTTGAAACATCACTTGGTAGTTTACCACACGCTCAGTCCTTAACTATTGCAACGTTGTCACAATTACATCTACATTCGCTGTTATACAGCGACATCGAAAAAGATTGAAGATACGTGACTAATGACACTTGGGGATTTAGTGTTCTAATGTTGCTGTGATGAAACCTACCTGTAAATTTTTGGTCCATTTTGGGTAGTGATTTACCAAGCAGATTTACCGTTATTTACAGCTGCAGCTCGGCAAGCGAGACATGACCAGTCATTAAGGTTGGGCCGATTCAATAAAATCGGAGGCTATTTAACTTAATATAGATATTAATAAATATAAAAATGCTAAAGTGTTTAACAATTTAACAAAATTACTTTGCGTAAACATCGTGTTTACACATTAAATGAAATAAAAGTTCAACCACAACTTAATCTACAATAAAAATCTGAGCTCTACAAAAACTCTAAATGAGTTATGTATGGACTAGGGCCACCGAATCTAGTTCAAATACATTATTTTCAGAATGTTAGTGAGTTAGTCAATGTGTTAGTAAAATAACCTTAAATCCACACATTTTGATGACTCCGGAGGCCGACAGTATGCACCATTATGCTTAAGCACGAAGGTAAACAACAGATTATAATATTTAGACAATTGGTTGTCATTAATTTGGAATTTTATCATTCAAGCGGCGGGTCCTCTCTTGCTGCTAGCACAGTTACACACGTAATTCATCGTTTAAATGAAGTTAATTAGAATTTTAATTCTCGCGGCATGGAATTTCTCTCAAGATGAAACACGGTCTCCGTTTCTGAAATATCTTAATTACCTTCTAGCTAAATTTTGTAAACCCTCCATCGGTTTGTTTCGACTTGTAGCCGTAATTTTTCGTTTTGTGCAGTACGCAGTCCGTTGGACAGTATTGGGCTAAATAGGCAATTCTTACGAGAATGGAGCCTATGTCAGCTTGCAAAAATTTCCTAAAGAACGTAGTCTGTCCTTTTAAATAAAAATTCGTTTGCTCATTTCCTGGACGCCTGACGACGTACTTAATGTCCAATTGCAAATATTTCATTGAAGAATTAAGTACCATTAAATTCCATTACGAACCGCCCGTGGCTGTGCCGGGTGCAATGTAACCTCCCTGGGGTTACAAATTACTTTGAAGCTCGTTTTCATTATTCTAAATATTATGACACACATCTTGCTAATACGATTTATTACATTGCATACCAGCACTAATTTGACATTTTTTAGTAGTGACGTTCGTTATGTAATTCTAAATTCCCAAATTTTCGAACTTAAAACACTTCATTTTCTTTGCATCAACATTAATTCCTTTCAGAGCTAAGTTGCTTACTTTTAATTTGTTTCGAGTAAATAGCTTCCTTTAATATGACAAGCCACTGCTACTTGTGAAAATTAGTTTTGTAAATATGGTTACCAACAGTGTTAAATGGGTTACCTATATTACATGGCCACGTGACTTTCAATCCCTTTATATGTTATACAGAGAATAGTTTCTAAAAATCAGAGAAGTCTAAATTTAACAAAATGCATAACACACCCTCTCGAGGTTTCTGTGATACATAATGCTATTAAATACATGTACTTATAATTTCTTTTATCTAGTTTTACTTGTTGATAAAGCGAAAGGTATTGGGCATTTCCCTGAAAGAGCAAGAGATGAATCGATGGATAATAGTAGAACAAGAGAGAGAGAAAGAGAGAGAGAGAGAAGGTAACAAGCTGGTAAAGCTAGAAAGAGAGGGAAAACATGGAAAGAGTAGTCCTAACTGGTCTATATACAGCCTGTTCAAAATTAAGTGTGCACTATTGCTATCTTGGTTGCTATTATAGCTACGAAGTTTGTTAAATTAGTAACATAGTAGCATTTTTCGTGCCGATTCAAATGGCGCAAACAAAAAAACAATTGAGCGTCGGGTTTTTGACATATGTCAAAAAATGCATTTTTTTAATGTATATTTTGACGTCAATCGATAGCCAATCTTCTTCTAAACAAAAAACTTCTTATACCCTACTATCCTAAAGTTAATAACAATGGAGATATACGCCTGTTCAAAATTAAATGTGCACACCTTGTTTATTATGGGAGCTACAACGTCGGTTAAATGGGCGAAATAGTAGTATTTTTTAAGTGAATTACGGGGGTAGCTATAAAAAAAACAACTGAACATCGCATTTTTGAGATATTTAGCAAAACTTTTGTTTTATTGGAACGCCCTATACTTTTTAACACATTCTGAAATAACATTACATTCTCTACAAACAATTTTAAATGAGTTGCTAGAATTTTATTTAAAAATATGTGAAAATGTTAAGTAGGGTGTTCCAATAAAAAAAAAGGTTTTGCTAAATATCTCAAAAATGCGATGTTTAATTGTTTTTATCTACTTTGCGTTCGTACTGAGGCTATTACGATACGCGTTTGCGTATCGTAATAGACACAAAGCGATGCTATAATAAAAATACAATAAAATTTCATTTTTTTGCTTCAACAAGTGGCAAAGTAGATAAAATACTGTATGATACCTCGTTTATAAGGCATTTTGTAGCACTTACTCCTTTAGGGCACTCCTCGCTTCGCTCGTCGTACCCTAAATCCGTGCGTGCTACAAAATGCTTCTTATAAAACTCGTATTATAATATACTATTTTATAATTACCACCGTAATTCACGTAAAAAATACTACTACTTCGCCCATTTAACCGACGTTGTAGCTCCCATAATAAACAAGTTAGCAATAGTGCACATTTAATTTTGAACAGGCGTATATCTTCATTGTTATTAACTTTAGGATAGTAGGGTATAAGAAGTTTTTTGTTCAGAAGATTCGCTATCGATTGAAATCAAAATATACAAAAAGTTACATTTAAAAAAAATGCATTTTTTGACATATATAAAAAACCCGACGCGCAATTGTTTTTTTGTTTACGCCATTTTAATCGGCACGAAATATGCTACTATTTTACTAATTTAACCAACTTCGTAGCTATAATAGCAACCGAGATAGCAATAGTGCACACTTGATTTTGAACAGGCTGTATATTTTATATATTACGGGCTGCATTACAGCTGTCGTCGCTTCTCGCTTCTCATACTCCACCTCTTCCTGTCTTGCCAGTCACCACCTGTAAGATCGCGTGCAGCCATTACTTCCTGGATCTCATACTTCCAACTTTGAAAGGGGTGACACTGCCACATTTTTTTGCCCATCTGGTTTCCTCCATCCTTTAGAGGTGACCATACCACATCAGCTGTTTTGTTCCTATGGTATCTAAAATGGTCTACTCTACTCCCATAATTTCCTTAATTTTGTCGTTTCTTACATGAACTAGTTCTGACGTGTGGCTACTTCTTTTCCAAATAAGTACTGAAGATACTCAAAGATACATACATACATAGGAAATACAAGCTATGTATCAAATCATGAGATCAATTAAACGACCGAATTCTTCGAATACAAATGGAAATAAAGAGCTATGTTCTAGCTGTAATAACCTAACTGGCTCAACATGGCATAAAACCGAGAAAGGTGGAAACATACGACACAGGCCTAGCCCCGACAAGGAGTAGAAAACAGCTAAAAAACGAATCTATTTGATGTTCCCGTTTCTGTATGTTCTAAATGTTTAGCAGTTATCAACCTCTGTTTGATTCAGATTGGTTTTTATTTCAAATATATTTAACGTTTTTTCCAGAATTCTTTGATTTTCTAAAAATCTTTATTTGTACTACCTAACAGTATTAGGTCTTCCGAGAACAGGAATCATCTTAACCTGACATATTGCTATCACTTCTGCTACTGTTTTTGGCATTATCTATCACTTTCCTGATATTTTTCCGCAACAGTATTTTATACTCTACGTTCTTATAATGTTTTAGTGTCAACGTGTGATGAAGTGTATCATTGTTATATCTGCTATAGTTTTTTACCTATATCCCTCTATTTTAATTTTTTCTGAGGCTGTGTTTGTTAAACTCTAAAGTTGGAATACAATGGATTATTGTTCTATCAATAATTTTTTGCAACTCCCACTTTTCTTCCATATTTGATTTTGTAGTTAACAGCTTTCCATTCCCATCCTTGGTGAAATTTTCTGATCATCTCTTCTTTCTTCAAACCTTTCAGTATCTATCTTTTAAAGATTCTTTTGCTTCATAGTCAATAAATACGTTTTCTAGATTCGTATAAAGGTATGTGCTAGTCAGCTGCTATATAATCTATTTACCAGTCAATTAGAAGGTTAACAAGCAAGAAAAAAATTGTGTTCCCTTGGTTAAGTAAACTGTCAAGCATATCAAACAGGCATCTCTGATGCATAATACCGCAAATACAAATTTAGATGTCACAGTATTCTGTGTACGGACTTTGGGTTACCTATTTTTGGAAAGATATGACACAACAAAGAAGCTGACCAAAACCGCAGATCAACTTTCTTGCTGCGCGTACAACACGGAATTTTTGAAAATTTTCGTACACTTACCGCGATGGCCGAGCTAACTCAATCGGCGATATGGTCGTGGGTTCAAATCACCAGCTATGCACCCCTGTAAAGTCTTCAAAAAATATATTGTTGGGCGCCAGAAACCAGATGGTTTCGATTAAAAATAAATGAACTACAAGTAATCAGAGTTTATTAAATATTAAATAATCTTGCAGTCAATAACTCTGATTTACGCAATATAAAATTTATTCAAAATTTGCAATAATACAAGCAAACAAATTAAAGGTTGCCACACGCGTTAATACAAATAACCCCTTGTGTCGTTAAATTAATTGAAATATCAAGGCAAATAGAGTGATATGCATATCGCTGTCATTTATAAAGAAAACTTTCTGTCTAGGTTGTTGTAAGCAAAAAAAACGTGGGTGCTCCTTTCACAAAAAAGGCGTAAAGTGCACATCAAAATTCAAAGCTATCTTTAATTAAATAACAGTGAATGTTCTACTCAATGGGATACACATTGAAGTACTGGTATAACCAGCCCGAGTTTAACAACCGAAAGCACTAACCTCTGGCGTTCTGTACTTCTTAAGTGGTAGTGCAGTCGAGGAGTTGCTACACAGGATTATTCTTAACGCGATGCGCCGGCTTGACCAAAAGCAGACCAGATTGCAGCATCGACGCTGAAGGTAACTGACGGCCGTTTAAAATTATGAGGGGAAGCTGGCCTCCAAGTGAATTATCAGGCGAAAATGGTTACTTCCAGGTAAAATTTCCAGGAGAAGATTTCCGGATAAAAAATAATTCCTGGTGAAAACTTGTGAGTTCCAGGCGAAAATAATTCCTGGTAAAAACTTGTGAGTTTCAGGCGAAAATAATTCCTGGTAAAAGCTAAAGAAATGCAATTAATATGAGGATAACCGAAAGAAAAACCCATCGTACCTGAATTCAATTTTCAGCTTTCAAACACAATCGTCGTAGCGTAATTAGCACGAAGAAAATTCTCGCAAGCAAGTGGCTTGTTTGAGGAACGAAAATATAATGCCTCCGCGTTCGGACAATCGAAATGAGAACAACTGCAAGCTGGGCCTTTGAGATAAGCCAGCGGATGTTTGTGGGGCTTTCCAGAATCAGTACGAAATGAGCAAACTAATAAATTGAAATAATTCGAAATACAATTTGATTATTATTCGAAAACAATATACAGGCTAGTTCTGAAGTAATTGGTATATAGAGAAAACATTCGAGCGAAACCGAAAAATGGTTTCAAATAGTCTTGTACTTTCCCTTAAATTACCATTTATATCGTTGACAATAGAATGGTTGCCTATGCAGTAATATAAGACGCCCGCAAAAGTGGCCGAAGACTCATCGCAGTCCGTAGTAGAATCTTATTTCTTATCGGACTCCCTAACCGCTCAGCTAGGAAGGCTACTTAACGCACCTGCTTATCGTTGTATAATAAAAGTCACGGTGACGATAGGACCGGTGGCGGTCGAAGCTAGCCTGTTCGCTAACGATGCAAATATGACACACACAAACAGGCAAGCCCACGATACGTTTATATATAAAGACTAGCTTTTGAACCCACCACATGGTGGCCTTATTCTAATTAATTTTTGCATTTTTAAAATTAAATTGTAAATACAAAATTACAGAAGTAAATATTTTTAGCGTCTTTAATGCAGAGAGCTCACCTCAAGAAAAACTTTCGCTAGAGCAAACAACGGTTGAAATGTGTTCAAAATTGATAAAAAATTAATGTTTCTAATAAAACTGAAACTGTCAAACGAAACTCTTAGTAATGTGAATTACATTAAATCATGAATTTCAAAGATGGAGTCGATATGATTCAAATCTGCCCTCCCAGACGAAATCCGATTGCTAGTCATACTCTTTAACCGCTTAATCAGTGGGATGCTTCGTAAGATACAGGTCTATCGTTGTATTATGAAATTCACGGTGACGACACAATCGCGGACGAACTCCGCCCGATCGGTGACTATAAAACATGGCAGGCGCAGGTACCCAGACAGGCACAACATAGGTTTATATATAAATATTTGTACGTTATGTAACGGAAAAATATTTATTTCATTAATAGGGTGTACCTCTACATTACTGTAATGTTGACAGTATTATATATACAATTCACAATAAATCGTTCGAGATCGAATTGCTGCTTATCCAACGTCCTGGCCGAAGAGTTATGGTAACGCTTACACTTAAATTTCTATCAAAACAGTTAACGATTTAGAGCACCTTGATGGCATTGTTCACTTGTAGCAGTTACGATTAGTTTTTCAAACTTTACACTGGTATTTAAATTCATATTTCTGAACGTAACCTTTTCAAGCCTTCTTATTAGTTTCAATTTTGCATATTGTGCTAAGACTAAATCTGAATCAAAAGCTGAAGACTGTTGGAGATTTGTACATCGGGTAGCAGAATTTTTTTTTTATTAAGAAAATTTGCCTCTACATGATTATAACCTTCTTACTTTTAAATTATTTTCATACTGTCATAGACTATGCGATATACGAAATGACCCTTTAAAATTGTAAGCCTGTGTAAGTTGTGAACGTTGAAAATTATTCGGGCGCCAACATGACGTCACGTAGTTTGATATATGGTGCGGCTGCCAAGCTACCGCGAAAAAATGGCAGAGTTTAGCAGTTTATGCCAGTAAAAGGACGTGGCAATTTATTTAGTCATTGTGTGTAGATTGAAACTATTAAAAAATGTTTGGTAAAGGTTTTCTAAAAGTCGCTTCGTACAAACTTCCAGAAGTAGACATGACAATGGTCATGGAATATATTAATTCGAATCATACATATTTAAGTGGAGAAACGAGGAGGCTTAAATGCAAATATTAGAACATTTTTGTTATTTCTAAGTACAAGTATAGTTTTAGAAATACATTGCTCATTGTATTGTTAGGACATTATCAGAGCTGGGCAGTAATTAATTACTTTGAAATTAAATTACTAATTAAATTCCTTTTTGTTGATTTGTCTTGACATTGAATTATTTTTCAAAATACCATAATTGTAATTGGTAATCGCCTAGTTTGATAAAAAGTATTTCACCATTACTTTTTTAAGGTAGTTAGTTACTTCATTAAATTACTCAATTACTTTTGAGTCATTAAATTACTCTAAAGTATTTAAATTTCTTGACAAAGATTTGAATTATTTGTGGTAATTGAATTACCTTCTGGTAATTCAATTACTAAATTACTGACCTCGATTGGGCATTATATCTTCAAAGCGCAAAAAAGAAAATGAGGCCTTATTAAGTTACATGTTAAGAAAATTGTAATTCCTAGAGCAATATAAGTGTAAGTTATCATTTCCTGTAACTAGTCGGATAATAGATAGTTTCGTGCAGGAGCAATTTGGTGCAGGCGGGCATGTTTGTAGATGGGATATGCATATGTTGTTGCTTCTTTAGTGTAGGTTGTTCAGGATGTAGCATTGTAGCTTGCTAGTAATTTTGTATAAGAAGTGAAAAATATATCTACGGTAAGTACAGATTACCAAGTAAAGTACGGTAAAAATATTTAGTTTTCAATTTGTTTGTGTAAACTGGTGTACTAACACACGGCTATCTAAATACCACTAAATACAAACATACGACAACAGTTTCTAGAGATATTAATTGAAAAAGTAATTACAATTACCAAGTAATTGATAATTGAAGTACTATTTTATTTGAGTAATTGAAAATCTGATAATTCAATTACCTCATTGGGCGGTAATTAGTAATTGGTAATTAATTACTTTCCAGCTCTAGACGTTATGCAATTGTTTAGAAGAGATACGATAAACCCAAAATCTAGTTTGTGCAGCTGGGTGGTAATTTATTTTTTATTTGTTCGTTAATTGATATTGTTCTTGCATCTATAAAATCATAAAAATTTAAAAAAATATCCTTGATGTCATAAAGGCTAATGCAGTTGAAACTTAGTTTTATTGAATCAAGAATGCTTTAAAATTGCTTTTACAAAAACTTAGTTCACACTGCTTAAAGAATGAAGGGTAGTACGTCATGCATGTGTATCGTAAATTACTATTAGTTTATTGAGAGGTCGAGAAGTCCGAGCTTTTCTGGGTTTCCGGTTTGCTCATGTGATATAATGAGCATCATATGAGGGCCATTGCTCTTTAACACGTGATTACATGTATCCAGGACGACACGGTCATTCAAACACTCTAGGTTTAACAAACCCCTACCTCCAAGTTGACGAGGGAGGTAAATGCTTTGAACAGAGGACTTCGAGTTTAAACTAGGGTGCCTCGATACAGAATTTAATATAGTTATATGTATTGCTATTAAAAACGGTTGTTCTCTCCAACTAATTTTACCTATTTATTATAAACTCCAAATAAAACTTTCAACAGATTTAACCACTATCAATAATTTTGAAAATAAGATTTTTCATGTAATTCCGTATTATGGTACAATTTCTTTGTCCATAAAAAACATTTTAAGCAAATATAATTTTGAAATTTCTTTTTCTACTACTAATTCCCTTAAGAAATTATTAGTTTTCAATACCGATCTTAACCCTTTAATAGAAAGATCTAGTGTCTACTATCTCAGCTGTTCGCCGTCCGACTGTTTTTATATTGGTCAAACCGAACGTACTTTAAAAAAAATTAGGGAACATTTTGCTTGCATCAGAAACAACAATTTTACCATTAATAAATCCACTTTTGCTAATCACATTGTACAGTCTAACCACAGCTTCGATCCTAATAAAGACTATAACATTTTACATATAGCTAATAAAAGTATTCAGTTGAATTTTCTTGAGATTTTTTAAATTATGTCCAACAGTAATGATTTCAGACTCAATGAGATCACAGATTTGGAAACTAATTATGTTTTCATAAATATTTAATGATTTGGGTACGTTCTGTTGATTCAATGCCTTACGTGGTCTTTCCTTTCTCATATGAATTTTTGAACTGATCTGGTAATTTAATTGTCATTAAATCTCGGGACATTTCTATTTTTAGGCTTAAATACTAAACGGATTTAATTTCGTTTTAAATTGCTTCATCCTCAATAGCACATATACTTCTTAAATTGCAAACTTTAATTATTATGATTTAAGTAGTATAACGGTTTTTATAATGAAGTTCATTGGTTAATTATTTCTTCTCCATTTGAATGTTTTAAAGCCTCTTTTACTTATATTACTTCAGCTTTTAAATGTTAACCCAACTTTTACCATATGCTTGTTACATATTTTAATAACCATAAGTGATATCCTTTATTATGATTACCTATATCAATACACAGTGTCTAGGCGTACTCCAGAGTGCAGATATTTTTTAATATTGAGTGCACTCCAACCAGGAAAAATTTAGAATCGGACCTCAAATTACCTACTAATTAAATCAGAAAAGATAGTTTCGGGTCGTAGAAACGCTGTAGGGTATAATTGTGTACGAAAATTCACCTTTCCGGAGCAGGTGTATTGCAAAGTAGCTTAAGCCCGTCAAACTTGTTAGGTTATTTGCAGTCGTTGTTATTGTTGTAATACTCTATACCGACAATAGATTAAAACAAAATATGCGTTGATGTCAAATCAATGACTATCTCGGTTTGGAGTGCACCCAATACTAAAAATTGCGTGCACTCTGGAGTGCACCTAGACTCCGCGATGTTAATATTATACCTCTGTAGATGAATGTAATGGTCTAATAATGAAATCTGTCGCTACGTACTATTTGTTTTAGAAATCAGAATATGGTTAAAACTCTATGTAATCATACAGGCTTGCCATTTTTGGAAAACGATTTTACAGCGAAAGCACGATGCTCGCCAAACCACTTTTCTATTTTTACTAAATAACCATCCATGAACACAATATTGGATAATAACGCCTCCCACTCCTATGACAGGTTATGAAATCTAAATTTGAAAATTTTCCTCTTCGCTGGTGGACACTGTATATTTTGGTTTAGAAAAAATGGTCCAATGTGTAGAACTAGAATAAGAATGTATTGTGCTAATTCTGATTAGTTATGAAAAATTTAATAAAATGGTGTGCTTTTCAGGCGGTATGGCTGTCCTGTCTGAATTTCTTGGTAAGATCAGTCAAAATTTGATAATTTTAGTAACTATGCTGAATCTGACTACTCCAACAATGAAATTATGAAGGTTTTTTTAAGATTTTCCGGTGGGAAAACAGTTTCCCACTTAGGTTTCTTTATCAATATTTTTCCAATTTCATTTAGATGTTTAATCTGAAATCATTCAATGACCAATGAAAAATATATGTGGTGCCAATGAAAACCCCATATTAATTTGCAAACTCTGTTTACTGGTAAACGTCAAATCTGGCAGTTCATATTTTACAAGGCTAGAAACCCATCTCTGTTTAAATTAATTTTTTTTAAATAATTACACAACTTACCTTGTGCATTAAGGCCGTAACGATCTTATATCGTTAAACAAAAGTTTTCTAAATAGCTAAAAATATTTGCAAATACCTGGTATTTATTTGTGTTTGTAGAATATGTGAATATGACGATATGTTATCTTCGTGACCATATGGAGGAGTCATTCGAATTTTGCGAATTTCAAGTTTGTTTTATAAACAATTTTCTAATTTCATTTAATTAACTATTCTGAATGGTTAATTGAAATATTAGATTATGGTATTACTAATACAAAATTTTCGAGAAGTTGTTTAAGTTTATTCCCCACTCAAAAATTAATTTTAAAAGGGTTCAATAAAACCGTATGTTTATTATCAGCATTTAATTCCAATCTACATAGAAATATTCGTTGTTTTAGCTTTTTTAAGGTGCTACATCTAACTCTAATAACATATCTGGTTGTAATTGTTATCTGGAGAAAACGAAGTATTCATTATCGTCAACACAGTTCAACAACTAATGATGATGGGAAATTTTCTGACCGTATTGCCGAACGGTTCCCCAAAATCACCATCTTGAGCGGTTCTCCAGCAAGTCGTTGAGCTTTTCGGCTCTGGACAGCATTGCAGATAATATCTTTGTTATAATTGTGATTTCAATAATTAGAATTATTCAAATTATCTACAGCAAATTCGTCCACAAACTTTAGTTTAACTAACGCAAGCTTAAAGTTAAATCTATTCAATGTTTGCTTAAAAATTAATTTTTGCAATTTATCGTTGCTTTTATAACCTATTTAAGTTGCTTGAATATTTGAGCAACCAGGAAGTTAATTATAATTGGATTTATTGCTTTATATTAAGGCACCTATGCTATTACCAAGGCGGATCTTCCTCCTACTATCGTGTTAGGTATAAATTTAAGGCCAAAGCTGTGTAGCGTAGCGGTGATGAATGGCCTGAAAACGTCTTTCGTGCAAGAGAAGGCCATAAACTAAAATGTGACTTAAAGTGCAGTGCTAAATCAGCTAGTAAAAGTGGAGTTCGCGATGTGACAATTTTGAGAAAGTATCGATTGTACGCGTGCAATACGAAACATCTGTAATGTCAAATGTGACTTGTGTCGTCGCGTCGAGTTGAACAATCAAAACTAACTTGTCTAAACGTTACGATGCAATTTCTAGCACAGCCGGGGCTATGTCGTAAACGCAAGCATGTCGGATAACAAACGCTTTTGCCCCAACAAACAATAGACCAGGCAAAAAGGAAAGGTCAACCCCTGTAGACAATATAGTCGTAAACGCTCGAAAAGAGAAAGTTCTTTTCGACGGAAGTTATTTCAACCTCTTGTGCTGCAATAGATCAAAGGGAGCTTAGCTGGACAATCCTATTGTACTCAAAAGAATAGGTAATATCCTTTCCATTCAGGCGCATTCTATATAAATGCAAGTAGCTTAGTGTTCGAGATCAGTTTTACGTAACATCAGATCACTTCATCACTTCGCGTAATATCAATTGACTTAATATCACGTCTTCTGCATATCCCGACTTACGCAATTTGCTTAGTCGAGAACGAAAGTCAGTTTCCAAGGTCTTTTATTAATAAATAATTCAGTATCGAAAACCAGGCTACTCACAATTCCTATTTGTATTTTAAATTAATATTAATGAATTTGTATATGCTTATAAGCTGTATTTTGTTCGTGTGTTCTAAAGTAATAAAAGGAATGTTATTGTTATCCACAAACGGTTGTATTTTACTGAACTTACTTTTACAGTAATAAACAACATAATAGTTCCAGTGGTGCAAACCACTAAAGCTGCATACCTTTAATGGAAATTTGTACATCGCCTGGTATAGCAAAAAAATATTTATTTGATAAAGATTCATCACTCCATTAGTTACCATAATGTTGACAGTATTATACAATTCACTATATATCGTTCACGATAGAATGGTTGCCTATCTAAAATCCTATAGGACGAGCATAGGAACGGCAGAAGACTTATGCAAGCGATCATACCTACATTTTTATCAAAACAGTTTATAATTACGAATTTGTGGCAGTAACAATTTACTTTCTAAAACTTTTCAATGTTATTTAGATTATAGAATTTCTGTAATGAAAACCTTCTCATCTGTTCCATTTTCGCATATTACTAAATCTGAACCAAACGCTAGATACTGGTAGCTACTGGGAATATATACGCTGCGTAATAGAAATGTATTTATTTCATAAAGAGATTTACGTCTGCTTAACATGATGGTAGTTGCATAATACCTCGTTATTGATTATGTATTGATAATTTGCTTTCAAATGTCAATCAATACAAATTGCTTGCACTTAATTTAAATTTCAATCTTATATCGTTCTGAATACAATCTTTCCAATTCTAGTTTTGAATATATATTAACGAAAAGCTGTGGGAAATTAGTGCGAATGGATGCGTATAGCTTCGCCTCTGTATTACTAATTATGGGCTTTAGACACTATATTCGTACCAAGGCATACCAACTTTATTAATTTTGTTCTACACTTTGAGCTGTTGGAGTATTCGTACATACTACATCTACGTTTTTAGTTGATAATGTGAAGCACATTTAAATTTCGAAAATATCGAGAATCGCAAATTCGTAGTGAAGGAATTACACAAAATTTAATTAATTACAATTCGTGACCGTTTTCTTCTAAAATCGTGCATTAATTATTGATGACATCACCAGCAGCCTATTTTGAAAAAACCATTAGTTAAAAACGAAATACCAATTAATTCCCAAAGGAAATCCAAACCAGCACGATTGTTTAGATTACGTTCAAACTTAATTTCCTTTTAATTTAAAACATTTGGCTGTCAGGCAAATTTGACTTTAAAAAGACACGCAACGGATTAGCAGAGCTATAACCGGAATTTTAATTTTACAACCTTTCAGCCCGAGTTTTGAACATGCAGCCCAAGCAATCAAGAGTTCTGGAGTTCTTGTACAGCTCCTTTAAACTGATCATTAACAACAACCCGACCGTGCGACGTCTAATAAAGGAAAATTATGCATTACGGCGACCATAACTAACCTTGTTCATTTCGTCGTCGTCTACCATCTTGCCAGTAGTTCCCCGATCTTTACGACCACAGAATTAGCACCAACACGTTTTTTGCAAGAAACCGCGGAAGACGCCCGGTGCAGCTATCGTCTAAGATTGGAAGACGATTCCGTGGGCAATGAGCCCCGATAATTCGAAAATAATCTATTGGTACGGTCTATGACGGAATACTAAGGGGTCTCGTGCTTCCCCGGTCTTAATTCAATTCTTCGTGATTAGGTCCGTGTAATTCGACAACATCACGCACATCTAAGCCTGCAGATCTGCTTGATGTCGGCGGAAATGGAAGGGCTTCTGGCTGCACAGCCAGTATATAATTCGGCGAACCGATCGGATTTATTTGCCTGAGGGATAATTTACTATTCATTATTCTGGGAGAATTTTCTAGGCCATTTACATTTATTAGAAAATTGTACCTGTTAGAGCTATGTCACAGCAGTGCACGCGAGCCCGTTACATTTTCACTCAGATATTTAAAAGGTCGTTTGTTATTTATCATTATTGGTCGTGTTCGTGTTTTTGCAATTGAGACATTTTGTTTTGCAAAGTGGTAGAAATATTACTTAATTAATTTAAATTCATAAAATAGGAAGGCAGCAGCAGATATACTATGGACGCACCATGTTAAATGAATACGTATATTACGTATATAGATACTGATATAGTACTCCACACAATTTTTTCTGTATGCAGGATAAAAAAACTTTGGGTAACTGTTTCAGGACAAATCTAAGCATAAAGACAGCCGGTGTATATAAAATCTTCAATAACATTAAAACAACTACAAACATAAACGCATTACCAAACGAGCCTCAGCTGAACACTGACCATAGTTGTACAACTAAGCATACTTTAGAATTTCAAATCACAACAGAGTATGTGCCGCTATTTTCCATGAATGGAACGTAAAGCTATAGAAATTTAAAAACATTCAATAACGTAACCAAAGAAAATCGACTTAGTCAAACTTGTACTCATGTAACTCACTAACAGCTCTTCAACCGGTAACTCACCGCCGACTCCAAATGCATTGTACTCGAAGGACCCATTCGAATTACTCATTTCTGCCCAATGGTCTCTAAATACCATCACGACTACTTTTAGTTCTTAGAAAAGATTAATGATGCAAGCTGCAATGTCTTCCAAAACTCTCCTTTGTATGGGTTACAACGGACCATTGGTTTAACTTACATGTACTATACATTTTCATGTTTAAAGTCATCTCCGAATTGTCTCTATATGCTAATTATGGTTAATTACATTTATGCAGTGTACTTTAACTTATTCAAAAGTGCGCGGAACCGACCTTGTACATATAACAGTTGAAATTCGTTTGCGCAGCGATAAACGTGACTCCAGTGGTAGTCCCCTGAATGAGAGGTTTTCAACTTTAAACCATTTTTCGCTGAAATTTTCAAATTCAACTTAGTCGTTTGAGCACCAAGTCTAAGGGCTCACGCTGACGGACGACTCCCTAGTGCAATGTGCGAGATCGTCTGAAGGCGAAATATATGGAAGCGGCGTGAAGCCTGCAAAAAACAATTGCTACCTACAAGTTAAAAGTGCACCAAGATAGCGTTTGCAAGTAAAGCAAACACCATATTCCCAGTGCACGAGATAAGACCACCAATTTACACCATACTTAAAAGTGCATTAGAGGGGTCCATTATGAAAACGGAAAATCAGCATCCGTTGAGGTGTCTGCCAGCTACCGGGAATTCTCAGCATCAAGCGTGGTCATTTTTCACGCATTACGCTATCCAAGGTTTTAATGGCTCAATTCAAGGCCAAACTAATACGCCACAGAGCAAGTTTTTGGGTCCACTTTCAAGTAAAGTGTTTGCAGATTACAGCGATAAGCAATCGCCACAGGTGTGTCATAATCGCGCTTACGGAATGCACGTGCCTAAGAGAATATGAACAAGGTCTGACTCAAATAAGTATCGGCTTCAAACGGTTTTAAAGACAATCTAGTACGTAGGTTGTTCTAGGATTTTATTCTCTTTTCTTTACTTTCTTCTTCGTTTTAACGTTAATATATTTGTGTAAACAAATTGGCATTTTTGCGAATGTTATTTGAAGTCATTTTCAGCCCGAAAACACTATAAAGGTGAACCAGCTGCCTATTTTAGCAGATATTGACATTTCGTAACTATGAACTGCAGTAATTTTAAAGTTTCATGTTCACTGAGCTAGCAAATCGAACAAACCAGGCGTATAATTATTCAAATATTAAGACGTACGAGACGTCCTATTTAAGTTTAACGTAGCCACGTGAGGGATTAACCTCACGTCGCATTATACAAATGGTTACTACAAAAATCGTTGTTTGGCTCCACAAGGTACAAGAAACACAAATCCAAAACTTGTTGAGTGTTTATCTACAAAGATCTATAGTTCACGTTTATCAGATGGTAAGTTGTCTAAGTCTAACGTTTTCTCTACAATGTATATTAGTATAAACGTGAAAACAACGTCATAAACGTGCGACATCGTTGTTCCTGCTGATGAGATACAAATAATACGTGTATGTGTACCCAAATTACCAGAAATGGTGTTAAAGGTTTGGATATAAGTCTATAAAGTACCTTACGTTATGTCGGTCAGGGAGATAGACGCCGCCACTAGTTGTATGCTAGCGGAAGAGCCAAATAACTATTGTCAAGTTACAGTTCAGTTCAGAGTCTTCTCGTTTGAGTGCGACGTGGTTTGCTGTATTGAAACATTTTATAACCTTTGTGACATCCTCGACTTTTTCGACGCATACGTAAACTTTCCAGATATAATACCATTTTGTGATTTGTTCTGGCCCTGTTGGCGTATCGACAAACTTAATGTTCGATTTTGTATAAGATATGGCAAGCAACTCACTGGAGTTCGTCTGCCATTACATCATTGCTTCGAGCTCAGCTATTTTTCCGTTTTACCGAGTCCACAAGCTACGCCGAAATCTTCGTTCTGTACGGTTCAAAATTTATCGAGCCCGGGGTTCACCCAACATTTTTTCCGTTTATACTGGCTTGGTTTTCACCGAAACATTCTTGCCCTCTGTCCTGTCCGAAATCTTTGCTTGAGCACCCGGCTTCGGATTTCGTCGCTTGCCGTCAATCTTTACTCCATTAAGCTAAGTACATTTTCGTAATTACTCTAACGTGCATTACAGCCCATTTTCAACATAATAGTTCAGTGACATATGCTGGGATTATTCCTAGGATTGATGGCTTAAAAGATTTAAATTTTGAGCGCATCTCCGCCTGGAGTGTGCAAATCGCTATTTGAAATCGGTGGCTGACTTGTTGTTAGGCCATCAATGCTGACTTCCGTCCGTAATTTGCTTACTGACGTGATGTCACGCGTTAGGTAGTTTTCAAGTGATTTATTACGATTTCTGTCCTTTGTAGCTATGCCAGACGAGAATTGTATTTATTTTGGCCTGTTTAATATAGCTGTGTCGGATTTCATACTGTTTGACTTCTTCTAAAGCAAAATTCAGTACGGTTTCAGTGGAGCGAGATGGCACAATAGAAAACATTTGTTACCGTTGCATATTGCGAGCAAGCCCTGTTCTTTCATTTTAAGACCCCTTCCTCCTCACAATAGCAAGTTGTGTAACATTTACATTTGTTTCAGGACGTAAACGAGAATTTACCTGTAAGACTCGTCCAAAGCAGACTGTCGCATTTGAGCTGAAGGAAAAGATATTACACATGAATAAAATGAAAGAATAAAGATAAAACGGAATATCAGAAACAGAAGCACTTCGACGAAGAAATGTAGTAAAAGAAATACAAAATCGTGAAAACCCCCTTGGTTCTGCGAGAAACTTTCCTTTCATATAGATCACAATATACCCACCAATCTTACAGCGATTATAAAATATTTCAGAATCAGACGTATATTTTAGTCTGGAGAATAAAAACAGAACACTGAAAAAAAAGATTCGAACAAGATTTGTATGGACTAGAGAAGGAAATATGGAGAATAATCGGAGGACAAAGAAGTGAAGTGAAAGAAGTATTTGAAATAAATTACATGAAAAAATAATATTTAATGATCTCTATGCCATGCTAAATAAGAATAAATCAGTAGAAAAAGAAACAATTATTGAACAAAAATGTAGATAAAGCACTCAAAAAGCTTTAAATGTAAACCAATCAATTTTAGTAGAGTTAACTTACTAAATACCGCTCTCAAACCAGCAACAGATGTCATCGCTAATAAAGTCGACCGTCATATAACTCTAGCAGAATTGCATAATAAACGTGTTGATATTAACTATATACGATTTTGATTGATATAAGTGACAAGCTATTGAAAGACACAGAAATGCTTCAACTTTCATAATATACGAGAGCGTTCTTCAAGCAAAATATTTCAGACAAAGGTGCTTATGTAATGGAAGCAGCCTGCGAGACCGTTTCATTTAGGTGATCATACGCTGCTAAGTCATGTATGAAGCCCTCACCTTCTTCAAGTAGGGTCGTCTAGCAGCAACTGTAATTGATGAGGGAATAGTATTAAACTGGCTGACTATTATAGTAGTGTCTGCCCGTCTTTAACAAATAATTACCGACCGTATTACTTAGCCGAAATATTAAAAATTAATGAACTCCCCCCCCCCCCCCCCCCCAACCCCGAGCTAACCGACAGCTAATCGGAGGCTTTTCATGTATCGTTGCGCTTCCAACGCACGTCTATTCTAACGCCGGTTTAGACCGTAATAACTTTGATAGCGACAACCTTAACCTTCAATTAAAGTTCTAGGACAGACTGCTTAAATCAAGTTACAAGATGCTTACACGTCGAAAACCTTAACCAGTGACAAAAAAAAGAAGAGAAAAGTAAAATAGGCACCCACACCACAATAGTGGTCAGAAAGCACTTTTTAACAAGGCGATTATCCATTAAACGTCCCCAGAAGCTATGAAAAAAAAGCAGACAACATGTTGCCTATATAGTAGAGGAAGGATTCATTTGACATGTTTCCGACCATTTGTAGTTTAATAGCGGAACAACACATATCACAGTAAAAAAACTCGTCATCTATTAACAGTAAGACAAATTTAAGATACATACACTTTAGCAGATGCCTTTTTCATCAATTACATTAAGACAAAAATGAAATGACAAACTTATGATACAATGCTACATTAGAACCATGTCAATCAAAGTCGATACCTACCAATATATTGTTACAGTCTAAAGCCGAGTTAAGACACAGTAATAAGAAATTAAGAATACATCGATAGCTCAGTAAAGGGGGAGCAGACTTCTATAAATTTGCTTGCTCCCTGCACGTTAAAATACTATAAAGGTACTTATCAAATTATGGATAATTTGTCAGGCGCCACCTGTTGTTTAAGCCTGAAGATGTGGAAAATCTTTACACAGGATGAGGGCTTGATTGTTGTAATATTTTTACTTTCGCGCGTGCGCGTATCAAAATAAAAAACGGCTGAATTTGTTAGCACACCCTCACATTATCAGATAGGCCACAACCGGCTCGATTTACAAGAAATTCTACACAACAAAGAAATTCGTAATTACGTATCGTGAAGCAATCCATTTCGGCAAAATCTGTCGGCTTCAATAAGGGCTAGAAATGCACACAAGGCACCTTAACTAAAGCAACAAGTAAATGGCATAATTATGTATCGTGAGAGCGGATAGTCAAGCGAGCAATATGCTTGACTCTCATGCGGCCGCACCGGGTTCGATTCCCGGGTACTTCAAATGGATTTTAAATATCATACGCTCTCTGGCTGCCACGGCAACACCTGTGGTAGTCGTTAACCACTGAAAAGAGAACTCTTCCTCAATTTCGACCAGCAAAGCTAGCCGCCTGCCCGACTTACGAGGAAAGAAAGCTCATAGGACCACAATTGGGGATTAAATAGGCCACTGACCTAATGGAAGAGGAAAAAGAAGAATTAGGTATCTCGATGCAATCCACGATGGCAAGATTCTTAATTATATTACAATTTTTGCACACTCGGACAGTAAATGTTATGTAATACAAAACTTTGATATGCCATCCATATAATAACCATATAACACAAGCACGTAATAACTTAATTGAATGTAAGCAGGT
Source organism: Agriotes lineatus (assembly GCA_940337035.1). NCBI lineage: Eukaryota > Metazoa > Arthropoda > Insecta > Coleoptera > Elateridae > Agriotes > Agriotes lineatus. The sequence continues at coordinate 55,571,884 of OW679201.1, read as the reverse complement.
ACTTAAGTCCCATGTCTCAAATTGCTTTGGTATTGCAGTAGAATAAAAGGCCTTTCCTTGGCGAGCCTAGAAGAATTACTCTGCTATGGGTGCGAGAGAAAGGGAGAGTCGCCCAGATAACGGTAGTGAGAGCAGGCTAGAAGACTGTTGATATGCTGAACTTTGAAGAGTGCCCAACTATTCGACAGAGAATCAAAGAAGAATTCCCAATCAACTCAGTGATAGGAAACATCAAGGCTGACAAAATTGTTTACATTAAACCCTGGTTATTATATGCAACAGAAGTCGAAATGCGAAAAAGATGGGCCAGCATTTTCCGCGACCACCGCTCAAGGACTACCCTTATGGGTACACACACCATTCACATATACTTTCGGGCCTTTCGGCTAACAACTGCCTAGACCGTCACTGAAGAAGATATAACGATTGCAAATATTAAAAAGTTAACAAGTAGAAATCGAGAAATATGAAACAAAACCTGTGTAATGACCAATGAAAAAATAGAAAGATAGATAACGTAAAATGTGTCATTCCATGCGGACCAATTAACATTCTAGCTGGGTATTTCTTATTTACTTTGCCTTCAGGGAAGCGCATTGCAGTCTGGAAATAACACAAATAGTAATAGAGACTAATAGCTGCGGTGTTACCAATCTGATTTTACTGTCAGGGCAGCTTTAGGAGAAAATTTTAAATAAAAAGTTACGGTAAATCTGCCAAGGCGAGCTAAAAGCAATTATTGTTAATAAATGTATATTGATTACTGCAGTTGAGCGAAACCTTTCTCTAATAGTAAAAATAACACCGATGGTCTTTAGATAAAGGCAAGCCTTGAGTAACCCATAGAAAATAATTAATGAATTAACTTGGCGACTTCTGCAAATTATTTCAGCAGGAAGAGGTCGTACCAGGACAATATTTCACACGCTACTTGGGAATCATGCGATTTAACGATATTGGCCTAGTTTAATTAGACTTCCATAAACCTATCGACTCGTTCTCAGCGCACTTTTGTGCTGCAGCTTCATCTACATTTATATGCAATGCAGTTTTTATTTGCTACTAAGTAATAGTGCAGAGTATTCTTTAAACAAATTCGTCAAGCAAACCTGTTCACCACCCCTAGATACGCTGCAACACAATAACATGTTCAGAGGGATTTCAACTTTTATGCAACTACGTAAAACTTAGACGTTATGCAACCCTGCAGACTCGTTCTAAATAGTTTTAAAATGAACAAACGTTGCGGTAGAGCAAACGTTTGAGAAATGATATACCTCTCCAGTAAAAAGAAACATTCAATAAACATGATTTGTAAAGGTTAGCTTAGACCTCGTCGTCTTTGAAGATAAAACCCCTAATTATGGTAAGATGAGTATTTTCTGCTTTATAAAAACAAACAAGGCTTTTGGTATAATGTTCGTAACTTGTAAATCCATAACAACTGAGTGCTCGTGTAGCAAGACGACGTTGCTTAAGCCAAATTGCAAGAAAACATAATTTCTCAGATTTACCAAGACACATTCGATCAGCCTCTAATAACAGTTACTTACATTTCTCAAGTTTCTAACCAATAGCAGCTGGCTGCCTAGCAGGAACATAAATCGCTCCCCCAATCTGCAGGCGATGTCACAAACGGCCAATTATCAGAGTTCAAAAACTTTCGGCACAATTTCACTTTGACAAACTCCATAGAAGGCCGTGGCGTGAATAACATTTATTGGGGCATTAAAATTTCACCCCGGCCGCTAATCTGCGGATTTTTTGAGTGCCGCTGCGCAACGGCACCGCTTGGCCCACAGGTGTCGGATTTGGGGCAAAAGCGGTAATAGGCAGCCTATTACACGCACGTCAACATGCAACCCCGGAAAATTGCCAAACTTTTGGAAGAAGTTGTGACGTACTTGATGTTGTGAGACTAGGCGTCGGCTAAGGACGAACCGTGGATGTCGCTATACCGCACAGCTGTTCGAAAAAGAAAGCAATTATGAATTAATAATACCTTTAAAATGGTTTTCCGGAATCAGGAATTGAACCCACAATACACAGATTTACATAACGAGTGGACATTTATTGAAAAAAAAATTGTTGTGGATATCTCATTTATCTTCTATTTAACCTCTGGTTGACCATATGTTTTAATAAGGTACATTTCTTTCGTATTTTTGATTTGTCCTATTTTTGCTGTGCTTATTATATTTTTATATAATTATTTAACAGCATTTATGTAGTTTATTTCTATTCTGCTATCGTGCATTGCCTGCTATAATTGAAGTACGATAATGTTGTCGTTTTAAATTTATGAATATAACATGTAATTCTCTCCCATTTGCTGTTCTCTTTTCTCCCACTTGCTTAAGGTAACCCGGTTTGAAGCCACTCTATTCTAAGTCTCTTATCGTTCGTTCCTAATATTAGTATTCGTCTATGCCGGCCCCTCATAGCAGACGTTACGCTAACTGCTCTATAATTGTCACCACTTTGTTACCGGAAAATACTAATTTACGCTCTCACACAACGCAAAAAGGTTACCCAGTTAGCTCAGAGTGGGGGTTGTAGGCTTGAAAAGGAAGCTAACTCGCCATATTCAAAACAAAAGTACACCTTGAAGGCACGGGGACAAATCCGTTCCACTTAATGGGTCTGCCAGAGATAGACTAGGAGGCCCGCACCAGCAAGATTCCCTTCGGTTACAGAAAATGTGCTCGGCTTCCAGATGTGACTTACCTTGCTTTGTAAATACTAAAATGTTTATTCTACTTCAAAAATTTGCGTAACTGCATTTCGCTTTACGAATGGGGTACACAGTATTAAATTGCTTTGTAACATTTATCACGGTCGCAGCTGGTTTACAGGTTGTGACCGCAACAAACAAACCTAAGAATCTTGCCTGATCGTAACATCACGTTCCGCGATAAGAAAACCCTAACATGTCTCATGGTACTATTTCACGTAGAAAATCAGATTGATAGCCTGGCGACAAGCCAGCAACAGATCGCTTAAGATGTTGCTGCACTCCCAACGGGAATTCTCCCAAAACTTTGGTCCACCTAAAGCGGTCAATTCTTAAATATTTCACAACATGCGTTGCGGAACTAATAGAACATATTTAACTTAGCTCGATGCGGTAATTTAAGTAGCAGCGGTGAACGCACGATAAAAATATGTTAGTTCTTGACTGATAACCACTGACCGCGTAAACCTGTTGCGGGAAAAGCGGAAAACAGATAACCTTAATTCAAATATTGACTGCGAGAAAATCAACATTGATCTAAGTGTAACCAGAGGTTGTTCAAGGTTGTGTCTAGCCAGAGCGTCGCTCTACAGGCTGGTCAAGGCGGTACGACAGAAATGCTTCCACCAGGCGTCGAAAGAACAACGAGGCGCGAAACGGAATTTCAAACATGTTGGCTGTGCTATTATTAAATGGCTGCTACAGTACACGAAACGGTATCAGTCAAATGTACGCATCCTGTTTCCAGCCAGACAACCTAAGTCAACGCTGCGCTGGAAATCAGACAATCTCCCAATTTTTTTGCTTCTTCACGATCGCTAAATGCAGTGGCGGCGTCAATTTTTAAACTAATGTAGCAGTTTAAGTTACGTCCTTTCTTGTAAATAGAACGTGTGTGGTACTTTTTATTCTTTGCGGACATCGCCTCCCTTTAAACGACCATTGAATAACATGGAAAGCGCTTGTGGTGTTATTGTTGGGTATATCTTCAAGACTTGCAGCTTTCTGCTTTTTCATGTATTTCAGCGCTTTTTTAATTTCCTCTTATTATTTCTCTTACTTCTCGACTGGCCGATTCGATTGTGCAACCCACTTCCATAAATTAATAAAATCCATAAACATTTTTCCAAGCTTTTGTCCCAACTGGGTCTGTAGTTTTCTCTCCTCTTGTGGTGTTCTTGAGCTCTCTTATTGTTTTCCATGCTTACTTGAATCTTTAACTTCTTACAAGTCTATCTATGTAATCGCATTTCCTTCTAAACTCATTCATATTCATCTTCTTCTCTTCCCGAGCTAAGTAATTGTCTCATGTAGGTTTTTCTGTCGCCAGGGTATTGTGCTGCTAACCGCTTGTGGTAGGCTATTTTCTCTTTATTTACCAGATATTAATCGAATATTAAGGGACTGGAGAAGGAAGTGTGGTTCAACCGGCGTGCAAATTGAAGAGGGATGCATCTACAATTTATTATTCGCTGACGATCACGTCATACCAGCTGAAGATGAAGACAATACCAACCATATATTTAAAAACATTTAAAGAAAATATGAGAGGTGAGGTTTATAAATTAATATGGACGTATGCCCTATTTCGGTTCTTTCAATTGAGCAAAGCGTAAAGAGGCCCTAAACGGGTATAAGAGAAAGATATCCGGGCATTTGACTCGACTCGAACTCCAGTCGGGGGCAGCCCCTTAAGCCTTAAACGTTTAAGGCTCCACAAACAATGCCAACCTTGCTTTAGCTTGTAAAGTCAGCCGCCGCCATACCAGAACCCGAGGGCACCTTAATGCAGCCTCACCCATGAAGGCGGGCTCTCGAAGCGACCACGTGAGTGGTTTCATTCTAAGAAAGGAGCTCCTACTGGAGAAGTTCTGCATCCAGCTTCTCCCTGAGAAGTAGAATGCCTGCCAGTTCCGAACCTTTCCTAGTAAAGCTGCATAGTGTACACCTTAGCTTAGAGATCCTACCTAATAAACTTAACTTCTGGGCTATAGAGCGTCTGGATTAACATGTGAAGGGCCCAGAAGTGGTTTTCCTAGTACCTGGGTTAGTAAAACTGCTTAATGTACCCCTATTCCAAAGGTTCTGCCTGACAAATTTCACTTCTGAGCTGTACTGTGCTTGAGATTATGACGGATTCAGAGATTTCCCGCGTGATAAATACCTTCTGAGCTGTAGTGCGCTTAGGCTAACATGTGGTAATGTTTCCCAGCGGATTTCCCAAACGATAACCGCTCTCTAAACCCGCTTCCAAATTCCTATCGACCGCTACAGCAGCCTCCCGAAACAAGAGCGTTGCGCTCAAGATATTGTCATAACAAAATCTGACACAAAGATCAATTGACACCTGCTCCAGCACCTTCTACGTATCGTAAATTATTCTCCGATGGCCCGCTGAAGGGATTCGTGCTAAACTTACCTCGCATGGGCCTTCAGCCTGGACCACGAGCCGGTGCTAGAAGCCCGACAAAGCGCTTCACCAAAGTTCGGCAGAGTACTGCGGCCAGTAAAACCTTCTTGTCGGCCAAAAGTGGCCTACAATCGTGACCGATCTACGTCGAAGACATTCGCACCTCACTTCAGCTATATGTACACCAGAACATAGTATTTCGAAAAATTGTAATCCGCCGTTAACTGACTTGTTTATAGACATTGTTTGGCAGCCCGAATGGACCTGGTAAGTTTTTCACCCCACCAACTGCCGCCGTGACATCATCGATGCAGCAGCAATCAAAGAGAACTTCAGAGCTGTTTGCTGAAATTGTTGTGCTGTATCTAAACTTGCAGTCCAGTTAGGCAGTTTGTTCTCCCAGGATCACGCAGTTTACCCAAAACATTATCCTTTTATTTGAATTGTATGTACAGCCGTTTTTAATTATATAATTAGGTTTATTTGTATAATAAAGGCTATGGAGAAAATAACAAACCGACTTTCTCTATCTAATCGCTCCAGCATCTAGCTCTAGCTCGCTCTAGCTCTGAGCACCGATCTGGCATTGTGTAACGAATAAAAGCAGAATTAACTAATCTATTACACGCCGTTTTTCACAATGTTTCCTGTGTGGCGTTGGCGTTTCGATATCGGCGCTTGCACCCTTTGCTGTCTTAGGCGTCTTGTATGGTTAGTTCTAGGTCTGTCATAGTTGCCGTCTAGCAGGGTTAGCTTTAGTCTCCGGCGTCTTATACTGCCAGGTCATTTTTTTCTATTGGCCCTTGGGATGACGTTCTCTTTTTCTCTTAAGAGTTCATATTTCTATCATCTAAGTCTCCCCTCTTTTGTCTTATTCTCCACGCTAGTAAACTTGGTCCTGCGTCTCTCCCTTATTGTGGCACCCACCCCTATATTGACCTTTTTTTTCCGTCCGTCTCACAGCCCAGCTTTCGGCTTCCTATATCAGACTAGGTCTCAGTGCCTGTTCATAAACGTTACTGTTCGATGCACTGAGATAAAAAAAGTAGACTGTATGATTTAAATTTTTACTGATAACATTGAGTTAGTAGGTACATTTACTGTATTATAATTTATGTGATTATTTTTACTGCAAAGCAACGATATGCCCCGTACGTTGGTCGTCTTTGGACTCGCTCGCCTCTTGACCGCTGCCTGCGCAATTTTACCCATCCTAACATTCTTCTACTTTAAACGTTCTATTACGGCTACCATCCAAAATTATGTCGTCAGCGAATAGCATGTTAGTTGATGTGTCTCTCTGAATGTGTCTTGTCACTACCTCCACATTAAGGATGAATAAATAGGAACTTGATGCTGAGTCATAATGAATCGTATTGACAATAAAGTGCTTACGTCGACCGCCCTTCTCACCTATGTTCAACTACTTCCATACATATCTTGATAATTTCGCAGTTCTTTGGTACTTGTCTTCTATTTTAGACATTCCCTGATGACGTCACACGGTATTCTGTCTTTTTCCAAATGCTAGCTGATTGTCAGATATACTAGCTGGTGTCAATCACTCTCTAACCCACTTTCTTCTTGCATGGTACATCTGCTTTATCGGGCGATAATTTTCGTAGTCTGGTGCATCTCCTTTCTCTTGTATATTGGCACTGCTGTACATATTTGTCGTAAATGTTATGCCTTCCTCTCCTCGTATAATAACTAAAAAAATTAATGCATCTGGAGTGGTTTGCTTCCGTCATCAAATCCCACGATTCGGAAAGAATATGCACTTTACTTTCTTAGTGCACAATATCTATTACTAAAGTCTAGAATTTGCTTAATATTGCAAAATGATGTTCCTCATTGCAGTGCACTTGCTTTCACAAATAATATTATTCTTAGTTACTAGCTTAACATGCACATCATCCGACGGCAAGGGAAGGGACCATCCTCAACTATTTGAACCTCAATTGGTTTTTGACTACCTTCACCATTTCTTCTCTTTTAAATCATTTTCTATTTTTCCCTCTGCACCACCCATCCTAGACAAATTCTTAAGCGTGTCTCTATTGATTATTTGGAGCAGTTCGTGTATTAAAATGAATAAATAATCTTTCGACAATTGCCTATTTAAACGCATAAAGATCGAAACAAGTTACATACAGCATTATGTAGCAGTAAATTTTGTGCCATGGTCACCCTGAAATAAGTCACGCCGTCGCGTCGTGAACGTAGAAAGTCCCATATGACGAGAATTAAATATATTCCATTTACATAAAGAACTGATTGAATGTAGAAATAAATAAAATTCAAAAAACAAGACGCCCTAAACGGTTGCATCAGTATCAATTAAACAACAGATCTGTGGGGAAAACAGGCAAACGCAAAATGATAAACTGGTTCCCGCTGATCAAGCCACTTAAAGAGAAAACACGTCAAGAGGCTTAATGCCGATGACGAATATTAAATTTTAGAAAGCAAATGTGCAACATAAAAACTGTCAAACAGGAATGGCAAACCAAGAGTTAGATAAAATATCAACGAATTTTACAGCATTCACGATCACTTTACATAAAAGTAGGCAAGTTTCATTAGTGTAAACTATAGTTTACCTGGTATGATTCTGGTTTGCTAGTAAAATTGAATTTTAAAATTATGGTTCACATGTTGTCAGTTCACTCGCATGACGAAACCAGTTTATCAAACACCTTTGAAATGTACTGACTTAGCACATCATTGAGATAATCTGAGGCAGTTCTTCTGCGATTTTCGCTGAATTTGTTGTAGCACTTACCTTCTATTATTTTGCATCCTGCTCACGCCACAGTTAGCCGTGACGGCTGACGAATTTCTGTACTAGCTGAAATAGACAAACATCTGTGGAAAAATACTTTGAAATCGGAGCACATGCGAGGAGAGTTTGTTGTATTTTCGCCCTTTTCCGCCTTTTCACCCATTTTTAGCTTAGATTTTAATCCTTTTCTCAGTTCCGCCACGCCTAAATTGAAAGTTCGGTCAAGGCCCAAAACTTAATTTCATGCTTTTCGAATATTCGCGTCTCTTAGTTATTTACGTTTGTCGATATTTAATTTCAAATTTAGCTTTGTCCTCGCATGCCATATGACGCAATATGCCTCTATCATATTTTTAATGGGTTCTCGACGCCATAGAGACGATTATTTGGCTTACAGGTGTTTCCCCTTCGTGAGAGAAAATTTGTTGAACTGCGTGACGTCACTCCGAATACTTCCATAAGTCCGAGAGAGTAGGAATTTTAAGTAACGCCTGCGCGTAGTCATTTAGCTGTAGGATTTTAGCCCGGAGCTTCATTCAGCGACAGACATTAAAATCGTCCACAAGGTTGGTCGTTGTTTCCTTGAGTGGCTTTGCCTCGCCGCTTAATAAATTGAAATCAAAGTAGTGAAGCTGTATTGTCGCTATCGTCAAGTCCTGTGGTAAGTGTAGTTTTGATAAATGTTTAGCCGACGAATTTCGTATTGTGGAGTAGGCACCTCCAAACACGCTTAAGGCGGATTTTAAATGAAAACCTCGTCTATAAGCTCAACTATCGTTGAATGGAATCACGAGTTTCGTACCGTGATGTTGAATTCCACACGTGCTTTATTCTTACTCTTCCTGGGGGTACTATGCCGTGCAGACTCGCTTCCTGTTGTTCGTTTGGAGGCAATAGCTTGGATGCGACCCGCAGTTGGTTGGACAACGTAACCAGAGCAACTCAATTCCTTTTAAGATATTGTGTTAGTTTATAGCAAGTGTAACGAACGTAACTATAACGCGAAGTAATGTTTGAAGTGTCGTATTGTTGGTGTTTATTTAAATATTAAAGTGTTGAACAGAAATTACCGACTTGAAGTTAATTTTGAGTATTTTTTTGTAAATTTTGATTGTTTATAAAGCAGTTTCTTTGTGTAAATTTAAAGTTGTTACGGTTTTGGATGTAGTTACGTCGTTTATGGTCACTTGTACCGCCTTTGCTTAGTCTAAACGTTGCGCCATTAACTTCACTAACCTTTTTCGAGTATTTTTGGCTCTAACGAGTAATTCTTTTAACGTTTATTGTCACCTACATATTTTTCTACATTAATATCGTTTATTTTCTATTATTTGAGTTGTTCATCAATGGATTGATAATGTTTGCATGTGTATTTTGTGTATTTTTCCGATGTACAGGAGCTCAGAAGTTTAACTCAGCTGTTGGTGTTTGCCGTTCAAGCATTGTCAAGGTAGAATTACAAAGGTGAGTAAGCTCACCTGTGTTGTTTTCCCGATTTCATAAGAAAGTGGTGGCGCTTAGCAATTCACGTCTGTATCCTCGTTTACTGGATCGTAGCCCTAATTTAAGGTCGCAAGGAACCACCCCTCTCACTAAGCGTTTTAGCCGGCAACCTTTCTTACAGCCCATCGTAACGGAATTGGAGTAATCGATCCGAGGATTTCCCGAATTTGTATGTAACAATTTGACGCCTTGTCGTAATGTAGTTTTTATGTGGTAACAAACTGGCATCTTGTCGTAAAGAACATTTACTGCTGTAACACACAGCTACTTGTGCTGTGTTGAAATGTGTATGATTGAACATTTATAAATTATAATCATATGTATTGATGTCATATTGATCTACCGTCCAAATTGCCTCTAAAACTGTAAAAAAAAGTTTATCCTTCTAAGAACCCATTATAAAAACGAAAATTGCTAATATAGAAAATTTAAAAAAGTTTGCGATTTCTACGACTGACATAATATAAAATATTTTAACCTCAGCAACGTCAATATTCAAAACTAAATAGTAATTCTGATAGAAAATTCTAAGTGATTTCAAAAATTCTGAAATGTATTATGGTTAACGAAACAAAAACAATTATATTTATATGTAATATACACCAGTGGCAATATTTTTGCTGAAACGATATTTATGTCAACTTTTAATCACTAACTTGAACTAACTTGGATTGAGCAACATTACAATGGCAGAGCAGTCGTACGATGACACAAGTGTCATTTCTGGCAGTATGGGATAAATATTTACAAGCAAAACTGATTGTATTTTATCTTAATGCATAGCATAGCTCACATACTCAATTTGGCAACCTTTGATACTTGTAGAAACATAGAAAGTATTAAAGAATTTTTCAACACTGAGAAGCTCTTTATGTTCATATTTCGCAATTTTATTCACGTGAAAAAGTGACCGAGGCAAACTGTTAAGGTATAAAACCGATTTAAGACACCGCCACCGCAACTAACCAAAAGTGGTGCGGTCGGGATATTTACATATATTACTGTGTGTTGGCACCAGGGTGATGAAATATCTTAACGTTTGTAAAATCCACTTGTATGCCAAATGACATGAGCAGATATACTTACCACATTGATACTTCAGTTTGATACGAAAATGTGTAGTTATAGTTCACTTTATTATAAATTTGCTTACTATTTGCATCTGTAATAAATAAAGTTCAGCTTCTATGCAGATCGGAGATAAAGACGAGAATCCTTGAACGTTGCATGGTGTGCTGCTTTACAAAATAATGCAAATGTAAGTTATACGGTAGATTGGACGAACTGGTTGCATATTTTTTAATTTATATTTTCGTATGAAACAAAGATTAGAGATATTTCAAAAATAACAATTTTTTTTAAATTAAACAAAGGATTGTTTTGAAATGTTTCAAAAACCGCTACTTCAGTAAAAAACTAAATACTTACATTACTTTCTTCATATTTATGAAATTTAAAGCTGTTATAAGGAGCTGAAAGTTGCTTCAAGTTTTTTTATTAAAGTTCTTACGTAAAAGAATCCACATTTTTAATACATTAAGGTTGTACCTGGAGCTGTAGGATTCAGATTTAAATTTCTTCTTTCTTGTGATTGTCGATGGCAATTTAATAATGGTTGACCCATTTTGTACTTGGGGATTTCTTTTTTGCTTAAAATATATAATTTTCTATATTTCCAGTGTAAAGTAGCGACACGGAAATTATGTTCAAAATATAGTATCTGCAAGAAACTAATCCACAAGTAGAAATTGGGACACCCATTGGCAACATAGAATTAATAATGTAAAAAGGAAACAACATTAAACCCAATCACTTCATAATGTACAATCTATTAATAGTTAAATGTGTTAATATGTATATTTTTTTCTTAATAAGTTATTAAAACAATATGCATGCAAATAATAAAATCTATTTAATTAATTATGTAGTAGAATAAATATCAGTACAATAGTTCTGTATTTATTTTTATGTACAATCTTAAAATGTATTACAAACTAATTTGTAGCAGTATACAATAACATAGTAATATAACTTAAAATTGACAAATATCTCAAGATTACAAATACCTAATACATATTTCAAGTCAGTGCATTTAACAACTCAATATCAGAATGGGCACCATCTGTTCTGATTTTCTTATTCCTTGCTTGGCAATATTTTCTATACGTTGCAATACCGATTAATATACAAATACATACAAGTGCTGCGAAAATAAAAATAAGCATAATTAATATATTTGACAGTGAATTACTTTCAAAACTATTAACGGAATCAGAAATTGCTTGAGTTTCATGGCAATAAATCCCATCTACATTTTCCTCTGTGTATCGTGAAGTTGCGTTGAACAAATAATCAACACCCCTTCCTCTGAGCGTCTTCAGCATATCAGTTAGTAACCCACACTGCCACGCATTATCATTGACACTAATAAAATTAAGACGTGGAAGATGCATTAACAAAGAAGTGTAATTAATATAAGAAAACCTATTCCTATCCAAATCCAATAGTTCTAAATTTCTTAAAGGAAACAGAACCGTTTCGTTGAATGCAGAGAATTCGTTACTAGAGATGTTCAAAAGTTTCAAATTTCCTAAGTTGGAAAAGCTTCCTGTTCTGAATACTGACAAACCGTTCCCTCCCAGCTGTAGTCTTTGCAATAAAGGGAAATGTTTTAAAGTTCCGAGAGGTAATTCCTTGATTCTGTTATCAGTAATCAACAAAATCTGAAGACTGTTTAGTCCCGAAAACGATTCTGGATATAAAGCAAATATTTCGTTAAAACTGAGATCGAGAACCTCTAAGTACTTAAGATTTTCAAACGCATTTTCCGGTATGACTTGCAGTTTATTGCCTTTTAGTTTTAGTAGTCGTAATGTTTCAACTCCGGTAAATGTTTTTAATTCCGGCTCTATCGTTGTTATAAGATTTTCTTGTAAGTGTAAATGCTGAAGGGACGTTAAACCATCCAGCACATTTTTCGATAAGCTTTGTAGGAGGTTATTATTGAGGTAGAGTTGCTTCAAATTAGAAAGTTTGCTGAATGTTTTATTTTGCAAAAACGCCAATTTATTACGACTTAAATCCAACACAGGCAACCTTTTCATTGTATTGAATGCACCAGGAATTATACTTTTTATATTAGAGCAGCTTAAATTAAGTTGTTTTAAGTTGTATAATCCAAAAAACGTGTTATTTTCCAATGTTTCCATTTTGCTTTCACTTATATCCAACGAGATCAGACTCGTAAGGTCTCTGAACGATTCTGGCTCAATTTTTGTTATGGGATTTTCTTGTAAATGCAAGTGCTTAAGCGACGTTAATCCCTCCAGCACATTTTTCGATAAGCTTCGCAGCAGATTATTATTAATGTCGAGATACTTTACATTTGACAAACTTGCGAAAGCACCGTTAATGTCTTTTAAACGATTGTTGTTCAAGTAAAGAGTGTGTAAATTTCTTAATTGGTTAAAAGTATTGCTGCTGTTGAGATATTCTATTCTATTGAAGCCTATGTTCAAGACCTGAAGAGTTTGATGATAAGTGAAATTATTAATATTAGTTAGATAGTTATAACTGATGTCTAATATGTTTAGGCGGTTGCATTCCGTAAAAGCATCATTTGATATACTCTTAATACTATTGTTAGATAAGATAATATTTTGCAATCTACTAGTTATTTGAAGATTAGAAAATGTATTCCTATCAATCATTAGCATCACAGAATTGTTTATCTTGAAGTAGTTGCAGTACTGACATCTTCTTACTAGAGTTTCTACATATTTTGTAATAGTTTCGAAAGGTACGTCTGTGCATGCTAAAGATGTCACGTCATTAGCGCCGTCGAATGAACACTCACATTTTTCATAACATATACCTTCTGCATAATCATGTTCGAAGTTGATAAGAAATAAAATCCATACTGATGTTAGGGGTACTGCATTTAACATCATAGTAACCTAAAATAAATAATTACTATTAGTATGTATATCTCTTAAATATTAGAAAAATTTCCAGAAGTTGCAATTTACCAATTTTCAAGTCTGGCATAAAATTTGCAAAATCTGCAACATTTACAAGGGATAGAAATAAAACAAAGTTTTAAAATTGTTCACATCTGTATTATTATTGTGTTCGGGATGAAACATTTGATGGTTTTTGGGTGCATTATTTTTAAGTTTTAATTACTACGTTTGCCACTTCTGGAATGTTTTGAGCCCTGGAATCTAATACAATCTTGACGAATGTATTAGGCATTGGTTCGCGGTCCGCTGTTTCGGGGAACTAGACGCCACGTGCAACCAATGCACCGTATCGAGGGGGCTCGGTTAAAAAGTAAATTCAAAAATAGGCAGAACGTTTGGGGTTGTGGCAGAGGTGCGACGTATTAGTTACGGAGGGCTGTTTTGCGTAGTTATTTCTTGTCGTAAGCAATTATATGTCAACCAATAATTAATTTTCAGGTAATAAGTTGCATAATGCCAGGCGAAGCGGCGAGCGCGATTAGGCTTAATTCTAGATAGTGAACTAGATAGCTAGTGTAGAATATACGTACTATCGCAAACGGTAGAATGATGTTTGGTAGCTATTTGACAAGTACAGCGACCGGTATATGCAGAGGTTCTTGCTTTGCTGGTCGACTATGTGATAGTCAGAGAGTTGAATCCTGCGGGAGCACGAAATGAGGTTCCGAATTATAAGCATCATTAAAGCCTAGCAAGATTTACGGTAATTAATGTACTGTGAAAGACCAGTATTCTACGGGTTATTACCGACTCTGTACGGGTTTTAACAATAGTTAATCTAGTGGATTACTATTGGGCAGTACTAGCGAAGGGTACCGACAGCTAACCCAATCAGTAAAGGCAGCGATGAGGGGCCAAAGGGTTGACGCTGCCTGATGCAAGGCCAAGCATTGTAACGTCTCTGCCAGCAATACGGAGGGCCCAGGGGGCGGCCACCCCCGGTGAGTACAATTATTATTATCGATGAGATTTACAGGTCAGTAAGTTTATGTTATTTTACATTTAACTGCCTGCCTCCGCCACTGGGCCAAGGTAGGCTCGAAACTGCACTATTTGCACCCCGTAGCCGCCTTGGCGTCATAGGTGAGTTGCATCCACCACTTTGACACATTTCAGAAGTATCGGAAATTGAATTTTAATATAACACACAAGAACGCGTCTAACAATTGTACATTATACGCCACGTGAAGCGTTACTGCGAAGTTCTACTGCATAGCAGATCATTAATAAATAATACCTACTACAGTTGTTAACCTTTTTTTCTACAACCATGATTTTAAACTGTTTCCAAGGGTCATATGCAGCGTGCTTTATGTTGTCTGTAAGACACGGCATTCCATTTAAAGCACGGGGTACTTTAACAGCCAGTCTTATAAAGGCCACTAATTTGGTGTTAACTTTAATTCGCTGTTAAAATAAACAAAAGCGCATCAAAATTTGTTTACTAATGAATAAAATGCCATAAGCACTATCGTTTTGATGCGCTTTTGTTTATTTTAACAGCGAATTAAGGTTAACGTCAGATTAGTGGCCTTTGTAAAACTGGCTCTTAAAGTTTATAAAACCTTATTATTTGTGACGATTAAAAGCACAGTTATTATATTGGACCGATTTGTATGCGGAGCCCCGAGGGCCCGATTGGAGAGGGGCCGAGCGCCGAGAGCCCCCTTGGAGTGGGGCGGAGCCCCGAGGCCCCCCTTGTGGAGGAGCGGAGCCCCAAGGGGCTCCTTGGAGAGACGCGAAGTCCCGAGGGCCCACTTGGAGAGGGGCAAAGCTCCGAAAGCCCCCTTGAAGAGGGGCGGAGCCCCGAGGGCACCCTTGGAGAGGGGCCAAGCCTTGAAAGCCCGCTTGGAGACGGGCCGAGCTTCGAGGGCCCCCTTGGAGACGGGCCGAGCTTCGAGGGCCCCCTTGGAGAGGGGCCGAGCCCCGAAGGCCCCCTTGGAGAGGGGGAACTCCGAGGGCCGCTTTGGAGAAGGGCAAAGCCCCGACGGCATTTTGGCTAACAAACTCCTCGGCTGTAGAAAAAATATTGAAGCCAACTCGTGTTTTACAGTTTAAAAATCTAGGTCGATCATAAAATTCTCGCATCGCTCGAATTTTAACATGATCGACCTCGATTTTTAAACCTTCCGTAAAACACTAGTTGCCTTAATAGCATCCTGTACACTTTAAAATTAATTTGCAATTAGATAGTGATGTTGAATTCGATATTACATTCAATTTTTTTTATATAATTTTAAAAAATGTATTGCGTATATGAGTCATTCTTATTACATTTATAGCTGTTTTAAAGGAGTTCTGAGAATTACAAGTCATACGATCGGCGGCTCCACATATTATTGTTCATAGTTTATTTTGTTTACTCATGAAACGTGTTTTAATAGCAAATCTAAGAACTGGATTAAAGATGTTTTTATTAGGAGGAACGGGGCAGTGTAAAACACGAATTAGATGTAATAGACCGTCGAGTTATTTAGTCGATTTGTATCTTTAATTTTGTGTTAATTGTTCAATAAATATATTTTAAAAGTATTTGTTGTTTGGAAAGCTTTTACATTGTCTAAACTAAGTAACTTTTTATTCTACGTACATATACATAGGTATATGTATTTATATTTTTAAAGTCCCCATAAATTACAATCGAGCATTAAGTTTTAGTACAACAGCTGACACTAACATCCCAACCCTGCCAATGGCCACTACCATTCTGCGAACAAGTGCAGCGCGGCAATGACCTTAACCCACGAAATATTATTCAAGTTGGAGGAAAATACAATCCGACACGCTATTTACTATTTACTTCAAATTTACTATTTAACAAAATCCCAGAATAAAAAAATACAATCAAGAAAGTTTCCAAACAGCGAATTTCACGCAAATATTGATTTTAAGGTTTTTCTTATGATTATAACGTTTTCCCCATTTCGCATCCCCCAAATCCAACTGGGCCGCAAAACTCTCACATCCCGAATATCGACCAGTAGAAAGTTTTCAAACAGCGAATTTCACACAAATATTGAATTTAAAGTTTTTTTGATAATTATAACGCTTTCCCTATTTTGCAACCACTTGAGGCGTAAAATTTCAACATTTAGAATTCCCTTAAAAAATACAATCTACCAGCAGAAAATCTCCAAACAGCGAATTTCACACAAATATTGATTTTAAGGTTTTTCTGATAATTATAACGTTTTTCCCATTTTCCAATCCCCAAATTTTACTGGACCGCAAAATTCCTACATCCCGAATTCTCTTAAAAAATACAATCGACCAGTGGAAAGTCTCCAAACGGCAAATTTCACACAAATATTGATTTTTAGATTTTTCTGATAATAATAACGGTTTCCCCATTTTGCCACCCCTAAATCCACCTGAGCCGCAAAATTCTTAAAAACTCACAGATTCATCCACATACTGCCAAAAACAAAATTTGACATTTTTTTCTTTCCCCCTGTTTATGCGAACATCCAATTTGCTGCAAATGCACCTCAGCGTTCTACCCCTGTAACTTCGCCCCTGTGCATCTCAGACCTTAATAACCAGCTAATACGATGAGCGTTGGTTCATCCTCTTTCGAACTTGCCCCAAATCACATTTGGATGTTTCAAAAAGTATGCGATGTAACAGCACCGAACGCTTTCGTTTCCAAAAAATCGTTTTAACCCCCGTATTTTTGCCCCCTCGAATCTTACAAATTTCACAATCTATCTAGAAAGTTCGCCCTTGACGAGATCTTCAAAATTACACCAACAACGTTCACCTGCAATACGTAGAACTTGCAAAAATTTGCGAAAACGTTTTCCAAGCGTCACACAAATCGCTAAAAGAGCCCCGTACTAGCGTCACATCTCCAATTCGTTAAACATTTTCAATGTTAAAACATCTTATTTTTGATTTGAAAATAAAAATCACTGAGGGTGATAGGGAAATATGAAATAATTACTTTTTAAGTTTTGTAATTTTATTTCATTTTTAATTGTTATCCACAACGCTTAAATCAAATGTCCCATGACTTTCAACTGTCATATTTTGTTTGCTTTTACTTTACTGTCAAATAACGTTCAATGACGTTCGTGATAGATAAATGTATACTCTATTTCCACTTAGGTATTCATACCTATGTACTATATCATACGCAATGACCAGTCAAGAATTTAGTGACAATAGTTATACACCCGCATTTGCTATCGAGGCAGTTATAACAAGATTATGAACTCATTGAGGCAAGCATGGTAACTAATGGAAACGAGTTATTATTTTTGTAAGAATAGGAAAGTTTTATTAATAAACAGTTAAATATTTTTCGGTAGAAGCTGTCCACACAATACATTATCTTTCAATTTAAAAAATTTTGTACTATGGGATGTTTCAATAAGAACGCAATTTTTAAATTTCACATCATTTGTATCTGTAAAAGTTGCAACCCTAAAAATTTGACATCTGTCATCTATGATTGTTCCGCTTTCTAGTTATGGACCGCTAAACGAAATAACAATGCCTTATTATGGTGAAAACCGATTCCAAAAGTGGGGAAAGTCTACTGTTCAAAGATTGATTAAGAAATTGGAGAAAATTGGATCAATTATGGACTGTAAATCTCATGTATGTTGTCGTTCCGCCCGGTCTCTAAAAAACATTGCAAATGTGTATGTGAGTGTCGTTGAAAATCTGCGAACGTCACTACATGTGATTACGGAGTTCTAGTAGCCTCAAGTGGATGGTATGGACGTGAAAGACATGTGGTTTCAGCAGGACGGCGCAACCTGCTACGCTGCTAGTGAAGTAATTGATTTATTGGGAAAACGATTTTTGAACCGCATTGTCTCCTGAAACGCTAAAGGGAGTTGACCACCGAGGTCTTGCGATTTGACGCCGTGCGACTTCTTTCTTTGGAGTTTTTTGATATCTCAGGTTTATGCGAATAATCCTCGAACAACTCCTGATCTCAATGCCGATATCCAATTAGTAATTAATGAGATAGAGCCGCAATTCTAAGAAAACGTCATATATAATTTCATAAAAAGAACAAGAGTCTGGTTCCAAAGTCGCGAGGGTCATTTGACGGATATTTTATTCCATAATTAATCGGACCATGTCTACTTTAAAATTCAATAAAAATATCAGCAATTCCTCAAAAAAAACCTTGCGTTCTATTTTAAAATCAACAATTGCGTTCTTATTGAAACACCCTTTAATATTTGAGAGCTTGTTATAATATTTTAAATTATTACCATCCCGTCCACTATTTAAAATACAATTCTGCTGAAACTTTGCTGATTGCAGTTTTTGTAGGTTTAGAGAACTGAAGTGTTGATGAATATGCCAATGAACTGTTCAATTATGTTGTTATCACAACCGATTTTTATATTACAATTGATTTTTCTAATTCGGTAAAAGTGCAACAAATGAGAAAACACTAGCACAACTAAATAATCCATTCACTTCGTTTTTCCATGTACTTAATTAAAAATATTTCCAATTAAACAATTATTGAAACTGGATACATCATAAAAATGGCTAAAGTTCTATTTTGTGTTCTGTTTAAATATACCAAAAATATGTGAACGGAGTATATGCGAACTCGCATTTTGTTTCTGATTTAACAATTAGGTAGTGTTTACAATGAATTCCGTAATCACCAAAAAGAAAATAATTCCAACAAATCATTAAAGAGTCACAGCGTCCTGTTCTGTACTTTGAGAAAAAATTTTACTATTAGTGCAAACTGAAAAAGATAATGCATTTGATAGACATCTGGTGCCATGCCACAACTACAGTGACGAAAAATTTTCTAGACGTGACAATAAAAAGGCTTCGATTTAAAAATGTATTAAATTATAGAGTACAGTACAAACTACGAGTTGATTATCTAAAAAGGATGGCGGGCTTGGTACTCAATATTGAAATACTATAAACCAAAACCCAAATAAAACTTATTCGGAATGTGACTACCAAAAATTATGTTTAAAAGCATAGTAAAACCTGTGTATAAAATATTGCTGTTACTTACCAAGAATAATATGGTAGTTAACTAACTGATGTCTCTGACTAAGTACGGTGCCATTTATAGTAGTACTTATCTCAGCGGAAGCTAATATTACATTTACTCGAATATCATATCTGTGCTACACATTTCACAGATAAATAAAAGTTCTTGGCGACTGAAATTAATTTATACATACACTACGTTTTATAACATTGCAAAATACAAAAATAATGTAGAATTCAGGTTGCTCTTTAGGGTCCTCAATTTGCAGTTTCTTTCAAAATAATAGACGACTTTAACGTATAATCTACTTATTGTTTGGAAAACTATGTTACAATTCTTTTTTTAATCTAACATACTTACTTTTTTAAATAGAATATCCCATATTTAGGCAGGTAGCTTAAAAGTTTTACGTTGAAATACCAATAATTTAATATGAAATTGTATAGATCCAACGTCAACTGTTTCGAAGGTATTAACAATTTTATGCAAAAAATGCAGAATTTTTTTGACTGCTGTAAATAACAGAAATCAACTGAATTACAGAAACGTTATCAAAAAGCTGTTTTTCGTGAATTACCTTATAATTTCGATTTTCTTTAATAGAACGCCCTGTATATTTTTGAAAAACCATTTTAAGTTTTTTTCTGGTATCTTACTTCATACCCGTAACTTAACTATTTTTCAGATATGCGAATCTGAACACAAAAAAATAATTTAAGATGTTTTTTTAATACTATATTAAAACACGCTTTGCCGTAAATTTGAATGTCAACATAACCTAGAATATCTAACACAATGTGACGGAAAAAGTGTCACCGAACTAAGTTTTTATATTTCTGTTACGATTGTAGAAAAAATAGCGTATGATACACGTGTACAAGTTCCATTAAAGCACTAGCGACGTTAAAAGCACTCAGCTCTGCGATGTGTTTTCAAAATCATCGCATGTGATTTAAAGGCGTACTTATACACTAGTATCATAATATACTATTATTTTAAGGGATAACAAACAAGCGCCGTTAAAATGCGAACTTAAGCACTTCTAACTCACCGAACGCAACAAAAAACCAGTTTTCAACAATAAAAATTAAGCCAAACAAAGAATAATAACCACGAAAGAGCCAGAAAAGTAGAAGAAAATTAAATTTGAAAAACGATTGAATTCAGGGATAGTTCATTAAAAGGATTTATGTATAAAGTATTTAAATTTACAAATGTTAACCTCTCCCTATACCTTTCACACCCAGAAAACAGAAAGAGACATATTGGAACATTTAACGTAATGACGTATAAAATTTTGTTGTCTTCGCATTTGTTATTTTTTTCTGTTTTTAAAATGTTTTCTGATTTCATTTGATGCTGGAATTAATTTACTCCTAAATTTCTCATTTTTTCTTGTTAATTATTTCTTATATTAACAATGACAGAAGTTTTATTTTCCAAATCTGGTTTTATATTATGTTTGGAGAGAGCTAGAGTGTTTAAATTATTATTTTAGCATCGTTTGTTTCTTATCTCTGAATACAAGGCATCTTAACACATTGCATGCCACGTCATACGTACATGAATAAAAGTACTGTTTCCGGTGTGGCCACGTTATTCATTTACATATGGCAGGCAACGTGAACTACGGGGCTTGGATGTTCATATATATATACATATACGGCGATCCCATGTATTTTAATAGGGAAACAGGAAACGTATTCTTATATTTGATTTGAGCAAAAAATTAAAATAAGAAGTTTTAATGAAAGAAAATGAGAAACCTACAGTCTTTTTTCTTAAAAAAAAACAAGTAACTTATTAACCAAATGTATTACTGAACTGAGTTCTAACACTCGAAACATATTTGTGGTTGATCAGGACAGTTACGTATAGCAGTGCGTGTACACCATTTTTGCTTGCTTTTCAGCAACCCCATAACCTTTTTCTTTCGTAATTTTGGCATTATAGTCAGTGCATTTTCTTCGCAGTTTTTTTACCAATATCATACCATCATGAAAATAGTAATTTGCGATACAAGTGCGTAAAGCTACTCTTTAGTCACGAGTGGGGTAGAGTTAAAACGCGAGTGAGCGAGCGTTTTAAGCCCCGCGAGTGACTAAAGATGCTTAAGCATGTGTATCGTACAATATTTTATCTACGATAAAATCTAGAAATCACGGTAAATATAAAAAAATTAATTGTAAATTAAGATTACCAGCAACCGGTCGTAATTTTGCGTATTTTAAAAATTTTAAAACACGTTGCTACTAACACCGTGCCTAATGAAATCTTTTAAACACGTTACTACTGACGATGTAAACTAATGAAAACATGTTATTAAACAGTCGTTTTACAAACTTAAAACTGCCAACTAAAAAGTAATTTTACACACTGTCGTAGATAAAGAAATTTAAAACACTTGAATCACAGGCCCCACAGAGAAAACATAATTAAAAGTTACACTGGGCCCCGCGTCATTCATATTGTCGCGATACGCCTAAAGTCGGGGTAACTGGCAATCCTTTTAGTTAAAATACACTTTTACACGAAGACTAAAGCTACTGTTGCGAGATTAATAAGAACACTTAAGTAAAAATACTTGCATTTATTTTCTGCCGTTTACAGAATACTTAAGTTTAATACCGTCACTTATGAACTTTTCTTAAATTCTAAGTCCAATTTGACCAAGAAATCTCGATAGGCGTTTACCAATTTCCAAATAAGCCTATCAGAGCAGTTCCAAATTTTGGACTTTTGTCACGTCAGGCATACGTGACTTTTCATAATAGTTCCATAAATTCTACAAATTTTTCGGTTTCACACGCTAAAATTTGTCAAGCGGCTACACCTCGCAAATTATCGCTAATAAAGTTTTACAATT
Organism: Agriotes lineatus; assembly: GCA_940337035.1. Lineage (NCBI taxonomy): Eukaryota > Metazoa > Arthropoda > Insecta > Coleoptera > Elateridae > Agriotes > Agriotes lineatus. The sequence continues at coordinate 55,549,575 of OW679201.1, read as the reverse complement.
CTTCTAAAGGAATTTGCTCAAGCCGACACGTAATTTTTGTGACCGAGTTGCAACAGTTACACTTCTGACCACGTACTAATCATATACCTTTGCGAAATTTTTCGGTTTACGAGGTAAACCCTGCATACATTTACTCTTAACTATTCCATGAGATTTGAATATTTTCATCTTCCCAGAGAAAGGCACGTTTCTAAACATCGGCTAAATATTCGCCTGTTGTAATTTTAATATGACCATTTTGCTTACGAAATTCTACCTTAAAATATTTATAATACAAATTGCTTATGGCTAACTAAAGTACAGTCTATTCGTACAACCGTGTATAGTTCCTTTTCCCTCAAGAACGCAAATCGTAACAATATATGGATGACACCCCAAAAAACAACTACTAAATTCTACTACAATTTTAACAACAAAAGCAACAAAATATTTTTTAGAAATGAATGACCACGAGTGGTGATATGTTGAAATAAAGTTGGCACTCAATATGTTAAATCCTTATTTATATTTAAACTCGCATATCTGAAAAACAGCTGAATTTAGAGGTATAAAGTAACATGTCAGTAGAAAGAGCTTTTCAAAAATACAAAAATATACAGGCCGTTCCAATAAAACAATCGAAATTATTAAATTTTACGAAGGTTGAGCACCATTTTACAATCGAAACGTACAGTCGCGGAATTAAAAATCCGGACACTTAAACTAATTCAGTGTATGTCTTACTTTACTTTACTTATCACGTTACGTGGTGAAATTAGTCAAAGTCAAAATAATTACTAGTATATGACAGCATGCCTCATTTAAGAGTCGAACAAAAAATGCAAGTAATTATATTACCCAAAAATTGCAAAAATCCGCTATAAGACTCGTCCGGATTTTTAATTCCGCGACTGTACCTAATTCACAAAGAGCATCATTTTTTAGTCACGTTTTTTGTCATTCAATGGTCCTCTGTTACTTACAGCAATCGCTAGAAATTCAACATTCTTTTGCATAACATTTCCAAAACAGTTGAAGCTAGTCTTATAACGGGTGGCCATAAATATCTGATATCACATTCCTTTGGAATCAACACCGCTTTATTAAAGTGATGAATCCAACTAAACTAAATGTCATCACAACTAAAATTCCTATCTGTCAAAAATTATTACAGATTGCAATAAGTAATGAAGTTAGAACAAGAGACTTTTATAATCGAGTCGTAGGCTAAACTGCAGAATCCGGGGCACATTCCCCTCCTCTTATTGCATTTTATTAGATTACATAGGTACCAATACTTATGGTAATTGAAATATAATGCTAACCAACATTTATAAGTAGCTAATTCCATGGCTACCGGGATCTCAGATATTTATGGCCACCCGGTATAACTAGCTATGAAAATGATTTGTATTTCAGCACAAAACTTTTAAGCTACTTAAATATAGGGCATCCCATTTGAAAGAATCTGTAAAGCGCCGTACATGGAAGTTTTGAAACTAAAATTTTCGAAAATATCAACAAAGTAAAAATAAAAGTTAGGTCGACTATTGAACTTTAATAGGATTAGGACGAGTGCACCAGCACGAAAAAAATTAATGTTTTAATAAGGTCCTGACGTTGGAAATCCTTAAGGGGTGTTCAAAATTTTCAGGAGGCGCCAATACTCCCTGACACCCCCCTAGCTACAGTACTGTATAACGGGTTCTATAATTTACCTCGAATGCATATTCGCACCTTTAGGGGTTGATTATGACAAAATATTGAAATACCTTTTTAGACATTTGTACCAAAAACCTTTGCAAGCACACACCAAATCGATCTTATCGGGTTTAAGAGATACTGAGGAATTCGTGAAAACACAATTCACCCCTTTGCATTCCTTTAGTGGTGGAATTTCTAAAAATTGTTTCAACCTCATTTTATTCTGAAATAGACCCAGAGCGTAAAAAATCAAAACTTTTAACCCCCTTGCCCTTTTTCGGTTTTCCCTTTTTTGCCCTTTTAGGGGTGAAATTTCAAAAAGCCCTTAAACTCCTTTCTAACTATTTTAAAAACACAACTATAAGTATGCCAAATAAAAATGTTCTAACTCAACAAACATAGGAAGTGCAATGGTTCCTATAATTCGCCCCGAATGCATACTCGCACCTTTAGAGGTTGATTGATGGAAAATCCTGAAATAGGTTTTTAGACATTTGCAGGCAAACTACAAATCGATATCTTATCGGTTTTAAGAGATATTGAGGAATTCGTGAAAACATAGTTTAGATTCACATCTTTAGAGGTCGATTCATGCACAATTCTAAATTTTATATTTAGAAACATACAAAGGAAACCTTTCTAATAAAAAAAAATCAATATTTCATCGAGAGAAATTCGTTAAACTTTATCCTTTTTCATCTCCTTATGGGTGGAATTTCAAACACTCCTTTTCTAACACTTCCCTACGTAACTAAAGAACCCTTCCTGGCTAAATTTCAAATTCCTGGTATCAGGAATTACGGCTCTGCGTTCTTTAGTCAGTGGTGTATATCAAGATACCCGTTCCGACCTCTTGCAGGTGAAATTTTCGGTTTTTTCCTACACCATTTTAGTTTCAAATGGACCCATATGAAACCAATAACAGTATATTATATACCAAGGGACAAAAATGCATCATTTGATCCCGCGAGTGAAGTTTATTGCCCGAGACGAAATCTAGCACTTTGTTTTTGCAATCCCTGATCACAAATCATGAAATAAATCTGATTTAGCTGGTTTTAAAATTTATACGTTCGATTCGGAAAAATTAATGGCTTTGGAAATGTGATGAGTAACTAAGGTAATATTGTAAATAGTGTCATATTGAAGGACCAAAGTGCCACTTTTCATCCTTGAGGGATTAAATAATAAAAATTTAATCCAAATGACGCCTAAAGCAGTTCATTTAGTCCTGGGAGTGTAAAAACAAATGTTGTAAATCAACAGACACAGGAGATACGAAGGGTTCTATAATTTACCTCCGCATCCAGATTATCACATTTAGGGGTTGATTAGAGCAAATCTTAAAATACGTTTTTAGACATTTGTATTGGTAACCTTTGCAAGAAAAGCCAAATCTATATCTCATTGGGCCTAAGAGGTATTGAGGAATTTATCAAAACACGTTTTACCTCTTTTCATCCCCTTAGGGATAAAATTTCAAAAACCCTTTCTTAGCACTATCTTACGTAACAAAATCATCCTTCTTCCCAAATTTCAGGTTCCTAGGGCGGTTACGGCTCTGCGTTGATTAGTCAGAGCTTTGACTTTCTTTTATTTAAATATAAATTATCTAGATAGATATAGTGCAATGGTATACTGCTTACAGAAATTCTGGTTGCATAACTAACACACTAAAATCAAATAACGATTCAAATAGGCCCAGAATTGGTATTATATTTATTGCAACAATAAGTAACAATTAAACCTTAGTAATTACACAAGATATGATTAGCAATAATTGTAATTTGATTAACAGAAGTTAGCACTTGAATAGAACAGTGTCGGCAGGGTTGCGTTCAACTTATTTTTCATTAGTTATGCTCGTTATGGCAAATGCATCTAATTTATGGTGACTGACAGGTTAATATTGTTACATCAAAACAAGAATATGTTTTGCCTAAATACAGACGTGTTTCGAGGCTTTAAAAAAGTTGTATGCAGCGGTTAGTAGTAAAATTATTATGCCAACAATCGATGATGCAACTGAAGGGTAAAAAACAGTGTGCAATGTTAATTAAACTTGTGAAACCAGTGTTTATTAAAACTAAAGTAAAAATACAAAGTGAGGTTAACGCTCCAAGAATGACATGGAAAAACATTTTAGTTATTAAGAAAACATTGTACAAACTTACTTGAAAACAAGTGTAACATGTTGCTAGGATGCTAGATGTTCTATTGTCATTTTTATTAGATAAGCCAAGCGAAAGCTGTTTGTAAAGATTGGCTCACAAAAGTTAATTAATTTTGAGTATTAAAAGTTAATTATTTGAGTCCAACGTGGCCTAACGAATGGACAAGTTCTATAACTATTCCTCTCCACAAAAAATAATCGATCACTCACTGCGACAATTTTCGACTGTTGGCACTTATTACCCATATAAGTAAAATAATGTTATATATAATCCACAGTCGACTCGAGTCATATACACATAACCAAGTTGCAACCGAACAAGCCGGTTTTGTAAAGAGTAGAGGTACGCGTGAGCAGATTTTAAATTGTCATCAGCTCGTTGAGAAGGCTCGAGAATATTACACCCCTATGTACCTTTGCTTCATCGACTACCGTAAGGCGTTTGACAATGTTAGATGGCATCTCTTATGACTCATTATAACTAACATGGGTATACCGCAACACGTCACTGAAATCAAAAACCTCTATGAAACTCAAACATATGTGGTAAGAATTGACAATGTTTATTCTACAAGGTATGAAATCAAAAAGGGCGTTAGGCAGGGGTGCATTCTATCACCTCTACTGTACAACTTATAGCTAGCGTGTTATGAGGCTTGTCTTGGATGAATGGAAAGGTGGAATTTCTATTGTGGTGAAAAATCAACAACTTGAGCTATGCAGACGACACTTTGTTGATTGCCAGCAATGAACTGTTGTCCTTTATAGAAAAGTTAGAAAAAGTAAGTCAAGAATACGAAATTTCTATTAACACAAATAAAACTAAAATTATGATAGTGGACAGAAATAATAATAATGCTCAATTATGAAGTTGTTGATGGTTTTCTATATCTAAGAACTCTCATAAATAACACTGGAAACTGTGAGGATGAAATTGGCAGACGAATCCAGCTTGAAAGAACAGCTATGTCGAAATTTAGTATGGAGAAGCAATGGTATAACACGTAATACCAAGATTAACCTTATTCAGGCTTTAGTGTTTTCTGTATTTAATTACGTATCTGAAACCTAGACTATTCGAGCTGCAGATCGCCGATGCATCGACGCTTTTGAAATGTGGTATTGGCGGAGAATGCTTAGGGTTTCCTGGACGGAGCATAGAACTAATGTCTCAATATTAGATAAAGTAAAACCCAAACAAAGGTTGACTACTATTATTTATGGAAATTGTTACGGATGTTTTGTAGCTTTCCCTGTATTAGTGGAGATTTGCTGGTTGAGTTTTGTTTTTAAGTATTAGTAGGTGGTTTCAACTGGTAATTTTTCCTGCGTTAGTATAGACCTAGTTAGATTTATTTTAGTTTTAAACATTTCATTATATTTAATAGGTGGTTTCGCATGTAACTCCCCTAGATATGAACTAGATTTTCCCTCATTTGAATTTATTCTGCCCAATTTTAGTTACATTCACGCCTAGTCGTTAGGCAACCATATGTGCATTTATTATAAATAAATTCCCTGTCCTGATTTGTTGCTAGAGCAATGTTGTTATCTTATGCTGCAGTCTAATTTTTCAGGAGGTTTTTGTGTGGTTCCTATTGCCCAAATTTTGGAAGGTCTTTGATATCTTGAAATTTGTAGAACATTTTGACTGGTTTCGGACGTCGTCTTTCCATTCTAAATTTTCGTGCAAGCTGGTTGTGCCCTGACAATTTAGTGCCTCGAAGAGCCCTTTTGTAACGTTAGCGTCTGCCGAAATTATTATTTCTACACAATTCAATGCGTTTTAATTTGGTCCCGCTAAAACTTCGTCACATTCAGCTAGAAAACCATCGCCAAGGCGCGAGAAGAAAGATAACACGGGGTAACCATCGTTCTGCGCCGACACGAACGGACGTCTCTCGGCGCATACCTCCCAAAATTCCAGCACTGATAAACAGTATGGTTTTGGCAAACAGAGGGTGCCTCCGTCTACTTCGGGCTACAGTGGCTATATAAGGACAGTGTGGTCAATTTTGGTCCTGTTTCTGATTGGTTGTTTTAAAATCCGCCATTAAGAGTCGTTTTACGAAATTACACATAGTCACACAAAATTGCTTCTAAGTCCTTTAATATTGAAAGTAACCCCAATATGAAGTGGAACGAAATAATCCTCATAAAATTCTACAGTGTTCTGTGTAAGCGAATGCGGAATTTTCGTTTGCATAAGTAATTGTCAACGAGTTAAAGTAAAATGCTTTTTTCGAAAATTGCGCATTAGTCCAAATCAAAAGCTATAATAAGCTATATAAATGTTTTAATGCCAATGATTATTGCATCAAATTAAAGAGAATTTATGGGCTACGTAACACTGAATATTCTATTCCTCTAAATCAACTGGTGGAATACATACAACGGTTTGATTATAAATATTTTAAAAAATTGTTGAGTTTTTGTACGTAATCTATGTGTCGATCAACGCAAAATGTTGTCATTTTTCGTTTTCTATGTACATAAACACAATAAAGAAGATAAAAAAGGACACCTTGCCCTATATTCCAATCAAGAAGACTATACTAAGGAGATGCAACTTCCTATGACGGCTGTATATAAAAGCGGTCCTTATGTCGGGGATAGCCGTCGCGGCGCTGTCGACAGCGTGTACTGCCGTTCGAGAGTTGGAAGCGAGCTAAATTAACCTGTAATTGCGGTTAAAAGTCAGTTTACGGTTGTTAATCCAATGGAGTGTATTTCAAGTGTGTTATTAATTGTTAAAACATGGTCCGAATTTCCAGTTACACTCAGCAAATGTTTGACATTGACAGTTCACGAGTTTTGTGAATGAATAATTGTACACCACGGCCGCCTTACTTGTCAGCTTTTAGCGGTCCGCTTCGAAACGGGAGTTGCGTGTCCTTAGTATAGTGTTCTTGATTCCAATATTAGGTTGCTCGTTAACGAGGATTTTTAATCGCTGACAGCGATTCCTTACGTTTCACATCGTCTCTTGCCGTTTAATTCTGTTTAAGTAATATTATTGACATTCTTGTAAAATTAATGTTACACTGCACATTTGACCACCTCATATTGCACAAATTTTCGCGATCGTGGGTATACAGCGCTCTGCAAAGCATCTCCGAATTTCACATATGTCCAGTCCGTATAAAATGACGTTTATGTCACAATTTAGCAGGGTGACGTTTGTCTTACAATTTAGCAGGCCGTGCACAGAACAATACCTAAGGGCTTGGCTGGTTGTTGTAGAGACGACTCTTAATGGCTGCTTTTTTTTTAAATTGAGCACACTGTCCTTATATAGCCACTGTACTTCGGGCGCGTTCGTTTGGACGATACGGCCACGATCGGAGAAGCCAAACGAGTTGCCTAACCCAGTAGGCGCTCATGAGCCCGTTGGAGATATTGAAACCAAGCTTTATTGTAAAAATACATGAAATATTTTATTTATAATTTTGAATTGTAAATAGGTATACCAAATAAAATTCCTTTATGTTATGTGTGCTTTTCTATGTACTTGAGTTAACTAGATTGAATCTTGGCATCTTAGCTGTCCGATAGTAAAAATTTCATTAACAGTGGTAATTATTCATTGCTCGAAAATAAGCAAATAATTAGTAAGTTCAGGCTGTTATACTTTGGCTTGGCTTATCTCCGATAGTTTTATGGAGTATCTAAAAGCACATATGCCTGTTATGACGTTCGTAATTATTAGTTTTGGTTGATGTACTTACGTCGATTTCACCACTGCGGATTTATTGGGGCCAGCACTTTTCTTGCACCTTCATTCTGGCTACTCTCCAACACTAGGTAAGCTGACGTTAGCCCTAGCTTCTTAATCGGGGGCTTACTTGGGAATTTTTGTGCGTTTTTAGCCAATTTTGATGGGACTCGATTATGCCGAGAAACAGTCATGTGTTCCTGTAATTTGACGTGTTGCACTTGGGTTTCGCAATCTACCTGCCACAGTTCCTGCTAGGAGCTCGCCTATTACATACCTGCAGTTTTCCACGCTGCCTTCACCAACGTCCACGTACAGCTATCTACGACATTCGAACCGCTACCCGAAGTCGATGTCCTTGGCCATCACATCTCTGTTGCCCCAGGCCCGCGCACTGATCGGATACAAGCGGAATAATTAGTTTTGAGTGTGTACTCCTGCAGATAAATCACTTGCTTAGATTTTATAAGGGTATGCTATGCCGTTTGCCTCGCTTTGTGTGTTTTTATACAGCTTGTCCCACTTTATGTAGTTTTAGATTAATTGCGGGGCTGGCTGTATTATTTGTGCTCGTCGTTTACTAAAAAAGACTGCTGCTCAAAGTTGCCACGACTCACCTCATTTATGCTAAATTATAAACTCGCGACACCGTTATTGTGCATGCTAACTACTACACTAGCAGGCTAGCTTCTCAGCTTCCAGGCTCTCTCTCTGTAGTGCCTTTGACTTTGTTTAAATTTATAATCAGGCTTCTACAAAATATAGCAGATCAGTACATTGGAATTTTGCTTTAAGCTGTAAGACATTATAGTAGGATGTTCGTACTTACCTGTGGCACGTTGTAGCCGTGTCTCGCGGCACCTTGGGCCCCCTATTTGCATAAGTCCACTCCGAATCGAGGTTAGATTTTGTGACAGCCACCGCGTATTACGTATGAAGTTAGCGTTTTTATTTTTGCTGTGGTTAGGGACCCGACGTCGGCAGCTTATTGCTTAGGATACTAGCTTACGTGGATTAGTTAGTTTTTTTTGCTTATATACTTGTGATAAAAGCGTATCCAAGCCGTTTGGTTTTTTTTAATTAGTCACAAACAGAATTATGTCTTTACAATAGGAAACTACCTTGAACTTATATGTCCATATAACCGCTGGTGTTTTCGCATCTTAGAAATTCTTGGGTATCATAAATTTGCAGTTTGATTAACAAGGGGAAGCCTAAGTTAATCAAGCAAATGGATGAAAAAAGGGACTTTCAAAACATGTTGTACACTTAGTTTTTGTGCATCTCTTGTAACTCGAAATTTAGTCGAAAAGAACTTCGGAATTTACAACTGTCAAAGTGACATTTCAATAAAATAGTTAAAAAAGTGTACTTTGTTTCACGATTTTCCGTTAAAGAAAGTGGTACTTTCAACACGATTTTTCGTTAAAAATACGACTTTTATAATCACTATGCAAAAAAGCATAGTAAAAGCTGTATAGAAAATATTGCTGTTACTTACCAATAATAATATGGCAGTTGACGAGTTAACTAACTGATGTTTCTGTTTATGTACGGTGGCATTTATAGTAGTACTTATCTCAACGGAAGCTAACATTACATTAATTTACTCGAATATTATATCTGTGCCTTCGGCCTTCGGCTCATTCTTTAAACTTTTTCACGCGTGCAAAAAAGTGGCACTTTTGCTACTCGTTGTATAAATAACTATTTTCAACTACCTGCACCGTAAGCATCACATTAACGTCAAAATTAGATTACAGTAAGTGCAGTGTACCACGATTTTTAAATTTATTCACATCCGTACGAAAATATCTTAAGAGAGGACGCTCCAGGGATGACTAAATTGATACCTCATTGTGAGTAAGAGATTTCATTCTGAGGAATTAATCAAAACACATTTTACTTTATTGGAATTTCAAAAGCTGCTTTCCTACCACTTGTCTACGTAACTAAAGGAACTTTCCTGCCAACTTTTAAGCTCCTGATACCAAGAAGTACGGCTTTGGGTTGTTGAGTCAGTGCTTTATTCTTTATATATAGCAGGATACCCGTTACAATCCCTTGGTGATAGAACTTTGATTTTTTTCTACCCTATTGTATTCTAAAATTAACCCACAGGAGAAAAAATGTAAGCCTTTGCTTTTTGCATTTTTACCTCTTTAGGGGTGAAATTTTAAAAAAACCCTTAACTTACGTGCAAAAATTTTAAATAAACATCTGTATGCCAAAAAAGAGCGTTCTAACTCAACAAACACAGGAGATACGAAGGGTTCTATAATTCACCCCGAATCCAGATTATCACCTTTAGGGTTGATTAGAGTAAATCCTGAAATACGTTTTTAGACATTTGTATTGGTAACCTTTGCAAGAAATCCCAAATTACCCCATTTGGGCCTAAGAGATATTGAGGAATTCATCAAAACACATTTACCTCTCTTCAAACGCTTAGGGGTGGAATTTAGAAACTGCTTTCATAACACTTCCCTATATAACTAAAGGAACCTTCCTGCCAAATTTCGAGCTCCTGATACCAAGGATTGCCGCTCTGCGTTGTTGAGTCAGTGCTTTATCTTTTATACATATAGATTATTTATAGCAGGATACTTGGAGATGGAATTTCGAAAAAAAACGTCTAACGTATGTTATTCCAAAATTGACCCACAGAGAAAAAATTAATAATTTTGAACCCTTACCCTTTTTCTCCCATTTTACCCCTTTAGGAGCGATCTCTTAAAAATGCCTTAAAACCTTTTCTAAAGATTTTAAAAGACAACTATATGCCAAAAACTAATGTTCTAACTCAACAAACACAGGAGATATGAAAGGTTCTATAATTCCCGCAAATCCAGATTTGTACCTTTAGGGGTTGATTAGTGCAAAATTCTGAAATACTTTTCCAGACGTTTATATTGGCAATCTGCGCATACAAAAACCAAGTCGATATCTCATAGGCCGTAGGAGATATTGACAAATTTATGAAAATGCATTTTATTTTTTTTCACTTCTTAGGGGTTGAATCTCCAAAAATCCCTTCTTGGCACTACTTTACGTAACCAAATCAACCTTCCTCCCAAATTTCAAGTTCGTAGCACCAGTGGTTACAGCTCTGCGTTGACTAGTTAGGGCTTCGATTTCTTTTATTTATATGTATGTATTTATATCGAGAGATCCAGAAAAAACTGTTCCTCAGCGGGCTGTGGAAATTTAACGTATGAATAATATGTTGGTGACACTGTACGTCAATGTCAAATTTGAGGTTAGCAGGTTAGGATTTGCGTCATTTTGTGTCATAACTGACGGAAAACCTAACCTGATAACCTCGAATTTGACATTGACGTACAGTGTCACCAACATATTACTCATACGTTGAATTTCCACAGCCCGCTGAGGAACAATTTTTTTTGGATCTCTCGATATTTATCTATTTTCGCATTTTTTTAATAAAATCTATACATACAGGGTGACCCACGTAGGAGGTATGACGTCATCGATGTTTTTTTAAATGGCAACCCCCTTTTTTTATTACGGAATTTGATAGAACACATCTTTTTACTTACGCTAAGATAATGTTTGCCTATAGGTCACACGACCAAAAATTAAGAAAAACATTTTAAACTTGCAAAATACTAAATTTTATTATAAGAAGTATGATTTTACGCTTTTATCAATGACAGCAATCAATAAAAAGCATGTCGGTCGTCTTAGTTACTGTCAGGCAGACAACGGTGCACAATTTGTACATTTAATTTAGTTGTTTTTAAAATTATCATTGCAATTAAATTTAGTGTTTTGCACTTTTACATTTTTTTCTTAATTTTTTATCATCTGACCTATACTCAAAAATCTGCTTAACGTAAGTAAAAAGATACTTTCTTTCAAATTCCGTAGAAAAAAATGAGGATGCTATTTAAAAAAAACATCGGTGACGTCATACCTCTTACACGGGTCAGCCTGTATGTATAGATTTTATTTCAAAAAATTCCCAAATAAAAATTAAAATCGACGGGCCCGAGCGTTTTTTCCAAAAGTTACTTCTTAAGTTTTTAACGAATTTATCCACTATTTTACGAAAGCAGTGTATATAAGTCGGCATCATTGCTAACCTCGTTATTATTGGAGCTACAAAGTCAGTTAAGTAGGCAAACTAGTAGTATTTTGAAATAAATGATGATGTTTCACTTAATGGATATTCTTCTTAATTTCTATTTTATGGTAAGGCAAAGTTGCCATGTTGAAACTAACACGGCCACCTTGACGAATTTGAAAATTCATCAATACCTTTGTCATTTTTGACATTAGGATAAAAGGTCATAGGACACTTTTTGTTCGGAATTCAGCTTCCTATCGATTGTGAATATTTTATACTGAGTGTCGCATTTGAAAAAAAAAAGAACTTTTTGACATAACTCGCGAACGCGATGTTCGATTTTTATTCCGTTTTCACCATCGTAATTGGCGAAAAAATGATACTAATTTACCTAGTTAACTGACTTTGTAGCTCCAATAATAACGAGGTTAGCAATAGTGCCGACTTAACTCTGAAAACCGTGTATATTGCTATGTTTCCTTCAGGGCACAAGTTATTTGACAGCCTTTTAAATCAAACACATTAATTTCGCAAGTAAAAGTACAATCTCAAAGAAACCTTTTGTAAATTGGTAAGAATAATTAATAAATAACAATAACTAGCAGAGGACTTAATATGAAAAGGGTTCTAAAAATAATAAATGTTTGTAGTTAAAAATAAATGCAACAATTTCAAATTTCATTCTAAGTCCAAAGGGTTAAAATACCATAAACTATTTATAACATACAGCAATAAGCTGTAATCTTAAATAAAGCTTTAAAAAACGAGTATTCGAGTTAGACAAATTTGAATGCGCCAAAATAAGTAATATAGTGAGTGATAGTGCGTGTATTTTTGAAGTGCGAACGTATGTGACGGGCATTCGATACTGTTCGAGAAAACCTAGTGAAGCCAGGTAACACGTTTCCGAGGCACTAATATGGTCCGACACACAGATCTGCACCAGAGTACCGGTGAAGGCAGGCAATATCCGAGGATACTGGGGCTCCTAGCAGTAAACTAAATCCGTTTATCAGTATAAATAAACACCCCTGCAAATATAGTAGCTATTTGAGAGCCAAAATTGTAAAACAAAGTCATATTTCCGGAACGGTTATATCTGAGTCAATTTTCAACGAAATTAGGTCACTGGGGCAAGCTGGCAGCTTCAGATCCATATGGAAGACAATGGGAATTTAATTAATTCTGTAGTAAGATAAATAATCAGTACAATCGTTCTCTACTTATTTTTATTTACAATCTTAAAATGTATTTCAAACTTATTTAAAGCAGTATACAACAATACATTAATATAACTTAAAATTAAGAAATCTTTCAAGATTACAAATAACTAATAATAAATATGTTTTACAATTACAAGTTGAACGTATTTCAAGTCAGTGTATTTAACAATTCAATTTCAGAATGGGCACCTGTGCTGATTTTCTCCTTCCTTGTTTGACAATATTTTTTATATGGTGCAATACCATTTAATATGCAAATACATAAAAGTGCTGCGAAAATAAAGATAAGCAAAGTTAATATATAAGACTGTGAATTACTTTCCAAACTCTTAATCGAATCAAAAACGTTGGAACTGTTCTTCTTCTCTAATTCCAAGTTGGCCAAAATATTAGAAATGTTTTGTATTAATGGAATCAGGATGTCGTTATTTTCTTTTGAATCCGTTGATTGTAAATTATTTTCAAAACTTTTGCTCGAATTTGCAAAACTTGAGACGTTTTGCCTTATATTATAGCCTGGCAATACAATTTTATCCTGTCTAAAGCTATTTATATCTAGTTCTAAATTGTTCAAAGTATTGGAAATATTTTGTATTAATAAAACTAATGCGTCAAGATTTTCTTTTGAATTTGTTCTTGACTTAGATTTCATGTCAAATGCAGTCTTCTCAGTCTTATTTTCAGAATCATTAGCATTGAAATCAGATGCATGACTTTCATAACAATAGATCCCATCTACATTTTCCTCTGTGTATCGTGAAGTTGCGTTGAACAAATAATCAACACCCCTTCCTCTGAACGTTTTCAACATATGAGTTAGGAACCCACACTCCCACATGTTATCATTGACGCTAATATAATTAAGACGTGGAAGATGCATTAACAATGAAGTGTAATTTATGAAAGAAAACCTATTCCTATCCAAATCTAACAGTTCTAAATTTCTTAATGGAAACAGAACCGTTTCAATGAGAACAGAGAACTCGTTACTAGAGATATTCAACACAGTCAAATTTCCTAAATTGGAAAAGCTTCCTGTTCTGAATACTGACAAGCCGTTTTCTCCCAGCTGCAAAGTTTGTAAGGAAGGAAAATTTTTTAAAGTCCCGAGGGGCAATTCCTTGATTTTATTATTAGTAATCAACAAATTCTGAAGACTGTTTAGTCCCGAAAACGATTCTGGGTATAAGGCAAATATTTCATTCGAACTGAGATCGAGAATCTCTAAAGACTTCAGGTTTTTGAATAGATTTTCCGGTACGACTTGCAGTTTATTGCAATTTAGTTTTAAAAGTTTTAATGCTTCGAGTCCAATAAATGTTTCCAATTCAATTTGTTCAATTTTATTTTTAGCCAATCTTAAGGCATATAAGTTACTTATACCAACAAACGTGTCTTTTAAAAGAGACCGCAAATTGTTATTGTTTACAGAAAGTTTGTTATATGGAGTATCAGAATAGAATAATAAGCCGTCAAAGGCATGGGGTTGTATTTCTTGGATATCAGATTCGTCCAGGTTTAGTTCGATTAAATTTGAAACGTTTTTGAATGTAAAAAAATGAAGAACGGGCAGAGCATTATTACTCAGCTTAAGATGGACTCGTTTGCTACTACCATATGCTAAACCATTAAAAGCGTTTGAAGCTATCAGTGTAATTGACAAATTATGTAGATCGTGCAGGATATAATTATCATAGCGATTCGTATCTTTGGTAAATTCAGATACTATGTATGTTTGTGATCCGAATTCACTAAATGCTTTTGAATCAATTTTTGCTATTGTAGAATTTTTAAAATTAAGGTTCTGTAAGCTTCCCATGCCTCGAAGTGCTTCAGTTTGGATATTTGAAATAGTTAAATTTGTAATAGTGATAGTATGTAAAGAATCTAATCCCTGGAAGGTATTCGTTTTCAGTTCTAAATTATTCTTCACTGTAATTACGTTATGCTTTAAATTATAAGTTTCCCAATTGAAACTATCACTGTCGACAATATGAAGTTCCGTAATGCTTCTAAGCCCATAAAATGAAAATTCAGTGATATTTTGTATATCATTGTACGTTAAGTAAAGTTGTCGTACATTTGAGAGCCCAATGAATGAATTGCTCTGCAGAAATACCAATTTAGTACGACTTAAATCCAACACAGACAACTTATTCATTGTATTGAATGCACCAGGTGTTATACTTTTTATATTAGAGCAGCTTAAATTAAGTTGTTCTAAGTTGGTTAATCCAAAAAACGTGTTATTTTCCAATGTTTCTATTTTGCTTCCACTTATATCCAACGAGATCAGACTCCTAAGGTCTCTGAACGATTCTGCCTCAATTTTGGTTATAGGATTTTCTTGTAAGTGCAAGTGCTGAAGGGACGTTAATCGATCCAGCACATTTCTTGATAAGCTTTGCAAGAGATTATTGTTGAGGTAGAGTTGCATCAAATTTGAAAGTTCACCGAATGTTTTGCTCTGCAGTATAACCAATTTATTACGACTTAAATCCAACACAGACAACCTATTCATTGTATTGAATGCAGCAGGTATTATACTTTTTAAATTAGAGCAGTTTAAATTAAGTTGTTCTAAGTTGTTTAATCCAAAAAACGTGTTATTTTCCAATATTTCCATTTTGCTTCCACTTATATCCAACGATATCAGCCTCCTAAGGTCTCTGAACGATTCAGGCTCAATTTTTGTTATGGGATTTTCTTGTAAGTGCAAGTGCTGAAGGGAAGTTAATCTCTCCATCACATTTTTCGATAAGCTTCGCAGCAGATTATTATTGAGATTCAGATACCTTAAATTTGATAAACTTTCGAAAGCACCATTAATGTGTTTCAAAAAATTGTTGTTGAGGTAAAGAGTTCGTAAATTTCCCAAATAGTTAAAAGTATTGCTGCTATCGAGAGATTCTATTCTGTTGAAGCCTATATTCAAGACGTGAAGAGTTTGATGGTGAATGAAGTCATTAATATCAGTTAGATTGTTGTAGCTGATGTCTAACGCAACTAAGTCGTAATCGCTAAATGCATTACTTGATATACTCTGAATACTGTTGTTGGATAAGATAATATTTTGCAATCTATTTGTTACTCGAAGATCAGAAAATGTATTACTATCAATCAATGGCATCACAGAATTGTTTATCTTCAAGTAGTTGCAGTAGTAACACCCCATTGATCGATTTTTCACATATTTTTTAACAGTTTGGAAAGGTACGTCTGTGCATGCTAAAGATCTTAGGTCATTATCGCTGTCGAATGAACACTCACATTGTTTATGACATATATCTTCTGCATAACCGTGTTCGAAATTGATAAGAAATAAAATCCATACTGATGTTAGGGCTACTGCATTTAACATCATAGTAACCTAAAATAAATAATTACTATTGGTATGTATATTTCTTAAATGTGAGAAAATCGTCTAGTATTAATTTACTAGTTTTATTGCATTTTGAATTATTATCCATATCTTCCTAATCTTAAATGTCCTATTACATGTGTTGTTTGCTTTTACTGTACCGTCAAGTAGCAATGACCAGGCATGAATTTAATGACAATAATTATACACCTGCATTTGCTATCGAGACATTTATAACAATATTATGAACGCATTGAGGCAAGCATGGTAACTAATGGAAACGATTTATTTTTTTGTAAGAATCATGGTCTTATTAATAAATAATTAAACATCTTTGGGTAAATGCGGCCCACCCACTTAAATTATTTTTTTAATTTAGCTAAGTTTCTAATAGTAGTAGGTATTTGACGGCTTGTTATATTTTAAATTATTAACATCCAATCCACTATTTAAATTACAATTCTGCTGAAACTTTGCTTATTGTAGTTTTTGTAGGTTTAAAGAACTGAAGTGTTGATGAATATTCCAATGAACTGTTCCATTATGTTGTTATTACAACCGATTTTTATATTATAATTGTTTTTTTAACTCCGTAAATGTGCAACAAGTGAGAAAATACTAGCACAACTATAATCCATTCACTTTTTTTTCACGAAGGTTGCCATGGATTTTTGTTACTAAGTTGCACATGAACAGAACTGTAATTTTTATATTGTTGTATAACCCGTGTAACCTCCAACAAGAATACTGCCATTTTACAGAATAGAAAATTGTTGCTAGATGGACTGTTTACTTTATTAGTTCATGTGGAAATATACAAAATATAATATATTGTTACGACCACTTAATTAAAAATATCTTCAATTAAACAATTATTGAAACTGGATACATAAAGTCCATTTTTGTCTATAATAATTTTCAAGGTCAACTTTCTAGAGGATAAGTTGCATTCCTGTAGTTTTAATAATGTTTGTACATAGATATTTAGTTCTTTTTTTCCACTAAAAAAGTTATTTGTCATTTTGACAGATATGTCATAGAGGTGGGCAAATTCTTAAAATGTGCGGCCCGGCCCGGCCCGGCCCGATTTACATTGACTTCAAGCCCGGCCTGGTACGACATTGATTATAAAAGCCAGGCCCGAAAAAGCCCGAAGTATATAAAGCCAGGCCAGGCCCGATCGGGCTAGTTAGCTTGAAGTCAGAAAGCCCGCTTGGCCCGACTCGGGCCCGCTTGGCTCGCGGGCCAGATTGGCCCTAAAGGCCCGAAACAAGGTAGATCATTCAGTTCGAAGTTAAAAATACATATTTTTTATTTTATCAATATAAAAAAGAAATTAAAGTTCAATACAGCATTTTATTAATGATTTTATGCAGTAGACAGGTAGACACAATAACAAACGGTTCTAATACTCACATGGAACATAGGTTTATGTTATTATTTATTAACTACAGTACATATTAATAGTAAAAATATAATTTAAAAAAAAACAAAAAGAAAAAACCTTAATACCTACTTATTTAATGGCTGAAAATGTTACTATTGAATTTTAAAAACAATAACTTTGAAACAATATGTGGGCTTAGTTGCCTTCGCATTTTCTCCAAAGTACGACCAGCCAAAGAAAATGTTCGTTCACTTGGAGTCGACGTTGCTGGTATTGACAGTGTATTCTGTGCAATGTTTGCCAAGCACGGAAATCTTTTTTGCTCGTTTTTCCAAATCTCTAATATATCAAAATTCGATTCACCAATAATGGGAATTTTATAATTCAAATAGTTATTAAATTCATTTTCGGCAGTTAAACTACTTATTTCCGTGATGTCAGTATCAAAAAATTGACTTACCTTTTCTTGACAAAAATGCGAACTTGTGTTAATATTTTCTGCAAGAACAGAATTATTTTGATACTCTTGTATCTCAGGTGCGGTTTCATTAATATAGGTTTTTACCAAGTTATATACTTCATTTGCTTCAACATCGTCAAGCATTTTGGAAAATTTTTTCATTCGAGGGTCTAAAAATTTTGCTACTTTATGAATTGGTTTGACAGATAATTTTTGATTTAATAAATCGCTCAAAGATTGTTTAGATTTTTTTATTTCTAAGTTGTCGTTGGGAAAGTAGTTAAGTGAGTCTGTTAATTTTTTAAGCCAGGGCAAAACAAGTTGAATAGTAGGTTTATTCCCGAAACTCAATTCATTTGTGGCGTCGTCAAATGGTTGCAGTGTTAATTTTTGTTTTGTCATCTGCGTTGATTTTTCTTTTTGCAAAACTGTCTAAGGTGGCAGAACGTCCAGGTCCAGAGACAACCGTATTTGCACTTTTACAAGAAACTGCATGTCGGCCCAAATGTGAACCCCCGGTTTTACTATTGTAAGAAAACACTTTTTTGTAATAATTGCATTTGACACTACCTTTTACGACTTTGCCTTTATATAGAATTTCCGAAAAATGTTTCCACACATCACTTTTACCGCCTTCCTTGGGCCTAAATTTTATTAATTCTGACTTCTGTTCAATCAAAGTAGTTAACACCTTTATATTTGGTATTGGATCAGTCGATTCCATTTTTACTTTAATAATAAAATGTAGCACTGCAAGACTGAAATGAGAACTCTATTATTTTGTGATATTTCTTTCGTAAAATAATACTTTGATTACTGATAGTCGAAAAGGAAATTTAAAACCTCAAGTGCAAACATCGGTAGCACCTAACAAGTAATATTATTTTGAAACAAAATACTTACCAAAATTTATTACTATATTTATGAGTTCAAACATAAACTGTGCTGAATAAGCGGCTTTTAAAATTTATACTGCAGATCCAACAGCGTGAGATATTAAAACATTGGAAAAAACCTATTTTGCATTAATTATTCTTGCCAGCTAATGTTTAATTTGTAAATCTAAATAGATATTAATTACATTGGTACTGTACATAACTGGGTGCCTATGTATTTAAAAAAAGTAACAAAAATGATAACAGTAGAATGGTTTTGTTCAAACCTTACAGACGTTTGAGGTTTGTAAAATTTTTGGCTTATTTTTTTCCGAATATACATAGTATTTACCAAAAAACCTCCAAAAGCGAAAAATTTCATTCAAAAATTGCTTTGTTTCGAGACTAAAAAGCTTTCATGTCAATTATACCTACAATAAGCCAGGTTCTCATACGCGATCACGAGAACCACATTTAAATCGATAATACAGCTCTAATCAACAGCAAATTTATAACTATTGTTGTACACCTTGTATACCTTACATTGAAAGCATTATGAAGCAGTAAACTACTAAACCATAAATTTAGTTATGCTAGGAAAACTTTCACGAATCAGGTAATAATATCCAGTTTTAATTCACAGAAGTTATAGAAGGATATTGTACTGCCTTGGGTCCTTGGGTTGGGGTATTATATGGACCATTGGAGCATATTACATATTACATTTTAGTACCCGGTCTTATTTTGCTAGGTAGGCCCGGTCCGATTGGTCAGAACCAGGCCCGGTCCGGTGATTGAATGCTTGGGCCGCCCGACCCGACCCGGCCTGGCCCGGTTAACCAAAGTTTGGATCGGCCCGGCCCGGCCAGACTGACTCAAGCAAAGTCAGGCCCGGTCCGGCCCGAACCTGGCCGGGCCGGGCCGGGCCTCGGACTTCTGGCCTAAATGCCCACCTCTAAATGTCATAATAGTGGGTAAAACGAACAGCATAGTAAAATATTCCAAATTTATTAATTATTCAACTTGCAATATTTGAAATTAAACATAATGAACTTTTGATTCCATGTAAAAAAAATGAAATTTGTCAAGAGTTGAAATTAAGAAACTGCCATTCAAAATTAACACATAACCATAATTTTGAAAAAGTTCTACCAACACGAGGTATAAAAATTTCCTAGCGATTTACTCACATATTTACCAACATTGTAACACTTTGACAGTTATTATAGAAAACATACTTTACATAAAAATGACTAATAGATATTTATGCATTAAGGGAGATATGAATATGTTTTTTCCCTGAGGTTGACATTTGTGTTACAGACCGAGGGGCCTCTGATTCAACCGAAGGTAAAGAACATTAATATCTCCAAGGCGGTCTATATTGTTCCAGGCCATGACACTGGCTCTGTTGCCAGATTGTGTGGTAGGCCATTCCAAGGCTCTCGCAGTTTTGTTTGTTTGAAATATATTTGACATTAAAAATTATTTTGACAAGGCAGTTCATATAAGTTCCAAAAATGCCTTTGAAGTGTTACGTACCAGGCTGCAAGTCAATTTACGCTTCATCATTTGCTCGATATGTTAGCGTGTTCAAGTTTCCATCTAATAGAATGGTGGCACAAAGATGGAAAGACATTTTGCATTTAGAACACTGGCGGATTGGAAAGGCTAGTGTTGTGTGTGAAAAGCACTTTAAAAGAGCAGATATAAAGGGTAATAAGATGAAGAGAGTTGTTCTGACTGCAATATCACTAGCTTCCAGGCAAGTTATTTTGAAGAAATTACTGTTTTAGATGAAGTAAAAATTAGTAACAATTTACTTGCAATGGAAAATGAGGTATGCATCACAATGACAGGGATAGTGCATTGACAGATTGCACATTTAATGACTAAAACTAGTAATTTTTTGTTAAATGTTGGTGCAGCCATGTTGCCAGATTGTGGTAGGCCATTACAAAGGTCACTTTATAGGCACAGTGTCATGGCCTGGAACAATATAGACCGCCTTGATATCTCCCGTGGTGCATAGAGTCCTCCCAACGTAAGATAGGGACAGGCACGTCACAGTTCGGCTGCGCGGATTTTTGTTACGTCACGCGCCTCACGAATGGGCAGTGGCGTACACGGATACAAGTGAACTCATCGTGTATCCTAATCTGCAATTAAATAAACCGGCCAACTCATCACCGGTAATTCAAGGTCATTTCAAAACTATCTTTTAGAGATAGGTGAATTCGTCACCAACCACCGGCTTTAATATAATCCCTTGTCTAATGGGTCTACAGCAATATTAAGCTTTTGGGTGTTTCCGAATGTGATTGAAATTTTGTTGCAGAGAAAGTTTAACACGTTAATAGTCGATTTTATCTTAAGTCAGCTTAGGCAGAAAATGCTCATTGTAAATGTTTACAAATAGGTAGAAACTTTGGGCTTCAAATGTTGTTTGAAAATAATTATCAATTAAATTTGTACCTACTTATGTATACTTATAGCTTTATTTTGCACTTATTTAATAAAAAGTGTATCTACCAATTTTCGCTTATTTATTTACTGGGTAGAAATTTCATACCAAACTTGTGGATGGACGACAAAATTTTTAAATTATGTATAAATTATGTATGAATAATAGAATGCTTACCGGTAATTTGCAAGAGGTATTTGCAGCCCGTTTTCAGCTTCACGCTGCATAAACTTAATTACGTTATTAATAATTTCGCGCCCTTGACTTTTAATCGGATTTCCCTTAACACCAATTTTTTTTGTCGACATCTTTAATAACATGAAACAAATGAGAACAACTAAACCCATATATCTAATACTTACTATATTGCTAGCGGCTATGAGTGGGAAACTCGCGAAGGAAGTGAGACAGACAACCAACTCTTCAATGTATAATGGTGAGCTGTGCGCAAGCGCGGCGGCGTCGTCCGCCCAATGGGGAAGCGGTCAAGTTTAAAATTCGCTTGTAAAGGCGGAGTTCGAATACTCACGCATGCGCACGAGACGCGTTATACTCTAAGTGAGACTATGTCGGCGCCGTAATGTTTTCCCACGTTCCGAGGCCCTACTAGCAATATATATGTATTATATATATGACTAAACCGCCTGGTAACAGGACGCCTATTTAAGAACGTGCCGTTGCTAAGTAACCATGGCGCATCGGGATAATCGCCAAACCACTGCGCACCCTGGCAATGATGACGTGCCTGTCCCTATCTTACGTTGGGTGGACTCTACAATATTTTTATCTACTAGCATATTCGTAAAAATAGTATGAAATTTCAAAATGTCATAATGACTTAAAATTAGAATATGTAAGTACATTGTATGGTTGCTAGGACGTTAATTGTAGTTACATTGTTACCTTGCGTTTGAGGGAGAAATAATTTCATATTTTGTTTCTATGACGAAAATGTACAATATCATGTTGCTAGTAAATAAAGTTGTATTTTCTGTTCGGTTTACAAATGGCAACTTTGTAGTCCACAGTGTTTTGTCATGTTTTCTAACCTAAATGCATTTGGAAAGCATTACCTCAAATGTAAACCTTGTTTAAATACAACAAAGTAATTTTACACAGCTAAATTCGGAAAACTTCCATGGCCAACCTTCATGCAAAAAAAGATGTAAAGAGTATACGCGAACTCGCATTTTGTTTCTGATCTAACATTTAGGTAGGGTTTACATTGAACTCCTTAATCACCCAAAAGAAAAGAGTTCAAACAAATCATTTAAAAGTAACAGCGTCGTGTTTCGTACTTTGAGAAAAATTTTTACTATTAGTGCAAACTGAAAAAGATAATGCATTTGATAGACATCTGGTGCGATGCCACAACTACAGTGACGAAGAATTCTCTAGAAGTGATAACAAACAGGTTTCGATTCAAAAATTTATTAAATTTTAGATTACAGTACAAACTACGAAGTGATTATCTAAAAAACGGCGGACGTGGTAGTCAATATTGAAATACTATAAACAAAAACCCAAATAAAACTGATTCGGAATGTGACTACCAAAAATTATGTTTAAAAGCGTAGTAAAAGCTGTGTATAAAATATTGCTGTTACTTACCACGAGTAATATGGCAGTTAACTAACTGATGTCTGTGTCTAGGTATGGTAGCATTTATAGTAGTACTTATCTCAGCGGAAGCTAACATTATATTTACTCGAATATCATATCTGTGTCTACACATTTCACAGATAAATAAAAGTTCTTGACAACTGAAATATAGTTTATATATACCCTACGCTTTATAACATTGCAAATTACACAAATAATGTAGAATTCAGGTTGTTCAATAAATTTAGGGTCCTCAATTTGCAGTTTCTTTTAAAACAATAGACGACTTTAACGTATAATCTACTTATTGTCTAGAAAACTATGTTAGAATTCTATTTTTAATCTAATATACTTACTTTTTTAAATAGAATGTCCCATATTTAGGCAGGTAGCTTAAAAGTTTTATGTTGAAATACTAATAATTTAATATCAAATTGTATAGATCCAACGTCAACTGTTTTGAAGATATTAACAATTGTATGTTTTTCGTGAATTACCTTTCGAGTGTAGAATGATGTCTTTGAGTATTTAAAATTATACAGGGTGCTGAACATTTGCAAATTTTATAATTTCGATTTTCTTTAATGGAACGCCCTTTTAATAACTTTTCTTCTGATATCTTACTTCATACCCGTAACTTCAACTGTTTTTCAGATATTCGAATCTGAACACAAGAAAACAATTTAATATTCTAACTCTCCGAGCGCAACAAAAAACCAGTTTTAAAACATTAAAATTAAGCTATTGCTGAAACAAAAAATAATAACCACGAAAGAGCCAGAAAAACGAAAGAAAATTAAATTTGAAAAATGATTCAGAGATAGTTCATTAAAAGGATTTATGTATAGAGAGTGTTCTATTTAAAAAAATCGAAATATTTAAATTTACAAATGTTGACCTCTCCCTATACCTTTCATACGTAGAAGACAGAAAGAGACATATTGAAACATTTAACGTAATTACGTACATAATTTCAGTGTCTTCGCGTTTTTTTATTTTTGATTTTATTTGATGCTCGAATTAATTTGCTCTTGAATTTCTCATTTTTTCCCAATAGACGAGCAGACAGATGGACAGATAGACAGACGGATAGGCAGACGGACCATCAGACAGACGGAATTGAGAAAACCTGTTTTTCGTCATCTAGGGACCCTGAAACGTGAAGATCTGAAAAAATCGAGGAAGGTGTTTTTCACAATTACAATACTCCCTTCGTCTTTTAGACGAAATAAAAAGTAAGTTTTATTTGCTACACTTCTTTGAGCCACCCTTCAAAAAAACTTTAAACCTTTTTGTAATTATTTTAAAAAGACATCTATGTGCCAAAAAAGAATGTTCTAGCTCAATAAACACAGGAGATACAATGGCAGGTCTGTAACCAGAAACTAGTTTTAGGGGGTACTCATGGGATTTCAGTGGGGTCATAAATTGTTTTATTAAAAACCTAAATAAAGCCTTTATGTGTGAGGACCAAAAGCCCCTCCCCCCTTCTTACTCTGAAATGCCCCAAAATATTTTGCTCAGATTTTAGAATAATAACTAATAGACCACCAATTTTATGTTTTCAAACCATTTGAGGTCAATAAAAAGTTATGGTCGCTCGACACCATATTGAATATTTTTTCAATGGAAAGGGGAATCGTGACACCACATTTGAAAGGTTTTAATGAGTAGAACATGAACTTATAATTTCAGAAAGTTTTGATAAATATGTGTGAATATTAAATATTTTTTAGATGCAAAAGGTCATGTCACACCTCATTTGAAAGCTTAACTGCCGGTCTTATAAAGGCCACTAATCTGACGTTAACTTTAATTCGCTGTTAAAATAAACAAAAGCGCATCAAAACGTTAATGCTTATAGCATTTTATTCATTAGTAAACAAATTTTGGTGTGCTTTTGTTTATTTTAACAGCGAATTAAAGTTAACGTCAGATTAGTGGCCTTTATAAGACTGGCTGTTAGTATTTCTGCTCTTTACTTTACCAGTACTTAATTATTTATTAAAATGTTGTAAAAATCATCCTTATGAATATCCTCCAGGAAGATATATCCCGCCCCTATTTTTCCAGATTAGTCAAAAAACATCAAATTCTGTTTTTTATTAGTCAATTTTGACAAATGACAAATGAACTAAATAGTCATCACAATTTTCTAAAATCGTGCATACGTATTCTTCACAATAAGACCTTTCAAATGAGGTGCCACATGACACCCTCTCTATTAAAAAAATATTCAATGTGGT